>OX352772.1:113543252-114184959 GCA_947095535.1 Poecilobothrus nobilitatus
TATTATTATTATTATTATTATTATTATTATTATTATTATTATTATTATTATTATTATTATTATTATTATTATTATTATTATTATTATTATTATTATTATTATTATTATTATTATTATTATTATTATTATTATTATTATTATTATTATTATTATTATTATTATTATTATTATTATTATTATTATTATTATTATTATTATTATTATTATTATTATTATTATTATTATTATATTATTATTACTATTATTATTATTGTTATTATTATTGTTATTATTACTAATATTAATTATACGATATACATTATTACGATATAAAAGTACTACATATTTTTTATTTATGACCTGACCGGGGTTTGAACCCAAGACCATTCGATTGAAAGGTTGGCGACTTAACACTGCGCCATGAGTCAGATAAACATTTACATTTATGTAAATCAAAACATTTACAATTACAGCTAACACATCTAACATATCATTGGATAATATATTTATAGGGCAAATACCAAAAGCTCTAGTATTTTGTATGGTTAATAATGAAAATTTCAATGGTAAGAGATCAAAAAATCTATACCATTTCGACCATCAAAATCCCACACAATTCCAATTATATGTGAATGGAGCGCCTACACCAAACTCTGCAATTGAAACAAGTTTTACACGGAATAATTCTTGTAATTCTCGAGCATATTTAACATTATTTAGCGGAACAGTTATACATCATTCTGATAGAGGACATCAAATTTCAAAAGAATTATTTTAAAAAGGTTATACAATACTGGCTTTTGATTTATCACCAGACGGCTCGGGGACAGATACATGTCAGAGTTTATTAAACCAGGGAGTAGTAAAGATTGAAGCAAGACTCAGCTCGCCATTAACTTGAACATTAACTTGTATTATATTTGCAGAATTCGATGCTAATATCGAAATTGATAAAAATCGTAACGTCTACGTGAACATATAAAAGGAATTTCAGTGAACCATCTCTATGCATTTCAAAATGACATGTGCTCTAGTAGATTTATCGTTCTGAACGGACAATACAATATGCTCTAGTAGATTTATCGTACAATAACAATACACATGCTGCTCTAGTAGATTTATCGTACAATAACAATACAATATTTGTAAAAAATATTGCTGTGGCTGGTATAAAAGAAAAATGTAAAACTATTGTAAAAGAATTAAAATATAAATTTCCTGTGAGAGATTTGAAAAAAACAGGTAATGAGAATTACTCTTTTGGACATATCGATAACGAAAAAATAACTAATAACTTAATAAATTTGCTTGAAAAATTCGATATAGTCTTCACAAATGGAAAACTTGAAGCAGAATTTTTGATAGCATTTATACGAGGAAATACTCGACTAATTGATATTTCACGTTTGCAAGATAATGAATGCACTTCAGATTTCAAAGGTTCTGAAATGTAATAAGTTAACACATAAAATATTTAGAGCCCTTTATGCTCTTGATAAATTACCAAAACAAGTTTTAAAACCTAGTATTTTGGTGGTAAATACCGATAATTCTAATGAAAAGGGAACACATTGGTTAGCAATATTTGTTCCAGTTCAAGAGTGTGCAGAATATTTTGATTAATTTGGAAATCCTCCGTTTCACAATGAGATTATAAAATTTCTACAAAATCAATCAACATGTTTTGTTTTCAACAATAAGCGTTTACAAAGTAATTTAACATCTGTTTGTGGACATTATTTTTGTGTATATCTATGGATGCGAAGTTCCCGTAAAAGCATAAAATATTTTCTTAATTTATTCGATACATCATCCCCACTTAAAAACGATAAAAAAATACAAAGAATATTTCATAAAATTTTAAAAAATGTGGAAGAAAACCTATAAATAGAAAATTCTAAAATAGAATTCATCAGTTGAAACAAAAAAAAAATGGAGCGGTCTACAAATTCAGAAGTATTTAAAACAGAAAAAGGTGAGCCACCGCAGAACCTTTTACTAAGCTATATTTATTTTTTGGATAAAAAACTAACAATAAAAATTCAAATTGGATTTAGTATTGAAAATTTTGCTGCATCAATAATTTTCCAACGACAAAACAAATTTATAAGCGAAATTAATTATTTGGAATGGTATACATTTTATCATGATTTTAAAAACAGTCAAGCAAAATTAAATTCAAAAGGATTTTCGTTAACATTTAATCATACAGAGCACACTAAAAAACTTACATTGCAGCTAGATGAGTACACTCGTTTTTGTCTCATGCTAGATTTTATACAAGCAGTGATGTCATATAACAATGGAGCTGATTCTCTAATATACGAGAATATGTATTCAAATATTTTGATAGTTGTATCGCAAAGAATAAATTAAGATTGGAACAAGAAGATTTCTACATTCCAATGAATTTACACATAGCTCAGTGTAACTATTCTAGACTATTTTATGAAATACCTATGTTTCTGTCAGAAAAATTATCTTGGTCAACAAATAAATAAAAAATAATAATAATAAATAAAACAAATATTTTTTAAAACCAATTATTTTCTTTTATTAAATACATATACAAATTCATACAATTTTTTACAGCACATCTTTTTAAATTTTCAGTTATGTTATGGTGAGCGCAAATGGTTGTGAACTTCCTTAGTTTCTGAAGAGATTGAATGTCATTATCTAAATTGATAACTTCTACTGAACTGGAAACAAATTTATCTAAAAATTCCTTTTTCTGGTACCCCTTTACGTAAACAACATCGAATGAATTTAAATGTTCCTTTAAAATATTTTCAATCGCTAAATATTCTATAAATCCATCATCCCAGTCAAGCCCATTTATTTGCATTTTATTGAATTCATTCTGCTGTTTAACATCTCTATTTAACTCATCGAACGAGTAAGGTGCCTTAAACATAAACAGCTTTGGTATCAGTGACCCTTCAAAGCAAATTCCTTCAAGAAATATTGCTTATTATTTCCAACAATAAACTGTAGATCAACTACTGCCTTCCTGCTGCTCATTTTGTGTCTTACTATATTAAAATAACTTGAAAACCTCTAATTTATACCCAATACGATTTTAAAAAGAGAGGAAAAAAAGAGGGATCCCCTAGGGCCCCTTGGCCCCTTGCCACCATGTGAAGGGAGCCATTATCAGAAGCATAAACCGATACCGGACCCTCAAGGACCGATGCCGGACCTTGGGGGGTATATTTCGGACCTCTGAGGACCGGACCCTCAAGGACTGACACCGGACCTTGGGGACTATATTTCAGACATCCGGGGACCCTATGAAGAATCAAGAGAGGGGGATCGCCAGAATTAGGCCCCATTTTAAAGGGGACTGAACCTCACAGGACCGATATTAAACTTTTTCGGACCGGATAATGAATTAACCGAATAAATGGATTAACCTGAAAAATATTTGTTTCGAGAAATATAAAATACAAACAATATTGCAATTTAAAATTAATTTTTTTTTGTTTCTTTTATGAAATAGTAAGGTCTTTGTTTTTTTTTTTTTTATTTCAATAGTTTCTTTTGGGAATCGATACTAGTCATTGGTATTAACTCGAATAGAGCCATGTTCCATCTGGGTTCGTCTCTTCCCAAAAACTTAATATAGAAAGGTACTTTGTTTAATTCTCTTAATTCAGAATCTGTTGACACTTTTTTGTTAAATCTATCCGGCATGTAAAACGTTATTTTTTCATTATCGAACGGATCCTTTACCTCACAAAGTAGTGCTTTTGCCCTCGTTTTGTATCTAAAAATTTAAATGTTATAACTTCATACATCTTGTCTATGGCGAGGACATCAATATTTTTAAAAAGTTCTTGTTCACCCTTTCCTAATGCTATTAATTCATTAATGAAAACCTAGAATGCTGAAAATAATAAGGATAACAGAAATAATATTGATTGAAAAAATATCTTACCATTTTCAATTTATATTTTGAATTGGATTTGTTTTTAAATTTATTTCATTTTTCAAAGTAAAGTAAAGAACTATTTTGAATTTTCAAAGCATTATATACCTACTGTTTAAAAGCAAATACCCACTACTTCTTTTTTTTTTAGAAATATATAATGCATGCATAGTTTCTTTATTCTGATTAATTAAAAAACAAAAAAAAAAAAAAAACTGCATAAACTAAGTAATTAATAGTTTATATCTAATGCAATAGAAGTATGTCAATTATCATGTAATTTCTTAAATAATTGCATGACACATATGTACCTTGGATTATTATTTATAGCAACCAGGAACTAAACTAAATTTATTCATAAATTCTTTTGTGAAAACAATAAATCTTTTCATTAACTTACAAGTTGCGTTTTCAACATTGACTTCAATACTTGACACATCTCAAACTTGATATAAAAATAAAAAAAAATTAATAATACAATGTTGTAAAAAAAAAAAAAAATATATATATATATTGATTAAATAATCGTGAGTAGATAATAATTCAATAACACATGGAATTTTCAATGCAACAATTAATTTTTAACAGAATGAAAAAAAAAAAAACATTTTTTACTTCTACATTACATTGTTGCATTTATTTAAATTTAATTTATTTAATCATTATTCATTTTATTTTTAAAAACACACCCAAAACTTGTAGCATAGAATTTAATTTATAATAAATTCAATATCTAATATGATGCAACATTGTACTAGTATTTGAAAAGTTGTCAAGGACTTTTGTAACAATTTTCTATTATTATAAATTGATTTATGACTTCCGCTTTTATTTTATTAATTAATTTCAAGTGAAATAAAAATATTCCAAATGTATTATTTTTATAGTTTATGTATACATATATGAATTACATAGAAAAATCTTAAAAATTAACATTATGACATACTTACTGTATTATTTTTAAATCTTAATAAATCCATTATAACAATTTCAAAAAATTGTTATAATCTGTTCCACGGAATTCACAAGAGCTGATAGCTTGAAAAAACACTTGAAATTGGTGCTTAATGCTGAAAAAGAAGATTAGTTTTGCACCCCCTGTGGAAAATACATCTCTAAAAAGTTCCAAGCTGCACATTTGCGTACAAATTCACATAAAAAATGAATTCAGCTGAACATCTTACTAAAAATTTACGGAAAATTAACCAGTCTTTTGATGGTAGATTGGAAACATACCTACGCGATAATGAAAATGAAGCGATTTTAAATCCCAGAGAGTTTCTCGATTGTATTAAAAATGAGATTATTGAGTTACTACAATGCTCAGTAAGAAAGTATAATGCTATAAAATTCAATCTTGAACTCTTTGGAGATTATATAAAGCCGATTGATGATGATACAGAAAGTTTATCAACCAAATCTTTTCAAACCCAAATGAAAATTGCTACACGTGCGGATGATCTTTCTTCTATATATGATAATATAACTGAGAAGATCCAACAACAAGCTGAAGAATTTCAGGAAAAAGATAGCGGCTGAGCGATAATACAAATTTTGCGGGTTGAAATAAATATAAATAAATATCAACCAATCCGTGGATCACCATATATCGCTCTGCCAAGATCAATTATTAGAAGGCGAGCCTGTATAAATGTACGAAATGAAGACGTATACTGTTTCAAGTGGAGTATGATATCAGCTATGCAACGACTTGCATCACAATCTAGTGAATATGAAACATCATCGTATAAAATTAGTGATATAACATCCCTAACTGTTGCTTTAGAATATGGTTATGTACGTCAACTGCATTTTGAGGGTATGTCATTTCCAGCACAGTTAAGCGAATTACGTATTTTTGAAGAAATTAATGATGATATAAGCATTAATGTTTTTGGATTGGAATATAAGAATGCAGAACATCAAATTGTTGGACCTTTTTATATAACCAAAGAAAAAAAACTAAATCATGTAAATCTACTATTACTTGAAAAAGATGAAAATTTCCACTTTGTTTATATAAAGCATATCTCGAAGTTATTACGGAGTTCTATAACATATCATGAACAACAAATATACATATGTAGTTCTTGTTCGCAACATTTCTATGATCCTCAACAGCTTACTATACACAAGGAGGAGTGTAAGAAAATTGTTACGATACTTCCTACTGAAGATAACAACACTCTAATATATAAAAATTACCAACAACAAATGGAAGCTCCTTTTGTGATTTATGCTGAAAGTATTTTATCACCAATTTCCACATGTAACCCTAATCCAGAAATTTCATCAACTATAAATATACATAGGCATGTACCAATAGCACTTTCATATTATTTTAAATGTACTTTCGATGATTCTTTGAGTGGTTATGAGGAGTTTGTAGGAGTTGATTGTGCTAAGGAATTTATAACATCGTTGGTAAATAAATGCACAAACATATTTCAAAATCATCACATGGCACCGAAATCAATGGCAAATCTAACATTGGACGAAGAATTATACCAATTAACAGAGAGGAATTGTCACATTTGTAGTAAGGCTTTAGACTATATTGATAGAGTAAGAGATCATTGTCATTTTTCAGGTAGATATAGAGGCCCTGCACATTTTTCATGTAACATATTATATAGACGACGTAATTTTTTTCCTATATTTTTCTATAATTTTTCAAAATACGATTTTCATTTATTGTTTAGGGCCTTGAATGAAATTAAAGGTGATATTGCTGTATTACCTTTAAATAAAGAACTTTACATTTCACCGACCAAACAAATTAGTCTTGACGGAGACAATCATTTTTATTTACGTCTTCTTGATAGTTTTAGATTTATGCCCTCAAGCCTTGACTCATTATGTAGGAATTTAAATAAAGAGAATTTAGAACACGTCAGAAAAGCATTTGATTCTGAGGAAAAATTTGAATTAATGAGACGGAAAGGAGTTTACCCGTATGAATACATTGATTCGATAGAAAAACTTTATGAGGAATGTTTACCACATCAGGAAGCATTTAAGAACCGAATGACTAATACCGCTTGTTCTAATACTGACTATAATTACGCAACTACCGTATGGCACACATTTAATTGTAAAAATCTCGCGGATTACATGAAAATATGCTTAAAAACTCATGTGTTAATATTGACAGATGTTTTTGAAAATTTCAGAAAAATATGTAGAAAAATTTATGTTTAAAATTTATCCTACTAATTTTTACACTGCACCGGGCCTTACTTGGGCTGCTATGTTAAAATATACAGGTGTTGAGTTAGAGTTATTAACTGATATTAATATGTACAATTTTTTCCAAAAAGGAATACGTAGTGGTATTAGTCAATGTTCCTTAAGACATTCAAAAGCCAACAATAAATATATGGGGGAATATTATAAAAAAGAAGAAAATTCAACATATATTGTTTATTTAGATGCAAGTAATTTATATGGCTGGGCAATGTCTCAATATGTACCATATAAAAGTTTTCAGTGGGTTGATAATCCCGATAGTATTAATGTAATAGAAATTCCAGATGATTCGGAAATAGAGTATGTTTTAGAAGTAGATTTAGAATATCCACAGAATCTTCATGATCTGCATAATGATTTTCCGTTTTGTGCAGAAAATAAAATTCCGATCGGTAGCAAAATACGAAAATTGTTGCTTGATCTAAATAATAAATATAAATATGTTATTCATTACCAAAATTTAAAACAATGCTTTCAAAATGGTATAGTATCAAAAAGTTCATAGAGCTCTAAAATTTCAGCAATCTGATTGCTTGAAAAAGTACATTAATTTAAATAACTTGCACAGAAATAATGCATTAAATAATTTTGAGAAAGACTTTTTCAAATTAATGAATAATGCCGTTTTCGGAAAAACTATGGAGAATGTTGACAAGAGAGTCAATGTGAAAATAGCTACTTCATGGGAAAGTGAAGGGAGACATTTGGGTGCTCGAGCTCTAATAGTAAAACCTAATTACCATAGTTCATCTAGATTTGCTGAAAATTTAATTGCAATTCAACTTAATAAATCCCAAGTAACAAACACAAGTCTTTATAACAAACCGATATATTTAGGTTTCTGTGTGTTAGAACAATCCAAAATTCTAATGTATGATTTTCACTATAATTATATTAAACCAAAATATGGTAATAGAGTTTCTTTAAATTATACTGATACCGACAGTTTCATTTATACTATACAAACAGATGATTTTTATTATGATATACATAAAGATTTAACTATACATTTTGATACTTCTGATTATACTCCTGAAAACCCATACAAATTCCCTTTATTAATTAAAAAAAACTTGGATTATTTAAAGATGAATTCAAAGGTAGAATTGTTTCTAAATTTATTGGTTTAAGATCACAAATGTATTACCTTGAATCGTTTCAGGGTGATCAGGTAAAAAAGGCAAAAGGTGTGAAAAAATATGTTGTAAATGACCTAAATTTAAATAATTATAAAGACTGTCTATTAAAAAATAAAATTATATATAGAGAAATGAATAATTTTAAATCATATTTACATGTAATTTACACTCAAAACTTAAATAAAATAGCTTTAAGTTTTTTAGATAATAAGAGATATATATTACATGATAAAATTCATACCCTTGCATGGGGTCATTGTAAATTAAATTAATTTATATATATAAACTTTATTGTAATTATTGTAGACATTATGTAACTAATGCAATTTAAGGAAATTTATAATTAAAATACTTAATATAGTTTTTAATGAAAAAACAAAACAAACTTTTATTATGAAATGCAAACTGTTTTTTACTTATAAAAATAACTTTTTGAACACAAGTTTTACAGTATTAAGAATACTTGGATTTATCATAACCAAACTTTAAAAAACTTTTTATATCTTCACTCTAATTTAAAATATTAGTACTTTTAATTTAACTATAAAGCTTCTCAAAGATCATAATAATTCATCAATTTTAAATCAAGCTTTTAAAACCTTAAATTTTTTAATGAAGTATTCAAACCAAACGTTAAAAACTTTCCATATTGAAGTTGTTGAATTTATCTAAATATTTAGCAATTTTAAAGCTTCTCAAAGATAATACCAAATTTTAATCCAGCTTTAAAAACTTTTTTACTTTTTTACTACTTGTACTAAAAACTACAAGTACTATTAAAACATATAATATGAAAAGAAACTACGTAACAGTTCCGCAGCCCTTCGAATTGCAAATCGGCAAATGTGATGTCTTCCGGTAGAAATGTGATTTTATACTTCATGAGGCGTTAGACCTGGCAAAACTTCCATGTCAGAATCCAGAACCTTTTGTAAAAAAACAATCAATAAACCTACATTGTTATGAAACAATGTCCAAATTTGAAAAAGCTTTGATCGAAAATGAAAAACATAAAAAATGTTGTTGTTGAATTGTTAAATAATTCAATTTAATCTTATTTTTCTTTTATTTTTTTATTTATTATTATCTATTATTATTAGTTTCTTATACATTTCTTTTGGAAATAACTCAATCAATACAATATTCATTCTTTCTGCGTTAATAGCCAGTGGCATCCTTTAAACGTTAAAGGTATCGCAGGGCGTCTACCAGTCCACCAAAGTTTAAACCCCAGGCCAACAGACCTCAATACAAAATATTTTAATAAATATAATTAAATTTTCTTTCTTTTATTAAATAGTAAGGTCTTTGTTTATTTATTTTAACTTCATTTTTTATTAACGTAACCTTTCAAACCCCTTCAATACGGTTATTTAAACAAACATTGAAAAAAAAAATTGTTTACATTTCCTTATAAGAATTAAATTTAGTAAGAATTTAATCAAACATTAAGATATTTTCAAAAATACTTTCTAATAACCATGCTAGAATTGTTTGAGTTAAGAATTTATGAATAAATTATTTGAATTATACAAAACCTAGAAATTATTTATCAACTCTTGTCTTAATATTTCCTTTAAAAGCTTAAGGCAAAAGAATTAAACTTTATTATCACAATAACCACAATTACAATCTAATCACAATTACAATCTAATTATTTCACTTACATGATTTTTTTGTGAGAGTTATTATTGTGAGAAATGTAATGTAGGATACAGCGATAAAAAATATCATAAATGTGATGGTAGTTGTATTTATTGCAAGCAATCTCCTGCTTGTGATAAAATACCCTTAAATGTTTCGTGTATTATATGTAAACTATCTTTCAGAGGAGAAAACTGCTTTAAATCATTCTGAAAATATATGCTCAGAAGTTCATAAATGTCTAAAATGCTTCAAACTATATTGAGTTAAGAGTTATTTATACAAATGTGATACTGTATTTAGCAAACACTGTAACAAATTAGTGGAGAGAAATCATTTTTGCTTCATTAATATTGACATAAGAAAACTAGATTTTAACGACTTTATTTTTATAATTTATGATTTAAAAACAATGCAAGAAGGAACAATATACCAAAATCAACATCAGCACGTTAAATTACACGAACCAAACCTGTGTGCTCTATCCACAAGATGTCATCATTGCGTAAATGAATCTAAGTTGTTCTTTTGTTTAAATTGTGGTTGTAGAACAAAAGTTTTTAAAACAAAAGTAGCTTCAAGTTTTGCTGATTATATGTACTTTAAAAACAGCAAAAAAAAATCTAAAAAGTTACAGTTTTGGCTCATAATGGGCAAAGCTTAGATCATCAATTCATTTTAAACGAGCTATTCATTAAAAGTAATTTAGAACCAAAATTAATCATGAGGGGTACAAAAATTATTTAAATGCAAATAAATAGCATAAAATTTTTAGATTCGTTAAATTATTTGCCGATGACACTTGCTAAGCTTCCGAAAGCATTTGAATTATCTGTTAATGTTCAGAAACGTCACTTTCCACATTTATTCAACACTACAGAAAACGCTAATTACATTGGAACTTTGCCTGAACTTTGGAATAATATTGTACTTATGGTATCGATTCAATGACAGAAAATTATCATAAAGAATTTATCGTTTGGTATGGAGAAAATAAACATAATGAATTTAATATGTAAATCGAATTAGAAGAGTACTGCAAAACTTACGTATATTTTTTAGCGGAAGCTTGTATAAAATTTAGAAATATCATATTACAAGAAGGCAATGTGTGCCACGAAGCCACAACTATAGCTTCAGCATGTAATTTGATTTTCCGTAGAAACTTTTTAAAACCATATACAATTGGCTTAATACAAAAAAATGGCTACAGATTTGCAGATATACAATCAAGAATTGCTCTCCGTGGATAATTTGGAAAGATCAAGAATTTAGGAGGAAGTATAAATATTTGTCACGGTAAACAAAGGGAAGCAATTATAAATGGCTTAAAAGTGGATTATGTTTAGAAACAAAACAAGTTTTTGAATTTCACGGTTGTTATTATCTCGGACACACAAAATGTTTTCGGTATAGGCGTAACGAACCTATGGTAATTTTAAATATGATACGATGGATGCTAGATTTATATTTACTATAGCAAAAACAGAGTGACTAAAATCATTTGCATATGAAGTGATTAAAATGTCGGAGTGTGATTTTAGACAACAAATGAATGAAAAAGAGGAAATGTCATATTTATTAAATCATTCAATTTTAAAATACTACATATTACAACACCTGTTTAGATCAATATGAAACAGATCATTGCACTTACTTAACTTAATTGTTCTACATTATCTAATTAATCTTCTATATTATTTACAAAAGCTTTTCCGGAAACTAATTATGTAAGCGCCAATTCCCAGGCTCAATGGCACTTGATCATATACTACTTATACGTGTACATAGGTACATATAAAAATGTTTATTTTAATATGTACATAGGTCAGGGGATTTTTTAACTGTGACCGACTAATCGCGTATGTTTTATAAAAACAAAATACATTTCATGATACAAAAATGTTGTATGATTTTTAGTAAGAATTAACCTTAAAATGTTGTTTAATTGCTACAGTATGTAATAACAGTATGTAATAAGTAATAACATAAATAAAATTTTGTTTTAAATTTATTATAAAATATAATATGTGTGTACATACTTGCTTTGATTTTGAAACGTTATTTAATTTGAATAATTGGTTCAATTTTTTAAAGTTTTAATCTTTTGAGCATCATAAATATTGAGAAAAATAAAGAAAAGAAAAGCAATATATTTACTTATTTTAATATAATATAGATATGTATGTTGTAATATGTATTTGAAAGATACTTATTTATGTACAAAATGTTCAATATAGCCTTGGTACAAAATGTTCAATATAGCTTATACCTAGCTGTATCAAATTTTTAATATAGCCAATAATTTAAATTGAAATGTATAATAAAAAAATTAATTTTCCAATATTGGAGAAATAATTTAATCATTCTACTCAAAAGCATTTTATCATAGCTCAAAAACTAAAAAGGTTAGAGCAGCCAATGAGGGGTTGTTAGAAAGTGGTGAAAAATAAGATAAAATTTATATGTACCTATGTATGTTGTCCAATGTTTCTTTTAATTGGAATCATTTTTTCGTTTTATTAAAATGAGAAGAAGTAAAATCCTTCTTTAAATGATACTTTTCTAAGAAAAGGAGTAGTAGATAGGTGCTCTAAGATTTTAATATTTTTTAATAAACTTATTAAGATAAAAACAAAACGTCAAACAAACAATAAAAGGTACAGCTAAATTTTTAATTTTTTTTAAATTAAATAACAATTATATAATTAAAAATAAAAGCACAAAATCATTTACAAAAAACCAAATTTCAACAAAAATAAGTTAATAAAATAGTTTAATTAGCAAGTAAATAGCAGTTTTAAGTAGCTCCTTCGGTAAAATTTTCGGACACGAGCGCTGATAAAAGTCTTGAAAAATCTCGATACAACTAAGGTAGCCGCTCCAGATGGTATAACCACAATAGTGCTTAAAAATACCTACTCCGGTATTTCAAAACCTCTACGAAACCTTTTCTACCTCTTCTTCACTTCGGGTATTCATCCTACCCAATGTAAGGTTGCACATGTTTTCCCTATTCCCAAAAAAAGCAAATAGGTAATGGACTACTTTGGCATGGGAGAAAAAACCGGTTTAGGCGTGTCAGGAAGGCACATGCTATTAAGGTGATTTATGGTTTATGATAAGATGAAGGTTAAAATTAATTATAGGTGAATGTAAAATACGTGTTTATTTTCTGATTAACTTGGTTCTTGGGTAGTGTGAGTATGCTAAGAATTTCAGACAACTTGTTAGAGGCAATGAGCCCTTTCCATGTTTTTATTATTGTTTCGGGCCAATGCCTTTCTTCTCATATTTTTATTATTGTTTGGGGTCATTCAACCCTTCCAATGTTTTTATTATTGTTTTGGGCCAATGCCTCCTCATTCCCAAAAAGGGAATCTAGTTTAAATACTTTTTTGTGTTTATTGTAACAGGCAGTAATGAAAACAGAAGGAAATTTCTTATACAAAAATTGTGTACATTTTATTTTATTCATATTTAAATTTCAACAAGCATAAAGAAAAAATAATTATAGGTATGTATAATAATACATGTAGCCATGTAGGTATTGATTGAAAGAGAAAAAGATTTTATTTTTTTTAAATATAACTCGTTTGTCAAATAATTACTACAAATTTTGGTAATGAGAAAATCCGAATGACATATCATATTAAGTTTAACGAAGTATTGAAGTTCCCGAAGTTTAAGTTAAATGCAAAATAAAATTTTTTTTTTTTTACTTTTACTTTTAAAATTACTGCTCGATGCAAATAATTAAAGCCTGTTAACGTATAGCTGATAATATTAAAGCCTGCTAACGATAGCCTGTTAACGAAAGAGATGAAAATAACCAATTAAACAAATTGAATAAATATTTTTTAAAAACCCAAAAAAATTTAAATAAAATGAACTTAAAATGAAACAAGTTGTTTATGAACAGTTAATAATATTTTTTATTAATTATTGAAATAATGTTATAGTTTTAACAAATTTGTCCTTCTTAATATAATTTATTTTCATGCAGCAGTTTAATTCTGCCTTTCAAATGTGTCTGAATTACAACTAATAGTATACAGTAAATTTTTATTTTATACAACTTCGTTTTTGTGATGTTTTTCCATTAAAAATATTAAATATCTCTTCTTTCAAAATAATAGGTATTTCAAAAAACAGCCTTAAAAAGTGACATTAGTAGTATAAATATGGGGTTTCTGCGTAAGTCAGATGACGTTGTAAAATTTTTGACAGCTGTGAATTATGAGGCGTATTATGGAATAGAATTGTTGGAGTGGTATTATGAAATTGGGAAGACGATTAAGTGTGATGTTTGAGATATGGGTGTGAGTCGGTTCTGAGGGTGAGTTGGGGGTATTGGGTAGTGGTTTGTTTGGTAGTGACAGGAAATTTGTTGGGGGTAGCAGGGCTGCTGGTTGCTGATGTGTGGTTATTTGGCGTTGGTAGTGGGGGTATGTCTGGCTCATGGCCGTCCGTCTAATATTATATCCCCAATATGTATAGCTGTGATGGTAATGAAAATAAAATTATGAATCAAAGAAACACAAAATTCAAATATGCATCAAATATACGTGCATAACTAGGAAGACATGTGGGCTCGAAACCTAATAGCTTTATTGACGGCAGGTACCCGAGCAGGCGCCCTGTAGTAAGTTACTAAAAACAAGTACAAAGTTGTAGGAGACCGAAACATTTTTTTGTTTGACAGACCTATAGTTGTGAGAGATTAAAAAAAAATTTTTGAAAGTAATTATGTGATAAGGAAAATAAAGAATATGGTAATAATTTTATTAAAATGTGAATGAAAAAATTTTTAGTGATAAGAAATAATGTTTGCGGTTTTTTGTTTGAAATTTAGAAAAAGAATTTCTTATCTGTATTAATAATATATAATATTTAAAAATGCTCAACAAATTTTTAAAGTTGTAAAATAAAAATCTGAAATGACGTCAGGGGACTACTATTGTTAAAATAAAATAAAAAGAAAAAAAGTCAAATATACTACAAAGTTTATTCATTTATTATTAATGTTTTTCGATATTTACATTTTTTTCTTGAAATTTCTTTACAATTTTACCTAATCGTAATAGGCATATCTTAGGAAATTTGATTGAACTCTGAGTAATTAAATCCGTCATCTTTATCTTCTCTCAATGTATTGAATTGGATCAATGTTGACTCAGCATAATTTCTCAAAAAATTTATGTGATATTGAATTTCATGTATATATTTTTTTCTAAAATGTTTTTTATTTTTAAGAAAAAATTTATTAAATACGATAAGTGTTCTTGCAAACTCCATTGTATGTTTAAAACTAAAGAAAACTAATTAAGCCGTTAATTGAGAAATAAAATATGAAAACGCTGAGAATTAACTAAATCTTCTGTGGGTAGGAGTGTTAAGGTGTAGATAAAAATCTATTAAGTAAGGTATACGACACTTGGTAGGTTTATGAATGTATTATGTTAAGGTTCGATCCCAGAGAAGATTTTTTAAAATTATAATGGTAGATACAGAATATAAATCTGATTTCATTGTAATTGATTTACGAACAATCAAACCGGATCCATCATATCAAATGGAAATTCATTAAAAACAAAAACAAAAATGTAATTAAAATAATATGAAATAAACAAATTTTTTTCTTTATATTAAATCAGTTTTATTAATCCATGAATTGTGAGCGGATGAGAATCCAAAAGCCATTTTACAAAAACCTTATTATCTTTACTTTTAATAACTTTTTCAACTAAATAAATATTATTATGTTTAGATTTAAGCAACTCATGCTCATAGAAGCTTCCTTGTATGTGTTGACCTTGATAATCTTCCAGTAAATATGTGACAGGGTTAGTGATTTGAACTTTTCTTATCTTAAATAATTCAGTTGTTCAATTTGGGGTGTACCCTTTTTCAAAAACATGTTTATACTTGCTTATTCGAACTGAATCATTAATTTTATATTTTTCGGGTAAAGCTACTTTTATGTGATTATATACAGTTTTAAGTAAATTTTCAGCATTATCTTTATTGACATCAGATGGTCGTTTCTGAATTGTTCGATGTTTGTTATATTCGAGTGTTGTTATATTGTTTAACTTGTTCTGCAATTAGATTAATCCATTTATAATTTCCATTAAAACTAAATTCTTTCCACATCTTTTCTTTTAAAGTTCTATTAAAACGTTCTACAATAGAAGCTTTTAATATGCTAAATGTTGAATAATGGTTTATATGATATTTATCCATTAAATTTTTGAATATTTTATTAAAAAATTCTTTCCCATCATCGGTTTGCAAGTTTTGCGGATATCTTTTAGAATTTGCAAAAATATTTTGCATTGCTTGTGTGACGTTCTCTGAAGTTTTTGTTTTTATAGGAATTGCCCATGCATACTTAGAAAAGGTGTTAATAAAATTACAGTTAATAAAAATTTAAAACCTTTGTTATACCCTACACATTAAGTATAGGGTATATTAACTTTGGTATGGTGTTTGTAACCACCAAAAGGAAGCGAGTTAGGTATAGACATGTGTATATATTCTGAATCAGAATCACCGCCGGAGTCGATTTAGCGATGTCCGTCCGTCCGTCCGTCCGTACGCACGATATCTCAAAAAATAATGATGCTATCTTGATGAAATTTATACTGTAGGTTAACAATGACTAAGGTAAGGTGGGGATTGTAAATGGGCGAAATCGAACCATGCGTTCGAGTACCTCCCATACAACTTCCATACCTCCCATACAAAACCTAATACGCATATTTTCGAAATTAATAAAGATAGAAACTTAAAATTTTGTACGAGGGTGTGTTTTTCTGAATCCCTGATATCCCCAAAATTTGAGATGAAGTGGAGTGGTTGTTCGGGTACCTCCCATACATCTCCCAAAACCGAACATGCACATCTTCAAAATTAATAAAGATAGGAACTTCAAATTTGATACGAGGATGCTGTTTCCTAAATCCCTGATTTGTATCTGCCACACAACTTCTAAGACCAAACAAGCATATCTTCGAAATTAATAAATATATAAACTTGAAATTTGATATAAGAATGTTCTACCCTGTTGATGTCTCTAAAATTTGAGATGAATTGGGGTGGTGGTCCGCGTGCCTTCACACACTTCCCAAGACCTAACAATCATATTTTCGAATTTAATAAAGATAGAAATCTGAAATTTTGTACAAAGGTTGTAACAGCATTTATTTTTTTAGCTTGTATTAAATACCTAACTAAAATAACTTAGGGATTTTTAATTTAATTTGAATGTTTTAGGTGTAGGGTATAAATAAATCGGTTGCATCGACTTACTGTTATTTTTACTTGTTTTCTTTAGCATATGAACCCATTTCTACTAAATCAGCTTGCCATAGATCGTCAAATCCTTTAATTATAACTCTACGACGTTTAAAATTTCTCCATGCAGGCTTATGCAACTCTTCAACAACCTCTCTTTTATTCATTTTTAAATAAAATGTATGTAATTATTATATAACTAATTAGAAAATCTTTCACTGAAAATGTTAATTTCCCAATATTTGCATCGAGCTAACTTATATGCAGTATTCCACTTGTATAATATATGTATTTGGGGCTTTAACATAAATCTGACTTTCTTTTTTACTTTCTTTTCATCACCATCATAATCATCTCCCTTCTCGTTCTCTTCAGAAGAATCTGATATATTATCTTCCTTTTCATCTTTATTTTCAGAAGAATCTGAAACATCAAGCCATGTGAATAAGTCTACAACATCATCCTTACTCATTTTCTAAATAACTAATTAAACCACATAAATAAAATTAAATAAAATAAAATAAAAAGCAAACAATAAATGTTCAATGTATTTTATATTCTTTATTTGTATATTAGTTTAAAAGTATGTATACTTTTATTATAACTTATTTTCTATTCTTTTATGTAATTCCATTAGTGTGGAACAGTTTAACATACATTGTTCTGCTGAATAACATGGGCAAGTATCTGGAAGACTTGTAATATTATCTGATGTATAGGGGCATATATCCCAATGATATCCATACTCTTTCGTTTCAATTTGTATAGAATTTTTAAATAATTTTAAAAATTTGAAATGATCTTTTAACTGTTCATAATGTTCCTCCAATAAAATATCTTCATATTTATTTAAAAAAATATTTAAAGAATATCCTATTTGATGTATATCCATTTTGAAAACTCAATGAGAACTAATTCCAATTACTTTTTAAGTATTAATTTATTAATTATATCTAATGCCGACTGAGCTTTGGCTTCAGCTTTTTGTAATCTCTTATTAATAAATCCAATTGGTTTTTTAACTTGAAATTCAATAAAATCATTCATTTTTGAAAATTTTTCATTTAACATAGCAGAAAATTTGATGTGGATTTGCTCTAAACTATCTTGCATTTTTTCTTCTAATATTCTTAATTTTTCTTCTGCTAATTTGAGTTCTATAGACATTGCAGTCTCTGTATGATCAAACATTTCTCTCATCTCGTTTTGTAATAGTTCTTTGTGGAAAAAAATTTGGTTATTCACAAATGTTTGTGTTGCTGCATCATTTCAGTTAACTGGATTTGAACATTTGATAAAATTTTGTTATCTAAATCATAATTTCCCTCAGAAGTTAATTTGAAACCTATACCAGGAGGACCTTGAGTATGTAGTTTTCTAGAAGCAGAAGAAGCTGTACTACGTCCAAACTTATCAAGTGGCATTATGATTTTTACTGGTTGTTAATTTAAAATATTATTGAATTATATTTGCTTCTCTCAATTCTTCCATTATAGATACAATTTCATCGTGATGATTATTGTTACCAGCTGATTGTGAACTAATTAAAAGTCTTAATCCGTCAACTAACTCATTAGGATCATCCCAATAAACAAACTGATTTGATTGATTTGTATAATTTAAATGTGTTTCTGGCATAGAAGATTTATGTAAGAACGTTCTAAAAAAATTTTTATTTTGAATAGCCTGAACCAGATTTTTTATACATAGTGTTGTAATCATGTTCATAAAATTTTCTTAATATGTTCTTGTATTTATAACCTTTGTTTCCTTTTATTTGCCCTAAACTATCATAATTTCTTCTATGTGCATTCGTTTTGTTAAGTATTTGATAATATATACTTAAATCACTTTCAGTATTGTTTAAAGGTTTTTTTTTAAATATTAATTCATATAGGCCATCAGTTCCCCTAATTCTTCATCTTCAATCACTATATTTTTAGTATTTTCATCTATTTCAAAATTAGCATTACCAAGTTTTCGAATATTTAATGATTTATCAAAACGTGGTCCATATGTTCTATCAAGTTCTGATTTGGTGAGAGCAGGAAATTGTGAAATTGATGATTCATCACTATTACAGAATTTTAAAGTATTTGGCGTTGAAGTTTTTGAAATTGATGATTCATCATTATAGAATTTTAAAGTATTCGGCGTTGAAGTTTTTGAAATTGATGATTCATCATTATAGAATTTTAAAGTATTCGGCGTTGAAGTTTTAAATTCATTGTATGTACTAGCCTTGTTGCTAGGAGTTTCAACTTCCGATGTAAATGACGGCATTGAATTAAACCTGTTATCATCATCCGCAGCCCATTTAATTGCCGGTTTGATAACATTATCTGAAAATTGTTGTTGTTGTTGTTTGGCAACATTTGTTAATTCTTTCAATGGTTTTATAATTGGAGTAAAAGCTTCTTCTCGATTTCGGTCTTCCGATAACTTTTGAACTTTTAATGATTGAAATTTGCTTTTTAAATTTTTACGAGTTTTAATTAAATCTTTCATGAGTTGTTCATCCATTTTTTAAATGAGGATTAGTTCAAGTATTAACTGTAAATTATCGACTGAACTGTTCTCCTGCTAACTGCTAACTGATAATCGCAAACTGGTAACTGCTATCTGCTAATAGCCAACAGCTAACTGCAAATTGCTAACTGTTAAATAACACCGTTCAGTTAGTAAATGTTGAAGGATTCGTTCAGCTAATAACTGCCTACTGTGGCAGATCTCTTGTTAACTAAAATTCAGCAAATGCATCAAAATTTTTTCTATAACGTCCATTATTTAAACTATCATCTTTATTGATTAATAGAAAACCATAATTATCATTCCAGCAGCATGCACTCAATTTTTTAAAATCAATGTATGACATATCAGAATTGACATGATCATTATATATATGTTTTAAATTTAAATCATCTTGCTTGAATATAATCAAAAAATTAGCATTATCTCTAACTAAGTGCTTTGGAATCCTTGTATAAGACTGACATAAATAAAAACTATCTACTTCTTGATGACGTCCCTTACAAAAATAGGCTCTTATGCTATCCTGCTTATCACAAGCTACATCATCAAAAATAAATATTGAGTTTGGTTGTGAGGCCGAAGGTTCAATTACATCAACGTTATTTGAAAATTCGTTATATCCCATTCCTTTCATTGGTTTTATTAATTTTTTTAAATATTCATATTTAGGTTGATGTAATGATTTCGAGTAAATGTATATGTTTTGAAATTTAAGCCCTTTAGGATCTAAAAGCATACTTATCATAACATTAGTTTTACCACAATTTGAAGGTCCAACTATTAATCCTCTTATACTATCTGGAAAGCGTTCACCATGTTTTTTAATTTTGTTTTTTGAATTTTGATCGAAATTTTTAATTTTAACTGCATTATCTACTTTTATAAATTTCATTTCATAAAAGGTAATTAGTGTTTGAGTGACTTTCTTAAACTAAACAGTATATTATGCCTCTTCGAAATTAATATTCAAACAGTAGTAAAAAAACTGTCAATGGAAAAGATGTTGTTAATTCTTTAATTAATAAACTGCCATTTGAAGCACGTTTACCCGGTTATAATTATTGTGGGCCTGGAACAATCTTATCAAAACTATTAGCTCGTGGTGATAAAGGAATTAATGGTTTAGATGAAGCTTGTCGCGAGCATGATGTAGCTTATTCTAAAAATATTGATCAAAGTCAACGTCATATAGCTGATAAAATACTAGCAGAGAAAGCTTGGCAAAGAGTTAAAGCTAAAGACTCAAGTTTTGGTGAACGGTTAAATTCATATCTAGTTACAAACACAATGAAAGCGAAAGTTAAACTAGGTATGGGTTTAAAAAAGAAAACAAAGAAAACTAAAAGAAAAAAAAAAACCTTTGAAAAATGTCATAAAAGAAGCTAGAACAGCAGTTAAAACTATAAAAAAAACCTATGAATGAAAAAAATACTATAAGAATAGCTTTGCAAGCAGCTCGAAAATTTTCTAGGGGGCAGAAAAAAATAATCGATATTCCTAGAATAATTCCAGTACCAAAAATTGGTGGAGTTCTACCTTTAATTCCAATTTTTGCGGGTCTTTCAGCTATTGGAGCATTATCAGGTGGTGCTGCTGGAATAGCTAAGGCTGTAAGCGATGCTAAAAATGCACACAAACAGTTACATGAAAGTGAGCGTCATAATAAATTGATGGAAGCTATTGCATTAAAAGGAGGAAAGGGATTACACTTAAAACCGTATAAGAAAGGATTAGGTCTTTATTTAAATCCAAAAAACCATTAAATGAGCTACCCAAAAGAGCACTTACTAATTATGATTAAGAAGAATTTGGAAAAAAATACTTAAAACATTTCCGTGGAGTTTTTATGCGAGATAATTTACAAACACGCAAACCTTTGAAATACGAATGTGGTATTATAAATTTAGATAATTCTATTGGAAATGGAACGCATTGGGTAGCTTATTACAAAAATCCTCAAATCATACAATATTTTGACAGCTTTGGAAATTTCCAACCTCCATTAGAAGTAATTAAATATTTAGGAGATAAGCTTGTATATAACTACAATAAATATCAAAACTTTAATTCATATAATTGTGGTAATTTATGTTTAGAATTTTTATTTCATATTGTTAACAAAAAAAAAATTATCAGTAAATAAAAACATAACAAAATAACAAAAAACAAAAATATTGCTTTTTTTATTATTAGTCTAGTTTTATTAAACATAACCTAGGTTAATAATTTTGTTCAAGTTCAAGGTTATTTTCTCTATTAAAAGAACCGAAAAAATTAACTGATAAAGAATAATTTGAATTTTGTTGTAAAGAAATTAAAAGAACAAAAAAATAGAATTAGAATATATTATGATCATTGTTTTTCATTATGTTAATGATTAAGATGGATTAACCTTGAAAATCTATAAAAGCAATATACTCTTCTGAAATATCTCATTATTATTTAAGTAAACGATATGTCAATAACATTAACTTTAAACGGAAACTCTTCCCTATTAACAAATAATTATTTTCCTCCTATAGATCTAAAGGGGAGAGAATATACGTGTGGTTTAGTAGATTTCCAAACATATAATTCAATACCAAATATAGATGAGGAAAATAATAAATTTATTATTGATGATAAAACCTACAAAATTCCCACAGGTTCATACGAAATTGAAGATATTGGAAAATTTCTTAGAAAAACATTGAATTTAGCTAAAACAGATAAGGAAAAATTGATTATAAGAGCAAATAATAACACATTAAAGTGCGAAATTTTTGCCGATAAAGAAATTGATTTTGAAAGAGAAGATACTATCGGTGAATTATTAGGTTTTAGTAGAAAAAGGTTATTACCAAACAAATGGCATACTTCAGATCTTTTTGTTGACATTAATAAAATAAACATAGTAAGAGTAGAATGTAATATTATTTCTGGAACTTATATTAATGGAAAAGAAGCTCACATTTTACACGAATTCTCTATAAACGTCAGTCCAGGATATAAAATAGTTGAAGTTCCTACGAATGTAATTTATTTACCTATAACTATTAATCAGATAAGTTCTATTACTATAAAACTGCTTGATCAGAACGGTAATTTAATTAATTTTCGTGGAGAAACAATAACAATTAGATTGCCTCAAAATGATAGTATTTAATCAAAATTATCAATCTAATATAAATTTGCAGAATGATATACACCGGCTTAATTCATCAAACCTAGTCAAAGGAGGAGGATCTCAGCATTTAAAATATAGAAAACGTTTATCATTTAAAAATAAGGAATATCTAAAATCACTTGGGTATTTACTAAACACAAATTAAAATGGAACTTTTTAATGACCCCATTTTTGATGAAAGTATAATTAGGGCTCAATGGTATTCATATTCACCATTTCTAAATTTGTTTGGATTAAGTGATATTATTCGAATACAAATACAAAATCAGAATTTAAATATATTACCATCTACAAGCCAGATTTATATAGAAGGATATGTAACAAAAGATGATGGATCAGCTGTTACACATACTAAACTAGTTAATAATGCTATACCATTTCTATTTGATGAAATTCGCTATGAACTTAATGGGAAAGAAATTGATCATAATCGTAATGTTGGAATAACTATATATCACTCAATCAAAATGAAAGTACCGTTTTATATAATGGAAGTTGGTCTCCTGAAAATTCAATTAAAATGAATGGACTTCATTTCAATTTTTGTGTACCCTTAAAGAGATTATTAGGATTTGCGGAAGATTATAAAAATATTATTCCAAATGCAAAACATGAATTGATATTAACTCGCTCTCGAACAAATGATAATTGATTATTATGTAGTTTTGTTAATGCTAGCGAAAAACCGAAAATTACTATCACAAAAATACATTGGAAGGTTCAACATATTAACTTAAACGATAGGCTTAAATTAAATTTATACAAAAGCATTGAAAATGGTTCGGTTATAAAAATTCCTTTTAGAAATTGGGAATTGCACGAGTATCCTACATTACCAACACGAACTATACATCATATTTGGAAGGTTAAAACTTCTTCACAACTTGAAAAACCTCGTTTTATTATTTTTGCTTTACAAACTGGTAAACAAAATAAACTGGATGAAGATCCTTCAACTTTTGATTATTGTGATATTGAAAATATAAAAGTATATTTAAATTCAGAATCATATCCATATGAAAATATGAATTTAGATTTCGTAAAAAATCGTTATGCTTTAGCATATGAAGCATATTCGAATTTTAGAAGCTTTTACTATAATAACTCAATATCAGAATCTTTAGTTTCATGGGAAAATTTTAAAACCAATTCTCCTATCTTCATAATTGATACTCGTTTTCAAAATGAAAATCTAAAAATGGGGCCAGTTGATGTTAAAATTGAATTCAAGACTTTAAAAAAAATTCCAGACAATACTACAGGTTATTGTCTTATTTTGCATGACCGCTTAGTAGAATTTAAACCGTTAACAGGTGAAGTTAATAAAATTATTTAAATTTCTAAATAAAAACAAATGAAGTTGCCTATAAAAAATAATGAAACATTAAAGAATTTGGAGTCTTGCTGTGTTTTGGAAAATCCACCATTTATTGCTGGAATATTTTTTATGATCGCATTACATTGTATAAGTTTTTTAATATATAAACTTTATAAATATATTAAATTTAATCAATTAAATTCTCCTGAAACATAAAAATGGAATATATTATAATTGATATACAAGGTTTTCGAGATAATAATAATAAATTAGTTTTAAAAGAAATTGCTATTCTTTCATCAAATGATGAAATTCAACATTTTATAATAAAACCGCCTTATGGCTACCATTATTTAGATACTAAAACAAAATATACAAATAAATGGCTCACTAAAAATCATCATGGATTACAATGGTTTGACGGCAAAACTCATTATTGTGATGTCATAAACTTTGATTTGAATGATCATGATTCTACAAGTTTAAAAATATTGAAAAATAAGCAAATTCGCTGCTTAAAAAGATGCTCATTTAATCATGTTGGTGTTTGTGTCTTAGAAAATGTTTACTTAATAAAAACACTGATATAAAAATTTTAATCATATATAAACTCTTTAAATATTGAAGCAGACATCAAATGAAAAATATCAGTGTCGCAGAATTGTTTAAAAATTACGTATTCATGGATAATAAAATACGTATTCATGGATAATAAATAACGTATTCATGGATTCTAGTTTTGGAGGTCAAATAAGAAGAGCAATTAATAATATGGTATATATGAAATAAGGAAGTCCTCAACCTCATCATCATCAGCTTCATCAATAGCTTCATCATTCAATAACTTGAGGAAAGAAAAATAATAATCCTAGAATAAATTGTTTTTAAAAGAAAAAAAATCTAGAAAAAAAAATAAAAAATATTGTAAAATTTTAATTTTATCTTTTTATTTTTATAAATCTTATATTTACATATAAGTTTAATTAAATTTTCAGTTATGATCCTTATATTAATGATCTGATGATGACCTGATGATCTTTATACAAAAATTCTTTTTTTTAATTATTTCATTTTATAATGACCCCATGCTAAGGTATTAATTTTATCTTCTAATACAAATCTTTCATCATCAAACTGGCATAATGCTACTTTATTTATTATTTGCGTATATATATATAGAATGAAGTTTAGATTTGAATATATGTTAACTTGTTAAAATTGCTGATTTAGGCAATTTAAGAGGAGAAATGATCAGAAATATATTCATTTCACTTTTCATTTTATAGAATCTGTTTAAAAAATTAAAATGGATAAAAAAGGTTTTCAATAAAGCTCAATTTTCAAAGGGATACCAAAAATCATTGCACAGCTCTGAACATAAATCAACTCAAATCAACAGTATCACAAAACAAAACACCGTCTAAATAACTAAAAAATAAAATAAAAATGTAAAATTTTTAAAAATAAAAAAACTAAATTAAACTTGAATTTTCATCTTTAATTATTTAAAATGTTTTTTAAAATTCTGATATGTACATATATGTATATAAATATATTTAATTAGATAATTTATTCCATTTCTGCAGAGGAATCTTCTTCTGCTTCAACTTCTTCGTCTTCTTCTTCGAATTCTTCCATATCTATTCGCTTGAATTTTATTTTATAGGTTGGACCGCATACTCCTTCATTTATTACGGCATAACATCCATTCTCCAATTTCCTCATCTCCTTTTCCCCCAGTTTGTTGAATGTTATTGGTAGGAAGATTTTAAATGATTTTGTTGTGAGAATTACCCTTTCTCCAAATTTCGTGGGTATTCTCTTCAAATTTATTATTTTAAAATTTTTATTCAGTATCATTTCAGAAACTTTTATTGTTTTTACCACTGATTGAAATTTATTATTGATGTTTTCAATAAATTTATCCATTTTAAAATAATTAAATTTATTTTTAATATTTAAATGTTAAATGTCTAGTTTGGTGGTTGAATTGAAACTAATTAAATAATTTAACTATATTACTTTAATTAGAGTAACTGAATTTTAATGGATGGGATGTATGTGGTTTTATGGTATGCAAAATTTTTTTTGAAATAAGTATTATTATACATTTAAATAATATCTAACGCAAAGGTTTATATTGGTTGATGTTAATTTCTAAATGAATAATTTTAATTAATGCCCATCCACTATCTCGTTCTTGAAATTCGTCAGTCTTTTTCATAATACTCTGCGACAGCCGGTTATAGTTTTCAGTTATTTCTGGATTGTGTAATATATGCACCATCTTACTGTTAAATGATTTTATTGATGTTATAAATTCATCAGCAAACTCATTTTCAGCATTTCCTTTTTTCTGAATTTTCGTATATTCAGCAAATAACTCTAAATTAAATTTATACGCTTTATGTTTTGTTAACATCCTACTTAATAATTAGATAATCCTTTCTTTAGAATTTTGCAAAAACAATTCGGGTAATAAATTGCTCTCATCATTATTTTCCAACATGAAAGTCTCTACCCGTTCGCTAAAATTGCTTTTCACACGTTTTAAATCACCTTCTACAAGTTCTTTTACATTTTTCTTATGCAAAAAAGTTCTAGTATGATGCAGCCAATCTTTACATAATACTTTTAAATTGCAATCTAAACAAATTTTAAAATTATCAATATTTTAACCGAAAGTTTCATTTTTTTAATGCTTTGCTAATAAACCTTTAAAGTATTTGCTAACCTTTAAAGTATTTTATTTGATTTTTTATTATCTCTTAGAATTTTAGTTTATTAATCTTTTTAAATTTTTCTATTAGCACTTACAGCTAACAATTAAAATTTTTAATAAAATAGAAATCACGGGAAAATTTTATTGTACTGTGTTAATATAATAAAAATGTAGATAAGAAATTCTATTGTTCTACCACATTATTCTTATCACATGACATAATTTATTCCAAATTCATCAAACCATATTTTTTTAATCTCTCACAACTATAGGCGTATCAAAAAACTGGCAATTTTTTTTTTTTGTTTTTTTAGCCTCCAATAACTTTATACTTGTTTTCAGCAACTTAGTACGGGCACCTGCTATCAATAACTTTGACAAATACCTACTAACCTTCATTATTTTCATTTTCATTACCATCACAGCTATACATATTGGGGATGTAATATTAGACGGACGGCCATTAGTCAGACATATCTCCACTACCAACGCCAAACAACCACACATGAGCAACCAGCAGCCCTGCTACCCCCAACAAATCTCCTGTCACTCCCAAACAAACCACGACCCAATACCCCCAACTCACCCTCAGAACCGACTCACAATTTCATAATACCACTCCAATAATTCTATTCCGTAATACGCCTCATAATTCACAGCTGTCAAAAATTTTACTAAGTCATCTGACTTACGCTGCTCTCTCTGCTTTTAGATTGCATGATTGCAGGAAGTTATATTTAGCAAATAATTTTTGCAATGTTTTTAGAATTAACTTATCGTTTTTTACATGATCCTTTTTACTAAATTTATCCAAGAAAGTTTTCATCTATACCGTTCGTTAAGATCGTCTATACAATGAATAAACGCATCAATATTGTCCACACACATCTGAAAAATTGCTTTGTAATTGTTTGTCATTATAAATAATACATTTATGTTCTAAAATTTTTTTAAATTTCTACCATGAATCAAAATATTCTACACAACATATAGATCGCTAACCAATAAGTTCCTGTATCTTTTACTTTATCAGTATTTACAATAAAAAAAACTTGGCTTTGCGTTATTAAAGGTATTAACGCAAAGGTTATCTAACGCAAAAACCCCTTTAAAAAATTTATTGGTGATTCTATTACATTTTAAAATTTCCAATATATTTAATGAGTTCAAATCATAAATTACATATTTTAGTGGTTTCTTTAACGTAATTTTTTAAAAAATGATTATTTTAATCCTTAATCCTTTTTTTTTTTTTTTGTTGATAATATATTGTTATCGTTGCAACAAAAACTTGTGCATATATGCTACATGTGCAAAATAATAGGAAGTCATATTAAAAGTTGTATATTTATGGATTTGTAAACACGTTACGGTTTTTATTTATTTCCATATTGGCATCAAATTCGCCATAAACAATTGCTGTAACTGGTGAAGGAAAAGGTTGTAAAAGTTTTGTTTCAATTCTTATTGTCCCTTGATTGAGAAGATCTTGACATACTTCATTACCAGAAGCATCTGGTGTTAAATCAAATGTTAACATAACAAATCCATTGTTAAAAATACTTTTTGTTATTTGATGATGTATTCAAATATCAAAATCGTTGTGATATATTCCAGTGCCGGAAAAAAGTGTATGGTATGCTCTTGTATTACAGTTGTTTGCATCAGAAAAACTTGTTTCAATAGCTGTATTCGCAATCTGAACTCCATTAACATACAGTAAAAATTGCGAAATATCAAAATGCTTAAAATTAAACGGATTTTTGGATCTTTTGCCCGAATAACCTGTATGTTCAGTCATACAAAATATTAATGTATTTGGTAATTGTCCAATAAAAACATTATCCAAGAGAATACTTTGAGTATTTTGAGAAATTGCAAATGTTTTTACCTCAACCCTTTTGTAAAAATATTTAGCCGTAGTTTTTTCTAAAACAGCATTATGTGCTAATAATATGCTTGAATTTATAATGTCTCATTAATAGATTTGCTTCTAAAATTTATAATTGAGACTCATCATTGTCATCTGAAAACATGTAAAAATCTGGTTTTTCAAGAGTTAAAAGGACTCTAACATATTAATCAACAGAGTTGATTGATTAAACATATCCACATGTAACTTTCCTATGTGTTCTACTACGTTGCTATTACTAAAGAGTTTCTGACGTTCTTTAGAACCTTTATTTTCAGCGCTTCCAATTTTTGGCTTATCTGGGTTCCAACCCGCATATTCCAAATGTGTTGTTACTGCATCATTTCCACAATTCAATAAAGATTCTATATATGTTCTATAGTGATAATTTAATTCCGAAGGAGTTATGTTTTTGCCATTTACTTGTACACTCCACTGTTTTACTAAAGAATGTAATATGTTGTTTACTACGCGTGGTTGTGGTAGTTCTCT
The DNA here is from genome assembly GCA_947095535.1 of Poecilobothrus nobilitatus. Classification (NCBI taxonomy): domain Eukaryota; kingdom Metazoa; phylum Arthropoda; class Insecta; order Diptera; family Dolichopodidae; genus Poecilobothrus; species Poecilobothrus nobilitatus. The sequence continues at coordinate 113,572,636 of OX352772.1, forward strand.
TGTATGAGTCCCTTTGTCATTGTTCCATAAATGTCCATCTTTTTTAATGATTTGAACTTTTAGTCTCAAGTATGCGGAAGATAAATCGCGATATATGTTATCATGACCTAATGAAACAAATTCAATGGCAGACGCATTATCTAGAGATGCAATAGGATTATAACAAACTTCTTCTGATCGCAAAATACTAGTTTGAATAGGTGGCACTCTAAAAATATCTAGCTCTGATTTCATACACTCAGTCATTTTAATCAAAAATATCTTTCACTTTTTTTTATTTTTCCTGCTTTTAACTTTAGGTCCTTATGCGACAGAATAATTAAAATTTTTTTTAAAAAGTCTTTTTATAGCTTTTCTCTTTCTTTTTCCAGAACCATGCATTTCATTAAGTTTTTGAACAACTCCTCGTCTTACATTTTTAATAATTTCTTTTTCCCGATCTTGAAAAACTTCTTTTACATTTCCTCCAGATGCTAAATCAGAAAGTTATAGTACATAGCAGATATTGCAGATATTGCTTTTGTTAAAACATTTTCTTGAATTTCGTCATCAAATACTTCTTCTTCATAAGGTTTCCTTTCATAAATTTTCTACTCAGGAAATTGCATCGCATAAGTTTAAGTTTCAGGTTTTAATATTATAATTTTATTAAAAGAACTATTATTGATTTTAAAAACTTTCCAATTATTTCTGATAGTACTACACTTAAAAGAGTTGGTAAAAATCCACCTCTTTGAACTATAACCTTTCGTTTGTTGTTCAGAGATTTTTTGCGACAAATCAGCGATCTGAGCTCCTTTTTATACCTTTTTAGCTTATCTATTGTTATTATGCTCAAACTACAATTACCTTTTAAAATATTTAACAAAATTTCACAATTTCACAAACGCTCTTCAAAAGTTTCATAATTCTTGCTAAGGTTGTCTAAATCTTTTTTTGTGCAAAAAGAAATTTGATCTTTTAAAATATTGCTTCGCAACCTGAATATATTATTTATATCCTGCGTAAGATCTATGAATATAATATAACCGTATATATGGTTTTGATGTAACTTCATTATGTACTTTTCTAAATTCTTCAACTTGATCTGGATAAATTTGACGAGCTAGCGGATATATTTGTGCCTTGATGAAACACATTTTGAGCTATAAGAATTAGAGATATATATCTGTGATGCAAAAATCTGGTAAAAATTTCACACACTCTTTTGTTATCTTAATCTAGCATCGTATCATCTATAACAAGTAATAAGAAACTTTCATTTTCGCTTAGGTCAGGTATTTCACAATAATATTCAAGATTTTTTATAGTGTTAGGTACAGAATTTATATCAGGATTACACCAAATTATCTTTTTTATTGCTTATTAATCAGATTACAAACAAAAGTAGTTTTACCGCTGCACGATGGCTCTGCCTGGATGGCTTCTAAATAGATGAAAAACCATCATAAAAATATTGTTGAATTATCATTACTTACCTATTATAGGTATTTATACAAAATTTTCTTCCTTTTTTTTTAAGAATGAATATAAACGCAAAAATCTAAATTCGATTATCATTTTTAAACTATTCCTTTATCATGGCGGGACAAGTTTTAATTGTTTAAATTGTTTAAATGAAAAGTATTTTTTTAAAGAATTAACTGTGGCGCAAAATATAATATTCAATTTTGCGAGGACAAAATCCATTGACTTAATTGGCACAGCGGTTTTAAACTAGTGCTAAGAGTTAAAAGTTTATATTATGTACACTTGGAATTCCGCTTACAGATCTGCTCGAAAAAGAATTTATCAACAATACACATGTGATAGAACCCGATTTCAGAAACGAATAAAAAACAGAGAACCTATTATATCTGCTATTTTAAAAAATCAACATCGAAAAAAAATATTTAATGTTCGGTTTTTATAATCTTTTTTTTATTAAATATTATGTAACTTTATTTAATTGATACAAATAAATATTAAATGTTATCCCTATTATTACATCTACATGTTGTATTTTATTTTTTGATTTTTTCACAAAATTTTTACAGAATAAGTAAGTTTTAAGCATTTTTTCAATACAAATTTGCAACACAAATATTATTTTAATATAATTTTTAAGAATCCGGTAATGTTTCTTAAAAATATTATAGTGATTTTAAATATATATGTAACTTTGTGATATGAAATCGATTCTGCCTTTTGCGCGTGGCAGTGATCATTATTTATAAAATATGTTCCAATAATTGACATTGTTTGTAATATCTAATTGAATTATCATTTTGTTGAATTCAATTTTGCAACAATGTAACACAAAAATTCACAAGAAATATGAAATCAATATTTTTCAAAATGGTAAGTTATTTAAAAATTTGTGTATAAATACTGTGTTCAAATTATTAAAATTCACATTTCCAAATGGACAACAATAAGGATTCAATAATTCAACAACTCTTGAACATTCCCTCAATGGTGGTTGTTAGCCCGCAATCTAACTTTTTACAATTTTTTTTTCTAAATATATTTAATTACACACTGATTTCAATTCACAATTTTCTTTCTTTTTATTAATTCGCTATAATAGATGACCATGTTAATCAAACGTACGCTAATTAATGATTAATTTTTATTTCATCAAAATTCTAAAATTAAAAACTAATTAAAACTGCATTTAAATCATTTAATGACTATAACCACATGAGGTCAATGACTTTCTTTAAATTCAAGTTAATTTCGAAATATATAACAAACAAGAAGTATATAATAAAATGAATAATTTTATCTGTTAACATAATATGTTTTAGGGGCCTCGGTGGCCTAGTGGGTAAGAGCGTATAAAATACGCTATAAACACCGAGGGAGTGTGGCTTCGAATCCCACACACGTCGTAAGAGTTATTCCCCCTTACGACATGTACAGCCACGCCTGAACAGGAAAGGCTGTGTAATTTCCTGTCCACATTTATGTGGCAGAGAAATAAATTTAAAAAAAAATAATAATATGAACCTATCTTGAGTCCATGAACCTGTTTTTTTGCCACCCATGGCTCTTGGATCAAGATAATGTCCTCGCCCGTTCTCTTGAAGCGGATTACAAGTGCGGAAGCCGCTTTGGATTGATGGAGATTAATTTGGACTAGTTTCATTACCTGAGCCATCCGTAATCTCCACCCGGTGGTGCGTTAGCGTTAGTTTCATCCTCAAAATCCATTGAGATGCTTTTAGCGTCATCAAAGCTGTCAGAATTAGATCTAAGTAGATCGTCTTCATCGTCAGCCTTGATGACTTTATCCACTCTCTTTGGAGCCGAGTAGGATGCTACATCAACGACATAAGATCGGTCACAGTCTGCCTCTTGGGTTTGACTTGGCCCTTCACTGATGCTCCTTGAGGCTTCTACCTCATCTCATCCACCTCATTAGACCTTCTTTTCAGTGTTAACTCCGTGAAGCCGTAAATAATGACCCCTTTGGCTTTAGCTGAGGGTTGTAGGGAGTCCTTATTGACAATGAGCAGCGCCTGTCGGGATTCTCCTACTTCTTTCCCTAGTTTGGCAATCGTCCAATTGCGAGTTGGAAGTTGGCGATTTGACACTTTCATTATTTTGATTCGCTCTGCTTCGGTAGGTTCCCTAGACAGCCAAACCCTAGCTTTTAGCCTGCTAAGGATTTTCTCCCTGCTTACACATTTGAGCTTGGGCCCCGGCTACAGACTTCCCATCTTCCCTATCGCCTGCTTGTTTAGATCTACCGAGCTCTGATCCGCACACGCTGTCAATTTGACGTGGCCCTGATGCCTGCATACATAAAATATATATTGTGTTTAAAGCAATAACAACCTTCTTCCCCCATCCTCTACCTCCATACCCCCATCCTATACTTCTCATCAATGACTGCCAGAATTAAACTATCCTTGGCAATTTCACTGAACGGCTTAGTTACCTGGTTGCTCCCTAGCAACCTAATATTTTTGGAACTACCCTGTGGCTCATCTGGTGACCTCTGTCTCTTGGACGTAAGTCCCTTCGATGAACCTGGGATTTGTCCTTCTTGAGGCTTGACCTGGCCCACTACTGTTTTGGCTCAGGCTAAGAAGTTCTTTTGCGCCTCAGATAACTGACCAACATTCAGAGAGCTTAACCTCTCAATTATTTTATAGGCCGACTGTTTATCAAAGAAGGCTTGTTTCGTTGGCCGCACTTTACGTACCGTTTTTGGTTGTTCGCCAATTTCCTTAGCACTGCTAGTGCCCCGTTGGGTCGCTTTACTTAAAATTTTAGTTTGAAAGCTTTTTTCTTGTTAGTAATTTTGAAGGTCAACTGGTTAACGTAGAACAAGTAAGTGCAATGATGTTGTTGTGATAGTATAGTAGTAACATAGATTATTGTAAAAAAATTTTTTAATATAGAACAAGATTTATTGTGTTCTAGCAATATAAAATCGTGAGGAAAATAAAAAAAAAAGTTGTATTTAATGATTAATTGTTATGTGTAAGAAAAAATATTTTAAATATAGAACCACATATTTTTTATGTTCTTGCAAATTACTTTGTATTATGCAAATTAGAGGCATGTTAAAAACAAAAAAATGTGATAAATAATTGTAAAAATAAAAAAAACTGTAAATTAAGTTTCGTATAACATAGTTTTTATTTACTCAAGTATTGTGATCTTTATCAAAATTAATCTTTGAAAGAAAAAATTGGGTACATGTTTACTGATTTATTGAGAACTATATATAGAAACTATATAAAAAATAAAAAATTAAATAGATTAAAAAGTAGGTAACATTTTTAATAAAAGACAATCTAACTTTAAACTTTATATTTGATTTATTTTTTTTATAAAACCAAAAGGTACAGAAGAATAATCTTATTTTTTAATCTTAGATTTTATTTTATATGTTTTTATTTCAAGTACAGTAATAACTTGGTGTTCTGCTTTTCGTCTAAAATTTTTTGATAAAATGCAAATACCATCCTTGTCATTTGTTAAAATTATTTCCCTAATTTTTTCAAAATTTATTATTTTTGAGGAATCGTAATTTAGTCTTTTTTTTATTTATTTATTTTTTATTTTTTAAAAGACCTAAAATGCTCGTACAGAGTACAATATAATATAATAATTTTTCAATAATAATAACAACAATATTTATATCATTTACAATTTTAAAATCAACATAATAATCTTTATAACCAGTGTAATATGTATTAAATATTAATATAGGCTTACTAGCAAATCTTTAATAATATATTATATTTGTCATATATTCAATTCAATAAAAAAAAATTCAAATTAGTTTCCATAAATTTAGTAAAATTAACTGCATATTTTAGTCAAAAACAAGTAAATAGTAAGTCGATGCAACCGACTTATTTATACCCTACACCTAAAAAATTTAAATTAAATTAAAAATTCATAAGTTATTTTAGTTAGGTATTTAATATAAGCTAAAAAAATAAATGCTTTTACAACCTTTATACAAAATTTCAGGTTTCTATCTTAATTATATTCGAAGATATGCTCGTTAAGTCTTGGGAAATGTGTGAAGGCACCCGAACCACCACCCCAATTCATCTCAAATTTTAGAGACATCATCTGAACAGGGTAAAACACTCTTACATCGAAGATATGCTTGTTCGGTCTTGGGAGTTGTGTGGGCAAAACCCGAACAACCACTCCAATTCATTTGAAATTTTAGGTGAATCAGGGATGGGTGATTTTTTTAGGTGAAAACAACATCCTCGTATCAAAATTACAGTTTCTTTTGCGCCTCAGATAACTGACCAACATTCAGAGAGCTTAACCTCTCAATTATTTTATAGGCCGACTGTTTATCAAAGAAGGCTTGTTTCGTTGGCCGCACTTTACGTACCGTTTTTGGTTGTTCGCCAATTTCCTTAGCACTGCTAGTGCCCCGTTGGGTCGCTTTACTTAAAATTTTAGTTTGAAAGCTTTTTTCTTGTTAGTAATTTTGAAGGTCAACTGGTTAACGTAGAACAAGTAAGTGCAATGATGTTGTTATGATAGTATAGTAGTAACATAGATTATTGTAAAAAAATTTTTTAATATAGAACAAGATTTATTGTGTTCTAGCAATATAAAATCGTGAGGAAAACAAAAAAAAAAGTTATATTTAATGATTAATTGTTATGTGTAAGAAAAAATATTTTAAATATAGAACCACATATTTTTTATGTTCTTGCAAATTACTTTGTATTATGCAAATTAGAGGCATGTTAAAAAAAAAAAAATGTGATAAATAATTGTAAAAATAAAAAAAAATGTAAATTAAGTTTCATATAACATAGTTTTTATTTACTCAAGTATTGTGATCTTTATCAAAATTAATCTTTGAAAGAAAAAATTGGGTACATGTTTACTGATTTATTGAGAACTATATATAGAAACTATATAAAAAATAAAAAATTAAATAGATTAAAAAGTAGGTAACATTTTTAATAAAAGACAATCTAACTTTAAACTTTATATTTGATTTATTTTTTTTATAAAACCAAAAGGTACAGAAGAATAATCTTATTTTTTAATCTTAGATTTTATTTTATATGTTTTTATTTCAAGTACAGTAATAACTTGGTGTTCTGCTTTTCGTCTAAAATTTTTTGATAAAATGCAAATACCATCCTTGTCATTTGCTAAAATTATTTCCCTAATTTTTTCAAAATTTATTATTTTTGAGGAATCGTAATTTAGTCTTTTTTTTATTTATTTATTTTTTATTTTTTAAAAGAGCTAAAATGCTCGTACAGAGTGCAATATAATATAATAATTTTTCAATAATAATAACAACAATATTTATATCATTTACAATTTTAAAATCAACATAATAATCTTTATAACCAGTGTAATATGTATTAAATATTAATATAGGCTTACTAGCAAATCTTTAATAACATATTATATTTGTCATATATTCAATTAAATAAAAAAAAATTCAAATTAGTTTCCATAACTTTAGTAAAATTAACTGCATATTTTAGTCAAAAACAAGTAAATAGTAAGTCGATGCAACCGACTTATTTATACCCTACACCTAAAAAATTTAAATTAAATTAAAAATTCATAAGTTATTTTAGTTAGGTATTTAATATAAGCTAAAAAAATAAATGCTTTTACAACCTTTATACAAAATTTCAGGTTTCTATCTTAATTATATTCGAAGATATGCTCGTTAAGTCTTGGGAAATGTGTGAAGGCACCCGAACCACCACCCCAATTCATCTCAAATTTTAGAGACATCATCTGAACAGGGTAAAACACTCTTACATCGAAGATATGCTTGTTCGGTCTTGGGAGTTGTGTGGGCAAAACCCGAACAACCACTCCAATTCATTTGAAATTTTAGGTGAATCAGGGATGGGTGATTTTTTTAGGTGAAAACAACATCCTCGTATCAAAATTACAGTTTCTGTCTTTATTAATTTCGAAGATATGCTTGTTCGGTTTTGGGATTTGTATGGAGGGTACCCGAACAACCACACCAATTCATCTAAAATTTTAGGCAAATCAGGAATTCAGGAAACATCACCTCGTATCAAATTTTAAGTTTCTATCTTTATTAATTTCGAAGATATCGGTTTTGGGAGTTGATGTATGGTTCGGACCGAACCCATGGTCCGATTTCGCCCATTTGCAATCTCCATCTTACATTAGTTGCAATCCCCACCTCACTTACATTTGTAGATCACTTTGCGGGTTCCAACTTAGTTTATTATCTACAACAAGACCCAGATATTTATGTTCCTCGACTTGATCAATATTATGATGATTATATTTTATATTTAAGATGTCAGTACCAACACCTTTAAATATCTTGTTTTATATTTTGTTTTGTTTGAATTTATTGTCAGTTTGTGTTTGTTCATCCAACCATTTATTAGTACTAAGTCTGCATCTATGGTCTTTTGTAGGTTATCAAATGTGTCTTATTTATAGACAATAACTAAGTCATCAGCGTACATGAACGGTTTACTTCGTATATTAACATTTAGCAGGCTACTAATATAGCACGCAAACAGAGTTGAGTCTAGCGAACTACCCTGGATGACACCATAATTCACATAATGTTGTGAGCTTCTCATTCCATCATATTCAGTAAATTGAATTCGATTATTCAAATAACTTTCAAACCATTTAAGTTCCTTGCTCATGATGCTCATCTCAAAAAGTACTTTTAGTAATATGCTCTTAACAACAGAATCAAAGGCTTTCTTAAGGGCGAAAAATACAGCTACTGTCTTTTTATTTTTATCTACTCCAGACTGAATCTCTGAAACGAAATCAAATAGTGCTGCTTCGGTGTTAGATTTTTTCTTGAAACCGTATTGTTTATTCTGAGTTAGTGTTTCTGTATTTAAGAATTCTATCATTTGAGTATTTTCAAATGTTTCTTTAATTTTGCTAATTGTCGAAGATATAGAAATGGGTCTAAAATTATTTTTACCTTGAATATTACCATTTTTGTAAATTGGTAAAACTTTATTTATTTTAATTATTTCAGGCATTTTATTTTGACTTAATGATGCATTTATGAACTTCATTATGCTATCAGCCAATTCCAATTTACATTTTTTTATTAATAAGGTTGAAATTTCATCTGAATCTTTAGAGTTAGTGTTATTCAAATTACTAATTAGTTTTATTGTTTCGTATTTATTAATTAATTTAAACTGAAAGACTTTATTTGTTCTACTTTTGGGGAGATATATATCATTAAAATTTTTAGTCATTTCTTCACCTATCGTGCTAATATTTATTAAAATTTTCAATTTTTTTATATTTTTCTTTTACATTTATTATATTGTTAAAAAATTTATTATTATAATCTGTATTTGGGTTTATTATTTCCTTCAAGTATTTCCAATTCTTCTATCTGGTATCTCCAAAAGTTTCACTAAATTTCTTTATATCGTAGTTTTCTTTTCTTTTCATTACTGTTAATTTATTACGCCAGTATTTATTTTTAAATTTAAAATAATCACTGTTTTTATTTTATATATATTTTCTAAACCAATAAAATTTTCTTTTTATTAATTTTATGCAGTTTTCATCTATCCAAGGTGCTAAATACTTGTTTGGACTACTTTTTAATTTGACAACAACGGTAGCACTTTCAATACTGTTTTTAATTTTATTTATTATTTCATTTGTAATATCATTTACATCTGTTGCTTTGACAATAAAACCATTCAATTATTGTTTTACTTTGTCATAATCTAATTTTTTGATCAGTTGTTTATTATTATTGACATTCATTGAAATTTTTTTAAATTTTATATTTATGAGTTTTGAATTTTTAATTTCTACTATTAATCCCAGATGATCAGATATATTATGTTCAAAAAGAGATATGACAATTTGAGCTGTAGGGTCATTGTACATAACATGACCAAGACACGTAATAGATATAGCTCTAGTACACTGATTATGACAAAAGAAGTAACCATTTGACTGAACACTATTTTTGTATCGTTTATTATTGTTATCATTAGCATTTAACAAATCAAAATTAAAATCTCCAATTATTAAGGTTTTTTGTATTTTTAGATTTTCAAGTTGATCTTCAAAATTTTTTGAAAATTTGTCAACTAGTACCGAGTTTTTTTCTGGAGGTCTATAAATTGATGATATATTATATATATGTCCATTATAATCAATTTTTATACTAATAACACTATTAAACTAGCTTATACTCTTGTGAACAAATATTGCTGCACCTCCACCTAGACGTGATTGTCTACAGGAAAATATTGAAGAATAATTTTTTATATATATGTGGCTAGTTTCAGAGTCAAGCAACCAGGTTTCAGTTATAGTAATTATATGAATTGTTTGTTTAAATCCAATCCAATAAGTACGTTAGGTCATCGATTTTATATTTTATACTTCTAGCATTTAAATACAGAACTTTTAATGTATTCTTAGTCAGTGTTATGTCAATTTTTATAGACATTATTTACGTGGATATTCAACGGCAAATCAAATACTAATTTATTCGGCATTTAAGTGCGATTCGTGTAATATTCTATTTATTTTTTATTTCGAATTTTTACGTATATACAATCTGCCATTTTTAATCCATGTAAACTCAATTATTTTATTTCTTTTCATATCTCCAGCTTTTTTAGCTAAATAGCTGAAATATGGTCTTAATTTCTCATTGACAAATATAAGATCATTTTCGCTCGTATCTTTGTCACATATTACATTCACTGTTAGTGATCTGTTTTCCTTTACTAATTTTATAAATGAACTTTTGTTTTGAATGTTATCAAATTCTACAATTAATTTATTTGACTCACCTGACCTTCCTGAGATTTTGTTTGTTTTAAATATGTTTGATATTATATTTGTCTCAATTACCATTCCAATTTCATGACCCAGTTTTTAATGATGTCAATAGGTTGAATTTCTATATTTTCATCTTTTATTCCACAAATTTCTATTTGTTTCATTTTTGCTAGTTCCACTTTATTATGAAGAATTTCATCTTTTAGAATCTAAATTTCATTTCTTAAGCCGAGGTTCTCCTCAACCAGAATATTTAGATAGTCCTTGAGTTATTTAACCTCACTTTGCATTTTTTGCAATTCAATGTTTTGTGATGTTTGATCTTATCCCTTTTACTTTACAAACAGCCGTTTCAATTTGAGTTTTAGTGGAAAATTGAGCATGTATCATTGATCTTAGATTTTGAATAGACTATATTATATTGAAAAGATGTAGTGTTATGAAATTATGAAAAATATCCTATAGTATGTAATGAATGCTTATGGTTTTGCGATAAAAATTAAAAAATGTTAATTAAATGCACATTAACTTGATTATTCCAACCTATTTTATTTCTTTTGGTTTAGGGTATGGAATGTTAAAGTAATATGAGAATTTACTTACAGTAATGTGCATTAAGTGGTTAACTTTGAAATTGGTATTATTGCAATTATATATTTGTGCAATTGTTCATAATAACAAGTAACTATGGAAACCTATGCTGAGACTCTTGTAAGAAAACATCAAGAAATCTTATTCAAGATGATAAGTCACTGTAACGAAGTGGAGGAAAACACTAAAAATTGTGAAAAACTCTTATCATCTACCCAGAAAACAGGGAAAAAATTCCCTTTAACTTCAGATTGAGCAAACTGAAATCGTTTGCTCGAATGATAAATGGATTCAAATCTTTTAGAAGCGGTGGTGAATGTGAAGCATCATTTTCATCATCATGTCAACGTTGGGTGTGGGAAGACCTACCACATTCAGCTTTAAAAAACAGAATTCGATCAGGAGTAATTGCTAACTTATATCACTCTGAACCGAAAATGTTTTTTCAAGAAAGTAGAAGCGTAATAGATAATTAAATGCAGTTTTTTGTGGTGAATTCAAAATGTATGAAGGTGAGGAAGACAAAAGTAAATTGAAACATTTAAGTAGAAAAAATGTTGCAGTATATAAGGGAGATGAAATAGAACCAATAATTATAGAAGCTATAGAAGAACCGCTGTTAAATTAGAAGAATTTCAAGAAAAAAATAGCGGTTGGGCTTTATCTGCTATTATAAATTTAACTACAAATATAAAGAAATTTTCACCATTTGCTGGATCTACGACCGAATCGGACCCGCACAGGTTATTGGGAGCATGTATCAACAATCTTAGATTTTGAATAGATATATTAGATAGATTTATTATATTGGAAAAATGTAGTGTTATAAAGTTATAAAATATATCCTATAGTATGTAGTGAATGATTTGGTTTTGCGATAAAAAATAAAAATGTTAATTAAATCATATTATTAACTTTACTAAAACAAAAAAGCGAAACTAAAATGCACAAATAAAAAAATTAGAATATTTTACATATGTGTAGAATATTAAGTAATATCTTCTTTGTTTATCCATGAATCATGCTTTTTATCTAAACCAAGCCATCTAACTAACACTTGATTTCCTTTTCTTTGGTGTTATTTCAGAGTCATAAAAAGAATCGGTTATTGGATTATTTGTGTAATCAAGTAAATTTTATGTTATTGGGTTAGTTCTTTTAATTTTGCAATTGTAAATACTTCTTTTAATTTGTTTATACGAACATAATCTCCAACTTTATGTTTTGCTTTACGAAACACTTTTAAATTATTATAGACAGTTTTTAATAGTAATTTTTCGTTTTTCTTTGTAATTTTGTTAGGTTGAAGTTTAATTGTGCGATAATATGTTGAGTTGTATTTCTCAATAAGAGAGGGTAAAACAGATATCCATTTATAATTACCCTGAAAACTAAACTGCTTCATTATTGAATTTTTTAAAGTACGGTTAAAATGTTCTACTATGGAATCTTTCATTTCAGAATATGTATAAATGATTAATTTTTTTTACATAAGTTTTCTAAATTCTTTGTTTAAACACCCTTTACCTTGATCAGATGGAATATTTTTTGCGAGTGCTCCAGCCCGTTTAAGAAAAGCATAAGCATATTTCGAAAAGATGGCTATTACAGTTCATAAATATTTATTTCCTTTGTTAAACTTTGCATATGGGAATCATTTCTACTAAATCGATTTGCCATGTATCGTTTAAACCTTTTTGAATAAATTTTCTTCGACGAAATTTTCGTCTGGCTGGTCTATGTTCCGATACTATTTGTGCGCTTGACATTCTATTTTATAAATTTCTATAGGGCAACAGTTACATGTATCCGATCCAGATGTAACAGTTGCATATATCCGGTCCGGTAATTGTCGTAAGCGCAAAGACAATGAGCAAAATGAGTTCCATAATATATTGACGTAAATTTTTCTGTTGTTGAAAATTCTTTAATGTATATAAATGTGAAAAATACTGCATTTTATAAATAGATTACTTGCAAATTTCAGGTGATAAAGTATTTAATTATTAGTAATATTATTCAAAATTTCTTTCATATAAATTGGTTTCTTCGTATAAATAATACTAACATTTTTAACATTTTAATTATACTCTTGTAAATATTTCTATACAAAGGTTTTTAAATTAATTAAAAAATGCATGATATTGAGCGAATAATATACAACGAAGAAAAAACTCTGCCAAGAGAACTATGTCGTTGTATAAATACTATTCTCATTAATATTCCATATTCCAATAAATATTCGCAGGTAAGAATTAACAAATAAAATTTTTATTTATAAAATATTATATACATATTTCTTAGGGGGTTTTCCAGCGTACATAGCAAATGCAACACACCATTTTCAGGACCTAGACATCTTTATTGAAGATAAAAATGGTGAAATTTTGAAGACAATTAAAACCAGACTTTACAACAACCATGAAGAATTTGAAATCTGTAAGATAAGAAGTTTAATGAAATAATAATAATAAAAAGAGGTATTCTAAATTAATGAAAATAAAAACCCTAAAAATTTTACAGGTTTCTTTTCACTTGTATTTCAAACATAGTTTAAATTTTTCGAAAACATCACATTTTCCAATTTGACCTTTAACAGATTTCATTTAATGTTTATTTGTTTGAAGGTGAACTGCTTAATGTAGAACAAGTAAGTGCAAGTGATGTTATTGTGATAGTATAGTAACATAGGTAGATTATTGTAAATATGTAATAAGAATTTAAAAAGTTTTTATTAGTACTTGTTACTGTAAAATAAATTTAAGAACAGGTGTAGAAAAATGAGATGTTGGTTTTTTTGTATTATTAATATGTTAGTTTGAAAGCTTTTTTCTTGGTAGTAAATTTGTAGATCAGCTGGTTAATGAAGAATAAAATCCAGATGAAGGAAGAAACAGGTGTGAAAATATGGCATTATAAAGAAAATATGGTGTGAAAATATGGCACATATAAAGAATGAATACGGCATTGATTGCGCTATTTCCAAAAGAAATGGAAACTAATAATAATAATAAGAAACTAATAATAATAATGGAAACTAATAATAATAATAATAATAATAATAATAATAATGAAAACTAATAAAAATAAAACAAAAATATAATTAAGTATATAATTTTTTATTTAAAAATTCAAAGACAAAATTTTTATGTTTTTTATTTTTCAAATTTTTAAATTCCGTTATTTTTCAGCTTTTAGGGTTACAAAAACAAAATACAAAATTTTACTCTGCCTTCCATCATTTCTCATAGCAATGTAGATCCATCAAAGCTTTTTCGGATATGGCAATTGCTTCATAACAATGTTGGACTATTAATTTTACCAAAAGTTCCAGATTCTGACATGGAAGTTTTGTCAGGTATATTTGCCGATTTGCAATTCGAAGGGCTCTTCGAAGGGAACTGTTACGTAGTTGTTTTCCATATTATATTTTTTATCGTACTCGTAGGTAGTTATTGTTGAATATTTAAAAAAAACTTAAGAATTTTGGATTTAAAAATTTATTTTTTATTCTAGCAATATTCTAATCCTTGTGGTAAAAAGTTGTTCGCCTTTATAATGTAAATTTATTTTTTCACTTAGATACATTTAATTTTATTTAAATATGTTTAAATCGCTGTAGGTGTTTAAAATTTAGTGCCCCAGAAAGAAAACTTAGGATCTTTTTTAATGGTATGAGATTCGGATCCTGGTGAGGTTCAGATAAAATTTCTTCCCGGCCTGTTCAATGTACAGGTACCCCACCTTGGTTGGTGGAAACAGGTATAAATAAATTTTTGGAAATTAAATATATTCAAAAACATTAAATGGAATCTATTAAAGCTCAAATTGGAAAATGTGATATTTTCGAAAAATTTGAAGTATGTTTAAATATAAGAAAATAGAAACCTGAAAATTTTTAAGAATAAATAATTGGCCTTTAGCAGTAATAAGGACCGATACCGGACCCTCAAGGACTTATGCCGGACTCTCAAGGACCGAAACCGAACCTCGAGGGCTATATTTCGGACCTCCTGGGGCTGCCTTTTCATTTACAATTTTGGAAAGTTGCTTTTAATGCTACATGAATTTAGTATAAATTAAAACAGTTTGACACTCGAAAAGAAAATCGTCTTTATAGAATTTTAATTTTTTTTTTATTTTGCGTATATTTCACTATCATTATTTTAATTTTTTTGTGTGTGTTATGATCTCGGATCTGGAATCATAAATAAGATAAGTGAATGTTTTTTTTCTCCTATTATTTTTAATACAATACAATAATTATTTGTTGAATATTATTTTTCAAATTAAATAAGAATACATTTTAATAAATTTTTGCTATGATATACATTTTTTTTCTTTGTTTGTTTCTTTTCTATTGAAAGTAGGTAATTTAAATTAAAATGCATTAATTTTTTTCTTACCCTATTTTATTTTAATTATTTACATTTTGTTGCATTTTTTCTTATAACTTAAAATTAACTTCATACTTTTTTTTAATATTATTATTAATGAACTTAATTTATTTTTTTTTTGTTGTACCTTAAACATAACTTTTTTTTTTGTTAGTAATTAATAATTATATATAAATTTAGGCACACTTGAAATATTTACTCAATTTGGTATAATTCCTTCTACCTTATAATCTAACAATGTATAATTAAGTTTATTATAATTGTTCTATTTTTTTTTGTTATTAATATTTTAACTTTAATTTTTATTTTTCTATTTTTAAATTGTTTTTTATTTTTACGAATTTTAAAATCTTTTAAAAATGACAAATATTGTTTTTGTTTACAAACGTGCGGCTGAACTACACGTCAAATGATCAAACAATAGATATCCGTCCTTTTCATACTTTTACATTTTTTGTGATAGACTATATTGTTTGTTATTCTATTAATTTTCTACCTGATTTTGCTATGTTTACATCAAGCATTATTTAGAGTATCGCGTTTGCATTACTCGTAGTTGACTTTAAGTTTGAATTACTTTCAATAAGGAATTAAAAACTGTTGAAAGTATTTTGCAAACTTTTTGTTATCTGTGGTGATTACCAATGCTTAATATTATTATTTTTTATTTATTATTATTTATTAATATTGATTGTTTATCCTTTCATATTAATTAAATGGTAATTAAGTGCTAATTATTGATTACTTATTCGTCATTGCACTCAATATTAAAATTCAATAAATTTTGGTTAATTTTTTATTTTACTCTTTGTTTGTCAAATTCTGTAAATACTTGAATCTTTTGGTTTTTGTGTTTTATATTTTTTTTTTCTGATTATATTATTTATATAGTTTCAAACCCATTGTTGTTATTAATCATTGCCAATTTTAGCATATATTTTTGCAATGTTCGTGGTCTGCAGTCGAATTTTCTTGCCGTCCAAGGCCACCTTAATTCAGTAAAACCAGCAATTAACCAGGAACAACTTTGTCGTTGACAATTATTTGTTTGTCTCTCATTTTGTGCCTCATAGAGAGGTCGCTCTTAATGTTAAAAATGATGTCGCTTGCAGCGTTCTCCACAAATATAAGTCTTCCAACCAAATGTTCCACTACATTTGGATAAAAATCATTGTTGCTAGACACGTCATTCATTTTTGTTACTTATACAGGTCTCCAAACTCTAGTGAACTGGAGTCTATTTCGGAGATTGAAAATCTCACCAACCAGATTAATGAAATTTTGGAATTAAATCCAGAATCTGAAATTGTTGTGGCTGGTGATTTCAATATCCATAATAGAAACTCGCTCCACTACTCCAATGACAATTCTCCCAGTCAAAACTTAATTGGGAAACAAGTTGAGTTTTTCGCTTCATTATTCCATCTTACTCAACTTGTTCAAAATCGAACTAGAATTCCGCACCGTGTAGACCAGGTTGTTCATCTCCTGGACCTGTTTCTGACTACTCATCCTGAGAACAGTAAGGTCTCAATTAGCTCTCCTCTTGGTTGTTCCGACCACTGCTAGCTTCGACCTTAGCTCTCAGACCACTCAAAGACCTGTCCCAAAAAAAATAGTATGGCGTTATAGCCATGCTAACTGGGAACGTTTAAATGAGTTTTTTAAAGCTTTTGACTAGTCTTTTTGGTTTAGCAACAGAAATATTGACTTTGCAACCAATGGATTAGTGAAATAGTTCTTCTAGGGATGAGAGCCTACATACCTCACTATATGAAAAGTATTGAAAGGCCACCAAAATCTTTGTTTAATCGCATTTGTGGAAACGCAATATCTAAAAAGGAGGAAGCTTTTCAAATCTACAAAAGTGATAAGACTGAAGCTAATAGAGCGGGCTATATCGCGGTTAGAAATTGGTGTAAGAGAGCAGGCAACAATAACAGGCAAAGATTCTTGCACAACAGACGGTTGAGAAGAAAATTTTGCATCTTCCTAAAAATAGCAAATCCTTTTAGACCTTTGGGAAGAGCCTTAACGGTAAAAGTGGCGGTTCTTCGTTCTCGCCTTTGGTTGATATCAATGACGAAATTGTATCCGATCCCAAAGAAAAGCAGATTTATTTGGCAAAAATTTTGCCTCCCACTCAACATTGCCCCAGCCAACACAAAGACCAGGCATTCTTCCCAGGTTAACTGCTCCATAGGTAGAATTTCTTTCAGAACTCGTGCAGTTCTTAAAGCTCTTACAAATTTCGATACAAAAAAGTTAGCCGGTTCTAATGGCATTACTGCCACAGTTTTAAAAAATACTTTTTCTACTACCTATTGCGAAACCATTGCACAATCTCTTCCATTTATCCCTCTCTTCGGGTAGATATCCTACCCAGTGGAAGACAGCGCACATACATCCCATCCCCAAAAATAGAGAAAAAAGCGAACCCTCAAACTACCGCCCCATTGCTATCACTTCGATCCTTTCCAAAATAATTCCCATCGGTCAAAAGGTGATCTCATGACATGCCTCTGTGAAAGTCTGAACATCAGCCTCCACCATTCGAGAGAGTTTGATGTTGTTGCTTTGGATATTTCTAAAGCTTTTGACCGAGTTTGGCATGATGCTTTAATTCCTAAATGCAAATCAGTGGGCCTTGGTGGTGTATTTGTCAAATGGATTGTCAAATGATTGAATGAAATGGATGGATGGTGTCCTCTTCGATGGTTATTCTTCAGACCAATTCAAAATGAATGCTGGTGTCCAGCAAAGATCTGCTCTCCCCGACACTTTTCTTAATATTTATAAACGATCTGTTAAGTATCGATTAACAGAGTTGATTTTAACTCTAAGAAAACATAGTGCTGTTTAGTCTCTCGGAAAACAAACACTTCAATGCCAAATTTAACTTCTCAAAGGGAAGTTTTGGCAAACATGCGGATGAGCTCAACATCTTGGGCATGGAGCTAAATCAAAAATTAACTTGGTCCAATCATATTTTTGCTATAGCTAAATAGGAAGCTAGGTGTAAGGGTTTTTTGTATCGTTGTAAAGCCATCTTTTCATCTTCTAATCTGCTTAATATCTATAAAACATATATAAAACCAAAGATGTAGTATAATGCACATATTTGGGCAGGAGCCTCCAAAACGGCATTGGGATTTCTCGATAAAGTGCAAAATAGAGAAATTCTTCTAATAAACGATCCCCATGTCACCTCTACGGTTTCTCCACTTGGTCTCCGGCGCCTAGCAGGAACACTCACCCTGTTTTACAGATACCTTGTAGGGTTGGCTTGTCGTTCTAAAGAGATTAAAAGTTTGATGCCTCCTCTCAAAGCATTCCAAAGAGAGCCTCTGCTGCCCATCCCTTTGTAGTCCCACCCCATATGCTCCCCAGAATTGGTGATGATTACATTTACAACGTGCAAAGATTCAAGGTGAATATTAAGAACTTTGTTCACAATATGCCTGCCAATATGAAATCTATTTTCATTCCCTAACTAATCTTCCTCTGACCAGGCAGTTAGTACTAAAGGTCGTATAACCTATTGTTTGGTCAAAAAAGGGAAGTGGTTTTTAGTGGGTTAAATTCCCACATACTCATAGAAAACTCGTGCTCGTTTTCACTCCTCAATAGTTTCTTTCGATGTTCCCACCTACCCTCGCAAAAAAAAATCTACTTATATTTTATAAGTATATTTTACTTATATTTCAAACATAGTTTAAATTTTTCGAAAATATCACATTAATAGATTTCATATAATGTTTTTGAATAAATTTAATTTCCAAAAATTTATTTATACCTGTTTCCACCAACCTAGTGGGGTACCATTGAACAGGCAGGAAAGAAATTTTATCCGAATCTCATACCATTAAAAAAGATCCTAAGTTTTCTTTCTGGGGCACTAAATTTTAAACACCTACAGCGATTTAAACATATTTAAATAAAATTAAATGTACCTAAGTAAAAAAATTAATTTACATTATAAAGGCGAACAGCTTTTTACCACAAGGATTAGAATATTGCTAGAATAAAAAATAAATTTTTAAATCCAAAATTCTTAAGTTGTTTTTAAATATTCAACAATAACTACCTACGAGTACGATAAAAAATATAATATGGAAAACAACTACGTAACAGTTCCCTTCGAAGAGCCCTTCGAATTGCAAATCGGCAAATATGATGCCTTTCGGTTGAAAAGTAATTTTATACTTCATGAGGCGTTAGACCTGACAAAACTTGTCAGAACCTGGAACTTTTGGTAAAAAAACAATCAATAGACCCACATTGTTATGAAGCAATGCTAAAATCCGAAAAAGCTTCGATGGATCTACCTTACTTTTCGAAAATGCCCGAAGGAGAATAAAATTTTGTATTTCCAAAATAAAACTAAAAACCTGAAGAATAACGTAATCTAAAAATTTGAAAAATAAAAAACATAAAAATTTTGTCATTGAATTTTTAAATAAAAAATTACATATATACTTAATTTTATTTCTCTTTTATTATTTTATTTATTATTATTATTACTTTACACTTCTTTTGGAAATAGCTCAATCAATGCCATATTCATTCTTTATATGTGCCATATTTTCACACCATATTTTCTTTATAATGCCATATTTTCACACCTGTTTCTTCCTTCGTCTGGATCTTATTCTTCATTAACCAGTTAATCTTCAAATTTACTACCAAGAAAAAAACTTTCAAACTAACATATTAATAATACAAAAAACAACATCTCATTTTTCTACACCTGTTCTTAAATTTATTTTACAATAACAAGTACTAATAAAAACTTTTTAAATTCTTATTATTTACAATAATCTATGTTACTATACTATCACAATAACATTACTTATATCACTATACTATCACAATAACATCACAATAACATTAATTGCACTTACTTGTTCTACATTAACCAGTTGCCCTTCAAACAAATAAACATTAAATTAAATCTGTTATTATTTGAATTTATTAATTTATTTATTTTTTAATTTATTTAATTTGACATAAGACCAAAAAGCTAAAACATACGAGCTGTAGTTTATATAGGAAACCTAAATGGAAATAGTAATAATCTAAAAAAAATGTATTCACTATTTCTACATTTATTTATTCATATCACTAGTTCATTTATTTTTTCTATTATATTAGAAAGTTTTAGGTTTAATTGTATAAATGGTGGAGGCCATATGTCACCTTGAAATGTTTGAAAGCATTTATCCTCATTTCTCCGCTCTCCATATTTCACACTTCTTTGTATATTACGCATTTTTGTTTGTCTAGAATTAAACACCGATAATGAACCATTTCCATAATAAACCAATTGGTAGACATTATATGTAAACTTTTGGGTATCATCAAAAATTTACATATATCGAGGTCGAAGTCTCTAAGAGGCTTGGTAAATCTTCTGTAAATATTATTTCAAAATCTAGAATACCTCTTTTTATTTTTATTATTTCATTAAACTTCTTATCTTAGAGATTTCAAATTCTTCATGGTTGTTGTAAAGTTTGGTTTTAATTGTCTTCAAAATTTCACCATTTTTATCTTCAATAAAGATGTCTAGGTCCTCAAAATGGTTTGTTGCATTTGCCATGTACGCTGGAAAACCAACCACCTAGGAAATATATATACATATATATACAGTAATCCCTCCGACTGCGCGGTAGTTCCGCTCCACAAAAGCAGCGCGCAACACAGAACCGCGCAATGTGAACGCCATTTTGTATGAAAATGGGAGATTAGGTTAGAAATATTAGAAAAAATTAAAAAAAAAAATTAAAAGTTTTTATTCAACAAAAAATTAATATAATATATAAACCTAAAAACAAGTATTACTTCCAAAAAGGACTCTTAAAACAGAAAACATTTTTTCATCATTTTCTATTTGCTTTGCTTTTTTTCATCTTTGTTTCTAAAGTTAAACTTTTCTTTTTCCGGTTTTTTCTATTTTTAATATTTGGCTGTTGAAATAATTAAAATTTCTTTGTAATTTATGAAATCACAAAAATCATAAATTCTACTTATACTTACTATATGAAACACGTTGTCTTAATTATTGGAATGTTCTTATTTCTAACGCGACCACGAGAAAAGTGAAACAGTATAAAAAAACTTAAAGAATATTTAAAATGGGGTGAATTCCCCATTTTTTAAATATCGAATATTATTCTCTGAATTAGGTAATTTCCTTATTTTTCTATTGGCTTTTACTGATCAAATATATCCACATATCAAATTGAGGTAAGTTCCTTATTTTTAAACATTGCATATGGATACATATTGAAAATAAAACACCGAAATATGTATGGTAAATTCTCTTTTTTTATTTCATTGTAATTTTACGAATTACGATAAAAAAAAAAAATTTTAAAAAACGTTAATTCTTATTAATTCTTACCTGCGAATAAATGTGAAATATTGATTAGAATAGTATTTATAAAACGACATAGTTCTCTTGGCAGAGTTTTTTCTTCGTTGTATATTATTCATGCATTTTTTTTTATTAATTTAAAAACCTTTGTATAGCAATATTTACAAGAGTATAATTAAAATGTTAAAAATGTTAGTATTATTTATACGAAGAAACCAATTTATATGAAAGAAATTTTGAATAATATTACTAATAATTAAATACTTTATCACCTGAAATTTGCAAGTAATCTATTTATAAAATGCAGTATTTTTCACATTTATATACATTAAAGAATTTTCAACAACAGAAAAATTTACGTCAATATATTATGAAACTCATTTTGCTCATTGTCTTTGCGCTTACGACAATTACCGGATCGGATATATGTAACTGTTACATCTGGATCGGATACATGTAACTGTTGCCCTATAGAAAATTATAAAATAGAATGTCAAACGCACAAATAGTATCGGAACATAGACCAGCCAGACGAAACTTTCGTCAAAGAAAATTTATTCAAAAAGGTTTAAACGATACATGGCAAATATATTTAGTAGAAATGATTCCCATATGCAAAGTTTAACAAAGGAAATAAATATTTATGAACTATAATAGCCATCTTTTCGAAATAAGCTTATGCTGAACCAATTAAAACTAAAAATTCAAAACAGTTTTAAAAGGGCTGGAACAGTCCCAAAAAATATTCAATCTGATTAAGGTAAAGGGTTTTTCAACAAAGAATTTTGAAAACTTATCGCACTCAAAGAACGAGAGTTGGTAAAGAAGTGTCAGATACAATTAATGTTCCTTTCGGTGTACCACAGGGTACAATATTAGGCGTATTGTTATTTTTCATTTACATTAATGACATGGAGAAAGTAGTGAAGTTAGGTAATTTAGCTTTATTTGCAGATGATACTTTGATTATACCGTAGGTAACTCAGTTGATGAATGTGTTGTAAAACTTAATGAAGATTTGAAAACATTAAATGATTTGCTTATAAGCAATAAATAACACTAAATTTAAAAAAAACTAAATGTATGATAGTTAATAGTAACTTAAATCTTATTACAAAATCCCAAATTGCGAAACTTTGTTCGGGTTGGGTACGAAATACCAAAAAAGCAATTTCTTTTCCAAAGTACCATTTACATACTTCCATAATTCCAAAAAAAAATTCATACTTCCAAAAAAAAATTCCACAAAAAAAAATTTAAAAAAAAAAAGAATTTGCTGTGTATACTCGAACAATCCATCCAAACTCACGTGCATATATTATGGAAAAAGCGTCTAATCCTCATATTGTAACCAACTATAAAATCTCTCCTTATTATTTTTTACATGCATATTTCAACAAATAAAAATTTAAAAAGCCCCGAAGCCTCCGCTAAACAAATTATTGAAACCCTAATTTTGAATCCAACTCTAAAATCCCTCCTAATTCAGAATCTCACGTATACATATGTATAAATATTCTGTAAAAAGCGTATAATCCTAATTTTGTACTAATGACGCTAAAAAAATAGCCAGCTGGCTCAATATAAATTATGTTAGTGGCAGTAATCAAAATAAAAAAAACTTTTGCAAAATTTTCCAACGACGCAAAAGAATGTCGAAGGTGGGCATCGTCGTCTTAAGGCCATTGTTGGAAAGCATAATTGTCCTATTAACAAACTAATTGACCTTTTAAAAAAAGAAAAAATTATTTTTTTTAAAAACAACTATTGACAAAATTAAAGCAGACTACAAGTTTCCAAAACAAAAGAAAAACTTAAAAAACTACAAAAATATAAAACGAGTCATAAAAAAAGAAAAAGTATGACAAAAATTGAATATTTAAAAAATATTGCTCACAACATTTATTTAACAAATTGAAATTTTAGAAAATTTTTATGTATAAGTATATAAGGTACGTTAAAATGAATCGTATATTTTTGTTTTGAATAATTTAAGATAGTTTTTTGTTATTGCTTCAATTTGTTTTATTAAATTACAAACATTTATAATTATTGAAAATTACGAGTATAATTTTTATTTTAATTGAAATATTTTTGTTTAATATTAATATTTTGATTTAAAATTCAAATATGAAAAATTATAGAAAATGTTTTTTTTTATTATAAAATATTAATTCCTTTTTATTTTAGAAATTGGTGAATTCAGGGCTAGTTGGAATTACCAATTTAAACTTTTAGGTTGAAAATTTCTAATTTTGGGATTTTGTATTTGGGATTTTGTGATTTGGGATTTTGAAATTTGGGATTTTGTGATTTTGTAATTTTGGGATTTTGAAATTTTGGGATTTCGTTACTTTGGGATTTTGTGATTTGGGATTTTGCGACGTTCCCGTATTATCTATAAATAAGTTAAATTTTAAGGGGGGCCTCGGTGGCCTAGTGGGTAAGAGCGTATAAAATACACTGTAAAGACCGAAGCAGTGTGGGTTCGACTCACACACACGTTGTAAGAGTTATTCCCCCTTACGACATTTACAGCCACGCCTGAACAGGAAAGGCTGTGTAATTTCCTGTCCATATTTATGTGGCAGAGAAACGCATTAAAAAAAAAAAAAAAAATTTTAAACCGCACTTAGAATATATGTGTAAAAAACTTAGTAAAAAATTAAGATTCTTTTCAAAAATTAGAAAAAATTTATCAGTAACAAGTGCAATAAAAATATTTAATATAATGATAAGAATACATTTTGAATACTGTTCTTCAATACTTTACGCGATGAATTCTGAAATGTTAAATAAATTACAAAGATTTCAAAATAAAGGCATGAGAATTATTTTAAAATTCAATAGATACACTTCTAAATCTTTTATGTTAAGTACATTAAAGTGGTTGAGTGTAACTCAAAGAATTAAATAATGAATGTTTTAATAACAGTATTTAAAATAAAAAACAAAATGTTGCCGCAATATTTAACAAATAGGCTAGTTTATGTTGAAAATAGTCATACTTATTTTTTAAGGAATATTTTAGACTTCAGATTAAATTAATTTAAAAAAAGCAAAACACAAAATATGATTATGTATAACGGCTTAAAATTATTCAATGAATTACCATTAAATTTAAAATGGGAAAAAAAATTCAAAATATTTTAAAACAAGTAAAAATAACAGTAAGTCGATGCAACCGACTTATTTATACCCTACACCTAAAACATTCAAATTAAATTAAAAATCCATAAGTTATTTTAGTTAGGTATTTAATACAAGCTAAAAAAAATAAATGCTGTTACAACCTTTGTACAAAATTTCAGGTTTCTATCTTTATTAAATTCGAAAATATGATTGTTAGGTCTTGGAAAGTGTGTGAAGGCACGCGGACCACCACCCCAATTCATCTCAAATTTTAGAGACATCAACAGGGTAGAACATTCTTATATCAAATTTCAAATTTATATATTTATTAATTTCGAAGATCTGCTTGTTTGGTCTTAGGAGCTGTGTGGCAGATACCCGAACAACCATTCTAATTCATCTTAAATTTTGGACAAATCACGGATTGAAGAAACAGCACCCTTGTATCAAATTTGAAGTTCCTATCTTTATTAATTTCGAAGATATGCATGTTCGGTTTTGGGAGTTGTATGGGAGGTACCAGAACAGCTCCACCAATTCATCTCAAATTTTGGACAAATCAGGGATTCAAGAAACAACACCCTAGTACCAAATTTGAAGTTTCTGTCTTTATTAATTTCGAAGATATGCTTGTTCGGTTTTGGGAGTTGTATGGGAGGTACCCGAACGACCACTCCAATTCCTCTCAAATTTTAGACAAATCAGGGATTTAGGAAACAGCACCCTCCTATCAAATTTGAAGTTCCTATCTTTATTAATTTCGAAGATATACATGTTCGGTTTTGGGAGTTGTATGGGAGGTACCCGAACAACCACTCCACTTCATCTCAAATTTTGGGGATATCAGGGATTCATTCGTACAAAATTTTAAGTTTCTATCTTTATTAATTTCGAAAATATGCGTATTAGGTTTTGGAAGTTGTATGGGAGGTACTCGAACGCATGGTTCGATTTCGCCCATTTACAATCCCCGCCTTACCTTAGTCATTGTTAACCTACAGTATAAATTTCAGCAAGATAGCATCATTATTTTTTGATTTATCGTGCGTACGGACGGACGGACGGACGGACATCGCTAAATCGACTCCGGCCGTGATCCTGATTCAGAATATATATACATGTCTATACCTAACTCGCTTCCTTTTGGTGGTTACAAACACCATACCAAAGTTAATATACCTTATACTTAATGTGTAGAATATAAAAATTTAAATGAATATATTAAAGTAACTTTTGTTTGAAAATTTAATTCGGATTTTATCTAGAATATATATTTGGTTTATATAAAAAAAACAAATTTTTTTTAGTTAATAAACTTAATCATGAATTGATGTAACGAATAGTAAAAATTTACTAAATAAATAAATAAAATAAAAAAAAAATTAGTCATTATCATACATATTCTGAAATGAAAGCTTCTATAGTAGAACATTTTAACCGTACTTTAAAAAATTCAATAATGAAGTAGTTTAGTTTTCAGGGTAATTATAAATAGATGTCTGTTTTACCCTAACTTAATGAGAAATACAACTCAACATATTATCGTACAATTAAACTTCAACCTAAAAAAATTACAAAGAAAAACGAAAAATTACTATTAAAAACTGTCTACAATAAATTAAAAGTGCTTCGTAAAGCAAAATATAAAGTTGGAGATTATGTTCGTATAAACAAATTAAAAGAAGTATTTACAATTGCAAAATTAAAAGAACTAACCCAATAACATAAAATTTACTTGATTACACAAATAATCCAATAACCGATTCTTTTTATGACTCTGAATTAACACCAAAGAAAAGGAAATCAAGTTTTACTTAGATGGTTTGGTTTAGATAAAAAGCATGATTCATGGATAAACAAAGAAGTTATTACTTAATATTCTACACATATTAATATTTTAATTTTTTTATTTTAGTAAAGTTAATAATATGATTTTAATAAAATACATTTATCTCAAAATGCTTTTTTTTATTTTGCATGTATTGAATTCTGTATTGAAATCAAGTTCATAATTAAGTTCACTACTCATTTTAGTCACGATTTTATACATACAACCTCACAAATAATACCTGTTTCATGTTTTATATTAAAAACGAGGAAGAATACAGTTGACTTTGTCAACTCTTAGATACCCGTACGAACCGTTAGTATGTTCACAGCCTGTCACTCTGCTTACAATATTAAGTTTTTAATATTTTAGTATTTTAAAATAATTTGGGTGAATTTTATAATTTCTAGAACTATGGGTTGTACATGTATTCAAACTATATGTACATTCTTCAAAAGCAGATTCTAACCTTCCACATAACGATTATCAATCCAAAACTTTTTCAAATATTCTATAGTACCATTTAATACTAAAAGGTAAATGTATATTAAATTTACTTAGTACAAAATAGTAAATATAATTTTAAATATTATATTATATTATATTTAAATATTCCATTGACAGAATAATTTCTTATAAGTACAATAAAATACATATATGTATGTAAATACGGCGCTATATAATATACATATATACTCTTATCATTCATTCACTAGTGACATATACGATATGTAAATAAACATGATATTATATAAGTATGTATATATATTAATATCATATAAATAAAAATTCTTCAAGCAACCGTTATGTTGTTTATTTATTTACATTTTTATGTACTACGCATTATATCCTCAACAATTTCAAATTATCGAGTAAAACAAAATGGAAAAAATTCGTTAAAGAAATTTGTTAGAAAATTTGAAAAAATCAAGTAACTCCTTCGTCAATTATAAAGTAACCCTATATTATTAAATAAAGTTGTTAACAAAAATAAGAGTATAATATTGAAGCTTTAATTTTTGTGTATTACTTGAAAAAACTTTTAACAGGTGTTCAAGTTACAGGTGTTTAAAAATAGGAAATTTTCAGTTTTGACCCCTGACAGCTTCTAAACGGGGGGTGATACAAAAAAAAATTCTGAAATGACTCATACTTATTTTCAAAGATCTAACTTCTGTCAAAATTTCAAGTTTCCAACTTAAACCGTTTAGAAGATAGAAGGGTTGAAGGATTTTGCAAAATTTGAGTTTCGCATAACGGTAAATTAAGACACCGTATGCCACAAATATATATTTATTGTATATACACTTTTAAAGCTAATACAAGTAGTAATCGTTTGGCGTTTTCAAAATGAAGATATAACTTATACAACTTGTGCTATAATAATTTAAATATAGAGCTTTTTTGAACCTTTGGGGAGCAGTAGCTCCGTAACGGGTAGGGCTACAAAAAAAAGTTATTAAAAATAAAATTAATATTTTTGTGAGATCTATCAGCGGTTAAAATTTCATAGCTCCATTTCAAAAAAAATGTGGGGATCTAAAAGTTAGGTGTTCGAGAGCTACCCTAAGTTTTGGTCCAAACTCAACAAAAAAAATAGGGAACCTACAAATTACTCCCAAAATATTTTGTGTAAATTTGAAGATTCTAGCTTTCTTAGTTTTCGAGTTAGCGTGCTGACGGACGGACATGGCTCAAAAGTCTTAGAATTTTTTTATGATCCGATCCATACCTTTGAAGGTATATCTAGCTCGCTTATTTCGAGGTGTTACAAACGGAGGAGTAATTTTATTATACCCGATCCTATCGTACGGGTATAAAAATTTGTTGAAGAAATTTGTTAGAAAATTTGAAAAAGTAAGTAATTCAAGTAACACTTTCGTCAATTATAAAGTAACCCTACATTATTAAAAAAAGTTGTTAACAGAAATAAGAGTATAATGTTGAAGCTTTAATTTTTGTGTATTACTTCAAAAAAATTTTAACAGGTGTTCAAGTTACAGGTGTTTAAAAATTGGAAATTTTCAGTTTTTGACCCATTACAGCTCCTAAACGGGGGCTGATACAAAAAAAATTTCTGAAATGACTCATACTTATTTTCAAAGATCTAACTTCTGTCAAAATTTTAAGTTTCCAACTTAAACGGTTTAGAAGATAGAAGGGTTGAAGGATTTTGCAAAATTTGAGTTTCACATAACGGTAAATTAAGACACCGTATGCCACAAATATATATTTATTGTATATATACTTTTAAAGCTAATAAAAGTAGTAATCGTTTGGCGTTTTCAAAATGAAGATATACTTTATACAACTTGTGCTATAACAATTTAAATGTAGAGCTTTTTTGAACCTTTGGGGAGCTGTAGCTCCATAACCGGTGGGGCTACAAAAAAGTTATTAAAAATAAATTTAATATTTTTATGAGATCTATCAGCAGTTAAAATTTCATAGCTCTATTTCAAAAAAAATGTGGGGATCTAAAAGTTAGGTGTTCGAGAGCTACCCTAAGGTTTGGTCCAAACTCAACCAAAAAAAATAGGGAACCTACAAATTACTCCTAAAATATTTTGTGTAAATTTCAAGATTCTAGCTTTCTTAGTTTTTGAGTTAGCGTGCTGACGGATGGACGGACGGACGGACATGACTCAAAAGTCTTAGAATTTTTTTCTGATCCGATCCATAACTTTGAAGGTATATCTAGCTCGCTAATTTCGAGGTGTTGCAAACGGAGGAGTAATTTTATTATACCCGATCCTATCGTACGGGTATAAAAAAAAATTAAAATAGCTTGAAATAATCAAGTTAAAATGCATTTAATTAACATTTTTTATCGCAAAACCATAAACATTCACTATATACTATAGGATATATTTGATAATTTCATAACACTACAGCTTTCCAATATAATATAGTCTAATGCAAAGTGAGGTTAAAGAACTCAAGGAATATCTAAATATTCTGCTTGAGGAGAACCTTGGCTTAAGAAATGAACTTTAGATTCTAAAAGATGAAATTCTACATAATAAAGTGGAGTTAGCAAAAATGAAACAAAAGTAAATAGAGAAACAAATAGAAATTTGTGGAATAAAAGATGAAAATATAGAAATTCAACCTATTGACAACATTAAAAAACTGGGTCATGAAATTGAAATGGTAATTGAGACAAATATAATATCAAACATATTTAAAACAAACAAAATCTCAGGAAGGTCAGGTGAGTCAAATAAATTAATGTAGAATTTGATAACATTCAAACCAAAAGTGCATTTATGAAATTAGTAAAGGAAAACAGGTCACTAACAGTGAATGTAATATGTGACAAAGATACGAGCGAAAGTGATCTTATATTTGTCAATGAGAAATTAACACCATATTTCAGCTATTTAGCTAAAAAAGCTAGAGATATGAAAAGAAATAAAATAATTGAGTTTACATGGATTAAAAATGGCAGATTGTATATACGTAAAAATTCGAAATCAAAAATAAATAGAAATATTACACGAATCGCACTTAAATGTCGAATAATTTAGTATTTGATTTGCCATTGAATATCCACGTAAATAATGTATATAAAAATTTTGACATAACACTGACTAAGAATACAGTAAAAGTTCTATATTTAAATGCTAGAAATATAAAATATAAAATCGATGACCTAACGTACTTATTGGATTGGATTTAAATAAACATTAATATAATTACTATAACTGAAACCTGGTTGCTTGACTCTGAAACTAACAATATATATATAAAAAATTATTCTCCAATATTTTCCTGTAGACAATGACGTCTAGGTGGAGACGCAGCAATATTTGTTCACAAGAATATAAATTATGTAACAAACTATAAATTTAGTAATGAGTTTAATAGTTTTATTAGTATAAAAATTGATTATAATGGACATATATATATATAATATATCGTCAATTTATAGACCTCCAAAAAAAAAATCGGTATTAGTTGACAAATTTTTGAAAAATATTGAAGATCAACTTGAAAATCTAAAAATACAAAAAACCTTAATAATTGGAGATTTTAATTTTGATTTGTTAAATGCTAATGATAACAATAATAAACGATACAAAAATATTGTTCAGTCAAATGGTTACTTCTTTTGTCATAATCAGTGTACTAGACCTATATCTAATACATGTCTTGAACATGTTATGCACTATGACCCTAAAGGTCAAATTGTCATATCTCTTTTTGAACATGATATATCTGATCATCTGGGATTAATAGTAGAAATTAAAAATCAAAACTCACAAATATAAAATTTTAAAAAATTTCAATGAATTGTCAATAATAATAAAATAAATAAAAAAAATTTTTAAAAAAACAGCTTTTTTGAACTAAAAAGTAAAAAATTAATTTTTAATAGCACATTTTTCTGTAATTTTCTAAACTATATTGTTACAATCAAGATTTCTTTGAAAAAGTTTATTTCAATATGTCAAATATATATGTATATAAATATAAGTATATATAAGTTTTAAAGTCTGTGAAATGCGTTTGTTGCCTCCAGCTTTTATTTTAATTTCACAGACTTTAAAACTTATATATACTTATATTTATATGCATATATATTTGACATATTGAAATAAACTTTTTCAAAGAAATCTCGATTGTAACAATATAGTTTAGAAAATTACAGAAAAATGTGCTATTAAAAATTTATTTTCTACTTTTTAGTTCAAAAAAGCTGTTTTCTTAAAAATTTTTTTTATTTATTTTATTTTATTCTTTTTAGTAACGACAAATATAAGTATTAAATTGATATTTTTTTTTTCTTGTTTAATTTTGAATTTTTACAACTGCCCTTATAGTCTATGATTATATTATTACCTGTTATAATATAGAATATATTGAATATTTTTATTATTAATTTATTGTGGCAAAATTTTTAAAAAATTAAAAAAACGTTGCATAGCTAAATTCAAAATTTAAATAAAAATATTGCAATTTTATAATGTTCTTTATTTCCACTTAAAAATGCGACCCTTTGAAAACTTTGATTTATATACTGCCTTGTTTTTTCTTTCTTTTATAGCATGACATTTTTATATTTCTTTTTTTCAGATAGCTGTTATGTGTGTAAATATCAGATGTGCACATATACATATATGTAGCACATATGTAACATATATGTGTTACATATAACACATATATGTAACACATTATGCACATATACATAAGAAATAGCCTTTAAAAATATTTAAAAACAATCAAAGTAACATTTTTTGTTCTCTTTTTTTTCTATTCGTTTTTATTTTTCTTCCAGTATGTATTACATTTTCTTTTTTTTTTGTTTTCTGTTATTTAGGTAAGCTAAGTATTTCTTTTTTTTTTTTTTAAATGTTTAATTTATACATGTATTCTATTTAAAAAATATAAATTATAACCTATAGAACATTCTGAATTTTTTTTTTGTTCGTTTATATTTAGTCCATTCATATGCATACATAAAATTTTTTTGTTCGTTTATGTTTACCGTCCATTCATATAAATATAACTGTTCCCTACATATTAAAAAATAATAAATCTATAACTACATACATAAATAGCCATATATTCATTCATATACATATGTATCTATATTATGAACTGAACTTCTCAGTGTTGCATTATATCATAATGCGGCAAAATTTTTAAAAAATTAAGAAAACGTTGCATAGCTAAATTCGAAATTTAAATAAAAATATTGCATTTTGATAATGTTCTTTATTTCCACTTAAAATGCGCTCCTTTAAAAACTTTGATTCATACACTGCCTTGTTTTTTCTTTCTTTTCATAACATAACATTTTAATATTTTTTTTTTTATCTGTTATGTACGGAAATATCAAAAAATATCTTACTTTTAAAATCATAACATTTTAATAGTTCTTTTTTTCTATCTGTTATGTGGGTAAATATCAGATGTGCGCAATATATACATAAGAAATAGCCTTTAAAAATATTAAAAAACAATCAAAGTAACATTTTTTGTTCTCTTTTTTTTCTATTCGTTTTTATTTTTCTTCCAGTATTACATTTTACTTTTTTTTTCTTGTTATTTAGGTACGCTAAGAACTTATTTTTTTTTTTTAATATTATATTTATGCATACAGTCTATTTAAAAAATTGTAATTATGTGTTAGCTATAGAACATTCTGAATTTTTTTTTTTTTCGTTTATGTTTACCATCCATTACCGCTACCGTCATACATAAAAATTTTTTTTGTTCGTTTATGTTTACCGTCCATTCATATAAATATAACTGTTGCCTACATATTAAAAAATAATAAATCGAAAAATCAACTAAATAATAATAGTTGGGAATTTGGGAATTTGATGTGACTGTGTTAGCAGATTTTTAATAGACATAAAATATATAAAAATATGCACATAAAAATATGCATACCATTTTTGTACATGTTTGTACCTACATATGCAGTAAAAAAATTTGGTTTTAAAAGTATGTAATTGAGAATATATTAAATTGCTTACTTCTTAATGCTAATGTTTTTGAATTAAAAAAAAATTATTTTGCTTTTTCTAGACGATGTAGATATATATGTATGTATGTGCATAACATACATTTTATGATTAATTCATAATTATTGTTATTGAAAAGAAAAATATTGTTTTTATTTACCATTTTTCAAAAAGACTGGATTCCTTATTTTTAATATATTATTTTTGTTGTTTAATGTTTTTACATAATTGGAAATATATTCCTAGTTTTTATACTTCAGAAAAAGGCATTAGTGGTGCAGATCATCATTCCCCAATATAGATCTTAATTTAAAGGCAGCTCCCAATTTAGATATCAATGTTAGGGCCATAATATGCGATTTTAATATGTTAAGAGTTTCGAAAGAAAAGCCCTATTTTAATTATAATTAAGAAAGGAAAAACACATATCTATATAAATATTATAAATAAACACATTGCTTTTATAAATAAAAATGTATGCTAAAAATCAATTGATTTGATGAAAAAAAACTTAAATTTAACACTTGCTAGTAGATAGGTAGGCACTTGGGCCAGACAGGTCAGTAGGTCAAGGTCACCCGGAAGTAGGTCAAGGTCACCCAGAAGTAGGCCAAGGTCACCCGGAAGGCCAGACAGGAAGTATGTCAAGGTCATTTTAAAAGTAAGTCAGACTGGCGGCGATCGTCAGTTGTTTATAAAGATTGTATACTTGGTTTAAGTAATAGGTATGCAGGAAAATAGTAGGGAAAAAAAAAATGCTTTTTCATACAATGTAAAGAGAAAAAAAATGTACCTATACGTTTCTTTAAAATTTAAAAAAAAAAGTGCAAACTGGTTTTTTACATCTTAGATGAAGAATCAACCAAATTAATGCAATTTTGAGATGCATTTTTTTTCTTTTTTTCTTGTTTTTTCTTTTTTTTATGAAGTATTTAAAGAAGAGGAAATAAAAACCATTAATTAATTGCGAGTATCACCGTATAAGATTTTATTGTTATGTAAGAATGTTGACAAAAATATGAATAAAAAGAAAACAAACAGAAAATCAAAAATATCTAACATGTGGTTTAAGTAATAGGCGTAAATGGATATAGTAAGAAAAAATGCGTTTTTATAAAATGTAAAGAGAAAAATTTAAACAAATTAAGTGTACCTATGCGAATTTTTAAAATTAAAAGAAAAAAGTGCAAAGCTGGTTTTTAAATCTGAATCAACCTTGACCAAATTGATATTTTGAGATGAATTTTTTCTTTTCTTTTTTGTTCTGATGAAATATTTAAAGAAGAGGAAAGAAAAAATTATTAGTATTTTAAGATTTTATTGATATGTAAGAATGTAGAACAAAAAAGATGTATTCTTATGTTGTGTTAAAAAAAAAATAAAATAAATTTATTTATATGTTTGAAATAATTTTTTATTTAAAAATATTTTACAATTTTATAGAAATCTGTGCTGTTTTAATCCAACATTTTTTCTTTTAAAAGATACATATATACATTATAACAATTTTTAACAGCACATCTGAAATTGTTGTTTAATAAGTGTATAGGACAATTTGATTTAAAGTTATCAATCTTTTGTAATGACGGCAAGTTTCTGCTTAAATCTTCTATTTTATCACTGTCAATGTACTTTTGAAGGAATAGTTTTTTTTGTTCTCCTTTAACATAAATTTTTTCAGCTGACTCTAAATAGTGTTTTAATATGCATTTTACATCTAAATATTCAACTAGACCGTTATTCCATTTAAGTCCATTTATTTTATTTTCGCAATACTGGTTATTGTATTTCATATCCGGACTAAGTCCCTCTGAGGGGTACAGTGCTTTGAAGTGATAGACAGTTGGAATTAAACTTCCTTTTTCAAGTATGGCTAACTCTTTTAGGAAATATTGCTTTTCATTTCCTTGTAAAAATTATAGGTCAACTATGAGAACCTGTTTAACCATGTCGACGGTTTGTGTAAGAATACTCATTAGAATAAATAAATTTACATTTATATTCACTTCGGCAAAAGAGCTTTTCATATAAATATAGGTTAACAGTGCTATTTTTAACTAATACAACTATGCTATTTCATCCATTTACAATGATGGTAGCGGGGCCATCATGCTGTGGTAAAACCACTTTTATTCATAATTTAATAAAGTATAAAAAAGAAAATATACAACCACATATTAATAAAATTATTTGGTGTAATCCAGACAAAAATGCCGTTCCAAAATATTTAAAAGATGTGGAATATAGTAAGACTATTCCGGATTTTAATGACAATAAAGAACCTTTGTTAATTATTATCGATGATATGATGCTAAATTCCCATGATAAGTATGTATGTGATTTATTTACTAGAGGATCACACCATAGAAAGTTATCTGTAATATTTGTAACACAAAATGTTTTTCACTAGGGTAAATTTTAACTGTAAATATCTAGTACTTTTCAAAAATCCAAGAGATAAATCGCAGATATTACCTCTAGCTCGCCAAATATATCCCAATCAAATCAAAGCATTTGAAAAAGTATATAATGAAGTGACGTCAGAACCATACGGGTATATATTAATAGATATTACTCAAGACGTTAATGATATATTTCGATTAAGAAGTGATATATTTGGAAAAGGTTTGTGTTTTTGTACCAGAGATAAATTAGAACAATTTGGCAAAGAATATGAAACGTTTGAAGGTCAACCGTCATATATTGCACCTATTAAAAAGCTCTAAACCGAAATTTCAGAAAGTAATTATAAAACATTGTGACCCTGAAGTAATCAAAACATTTTGTGAAATTGCTTTAAATATTTTAAAAGGTAATTGTAATCTAAGTAAAAAATCAACAACCCAATTACGAAAGTATAAAAAGGAATTGAGATCCCTCATTTGCCGCCAAAAATCTATAAATAATAAAAGAAAAATCATTATTCAACGTGGTGGATTTTTACCTACACTTCTTGGTGCAGTACTATCAGGGATAATCGGAAATTTTATAAAATGAATAATACAACATTTAACAAAATCATTATACTAAAACCCGAGATTTATGAGAAAATGAAACAAAATGCAGACTTTGAATTAAATGAGTTGGATAAAAATATGAAAAAAATATTGTTAAATAAATATCTAACAGACACTCAAAAATGGTATTTATACAGACAAAATTTATTTAAAATAAGAAACAAAAATAGAGTACTTCCTAGAAATAAAGAGGAGAAAGTAAAAATTACGGAAACAAAAGGTACTCAAACTCGTGCAAAACCAATGTATATAGATGCGGAAGCTCAATCGCATTTTCCTGAATATAAGAATGTAGGAATACAAGTTGTTCCTGAAGAAGAAGAAGTATATGAAAAAGAAGCTGATGACGAAGTATTTGATGATGAAATTCAGGAAAATGTTTTAATAAAAGCAGTGTCAGCTGCTTCAGTTGGAGAACGTCTTAGAAAAAGAAAATCAATTAGAAATCAAAATGTACAAATTTTTGAAACTGATACAGGGGACATTATAACTGTTCCTTTAGATAGCCCAAGCCCACCAACGAAAAAAGAAAAAACTATAAATAGCAAAGAGTTGAATAATTCATCAAGACGTGTTTTAAGGTCAGCAGTAGGTAATACTCAAACAGAACTTAATTTTCCAATTCGTAAGAATAAATCCGCAAGCTCATGGACAACATACAAGTAAATGATGAATTTTATGCCACTTTACTCAGTGATTCATCTATGAACTATTATCCAGAAAATTCATTATCATCTTTTACAAATAAAATGAATAAATACATGTGTGATTCAAGGTGGAAAGTCGGTATTTCAGAAATGTATGTTAATGATTTCGTTCCAAATGTGTATGGTGAAGAATGGGAAAAAAGTACTCAAATATTTATTAAAGGTATGCAGAAAGATATGATAGGGGTTGGAACATCATATATTCCATACATAGAAAAACAAATGATATGCGACTGGAAAGTTTTTCTACTACCAACACTAATTCAAAATATACGCCCACTTAATAGGTTTACAAGAAAAGAAGTTGAACGACAGTTGATTTGGGGAATTTTTAATTTTATAAACGATGAAGTTCATTATACACAACCAATAAAAGCTGAGGAGATGCCTAAAAATTTAAATTACACCACAATATGTGTTACTAAGCCTAAAATAGATATAAAAATAAGAGCAAATTACGCTTATACCCTCGAAGGACTTTTGACAACATGTTTCAATCAAGTATCTTTTAAAGTTACAGATTTTAAAAAATATAAATCACGTGTAATAGAAGCTTTCAAAACTTTTATAGATAGTGTACAATTGATTCCCATTAGTAAACCAGATATGTTTTTTATATACACAGATATAATTGAACCGCAAAAACTAGGTGATAAAGATATAAGGTGTTTAAGATCTGTTAACATACAAAATTCTTTCACTGATACTGTAAAAGAATTCAGTAATATTCAATATTGCAATGTGGAGAAATCATTTAATAACATTTCATTACTTTTATGTGATAAATACGGATACAAAATAAACTTTTCCAATAGTTCAATTCCAACAAAAATTGTATTACATTTTAAAAAAGTATAAATAAAAGCGATTTTACAAAACTATATATTATTTTATTTTATTCATTATGGAGAGAGCGTACTACAAATATTCAAATCAGGAAAAGGTCTTGAGGATATTGGTCCTTTGTTACACTCAATTGTACCTTACCAAAGGGGGCGAGGGTTAGGGAGCTTTTTCGGTGGTCTTTTTAGATATTTAAAACCAATATTTACGTCTGGAGCTAATATATTAAAAAAAGAGGTTATTAACTCTGGTATTAATGCATTATCTGATATTGCCACAGGTGCAAATGTAAAAGAAGTGGTTCAAGATCGAAGTAAAGAGATAATGAAAAATGTAAGACGAGGTGCAGTTCGGAAACTCAATGAAATGTATGGACAAGGCAAAAGAAAACGAAGAAAATCTATAAAAAGACCTCTCATTAATAATTTAAATTATTTTACGTCGAAGCGACGCAAAGTTAATAACAAAAACAAACAAAAAGATATTTTTGAATAATTATGATTGAATGTATGAAATCAGAGCTTGATATTTTTAAAACACAGCCTATTCAGTCAAGTATTTTACGATCTGAAGAAGTTTCCTATAACCCTATTGCTTCTTTAGATAATCCGTCTGTCATAGAATTTGTTTCACTAGGGCACTGTGATACATATAGAGACTTGTCTTCGACATATCTAAAATTAAAAGTACAAATTTTAAAAAAAGATGGAACTCAATGGAATAAAGATAAATAAACTGATGGAACACCTATACAACAACCAAGTGTAGTTAATAATATGTTACATTCATTAATAAAACAATGTAATGTTCAACTAAATGGAAAGAATATATCTCCATCAAATGGCAATTATCATTACAGAGCTTATATTGAATCATTGTTAAATTATGGTACGGATGCCGCTACAACGCATTTGGAGTGTGGTGGATGGATGCTAGATAAGCCAAATATAGCAAAAACAGATAATAGTGGTTCAAAAGAACGTCAAAAATTATACCAAAATAGCAATGTAGTGGAGCTTATGGGGAAATTACATTTAGATATGTTTAACCAACCTACACTTCTCATAAACAATGTCGATGTTCGAGTTGTCCTAACATTAGAAAAACCAGATTTTTACCTCTTTGCAGATGATACTGATGAATCTCAACTGAAAATTTTAGAAGCCACTTTATTTATGAGACATGTAACAATTAATCCTAGTGTGCTATTAGCACATAATGCTGTATTGGAAAAAACTAATGCCAAATACAATTACAAACGGGTAGAGGTAAAAACTTTTATCATTCCACAGAATAGTTCATCAATATCACTTGATAATGTTTTTATTGGACAGTTGCCAAACACAATCATTTTTTGCATGACAGAAAATACAGGTTACTCTGGAAAAAGGTCAAAAAACCCAATTTTAAACATTTTGATATTTCACAATTTGCGTTAAACGTAAATGGTGTTCAAATACCTAATTCAGCAATTGAAACCAGTTTTTCAGATGAAAATAATTGCTGTACAAGAGCATACAGTACACTTTTTTCGGGAACTGGAATTTACCATAATGATAAAGGTCATCAGATAACAAAAACCATGTTTAGTAATGGGTTTTTCATTCTAGCTTTTGATTTAACTCCAGATTCATCAGGAAATGAAGTGTGTCAAGGTCTACTAAATCAAGGTACAGTTAGAATTGAGGCAAGACTATCAAAACCACTTACATCTACACTGACTGCTATTGTTTATGGAGAATTTGATGCAAGTTTACAAATTGATAAAAACCGAAATATATTCTCAAACCTATAAATAGCATATATAAAAGTAAATTTGAATATTTGACAAAATGTCACTGTCTTGTGCACTTCTGGATGTAACATTTTGTAGTGATGATAATAGTACCTTGTTTGCGAAAGATATTTGTATAGTTGGTTTTAAAGAACCTTGTAAAAAGTTTGTAAAAGAGCTCAAGTATAAATTTCCAACTAGGGATTTTATAAATGGTAATTTTGATAATTACTCTTTTGGAACTGTGTACAACGATAAAATAAATAAAGAGCTCTGTCAAATACTAGAAAAATTTGATGTTATTATAACAAATAAAAAAATCAAAAAAGAGTTTTTATCTAATTATATTAAAGAAACAACTAAAGTATATGACTTGAATCAATTTGATTGATGAATACCCTAGAGATAAGTGACGTATTAAGATGTAACAAACACACACGTAAATTTTTTAAAGGAGTTTTTGCTCTGGATCAACTCCCCAGAATAATTGAAAAACAAACTTTTTTAATTGTAAACACTGATAAATCAAAAGATCCGGGAACACATTGGTTAGCTATTTTTAAGCCAAAGAATGGCTGTGTTGAATATTTTGATTCGTTTGGTAGAAAACCAGATAAATTAGAAATTTTAAGTTACTTAAAAAATCAATGTATAATTTTTAATAAGAAACAGTTACAAAGTAACTATTCAGATGTTTGTGGGCAATATTGTTGTGTTTATACATGGTATAGATGTTGCGGTTATAGTATGAACGCTTTTTTAAAACAATTTAATAAAGAAAATCATATAGAAAATGACAAAAATATAATAAATACTTTTCACCATATATTTGAAAATTATAATATTTCTCAATTATGTCTTCCTAAGAGATATAACATTTAATAATAAACTTTAGTGTAATTAAAATAATGGAAGAGCAAAGTCCTAGCATTAATTTGTTGCTGAGTTATACATACTTTCTCAACAGAAGTCACACATTAAAAATAGTTGTCGGATTTGACACAGATTTTTTTGAAGTTGCAAGTGTTTTTCATTGGATTGGAATGAAACCAATTATTTTAAAATATCATGAATGGTGTAAATTTTATGACCTATTTCATAAAAAATTTTCCAAGCAGTCAATTAAAAATTCAAAATTATGTTTACAAAGTGGATTAAAATCTACAGTAGGACAGAATCTTAGCATTAACAAAGACGAAGCTGACGAGTTTTACAGTTTGATTGATTTCCTACATGCAGTAATTGCATATAATAAAACTGCAGAGCCAAATGTAAAGGCATATGTTAAAAAATACATAAAGACCTGTGAAGAAAAGAATGTTGCAAAGTTGAAAGAAGAGATTTATATTCCGGTTCAAATAATTTCATTCAAATTAATTAATTTGATAATTTCATTATCAAATATCATTTAATATACGACGTAATTTTTCTCGACTCTTTTATGGAATACCTGTATTTTTACAAAAAAAAAAAGATATTAAATAAAACAATTTTGTAACTATATAATTTGTTATTTATTTCATTATTTATAAATTAGGTATAATTTGTTATTTTATAAATTTGGTATAATTTCTAAATAATCTGGATCTCCTTCTTCATCACTGATATCTCATTAAAAATCATGCCAAGATCTAAAATAGTAAAAGAAATTCATATAGATCTGTAAAGAAAAGAATGTTACAAGGTTAAAAGTAGAGATTTTTATTCCAGTTCAAAAATTTAATGTATGATGTAATTTTTCTCGGCTCTTTTATGAAATACCTGTGTTTTTACGAAAAAAATTAAATAAATCCATTTTATAACTACATATACATATTAACATTAAGTACATTTAAACATGAATCTGAAAAATAAAGCAACTAAATAAAAGAAATTTATACCTTTTTTGAAATTTATATTTATTTATGTATAATAAAAACTTATATAACTATAAACCAATTTACATCTTTTATTGGTAATTTGCATATATTTTACCAAACGACTCAGATATATCTATAATATTCAAATTTAAATTTTTATCTTTATATACAAAATGTTCTTTTTCTTTTATTTCTTTTACAAAATCTGAATTCTCAAAAATATCAGAATATTTTTGAGGTACAAATATAATTAAATTGCGGGTCTCAAAGACCCACTTAAGACCATAAATGGTCTTTATTTGCTTAACATTTATTATATGATATAGAGCATCTTGCTCCATATCTTTAGTTTTTAGGAAACTTTTTCTAGTTTCCACATTTTTGTTATTAAAAGCTACTTTGAAGCTTTTTTTTGTTGGTGTTCTTCTTCTTGAAGAAGAATGATTTCTTCTTGTTGTTGTTGTTGAAATTGTTGATGTTGTTGCTGTTGTGGTTGTTGTTGTTTATGATGATGATGATGATGTTGTTGTTGATGAAGTGTCTGCGATTCCTGTTGAGTTCTTATTCTTTTCCGTTTAATTGGGGCTAACTCCTGTGTTGGCTCTATTTGCTGAGCGTAGGCCAAAATTTCTGCTGTGTTTTCCATTTTTGCTTCCTTTTTTCTGTATTATTATTATGTTGAGCTCTGTCTTTGAATTGACATATCTTAAGAAAAATTCCACTTTATTAATACCAAATTTTTCTTCTAAAAAATTGTATTATCAATGTTTAGAAATCAAAATCCTTAAGAAAACTAATTAAAAACAAAAAGTTGTAAAGTAAGTTGTTTATTAATGTAATAAATTCTAATTGATAATAATAAAACTATAATTTTTTTATATAACATTTTTCGCAACATTGTTGCATTTAACAGTGTTCTAAATTTAAGAAAACTCTTCTACATAAATTCCAATTATACTTTTTTATGAAAGAATATTATTTTTTATTTACCTATTCCTAAATTATTTATTTTTATTAGTAAATATTTTTCTATTTTTATTTTTTCTATTAACATTTTTGCAACATTGTTGCATTTAACAGTGTTCTAAAGTTAAGAAAAAATCTTTTACATAAATTCTAATTATACTTTTTTATGAAAGAATATTATTTTTTTATTTACCTATTCCTAAATTATTTATTTTTATTAGTAAATATTTTTCTATTTTTATTTTTTCTATTAACATTTTTGCAACATTGTTGCATTTAACAGTGTTCTAAAGTTAAGAAAAAATCTTTTACATAAATTCTAATTATACTTTTTTATGAAAGAATATTATTTTTTTATTTACCTATTCCTAAATTATTTATTTTTATTAGTAAATATTTTTCTATTTTTATTTTTTCTATTACCATTTTCACAACATTTTTACAACATTGTTGCATTTAATAGTGCTCTAAAGTTAAGAAAAAATTTTCTACATAAATTCTTATTACACTTTTTATGAAAGAATATCATATTTACTTATCCATTGATTATGACTATTATCAAAACCTAAATATTTCACATATACTTTATTGCCTTTTCGTTGTAAAATTTTTTCAATTAAATAAGCATTGGGGTCTTTGACACTAGTCAGTTCCTGTTCATAGAAGCCACCACGAACTAATTTATTTTTATAATCTTTTAAACTATATGTAATCGGGTCTGTCTTGTTTTTGAAAGCTATTTTAAAAACTTCAGTTGAATAGTTAGGTTCATATCCTTTTTGAAAAGTACCTTTAGACCTTGCAATTCTAACAAAATCACCAACATTAAATTTTCCCTTATTAAATATTTTAGGGTAATTATAAATTGAACGAAGAATTTGTTTTTC
Source organism: Poecilobothrus nobilitatus (assembly GCA_947095535.1). Taxonomy (NCBI): domain Eukaryota; kingdom Metazoa; phylum Arthropoda; class Insecta; order Diptera; family Dolichopodidae; genus Poecilobothrus; species Poecilobothrus nobilitatus. The sequence goes on from OX352772.1 coordinate 113,615,785, forward strand.
ATTTTGTGATGTAACTTGGTTTGGTTTTAACTTAATTGTACTATGTTTTGTGTTATTATATTTTTCAATTAGTTTTGGTAAAAATTCTATCCATTTAAAATTTCCTTGTAAACTAAACTGTTTCCACATAATTGATTTTAATGTTCTGTTAAACCTTTCACAAACACTAGCCTTCATTTCTGAATAAGTATGATAGTGATTTATTTTATAGCTTTTCATTAAATTTTGGAATTTTTTGTTGAAAAATTCTTTTCCCTGGTCAGAACGAATATTTTTTGGAGACTTCCCCTCCCTTTTAAAAATCTTTTCCATACTTTTAACTACGTCATCTGCTGCCTTTGATTTAACTTTTTCGGCATATGCATATTTTGAAAATATATCGATAACAGTTAAGAGAAACTTGTATCCATTATTTACTTTTTGATAGGCCGACATATCTACAAGATCAATTTCCCATGTATCATTTAACCCTCTTTGAGATATTTTTCGTCTCCGAAATCTACGTCTAACTGGACTAACTAACTAACTGGATGAATTTCAGATACTATTTGTGCTTTTGACATTATTATTGAAGAGTTAAACTGCAAATGTGAATTGGAATAAAATCAGTAAATATATATATATATATATATATATATATACTGATATATATATGTAAATAATTTTTTGGCTATATTCTGAAAATTAAAAACGGTAAAATTAAAAGATTTTGTTTAATGCTGTAATTTAATAGTTTAATACAAAATTTTTACAATATACATATTAACAATAATTTTTTTAATTTTTTTCTTTTTGAAGCCATAAGGAACTGAAGTATAATCATCTGCAAAAACTCGTTTTCTGGAATTTATTCGATATGACTTTATTTCAGGAACAGTGATGACTCTGTGATCGTATGTTCGGCGAATACTAGGAAATGTTATATTTATTTGTTGAAAGTTGTATAATTTTTTAACTAATTGTTTCATAGAGCCAAAATTTATTTCTTGTGAAGCGTTGTAATTTAAACGAATACCTTTCACTTTGCAAACAGTTTTTTCGCATTTGGAGTTGGTACTATATATTTTGTATGCATAGTTCTTTGCACCACCACTAACAAATTCTGTAATATAGCTTCCAATTCCATATTCTTCAAGCTCATCTGTCATATCTCCTATGAAAACTCCAGTTGGAGGGTTATATTCTCCTTCACGTGCTACATATATTATTGAATCTGTATCGTAATACAAAACTCGTTCTTTTAAATTGTCTAAGTAGGAATACAATTTTAAACGAGCTTGTGTGGTAGTGTAAGCAGCTATGCAAACGTTAACTGTTGATAATGATTCAGCTGTTTCTTCTTTGTATTCCCAATTTACCAAAACTGTTTTTTCGTTTATTGGAGTTATTTGATTTACATTCTTCGAAGGATCAGTAAGAATAGTAAATAATTCATAAGGCTCATTTATTATTTCAGTTTTTGATTGATATTCTCTCTGTCCAAATTTACCCCAGAAAGAGTTTAACATTAACTTAGCTAATGATCTAAGTCCAGGATTTTTTTCTATATCGTTAAACTGTAAATTTATGCCTTCTACTTTCGAAAATTTTTCTAAATATTTGCACTTTTCCTTTGGTGTTTTGCAAAAGCTAGGCCAGCCAGAAGCTTCTTGTTTCATTTTAAGGAACTTGTTCATCATTTCTGTAAAAATTCCTTGTTGTGATGTAAGGGGATTAAATTGTTTAACAGTATACTCCCATACCTCGTATATTTCCACAATTTTGTATCCCTGTTTAACAGCTTCTCTTACTTCATCTATAACCCACATTCCTAAAATTGACCTACTACGATTGTCATGCGAGCAGTCATCATTATTCATTTCCAAACTACATGTTTGACAGCAGGAAAACATTAGCTTATTATTTTGATTTATAGGCAAAACCGGGTGATAGAGTTTTTCTGGGGGAAGTATCATTGCCTTTATTAATCCTTCAGTATCATTTAAATTTAATTTATTGCGTTCAATTTTTCCAACATGAACTTTTGGATGACCCACTGGAAATTTTCCATATTTACACACCCAAGGATATAGTGAGCATATATCTATATACATTATTTTTTCACCAGGCGCACATTTATAATATGTTCTTGTGTTTCCTGTTCTACCGCCATAAAACGCATCACGTGGTTTTAGTGGTATCAAACTTTTGTTCTCCAATTTTGCGAAAAATTCTATGTATTCTTTTGATCTCATTTCGTTTCGAAATTCACACTCCCACTTTTCAATTACTTGATAACCTATAGAGCGTAATTTATTGGCTTTGGATAATGTAGCCTCATAACTTGTTTCATATTTTTTATCATTATTATTTTTGAAACATTTTGGATGGCCATGGTAATAACAGCCATAAAACTCAAATATTTGTTTTGTGTCTGTGCAATATCCGTCAACACGAAGACCAAAAATTACTTTTTCCTTTCCGTTACCACTATGCTGAATTTTTATTTTTCTTCGTTTTTCTTCCCACATTAACCATTTTATGTCAATGATTGACTGGTTTTCTGATAAGCGATATCCTTGTTTAGGTATAAGTCCAATTGTATACGGTTTTAAAAAATTCCTTCTAAAAACCAAATTACACGCTGATGCAATTGTAGTGGCCTCTAAAAATGACTCAACCTTACATTCTTCCAAAAATAGCTGTCTGAATTTAATACAGGCTGCTGTCAAAATTTTTACGTCCTTCATATAATATTCTACAAGTTCCTTTTGGAGGTTAAAAGACTTGTTTTTATTTTCTTCATACCATTCAAGAAATTGTTTTCTTTCTGATGCACTCATTGAATTATAACAGTAATATTTCCGATCGGGTAACTTTCCATTATATTTTATATTATTTTTACGATTAAACATATGAGGAAAATATCCTTTTTTTAAATTTATATCTAAATCAAATGCCTTCGGTAAACTAGATAACGGCATTGGAAAATAGTTTAGTGAATCAATAAATTTCACGTTATCTAACAGCATTAAAATTATCTTTGTTCCCCTCATAATTAGTTTTGGTTTGATGATGGTTTTCTCTAAGATATAGTTTAATAAAAACTGATTATCAAATGCTTGTCCGTTATGTGCAATAACTACAACTTTATGAAATATCTTTCTTTGGTTGAGTATATATTCTAAGAACTTTTTTATTGGATTTGGTTTCAACACATGTTCTCGAAGTCCACAAAAATTGCATCTTTCAACATTAGACAATATACAATGCGTGCAACGTTGTTCAAAAATACATAAATCAGGCTGATGTTCAATTATATCCCCTATTGCAACCCCTTCATGAAGTTTCTCCCCGATGATATCATCTTGAGTTGTTTCGAGATCGTAGAAAATATATAATATATTTTTAAGTTCAGCTAATTCTTTACACGGTGTAATAAAGCATTGGTGGTCTGAAGCTACATTTATATTACAGTTTTTACACAAATATCCATAGCATATATGATTTACATCGGTTCTGTATACTTTAAAGCATTTTGTACAGGAATTTATAAGAGTACAAATAGATTTTTTATTTGTAGAAGATGTTGCTTTATGATTATCAAAACAAGTTTGACCTTTAAATCTTCGATTGCATACATCACATTTAATATTTGGAAAATTTACGTCACATGCTGGAGATGATTTACAAAAGAAACACGACTGTTTACATCTGTGAGACAATCTATTGTTATACGGAACATTACATGTTTGGCAAAAGTAATCACAACTAAATGCTGCTGTTAATGATGTAATTACATTGAAGTGACCTTCATCGTATATCAAATTCAATCTTTTTTCCTTATCTTCTTCACCTTGAAAAATAATTGATTTTCCTTTTCCTCTGAAATCAAAAACTACAATTTGATATTTAGAGAGGTACAGTTGAAATTTTTTGAGCTCACTGATACTAGCTCCTTTTGCTGGGATGCTTACATTTGAATTTCTTATTAGTTGTAATGCTGCTTTCAACTGAAGTTGACCTGTGTCTTTTCGCATTTTACAGTAGTCAACTGATTTTTCTATGAATGAGATAGCAACAACTAACGCACGTGGTAAGCATAAATTATCTTTGTTTTTGATTGAAATTATGCCTCTTCTTTTATTACATTCTTCTTCAAAATTGTTGTATCTTTTTCCTCTTCCACTTCCTGCTGGAAGTCGTATATATGTAACATTTATACAGAACGTATCTGTAGATAATCCTTCGGAGTTTCTTTGAAAAATATTTGAAATAACTTCCCAAATTTCCGAAATGTCAAGATCTTTTGCTTCTTTAAAATTGATCCAGGCTGGACCACGTTCATGAAAACTTTGGCATCCAAAAGTGGCACCAATTTTGTCAGTAGGATCAACATTTTCAAGTAAATTGCTGAATAATTCTTCAATACCGGTTTTAATCCAATCTATTGGATCTTTGTTGTCTGGTACTGCATTTATTATAAACTCCAATTTTTTTCCAAAAAGGTTGAATCGTTTTACATTCACTGATTTTATTGATTTTATTGTGAATTTTTCTGTATTCATTTTAATTTCTTTTTTTTAAATTTCCGATTTTTATTTTATTAAGACAACCAATCGCGAACGTTTCTAATCCTAGAATTTTCACTCTATTAACAATTTTTTAACTTTTTACACAATTTATACATAATATCTTGCTTGTTACTTTAAAAAAAGCAATTACTCGTAACTTATTTTGAATCGCTTTTATTCCTTTGTTTTTTTTTCAACATTCTTACATAACAATAAAATCTTATACGGTGATACTAAGAATTTTTTTCTTTCCTCTTCTTTAAATACTTCATAGAAAAAAGATAACAAGAAGAAATAAAAGCATCTCAAAATTGCATCAATTTTGTCAAGGTTGAATCTTTATGCAACATTTAAAAACTTTTAAAATTGTTTTATCTTGTACGTTTAAACTTTTTTTATTTTTTTCCTTTTACATTCATTAACCATTTTTTTGTTTCAACTTTTCATATGCGCCTATTACTTAAGCCAAGTATACATCAATAAGAAGTAGACCTGTACCACGTTAGATATTTTTGATTTCTTGTTTTTTTTTTCAACATTCGTACATAACAATTAATTAATGGTTTTTCTTTCCTCTTCTTTAAATACTTCATAAAAAAAACGAAAGAAAAAACAACAAATAAAAAAACAACAAACAACAACATCTTAAAATTTGCAAGCATAAAAAAAATATTTTTCTTACTGTTTTTCCATGTTTACCTATTACTTAAAACAAGTATACAATCCTTATAAACAACAAGAGTTGTCTGACGGTCGCCGCCGCCTGTCTGACCTAATTTTATGTCGTTAACCTACATCTGTCTGACCTAATTACAGTTTGACCTACTTCCGGGTGACCTTGACCTACTGACCCAAGTGCCTACCTATCTACTCTTGCTTACTAAATTTTAAGTAAATGCATATCAAATTTTACACTGTGTTCTCAAGTGCGGCACATTAATTTGTTTACACATTCATATCTTTCAAATTCATCGCTTTCAAACCAAAAATATTTTCGAAGCACATATTATTACATATTTTGAAGTATGTACCTATGTATATGTACGCATATAATGCAATGGGCTACATAAAAAACAATAGTCTTTTATAGAAAAAAAAAACATTTATCTATTACGTATACGTATTGGAATTGGTGAGTTTAATAAATTTAGATGAAATGTTTTATTTTGGTTCTGTAATAATTCTGTTAAAAATTCTGTTATATCTTTGTATGAAAATTTAATTTTGAAATTAAGCTAATTTCTCTAATGTTTTTCGATATTATTATTTTAAAATCATGTATTGTCATACATGTATTGTCATCATGGATCTGATCTAATGAAGAAAATTTCAAGTATCTAGCTAAACAGGAAGTGTGTTTAAAATGGCTTCTAAGATTCCATCCTTTACCCAACCAAGTTAATAAAAAGCTGTTAATAAACAACTAATCAAAAAATTAGATTATGACAAAGTACAAGAAAAATTGAATGGTTTTATTGTCAAAGCAACAGATGTATGTAAATGATATTACGAATGAAATAATAAATAAAATTAAAAACAGTATTGAAAGTGTTACCGTCGTTGTCAAATTAAAAAGTAGTTCAAATAAGTATTTAGCACCTTAGATATATGAAAATTGCATAAAATTAATAAAAAGAAGAGATTATTGGTTTAGAAAATATATACAAAATAAAAACAGTGATTATTTTAAATATAAAAATAAATACTGGCGTAATAAATTAACAGAAATGAAAAGTAAAGAAAACTACGATATACAGAAATTTAGTGAAGCTTCTGGAAATGCCAGGAAGAATTGGAAATACTTGAAGAAAATAATAAACCCAAATACAGATTATAATAATAAATTTTTTAACAATATAATAAATGTAGAAGAAAAATATAAAAACATTGAAAATTTCAATAAATATTATTGCACGATAGGTGAAGAAATGACTAAAAATTTTAATGATATATATCTCCCCAAAAGTAGAACAAATAAAGTCTTTCAGTTTAAATTAATTAATAAATACGAAACAATAAAACTAATTAGTAATTTGAATAACACTAACTCTAAAGATTCAGATGGAATTTCAACCTTATTAATAAAAAAATGTAAATTGGAATTGGCTGATAACATGAAGTTCATAAATGCGTCATTAACTCAAAGTAAAATGCCTAAAATAATTAAAATAAATAAAGTTTTACCAATTTACAAAAATGGTAATATTCAAGATATAAATAATTTTAGACCCATTTCTATATCTTCGACAATTAGCAAAATTAAAGAAACATTTGTAAATACTCAAATGATAGAATTCTTAAATACAGAAACACTAACTCAGAATAAACAATACGGTTTCAAGAAAAAATCTAACATGGAAGCAGCATTATTTGATGTCGTTTCAGAGATTCAGTCTGGAGTAGATAAAAATAAAAAGACAGTAGCTACATTTAATTCTGTATTGAAATCAAGTTCAAGTTCATGATTAAGTTCATTAGTCATTTTAGTCACGATTTTATACATACAAGCTCACAAATAATACCTGTTTCATGTTTTATATTAAAAAACAATTAAAATAGCTTGAAATAATCAATATAATATTTTTTATTTTTTATCGCAAAACCATAAACATTCACTATATAGTATAGGATATATTTGATAATTTCATAACACTACAGCTTTCCAATATAATATAGTCTATTCAAAATCTAAGATCGTTGATACATGCTCAATTTTCCACTAAAACTCAAATTGAAATGGCTGTTTGTAAAGTAAAAGGCATGAGATCAAACATCACAAAACATTGAATTCCAAAAAATGCAAAGTGAGGTTAAAGAACTCAAGGAATATCTAAATATTCTGCCTGAGAAGAACCTTGGCTTAAGAAATGAAATTTATATTCTAAAAGATGAAATTCTTCATAATAAAGTGGAATTAGCAAAAATGAAACAAAAGCAAATAGAGAAATAAATAGAAATTTGTGGAATAAAAGATGAAAATATAGAAATTTAACCTAGTGATATCATTAAAAAACTGGGTCATGAAATTGGAATGGTAATTGAGATAAATATAATATCAAACATATTTAAAACAAACAAAATCTCAGGAAGGTCAGGTGAGTCAAATAAATTAATTGTAGAATTGGATAACATTCAAAACAAAAGTGCATTTATGAAATTAGTAAAGGAAAAAAGATCACAAACAATGAATGGTAATATGTGACAAAGATACGAGCGAAAGTGATCTTATATTTGTCAATGAGAAATTAACACCATATTTCAGCTATTTAGCTAAAAAAGCTAGAGATATGAAAAGAAATAAAATATATAAATGCATTTTTTGACCTTTGATTATTAAAATAGCATATTACTAAAAGTACTTTTTGAGATGAGCATCATGGGCAAGGAACTTTATTGAGAGTTATTTAAAAGTTATTTGAATAATCGAATTCAATTTACTGAATGTGATGGAATGAGAAGCTCACAACATTATGTGAATTATGGTTCATCCAGAGTAGTTCGTTAGACTCAACTCTGTTTGCGTGCTATATTAGTAGCCTGCTAAATGTTAATATACGAAGTAAACCGTTCATGTACGCTGATGACTTAGTTATTGTCTATAAATAAGACACATTGGATAACCTACAAAAGACCATAGATGCAGACTTAGTACTAATAAATGGTTGGATGAACAAACACAAACCGACAGTAAATTCAAACAAAGCAAAATATATGATTTTTAAATGTGTTTGTACTGAAATCTTAAATATAAAATATAATCATCATAATATTGATCAAGTGGAGGAATATAAATATCTGGGTGTTGTTGTAGATAATAAACTAAGTTGGAACCCGCAAATTGATCTACAAATGAGTAAAGGAAGGAAACTGGCTGACATATTTAAATTTGTCAATAATAGGGTGCCTTTCAAACTAAAAAGACCTTTATATTACAGTATGTTTAACAGCACTGTTGCCTATACAATACAAATTTGGTGTAATTTAGTAAAGACCTAAATCAATTATAAAAGTTACAAAACAAAGCCATAAACAATGTATACGCTTATAAACACAGAACTTCAAATTAATTCATGAGACTCATGCAATTTTGCCACTTGATCTACTAATTAAATACAGACTAGTCACACAAGCACATATGATAATTACAGAAAAGATTAACACAACACAGAATATACTACAAAACAACGAATGCCACCAATACGATACTAGAAATGCAACAAACATTAAAAATACTTCTACAAGAAAAAGATTTAACGGATTAGATACTATCTATAATTTAGCATATAAGTATTATAATGAATTACCAAAAGATTTAAAAGAAATTGAACATCTACACACATTTAAAAACAAAACAAATGAATTTTTTTCACTAAATACGAAGCTAATTTTACTAAATATATGAAATTTACACTGATTTTAGCAAAACTTTCGATCGCGTAGATCACTTCACTTTGCTAAACAAACTATCAACCTTTGGCATTTCGGGCTCATTTCTTGAGTGGCTTAATTCTTATCTTTCAGAAAGAACTCAAAATGTTAAATTTCAAGGTATATTATCCAACACAATCGGAGTTACTTCCGGTGTTCCACAAGGAAGCCATTTAGGCCCACTTCTGTTTAACGTATTTATTTCAGATCTTTCAGAATATCTATGCAATATACCTCACATTTCGTTTGTTGATGCCCTAAAAATATATCACGTTATTAAAGATAATTCCGATGCAGCTACACTTCAATCAATCAGCTTATCAGTGTTACAAGTTTGGTGCACGTCAAATAAATTGGAACTCAACATACAGAAATGTAAGATTATAAGCTTCACGCGAACATGATCTTTTTTGATATAAACTTAATTTTAATCTTCGCTATGACCAATTAGTTTCAAAGGCTAATAAAATGTTAGGTTTCATTAAGAGAAAAGCTAAAGAATTCAGTGACATAGCTTTGACTAAATCTCTCTGTTGTTCGCTACTTCGATCTATCTCAGAATACGGTAATATTATATGGAATTCAGCCTTTCAAGTTCATTCCAATAGAATCGGATCAGTTCAAAAGCAATTTCTTTTATTTCCATTAAGAAATCAATATAATCCTTCTGATTTTGCTAATTTTCCTAGTTACATTACAAGACTTAATTCATTAAACATGCTTTCTTTATCTTTACGTAGACAATTATTGTCTTCATGTTTTACTTTTGATATTTTGAATAATAGTATTTCTATCCAATCTCTTACTAACAAGCTTAGACTTAACGATAGTGTTAGGCAAACTAAAAATACTAAATTTTTAATGGATTACAAACACAATTCAGAGTATGGAAGAAATGAACCCATCAAAAGATGTTGTACTACTTTTAACAAAATTAGTCATCTTTATTCTACATCCTTCTCCAGAATTACTTTTAAACCCATTTTACAACAACATTTTTCCACTTTAATGACCTAAGACAATTAATTCTTACCTAGGCAATTATTAATTTTTTTTTTAATTATGACATAATTTAAACATAACACACTTATTGTAATATATTAAAATACAATAAATCGATTTATGTTTTTTATTTAGATCATTTTTTTATTTTTGTACATTTTATAAATTGTAATTTTTAAGTAATGTTAAAGAAAAAAAATTATTTTTTCAATTTTACTACTACTTAATAGTAAGATATCCAATTACATTTAATATGTTACAAAAATTAATATTCAAAATGTTAAATTGCTTGTTACTATATGTATGAAATATACAGATATCATATTAATTTTTTTGTTAATATTTTTTTTTTATCTGAGTGATTCATATGTATGTAAAATGAATTTGAAAAGTTTGATAGTGAATAATAACAATAATAAATTAACTTAATTTAACTTTTTTTTAGATTTAAGTATTAAAAGATCATTTCTAAGTCATTGTTTTGTATAATTTTAAATATTAATATTAATTTAAGAATTTTTTGTAACGACCTTGTTTTGGTTTTGATTAATAAAATAAAATAAAAAAATAAAATAAAACTAATTTGAATTTTTTTTTTTATTGAATTGAATATATGATAAATATAATATGTTATTAAATATTTGCTAGTAAGCCTATATTAATATTTAATAGATATTACACTGGTTATAAAGATTATTATGTTGATTTTAAAATTGCAAATGATATAAATATTGTTGTTAGTATTATTGAAAAATTATTATATTATATTGTACTCTGTACGAGCATTTTAGCTCTTTTTGAGTTTAAAAAATCAAAAATAAATAAAAACAAGTAAAAATAACAGTAAGTCGATGCAACCGACTTATTTATACCCTACACCTAAAACATTTAAATTAAATTAAAAATCCATAAGTTATTTTAGTTAGGTATTTAATACAAGCTAAAAAAAATAAATGCTGTTACAACCTTTGTACAAAATTTCAGGTTTCTATCTTTATTAAATTCGAAAATATGATTGTTAGGTCTTGGAAAGTGTGTGAAGGCATGCGGACCACCACCCCAATTCATCTCAAATTTTAGAGACATCAACAGGGTAGAACATTCTTATATCAAATTTCAAGTTTATATATTTATTAATTTCGAAGATATGCTTGTTTGGTCTTAGGAGTTGTGTGGCAGATACCCGAACAACCATTCTAATTCATCTTAAATATTGGACAAATCAGGGATTCAGGAAACAACACCCTTGTACCAAATTTGAAGTTTCTGTCTTTATTAATTTCGAAGATATGCTTGTTCGGTTTTGGGAGTTGTATGGGAGGTACCCGAACGACCACTCCAATTTCTCTCAAATTTTGGGGATATCAGGGATTCAGAAAAACACACCCTCGTACAAAATTTTAAGTTTCTATCTTTATTAATTTCGAAAATATGCGTATTAGGTTTTGGAAGTTGTATGGGAGGTACTCGAACGCATGGTTCGATTTCGCCCATTTACAATCCCCGCCTTACCTTACAGTATAAATTTCAGCAAGATAGCATCCTTAATTTTGTGAGTTATCGTGCGTACGGACGGACGGACGGACGGGCATCGCTAAATCGACTCCCGCGGTGATCCTGATTCAGAATATATATGTCTACATGTCTGTACCTAACGCGCTTCCTTTTGGTGGTTACAAACACCATACCAAAGTTAATATACCCTATACTTAATGTGTAGGGTATAAAAAGACTAAATTACGATTCCTCAATAATAATAAATTTTGAAAAAATTAGGGAAATGATTTTAACAAATGACAAGGATGGTATTTGAATTTTATCAAAAAATTTTAGAAGAACAGCAGAACACTACGTTATTACTGTACCTGAAATAAAAACATACAAAACGAGGAAGAGTGCAGTAGAGTAGTTTGTGTCAACTCTGGGATACCCGTATGAACGTAATATATCCTGTTTCAATAAAACTTGATCATCTTTTAAAAACATTCTGATGTTTTAGTACCGACGTTAACTACAAAGATATATTTATGTAAATTGTGAAGTTGTATGACAGCTATCCGAATTTATTGCACAAGCACAACTAAATTTTACAAAAGTTGTTGTCATAAAACTTGATCACCATTTATTAGATTTTAGACCCCTAGCTTAATTAAGTTCCAAGAAATGGAAGAATAGATTTTATAGCGAGATTATGACAGTTAAAAATTTCTTGACATTTGATTAATGTTTACATTTAACAAATTTCAAGTTAATTTTTATGAAGTTAATTTATTTCGTGAATTGAAAAACGGTTTTATGTTAATAAATATTACAAAATTAATTTTTAAAATTAATATTTAAAATATTAAATAAATATTTTTATATTAATTTATAATATTTAATAATATTAAATAAAAAAAAAATAAGAATTTTAAAAATAAAGTCTAGCTATGGAGGACATTTTACGTCCAGCAATGATTCTTGATGAAAAACTTGCACAAAGAAGAAAAGGTATAAATGATTTTTACGTATAATCTTTAATTACTTAATTGAATAAAAATTTTAATATTGATATCAAAATTTTACTTTTTATTTTATTAAAAAGGCAAATATTACTTTTGGCAGCAAATTTAATTTCAGCTAACGAAAATTTGCCAAGGAGAAGGAAATACAAAACAAGTAAATGTAACAGTAAGTCGATGCAACCGACTTATTAATACCCTACACCTGAATAATTCGAATTAAATTAAAAATCCATAAGTGTTTTTGGCAGCTGCTTGAACTTCTTCCCTTTTCTGTCTTATTCAACTCGAATTTCAAGAACGTAAAAGAGGCATCCGCTTGGGATATGCTTGACACCCTTGTATACAATTTTAAGTTTCTATCTTAATTATTTTCGAAGATTGGTAGTCCTTGGGAGGTTTGTGTCAGCTACCCGAATTACCACTCCAATTCATCGAATCCATCTCAGGAACATAAAGAAAACCTGCCAGAACACCATTCTATTAAATTTAAAGGTTCTACTTTTGTTGGTTTTGGAGATATGCTCGTTACTCTTGTGCTCGTCCGGAAGTTTCCAAAATACGAACCCATGGTTCAAATTCTTTCAAATGTCAGTTTCCAATTTTACAGAAAAGGAAACATAACAGAACACCTTTGTACTAAAAATAAAAGTTCTATCTTTGTTGGTTGTGGAGATATACTCGTTTGCTCTGGGGCTCGTCCGGAAGCTTCCAAGATTTGAACCCATGGACCAAATCCTCACAAATTTCAGAAATATAAATCAAACATGAAGGAACCCCATTCTGCCTAATTTAAAGGTTATATCTTTGTTGCATTTGGAGATAATATCATTTGCTCTGAGGCTCGTTCGGAAGCTTTCAAAATCCGAACCCAAGGACCAAATCCTCTCAAATTTCAGGGGCCTAAATCATACATGAAAGAACATCATTCTGCCAAAAGTAAAGGTTATATCTTTGTTGGTTTTGGAGATAATCTCATTTGCTCTGGGGCCCGTTCGGAAGCTTCCAAATCCAAACCCATGGACCAAATCCTCTTAAATTTCAGAGACATAAATCGAACGGGAAGAAACATCATTGTACAAAATTTGAAGGTTCTATCTTTGTTGCTTTTGGAGATAATCTCGTTTGCTCCGGAATCATTCAGAAGCTTCCAGAATCCGAACCCATGGACGGATTTTGTCCAGATTCGAACTTAGCCTTTCTTTCGTAATTAGTAACCTACTGTATAAATTTCATCAAGATAGCGTCATTATTTTTTGAGTTATCGTGCGAACGGACGGACGGACGGACATCGCTAAATCGACTCCGGCGGTGATCCTGATTCAGAATATATATACATGTCTATACCTAACTCGCTTCCTTTTGGTGGTTACAAACACCATACCAAAGTTAATATACCTTATACTTTAGGTGCAGGGTATAAAAAGAAGTATTGGGTAAGACCGCATTACAAAGAGAGAAATGATTCGGGATTATACAGAAAAATATAAAATATTTTTTTAGAATTTCGCCACCATCCGATGTATACCAGGAATTTAGAGAAGTACCATACGTATTTGTAGCAGATAATGCGTTTTCTTTGACGACCAACACGATGAAACCATTCACTGGGTCTTTAACAGTAAGTCAAAGAGTTTTCAATTGTAGATTGAGTCGAGCTCATCGTATAGTTGAAAACTCTTTTGGAATTTTGTCCAGCAAGTGGAGGATTTTTCGAACATCAATTATTTCAAATTTGAACATAGTAAAATTGGTATTACATATAACAGTTTTAATAAAGTTGAAAACAAATATTTAGATGGAAAACATAATAATCTCGTGTGTATGTTTACATAATTGGCTGAGATAAGAAAAATACCGAAGTTATTTTAATCTGGGCGTGGTTGACATTCGGCAGAATGGAGATATTGTGTCGGGTTCTTGGAGAGCAGAGAAAAATATTTTTGAACGTTTGCCGGCATATAATGTAAAATGCCCGAATACTGCCAAATAATTGACAAAGAAACTGTTCCGTGGCAACTGGATAGAATATAAATAAATGTGTCCATATATGGACGAAAAAATACATACATACTTCATATTTATAGAAAATTATAAACCTTTTTTATTTTTAGGGACGGAATTAATTCAAGATGAAATTTTACAGCAAGGAGTTCGTTGAAAATCGTTGCAGTAAATATGTACATGTATTTTAAACATCTCTGTTAATTTAAATATCTCTGTTAAATATTGTTCTAAAATGCTTTTAAATATTAAATGTTTTCTGTAAAATTAAATGTTTTTCTCAAATAAAAAACAATATTTATTTTATAAAAATAAACTTTTAATTCATTTAAATTTTTTGTATTAAAAACGGAAAAAGGATATCTCCGATATTTAGCACATCTCCGATATTTTCTGAACGCTTTTACGATTTTTATGGTGATTCGTCCGATATTTTTCTTCATGAACATGAATGAATGAACCAATTAAATTTTTCAAAAGTTTTTGGCATGCAACTCGACACATTTTCATTAAATTCCAGATAGCTTCAATAGACATTGAGTTATTTTATTTAAAAAGAGAAGTTCTGCGGCAGCTATTCGAACTTGTTGCACCAGAAGAACCAAATTTTACAGAAGTTATTGCCATAAAACTGGATCATCATCTGTAAAATGTCAGGCGCCTAGCTTCATTAAATTCTAAGAGGTGCAAGAAGCTTTAACCGGCTATTTTAGACCAACCAAATTTTACAAAAATTGTTGGCATGTAACTCGACAACTTTTCACTAAATTTCAGATAACTAGCTTCAATAGTCACTGAGTTATTTTCATTTAAAAAGACAAGTTGTATGGCAGCTACCCGAACCTGTCGTACCATCACAACCAAATTTTATAGAAGTTGTTGCCATAAAACTCGATTATCACTTGCAAAATTTCAGATACCTACCTTGAATAAACACTGAGTTATTTCAATTTAAAGAAAGAAGTTGTATGGCAGCTACTCGAACCCGGCGGCCGAAAATGCTGGATTTAAATAGCAAAACTAACAATTTTGCAAAAGTGACGCAAAAAAAATGCAAATATTTGGTTCATTGTTATACCACATAGAAGCTTTTCTATCCCACTCATTAAAGCCAATTTGAGCTTTTTGCAAGCGAAGAATACTCTTCACATTTTTACCTGCCAGATCGCTAAGGCTGTCGAAAAGATATTGCCCCAAATTGGTATTCCTTCTTACCGACAAGGCCGGGCATGTGCAAAGGAGATTGAGAGTAGTTTCCTCCTCTTCTTCATCCTTGTAGGCTCTACAATAGTCGTTTGCTGATAAGCCAAGTCTTCTGGCAAGCTTCCCTATTAGACAGTAAACGGTGGTTATTCCCATTGTCATTCCAATGTCTGCCCTTTTGAGAGAAAGTAGATCATTGGATCGTCTTAAATCGGTTTTGAACCAAATCAATCTTGTGGTATTGCACGAGGTCAAGTTTGACCATTTGTAATTTACCATATCCGTTATTTCCTTTTGAAATAACGTTTTGCTTGTGGATAGAGGTACCCCTAGTCCTGCCCTATCCGGCAAAACTTGTAAGGTTGTACCAATTCTTGCGAGTTCATCAGCTTTTTCATTTGCCGGAATACCTCGATGACCTGGTGCCCAGCAAAGCTGAATGCTAAACTGCCTGGCCATCTCGTTAAGAAGTTTTTGGCAGTTTATTACAGTCTTTGAAGTTGCGCATGTTGCTTCCAGAGATTTTAACGCAGCTTGACTGTCTGGCAGAATACGTACTTGTTCACAGTCAAAACGCTTCTATTCAGTAGAATCAAGGCTTCTTGAATTGCCATAATTTCTGCTTGGAAGACACTACAATGGTCTGATAATCGGAAATTATGACTGATATTCAGATTATCTGAGAAGACACCGCATACTACACTGCTGTTCATTTTAGAACCAACAGTGTAGAATTATACTCCTTCGAAGGACATCACTGTGTTCGAGTTCCAACTCTCACGGCTTGAGATGCTCGTCACATGAGATTTCCCGAAGAAATAAGTGGGGGATGTGTAGTCCACAAGGCGGGAGTGGACTTGAATTGGTTTATGATATCCGAGTGACCTTCTCGTGAATTGATCAACCGGGATGTAGCTTTTAATCTCACAGCTGTGTTTGCGGCTGAAAATTTATGTTATATGAATATAAGGAAATATATTAATGGTGGTAATTGATGCGTTTTCCAAATATGCTTATGCGCAACCAGTCAAAACAAAAAATGTTTATCATGTTTTAAATGCTCTAAAAATATTTTTTAAACAGGCCAAAATAATATCTAAGAATATTCATTCTGATCGAGGAAAGGAATTTTTCAATTCCTCAGTTCAAAATTATACAACTGCATATTGAAAAATTCGAAGTGCAAAAATTTTAGTTAAAACGGGAATTATAAATGGTTACCTATTATATAAACACTAATAAAGGAATATAATTCTACAAATCATAGTACAACAAAAATTTCCTCTAAAAAATATACTTAAAAATGTGTATGTTGAGCCTAAAATTTTTAAAAAATTAAATATAAGGTTGAAAATTTTGTAAGAATAAGTAAATATAAAGGTAATTTCGAAAAACGTTAACAACCGAATTGGTCATCGGAAATATTCAAAATTGACAAAATCAATAATACTTATCCTGTTACATATCAAAGAGGATTTTCTCAAGCTGAGCCTACACCTGTAAGATACCCAGATACCTACCTTGTGGAGAAGATTATTAAAAAGCAAGGAAATAAAGTATATGTAAAATGGCTTGGAGTTGATAACACTCATAATATATGGATAAAAAAATTACATTGTTTAAATAAAAACATACAAATATGTAATTTAATTTTTATTTATTTTTCATTTTCTTTTCGCAATTTTTTATATCCAAATGGTTATGAAAATCACCAAATCACCAAAATCACCATATCAACCAAAATCAGTTTTTCTGATTTTGGTTGATATCGCTTTGTTTCAGGTACTGTAATTACTTCAAAATGTTTAGTCCGTCTAATGTTTTGAGAAATCACCAAAACATCTTCTCTATCTTGATGGTTTAGAACAGCATTTATAATTGTCTCAAAATTAACTTGTTTAGCTGTAGTATAATTTAAGTAAATACCTTTAACTTTACATAAAACTTTTTCTGAATTATCTTTTCTACAATATATTTTATATGCATGATTTTTAGGCCCACTACTAAAAAATTCAGTAATATAACTGTCAACGACATAACTTTCAAATTCGTCTGTCATATCACCAATAAAATCACCGTTTGGTGGATCATATTCTCCTTCACGACTTATGTAAACAACTGAATCTGTATCATAATATAAAACTCGGTCTTCAAGTTTTTCTAGATAACTATATAACTTTAGTCGCGCTTGTGTCGTAGTATATGCACCAATACACACATTAATTGTTGATAAAGAATCAACGGTTTCTTCTTTGTATTGCCATTTACAGCAATATTTTTATCATTAATTGAAAGAATGTGATTAACTTCTAAAGCTGAATTTGTTAGTAGCTCGTAGAATTCTCCTGGTGAATTTATAATAGATGTTTTATGTTGAGATGCAACTGACCAAACCTTCCCCAAAATGAGTTGAGAATTAATTTAGCAAGGGATCTTCTTCCTGGATTATTACAAATACTCGAAAATTGCAATTTTACCACTTCATTGTTAAGAAAATCTTTTATGTATTGTTCTTTTTATTTTCATTTGTACATTTGCTTAGCCAATCAGATGCCTCCAACTTAATTTGTATAAATTTATTCGTCATATTTGAAAACAGCCCACTTACTTTTGCTGCTTTATTATACTGTGTCACATTGTACTCCCATATTTCAAGGATTTCCAGTATTTTGTACTCTTTTCCCAGAGCTGTAACAACTTCATCTAATATCCAGGTACCAGTTAAAGCTCGTTTGTCATCTAAACGATTGCAGAGTTCTTCTTGGTTTTTATTTTCACCACAAGTATAACATAATGAAAACATTAGTTTACGATTTTGTTTTAACGGTAATACAGGATGAAACAAATATTCTGGTGATAAAATTTTTTCGGGAAATTTATATCCTAATGGTACAAGACCTTCGGTTTCCGGCCTATTTTGGGGGGTCCGGATCACGTGGCCCTCCATTTAATAGAATTAATATTAAAATATTACATGAAAAGTTGGAAATTTTAATCTTAAAAAACGGCAAATATAAAGTAAAATAATCTAAAAAAATTACACCCATCGACCAAGAAAAGGCCAAAGAATTATTTAAAAAAAAATATTAACGATCACACCATTACAAAAGCATTTTACGGGCATTAGAAATAAACCCACCTATAATCGACATTCCCCGTTCTTGATTCTAAGAATGGCTCAACGTTACATTGTTCAAGAAATAACTTTCTAAATGATAAACATGATTGAGTTATACTTGTTCATCACTAATACAATAATTAAAAATGTCTCGTTCAATATCAAATGTATTACCCTTGTTTTCTTCATACCATTTTATGAATGTTTTACGCTCTTCCATCTGTATTAAGTCTGGGTTGTAATATTCAATAACAAGTAATGGCCAAACATATTCTTTATTTTTAGTTGTATTAGGGTTAGGTTAGGTTAAGATGGCTGCCAAAAAGGAGACTTAGACCGTATTTGGTCCATTGTGATACCACATAGAAGCTTTTCCATCCCACTCGTTAAAATCAATTTGAGCTTTTTGCAAAGCGAAGAATACTCTTCTCATTTTTACCTGCCAGATCACTAAGGCTGTTGAAGAGATATTGCCCCAAATGGGTATTCCTCCTTGGCGATAAGGCTGGGCATGTGCAAAGGAGATGGAGAGTAGTTTTCTCCTCTTCTTCGTTCTTGCAGGCTCTACAATAGTAGTTTGCGGAAAGCTAAGTCTTCTGGCATGCTTTCCTATTAGACAGGGACCGGTGATTATACCCATTGTCATTCCAATGTTTGCCCTTTTGAGAGAAAGCAGATCATTGGATCGTCTTAAATCGGTTTTGGGCTATATCAATCTTGTAATATTACACGAGGTCAAGTTTGACCATTTGCTTTTTATCATATCCGTTATTTCCTTTCGAAATAGCGTTTTGCTTGTGGATAGAGGTACCTCTAGACCTGCCCTATTCGGCAGAACTTGTAAGGTTGCACCAATTATTGCGAGTTCATCAGCTTTTTAATTTCCCGAAATAACTCGATGACCTGGTATCCAGCAAAGCTGAATGCTAAACTGCCTGGCCATCTCGTTAAGAAGTTTTCGGCAGTTTATTATAGTCTTCGAGGTTGTAAGTAAGTCAGTCATGTATGGCTGAAGCCCCCATTTCCTACCAATGGCTTTTTTACACGAGTAGAGTGCTATTAAGGCTTTCTTTACTCTTTCTGAGATGTTAGCCTTCCAGCTCAACTTCCTGTCTAGAGCTAGACCCAGAAATTTCGCCGTTTCGCTATAGGCAAGAGTGGAGCTATTTAACGAAGGCAGCTTTATTTTAAGAATTTTATATTTCCTTGTAAAAAGGACCAGTTCGGTTTTCTGTGGATTTACTAGCAGTCCACAGCCTGTAGCCCATGTTGTGATTTTGTTTAGTGCAAGTTGCAAAACGTCCCTGAGACTGTCAAGGAACTCCCACAGACCACGACACGAACATCGTCCGCATAGGCAGTTGTTGTGCAGCCCGCCTCTTCCAGGATTATAAGCAGTTTATTTATCACCATAATCCAAAGAAGGGGAGATAGCAGCCCTCCTTGCGGAAGCGTTGCCTAAGTTGGCTCTGATGGCCTTGCTATTTAGCATATTAGCTATCAGTGCTCTTAGCTCCTGTTCAACTCCTAGGCTTATGAGTGCATCTACAATTGCTGCCTGATTGACGTTATTAAACGATCCCTCAATCTCTATAAAAGCTGCAAGAGTATACTCTTTGCAATTTAAAGATCAATCGAGCTCGTCAAAGTGTGAAGTGCAGTATCCACTGCCTTTCTTTTACAGTAAGCATGTTCAGAGGTTGACAACAGATTTTTATCTAAATTGCAGCGGATATGGATGTCGATCAACCTTTCTAAGGTTTTTAGAAGGAACGATGACAGGCTTATAGGCCGAAAGTCCTTCGCATAGACGTGACCACTTTTGCCGGCCTTGGGTTAACACTACTCTGACCAGTTTCGATTTATCCGGGATAAGCTCCAAATTAAGACAACCACAGAAATTGCTTTTTAGCCAAGCCAGGATAGTAGATGCAGTTTGCTGGATCTCAGCGGGTATAATTCCATCCGGTCCGCTTGACTTGAATGGTTTGAAACTATCTATAGCCCATTGTAGTTTGTCTCCTGTAACCACCACCTCTGAAATAGTAGAGGGATGATTCAGAACACAAGCCACCTCTGAGCTGTTATTTGTTCACCCAGGAAAATAGGTTTTTAAAAGTAATTCCAACGACTCCTCGCTTGTGGTAGCCCAGCTGCCATCCTCTTTTTTAAGAAGACTGGGGACCATGGGGTTTGTCGATAGAATTTTCATAAGTCTAGATGCTTCGGAGACGTTTTCTATACCTCCGCAGAATAGTCTCCAGGTGTCTCTTTTCGCCTTTTTAAGTGTTTTTTTGTACTAAGAGCCGTTTTATAAGACCTCCAGTCGTATACCTCATTCGTTTTTTTGGCATTATTAAAAGCCCTCCTATTATCTTTCCTTAGAGTTTTGATCGGGTGGTTTAGGTTTTCCCCTAGGCTTACTGATGGGACACGAATGATCTAAGGACTTATTGCAGGCCTCAGTGAAAACGTTTACTAGGCTATTTAGACCCTGAATATTTTTAGGAATTCCAGGTGTTAAAGAGGGAAGCGTTGACTTTAAGTGCTCCCTATATTTGTTCCAGTCAGTTTTCTTAGGTTTTCGATAGACTTTATTGGAGGACTTTCGTCCAGACTGAACTCAAGGTATCTGTGATCTGAGAAGGAATGCTCATCAGAAACTTTCCATGAGTTTATTTTAGAATAAATAAAATCCGAGACTAAGGTTATGTCTACTAGAACTTTTTGCCTATTACTAGTAACAAAGATAGGTTCCCCGCCAATTTTACAGATAAGAAGGTTAGTACTTAAAATGTAATTAAAAAGTGACTCACCTCTTTCGTTGGTATCCGAACTACCCCAGATGTCATGGTGAGCATTGGCGTCGCAGCTTATGATGACCCCAATGTTCATCCTTCTAGCATCCGCTACCAACCCTGCCAGATTGGATGGAGGGAGTAAATCCTGCGAGTCGTGAGGAAACTACGCCGCAACAACCCAGAGTCCTAAGTTTTTTAGCTTTAGGCTCGCCGCGACCAGATCAGCATCACTGTAATTATACATAAAAGTTAGATATAATGTATTTTTAGCAAGTATGCACGCTCTGCGTCTGCATACCTCTTTATTATACAACAACTTGTATCCTGGTATCTTCAGTCCATGAACCTGTTGTTTTGTCACCCATGGCTCTTCGATCAAGATAATATCCTCACCCGTTCTCCTGAGACGGATTTCAAGTGCGGCGGATGCCGTTTTGGAGTGATGGGGATTAATTTGAAGTAGCTTCATTACCAGAGCTTCATCCTCGAATTCCATTGAGAAGCTTTTGGCATCATCAAAGCTATCAGAATCCAATCTAAGTAGATCTTTTTCATCGTCAACCTTGATGACATCATTCACTCTTTTTGGAGCCGAGGAAGATGCTACGTCAACGACATCGGATCGATAAGAGTCTGCCTCTTGGGCTAGACTTGGGCCTTCACCGATGTTCCTTGAGACCTCCACCTCATCCTTCTTGTACACCTTCAGTTTAACCGCTGTGAAGCCGTAGCTAATGACCCTTTTGGCTTTCGCTAGGGGTTGTAGGCAGTCCTTATTGACAATGACCAACGCCTGTCGAGATTCTCCTACTATTTCTCCTAGTTTTGCAATCTTCCAATTGTGAGTTGCGAAGTTGGGGATTTGACACTTTCGTCATTTTGATGATCGTGTCTGCTTCGGCAGGTTCTATCGGCAGCCATACCCTAGCTCCTGGCCTGCTAGGGATTTTTTCCCTGCTTACTGCTTTGAGTTTGGCCCCCGGCTCCTGGCTTAATCGGCTCATAATTTGATTCTGATTCGATTCATACTTTTGACACTATATCTAGCTCTACTCTTTTAAGCTGTCACAAACGTAATGCCAAATTTATTATACTCTTGAACTTAGTTCATATATAATAAAATCTGAAAAACGAAAATTTAATAAAGATTATTCTTTTATAGCTTTTGGTTTAATAAAAAAAAGCGAGGAAGAGTGCAGTAGAGTAGACTGTGTTAACTCTGGGATACCCGTACGAACGTGATATACCCTGTTTCTATAAAACTTGACCATCTTTTAAAAACTTTCAGATGTTTTAGTACCGATGTTAACCACAGAGATATATTTATGTACATTGTGGAGTTGTATGACAGCTACCTGAATCTATTGCACCAACAGAACCAAATTTTACAGAAGTTGTTGCCATAAAACTTGTTCATCATTTATAAGTTTTATGGCAACAACTTCTGCAAAATTTAATTGCGCTGGTGCAACAGGTTCGGGTAGCTGCCGTACTACATTCTTATGCACGGCATTCTTTTTATGCATTATTATTATTAAATGTAAAATATTATGTATGTATAACATTTTACATTTAATATACACGTTCTAAAATATATTTTTGTTAACAGTTTTGTAATAGCAAATCTGTTAAAATACAAAAACAAAAAACCAGGAAAAAAGTTTGGGATTGTAAATAAAATAACAAATTGTAAAATTGCAAAAAACAATGTATGTACGTATGAGTGAAGCATTTTACGTATTGTGGAAGATAGGGGCAACCAAATTTTGTACGTATGAGTTAGTGTAGGTAACTCGATGACACGTATAGCAGGGTATGCCTGTAATTTGCAAGAACATAAAAAATATGTGATTCTATATTAAAAATATTTTTTCTTAAACATAACAATTAATCACTAAATAGTGTTTTTCCTCACGATTTTATACATACTTCCTTTACTTTATTTTAATTACTTTAAAACTAAGATACAATAACAAAGTCAATATCTGCATTTTATTTATCTCATAAATAGCAACTGCATTTTTGCGTTAATATTTTATTACAATAATTGGTTGGCCGTGAAATCTTTTTATTAAAAAATGAAGTAAATCCTTATTATTTACAATAATCTATGTTACTATACTACCACAACGACATCATTGCACTTAATTGTTCTACATTAATCAGTTGACCTTCAAAATTACTAACAAGAAAAAAAAAAAAAAGCTTTCAAACTAAAATTTTAATTCTACAAAAAAAAAAAAAGAAAAAACAATAAACAACTTTTCTATATAGACACGCGCCAACGACATTCTTTTAAAGTTCATTGCATAAAATTTAAAAACATTAATATGCATAGGCGCACACGCCAACAACATTCCTCAAAAGTTCAAACAACTTTGTCGTAAGCTCATTTGCATAACTATTGCTATCTCGACATCAATCCAAATTCGGCATCAAATGTTTCGGCTTCAATCCAAATTCCCAAATATTTAAATTTTTCAACATGTTTAAGTTTTACTTGTGATAATGTGACCTCTATAGAGAAGTTTTAGCAGCTGTCACCGTATATTTTGTTTTCAATTCATTTACTGTCAGCTTATGTAATAACATCCATTGAAGTAGTTTGGACATTTCATTGTTAATTTTTATTTCTAGATCTCTGTAACTATTTGCATTGAAGACAACACAGATATCATCAGCAAACAGGAAAATTTCAGCATCAATTCCAGTTTTGTTTATACTATCTACATATATTAAGAACAACAGAGGACCTAAAACAGTTCTTTAAGGTACCAGCTCTTTTTTACTTTCATGTAAACCAACTATCAATTATCTTTGAAAAAGCTGTTGTTAACCATATAGACCTATAATTATTAATTATCACTGTTGTCCCCAGATTTAAGGATAGGTACAATTTTTCCAAGCTTTAATACACCAGGAAAGCACCCTACTCTAAGTGATTTGTTGACTGTTATGGACATAGATTCGCAAACTTTTTCATTAGATGCTTTAAATATATTATTTGAAAAATTGAGGTAGTCTATTGAATTTGAATTCTTCAGATTTGTAATTATTTTTAAAATATCACATTTATTAACATAATCAAAATGAGTCTACAACAGTCACATCAGGTTCATAAAACAACCTATTTTCAAATTGTTTAGCTAAACTTTCACCAATCTTAACGAAATGTAAATTTAATTCATTTATTTTCTGTTCAGCTAGATTTCCTGGCAATCCTTTTAATATACCACAATTAGTTCTTCTATTGGTACCATTATATAAAATGTTGTTAATACATCTCCATCTCCATACATTATTTAATATTAATATGAAATTTTTAAAATAATCTGGATCCCCTTCCTGGTTATTTACTTCCCAAATTTCCTCTTGTAGCATTATATTTTTGTTACTCTACCCTCTGATGGAATTAATTCCATGGTTAACACTAACTCATCATCATCGTCACAGTTGAAGTTACTTCATTAACTTGCATTGGATGTTCACTGATACTTGTATTTTGACGAGTTGTTTCTACATCGAATAGAAAGGTAGTTGAATCAGAATATTGTAATGAATAATCATTTGAAAATTAAGTTAAAATGATCAAAAAGTGAAACTGAAACGTCATTTTATATCTAAAAATTAAGGGGCTTTAGAGTATACAAATATAGAAACTTCTTGTAAGGTCATCATTCAATAATGGATATTAAAGAGTTTCTAAATGCATATGATTTAATACTGTTATATGAATATAAGGAACGTATTATATATTTAAGCAACTATTTACAATAGTTTTAGAACAAATTACACAAAGCTACTTCTAGTTATGGAAACCACTTCACTATTTGCCCATGGTCTTTTAATAGCACTATATCTGGCCCTGATACTTGCGATTGCCATTTTATATAAAAATATAAAACTGAAATCGATACATTAGTAAAGTGGTATAAGAAAAATGTCAACACGACAGATTGTTGAAGAAATAAATAGACCAGCCAGAAGAAAATTTCTTAAAAAAATAATTATTTAAAAAAGGATTAATGACAATTAATTGTGGTAATTGATACGTTTTCCAAATATGCTTATGCGGAACCAGTCAAAACAAAAAGTGTTGATCATGTTTTAAATGCTCTAAAAAAAATTTTTAAACAGGCCAAAATAATACCTAAGAATATTCATTCTGATCAAGGAAAGGAATTTTTTAATTCCTCATTTCAAAATTATATGAAACAAAAATAGATCAATCATGGAATTTAGCACAAATAATTGCATGTCCATGGATAACAATACATTATTATAAATCATATTTTAATTATAATTATTGACAAAATTGCTGGGTTTTATTTTTTTGAATTAAAAGCTTCAATTGTTGAACGATTCAACCGCACATTGAAAAATTCGATGTGGAAAAATTTTAGTTTAAACGGGAATTATAAATGGTTACCTATACAAATACTAATAAAGAAATATAATTCTACACATCATAGTACAACAAAACTTCTTCCTGAAATAATGACAAAGAAAATCGAAAAAAATATACTTAAAAATGTTGTATGTTGAGCCTAAAATTTTTCAAAAAAATAAATATAATGTTGAAAATTTTGTAAGAATAAGTAAATATAAAGGTAATTTCGAAAAACGTTATCAACCGAATTGGTCATCTGAAATATTCAAAATTGATATAATCAATAATACTCATCAATTATCGGACTATACTAGCGTAGCAATTTCTGGAGGAATTTATACCTACCTTGTTGAGAAGATTATTAAAAAGCAAGGAAATAAAGTATATGTAAAATGGCTTGGAGTTGATAACACTCATAATATATGGATAAAAAAATTATATTGTTTAAATAAAAACATACAAATATGTAATTTAATTTTTATTTATTTTTCATTTTCTTTTCGCAATTTTTTATATCCAAATGGTGATGAAATATGATCTTCCAGAAAACAAAGTTTTTCTGATTTTGGTTGATATCGCTTTGTTTCAGGTACTGTAATTGCTTCAAAATGTTTAGTTCGTCTAATGTTTTGAGAAATCACCAAAACATCTTCTCTATCTTGATGGTTTAGAACAGCATTTATAATTGTCTCAAAACTAACTTGTTTAGCTGTAGTATAATTTAAGTAAATGCCTTTAACTTTACATAAAACTTTTTCTGAATTATCTTTTCTACAATATATTTTATATGCATGATTTTTAGGCCCACTACTAAAAAATTCAGTAATATAACTGTCAACGACATAACTTTCAAATTCGTCTGTCATATCACCAATAAAATCACCGTTTGGTGGATCATATTCTCCTTCACGACTTATGTAAACAACTGAATCTGTATCATAATATAAAACTCGGTCTTCAAGTTTTTCTAGATAACTATATAACTTTAGTCGCGCTTGTGTCGTAGTATATGCACCAATACACACATTAATTGTTGATAAAGAATCAACGGTTTCTTCTTTATATTGCCATTTACAGCAATATTTTTATCATTAATTGAAAGAATGTGATTAACTTCTAAAGCTGAATTTGTTAGTAGCTCGTAGAATTCTCCTGGTGAATTTATAATAGATGTTTTATGTTGAGATGCAACTGACCAAACCTTCCCCAAAATGAGTTGAGAATTAATTTAGCAAGGGATCTTCTTCCTGGATTATTACAAATACTCGAAAATTGCAATTTTACCACTTCATTGTTAAGAAAATCTTTTATGTATTGTTCTTTTTATTTTCATTTGTACATTTGCTTAGCCAATCAGATGCCTCCAACTTAATTTGTATAAATTTATTCGTCATATTTGAAAACAGCCCACTTACTTTTGCTGCTTTATTATACTGTGTCACATTGTACTCCCATATTTCAAGGATTTCCAGTATTTTGTACTCTTTTCCCAGAGCTGTAACAACTTCATCTAATATCCAGGTACCAGTTAAAGCTCGTTTGTCATCTAAACGATTGCAGAGTTCTTCTTGGTTTTTATTTTCACCACAAGTATAACATAATGAAAACATTAGTTTACTATTTTGTTTTAACGGTAATACAGGTCACGTGGCCCTCCATTTAATAGAATTAATATTAAAATATTGCATGAAAAGTCGGAAATTTTAATCTTAAAAAACAGCAAATATAAAGTAAAATAATTTAAAAAAATTACACACATCGAACAAGAAAAAAGAATTATTTAAAAGAATTATTTAAAAAAAAATATTAACTATCACACCATTACAAAAGCATTTTACAGGCATTAGAAATAAACCCACCTATAATCGACATTCCCCGTTCTTGATTCTAAGAATGGCTCAACGTTACATTTCTTGAAGAAATAACTTTCTAAATGATAAACATGATTGAGTTATACTTGTTCATCACTAATACAATAATTAAAAATGTCTCGTTAAATATCAAATGTATTACCCTTGTTTTCTTCATACCATTTTATGAATGTTTTACGCTCTTCCATCTGTATTAAGTCTGGGTTGTAATATTCAATAACAGGTAATGGCCAAACATATTCTTTATTTTTAGTTGTATTAGGGTTAGGTTAGGTTAAGATGGCTGCCAAAAAGGAGACTTAGACCGTATTTGGTCCATTGTGATACCACATAGAAGCTTTTTCATCCCACTCGTTAAAATCAATTTGAGCTTTTTGCAAAGCGAAGAATACTCTTCTCATTTTTACCTGCCAGATCACTAAGGCTGTTGAAGAGATATTGCTCCAAATGGGTATTCCTCCTTGGCGATAAGGCTGGGCATGTGCAAAGGAGATGGAGAGTAGTTTTCTCCTCTTCTTCGTTCTTGCAGGCTCTACAATAGTAGTTTGCGGAAAGCTAAGTCTTCTGGCATGCTTTCCTATTAGACAGGGACCGGTGATTATACCCATTGTCATTCCAATGTTTGCCCTTTTGAGAGAAAGCAGATCATTGGATCGTCTTAAATCGGTTTTGGGCTATATCAATCTTGTAATATTGCACGAGGTCAAGTTTGACCATTTGTTTTTATCATTTTGTTTTACCATTTGTTGTATCATATCCGTTATTTCCTTTCGAATTAGCGTTTTGCTTGTGGATAGAGGTACCTCTAGACCTGCCCTATTCGGCAGAACTTGTAAGGTTGCACCAATTATTGCGAGTTCATCAGCTTTTTAATTTCCCGAAATAACTCGATGACCTGGTATCCAGCAAAGCTGAATGCTAAACTGCCTGGCCATCTCGTTAAGAAGTTTTCGGCAGTTTATTATAGTCTTCGAGGTTGTAAGTAAGTCAGTCATGTATGGCTGAAGCCCCCATTTCCTACCAATGGCTTTTTTACACGAGTAGAGTGCTATTAAGGCTTTCTTTACTCTTTCTGAGATGATAGCCTTCCAGCTTAACTTCCTGTCTAGAGCTAGACCCAGAAATTTCGCCGTTTCGCTATAGGCAAGAGTGGAGCTATTTAACGAAGGCGGCTTTATTTTAGGAATTTTATATTTCCTTGTAAAAAGGACCAGTTCGGTTTTCTGTGGATTTACTAGCAGTCCACAGTCTGTAGCCCATGTTGTGATTTTGTTTAGTGCAAGTTGCAAAACGTCCCTGAGACTGTCAAGGAACTCCCACAGACCACGACACGAACATCGTCCGCATAGGCAGTTGTTGTGCAGCCCGCCTCAGAACACAAGCCATTCAGAACACAAGCCACCTCTGAGCTGTTGTTTGTTCACCCAGGAAAATAGGTTTTTCAAAGTAATTCCAACGACTCCTCGCTTGTGGTAGCCCAGCTGCCATCCTCTTTTTTAAGAAGACTGGGGACCATGGGGTTTGTCGATAGAATTTTCATAAGTCTAGATGCCTCGGAGACGTTTTCTATACCTCCGCAGAATAGTCTCCAGGTGTCTCTTTTCGCCTTTTTAAGTGTTTTTTTGTACTGACTAAGAGCCGTTTTATAAGACCTCCAGTCGTATACCTCATTCGTTTTTTTGGCATTATTAAAAGCCCTTCTATTATCTTTCCTTAGAGTTTTGATCGGCTGGTTTAGGTTTTCCCCTAGGCTTACTGATGGGACACGAATGATCTAAGGACTTATTGCAGGCCTCAGTGAAAACGTTTACTAGGCTATTTAGACCCTGAATATTTTTAGGAATTCCAGGTGTTAAAGAGGGAAGCGTTGACTTTAAGTGCTCCCTATATTTGTTCCAGTCAGTTTTCTTAGGTTTTCGATAGACTTTATTGGAGGACTTTCGTCCAGACTGAACTCAAGGTATCTGTGATCTGAGAAGGAATGCTCATCAGAAACTTTCCATGAGTTTATTTTAGAATAAATAAAATCCGAGACTAAGGTTATGTCTACTAGAACTTTTTGCCTATTACTAGTAACAAAGACAGGTTCCCCGCCAATTTTACAGATAAGAAGGTTAGTACTTAAAATGTAATTAAAAAGTGACTCACCTCTTTCGTTGGTATCCGAACTACCCCAGATGTCATGGTGAGCATTGGCGTCGCAGCTTATGATGACCCCAATGTTCATCCTTCTAGCATCCGCTACCAACCCTGCCAGATTGATGGACGGAGTAAATCCTGCGAGTCGTGAGGAAACTACGCCGCAACAACCCAGAGTCCTAAGTTTTTTAGCTTTAGGCTCGCCGCGACCAGATCAGCATCACTGTAATTATACATAAAAGTTAGATATAATGTATTTTTAGCAAGTATGCACGCTCTGCGTCTGCATACCTCTTTATTATACAACAACTTGTATCCTGGTATCTTCAGTCCATGAACCTGTTGTTTTGTCACCCATGGCTCTTCGATCAAGATAATATCCTCACCCGTTCTCCTGAGACGGATTTCAAGTGCGGCGGATGCCGTTTTGGAGTGATGGGGATTAATTTGAAGTAGCTTCATTACCAGAGCTTCATCCTCGAATTCCATTGAGAAGCTTTTGGCATCATCAAAGCTATCAGAATCCAATCTAAGTAGATCTTTTTCATCGTCAACCTTGATGACATCATTCACTCTTTTTGGAGCCGAGGAAGATGCTACGTCAACGACATCGGATCGATCAGAGTCTGCCTCTTGGGCTAGACTTGGGCCTTCACCGATGTTCCTTGAGACCTCCACCTCATCCTTCTTGTACACCTTCAGTTTAACCGCTGTGAAGCCGTAGCTAATGACCCTTTTGGCTTTCGCTAGGGGTTGTAGGCAGTCCTTATCGACAATGACCAACGCCTGTCGAGATTCTCCTATATTTCCCCTAGTTTTGCAATCTTCCAATTGTGAGTTGCGAAGTTGGGGATTTGACACTTTCGTCATTTTGATGATCGTGTCTGCTTCGGCAGGTTCTATCGGCAGCCATACCCTAGCTCCTGGCCTGCTAGGGATTTTTTCCCTGCTTACTGCTTTGAGTTTGGCCCCCGGCTCCTGGCTTAATCGGCTCATAATTTGATTCTGATTCGATTCATACTTTTGACACTATATCTAGCTCTACTCTTTTAAGCTGTCACAAACGTAATGCCAAATTTATTATACTCTTGAACTTAGTTCATATATAATAAAATCTGAAAAACGAAAATTTAATAAAGATTATTCTTTTATAGCTTTTGGTTTTATAAAAAAAACGAGAAAGAGTGCAGTAGAGTAGACTGTGTTAACTCTGGGATACCCGTACGAACGTGATATACCCTGTTTCTATAAAACTTGACCATCTTTTAAAAACTTTCAGATGTTTTAGTACCGATGTTAACCACAGAGATATATTTATGTACATTGTGGAGTTGTATGACAGCTACCCGAATCTATTGCACCAACAGAACCTAATTTTACAGAAGTTGTTGCCATAAAACTTGTTCATCATTTATAAGTTTTATGGCAACAACTTCTGCAAAATTTAATTGCGCTGGTGCAACAGGTTCGGGTAGCTGCCGTACTACATTCTTATGCACGGCATTCTTTTTATGCATTATTATTATTAAATGTAAAATATTATGTATGTATAACATTTTACATTTAATATACACGTTCTAAAATATATTTTTGTTAACAGTTTTGTAATAGCAAATCTGTTAAAATACAAAAACAAAAAAAAAACCAGGAAAAAAGTTTGGGATTGTAAATAAAATAACAAATTGTAAAATTGCAAAATTGCAAAAAAACAATGTATGTACGTATGAGTGAAGCATTTTACGTATTGTGGAAGATAGGGGCAACCAAATTTTGTACATATGAGTGAGTGTACGTAACTCGATGATACGTATAGCAGGGTATGCCTGTAATTTGCAAGAACATAAAAAATATGTGATTCTATATTAAAAATATTTTTTCTTAAACATAACAATTAATCACCAAATAGTGTTTTTCCTCACGATTTTATACATACTTCCTTTACTTTATTTTAATTATTTTAAAACTAAGATACAATAACAAAGTCAATATCTGCATTTTATTTATCTCATAAATAGCAACTGCATTTTTGCGTTAATATTTTATTACAATAACTAACTGGTTGGCCGTGAAATATTTTTATTAAAAAATGAAGTAAATTCTTATTATTTACAATAATCTATGTTACTATACTACCACAACAACATCATTGCACTTACTTGTTCTACATTAATCAGTTGACCTTCAAAATTACTAACAAAAAAAAAAGAAAAAAAGCTTTCAAACTAGAATTTTAATTCTACAAAAAAAAAAAAAAAAAAAAAAAATAAACAACTTTTCTATATAGACACGCGCCAACGACATTCTTTTAAAGTTCATTGCATAAAATTTAAAAACATTAATATGCATAGGCGCACACGCCAACAACATTCCTCAAAAGTTCAAACAACTTTGTCGTAAGCTCATTTGCATAACTATTGCTATCTCGACATCAATCCAAATTCGGCATCAAATATTTCGGCTTCAATCCAAATTCCCAAATATTTAAATTTTTCAACATGTTTAAGTTTTACTTGTGATAATGTGACCTCTATAGAGAAGTTTTAGCACCTGTCACCGTATATTTTGTTTTCAATTCATTTACTGTCAGCTTATGTAATAACATCCATTGAAGTAGTTTGGACATTTCATTGTTAAATTTTATTTCTAGATCTCTGTAACTATTTGCATTGAAGACAACACAGATATCATCAGCAAACAGGAAAATTTCAGCATCAATTCCAGTTTTGTTTATACTATCTACATATATTAAGAACAACAGAGAACCTAAAACAGTTCTTTAAGGTACCAGCTCTTTTTTACTTTCATGTAAACCAACTTTTGTAAATTGCTTACAGCTGGTTAAAAACGATTAAAACCAATCGTATGCTAATCCTTTGATGCAAAGTTGTGTAACATTTTTAATAATATCTTAAGATCAACTGTATCAAAGGCTTTTGACATAACCATGAACAACAACGATACTCCTTTTTTCTTATCTTTCACCATCAGGGCATACTTTAACATATCAATTACTGCCGTTTCATTACTTGATTTAGTTCTAAATCCATATTGGTTTTTTGACAGCAAGTTATTTGTTTCAATGTAGCGAAAAAGTTGTGTTTTCACAACCTTTTCAATTATCTTTGAAAAAGCTGTTGTTAACCATATAGACCTATAATTATTAATTATCACTGTTGTCCCCAGATTTAAGGATAGGTACAATTTTTCCAAGCTTTAATACACCAGGAAAGCACCCTACTCTAAGTGATTTGTTGACTATTATGGACATAGATTCGCAAACTTTTTCATTAGATGCTTTAAATATATTATTTGAAAAATTGAGGTAGTCTATTGAATTTGAATTCTTCAGATTTGTAATTATTTTTAAAATATCACATTTATTAACATAATCAAAATGAGTCTACAACAGTCACATCAGGTTCATAAAACAACCTATTTTCAAATTGTTTAGCTAAACTTTCACCAATCTTAACGAAATGTAAATTGAATTCATTTATTTTCTGTTCAGCTAGATTTCCTGGCAATCCTTTTAATATACCACAATTAGTTCTTCTATTGGTACCATTATATAAAATGTTGTTAATACATCTCCATCTCCATACATTATTTAATATTAATATGAAATTTTTAAAATAATCTGGATCCCCTTCCTGGTTATTTACTTCCCAAATTTCCTCTTGTAGCATTATATTTTTGTTACTCTACCCTCTGATGGAATTAATTCCATGGTTAACACTAACTCATCATCATCGTCACAGTTGAAGTTACTTCATTAACTTGCATTGGATGTTCACTGATACTTGTATTTTGACGAGTTGTTTCTACATCGAAGAGAAAGGTAGTTGAATCAGAATATTGTAATGAATAATCATTTGAAAATTAAGTTAAAATGATCAAAAAGTGAAACTGAAACGTCATTTTATATCTAAAAATTAAGGGGCTTTAGAGTATACAAATATAGAAACTTCTTGTAAGGTCATCATTCAATAATGGATATTAAAGAGTTTCTAAATGCATATGATTTAATACTGTTATATGAATATAAGGAACGTATTTTATATTTAAGCAACTATTTACAATAGTTTTAGAACAAATTACACAAAGCTACTTCTAGTTATGGAAACCACTTCACTATTTGCCCATGGTCTTTTAATAGCACTATATCTGGCCCTGATACTTGCGATTGCCATTTTATATAAAAATATAAAACTGAAATTGATACATTAGTAAAGTGGTATAAGAAAAATGTCAACACGACAGATTGTTGAAGAAATAAATAGACCAGCCAGAAGAAAATTTCTTAAAAAAATAATTATTCAAAAAAGGATTAATGACAATTAATTGTGGTAATTGATACGTTTTCCAAATATGCTTATGCGGAACCAGTCAAAACAAAAAGTGTTGATCATGTTTTAAATGCTCTAAAAAAATTTTTAAACAGGCCAAAATAATACCTAAGAATATTCATTCTGATCAAGGAAAGGAATTTTTTAATTCCTCATTTCAAAATTATATGAAAGAAAAATAGATCAATCATGGAATTTAGCACAAATAATTGCATGTCCATGGATAACAATACATTATTATAAATCATATTTTAATTATAATTATTGACAAAATTGCTGGGTTTTATTTTTTTGAATTAAAAGCTTCAATTGTTAACGATTCAACCGCACATTGAAAAATTCGATGTGGAAAAATTTTAGTTTAAACGGGAATTATAAATGGTTACCTATACAAATACTAATAAAGAAATATAATTCTACACATCATAGTACAACAAAACTTCTTCCTGAAATAATGACAAAGAAAATCGAAAAAAATATACTTAAAAATGTTGTATGTTGAGCCTAAAATTTTTCAAAAAAATAAATATAATGTTGAAAATTTTGTAAAAATAAGTAAATATAAAGGTAATTTCGAAAAACGTTATCAACCGAATTGGTCATCTGAAATATTCAAAATTGATATAATCAATAATACTCATCAATTATCGGACTATACTAGCGTAGCAATTTCTGGAGGATTTTATACCTACCTTGTTGAGAAGATTATTAAAAAGCAAGGAAATAAAGTATATGTAAAATGGCTTGGAGTTGATAACACTCATAATATATGGATAAAAAAATTATATTGTTTAAATAAAAACATACAAATATGTAATTTAATTTTTATTTATTTTTCATTTTCTTTTCGCAATTTTTTATATCCAAATGGTTATGAAAATCACCAAATCACCAAAATCACCATATCAACCAAAATCAGTTTTTCTGATTTTGGTTGATATCGCTTTGTTTCAGGTACTGTAATTACTTCAAAATGTTTAGTCCGTCTAATGTTTTGAGAAATCACCAAAACATCTTCTCTATCTTGATGGTTTAGAACAGCATTTATAATTGTCTCAAAATTAACTTGTTTAGCTGTAGTATAATTTAAGTAAATACCTTTAACTTTACATAAAACTTTTTCTGAATTATCTTTTCTACAATATATTTTACATGCATGATTTTTAGGCCCACTACTAAAAAATTCAGTAATATAACTGTCAACGACATAACTTTCAAATTCGTCTGTCATATCACCAATAAAATCACCGTTTGGTGGATCATATTCTCCTTCACGACTTATGTAAACAACTGAATCTGTATCATAATATAAAACTCGGTCTTCTAGTTTTTCTAGATAACTATATAACTTTAGTCGCGCTTGTGTCGTAGTATACGCACCAATACAGACATTAATTGTTGATAAAGAATCAACGGTTTCTTCTTTGTATTGCCATTTACAGCAATATTTTTATCATTAATTGAAAGAATGTGATTAACTTCTAAAGCTGAATTTGTTAGTAGCTCGTAGAATTCTCCTGGTGAATTTATAATAGATGTTTTATGTTGAGATGCAACTGACCAAACCTTCCCCAAAATGAGTTGAGAATTAATTTAGCAAGGGATCTTCTTCCTGGATTATTACAAATACTCGAAAATTGCAATTTTACCACTTCATTGTTAAGAAAATCTTTATGTATTGTTCTTTTTATTTTCATTTGTACATTTGCTTAGCCAATCAGATGCCTCCAACTTAATTTGTATAATATATTTGAAAACAGCCCACTTACTTTTGCTGCTTTATTATACTGTGTCACATTGTACTCCCATATTTCAAGGATTTCCAGTATTTTGTACTCTTTTCCCAGAGCTGTAACAACTTCATCTAATATCCAGGTACCAGTTAAAGCTCGTTTGTCATCTAAACGATTGCAGAGTTCTTCTTGGTTTTTATTTTCACCACAAGTATAACATAATGAAAACATTAGTTTACTATTTTGTTTTAACGGTAATACAGGTCACGTGGCCCTCCATTTAATAGAATTAATATTAAAATATTGCATGAAAAGTCGGAAATTTTAATCTTAAAAAACAGCAAATATAAAGTAAAATAATTTAAAAAAATTACACCCATCGAACAAGAAAAGGCCAAAGAATTATTTAAAAAAAAATATTAACGATCACACCATTACAAAAGCATTTTACAGGCATTAGAAATAAACCCACCTATAATCGACATTCCCCGTTCTTGATTCTAAGAATGGCTCAACGTTACATTGTTGAAGAAATAACTTTCTAAATGATAAACATGATTGAGTTATACTTGTTCATCACTAATACAATAATTAAAAATGTCTCGTTAAATATCAAATGTATTACCCTTGTTTTCTTCATACCATTTTATGAATGTTTTACGCTCTTCCATCTGTATTAAGTCTGGGTTGTAATATTCAATAACAGGTAATGGCCAAACATATTCTTTATTTTTAGTTGTATTAGGGTTAGGTTAGGTTAAGATGGCTGCCAAAAAGGAGACTTAGACCGTATTTGGTCCATTGTGATACCACATAGAAGCTTTTCCATCCCACTCGTTAAAATCAATTTGAGCTTTTTGCAAAGCGAAGAATACTCTTCTCATTTTTACCTGCCAGATCACTAAGGCTGTTGAAGAGATATTGCCCCAAATGGGTATTCCTCCTTGGCGATAAGGCTGGGCATGTGCAAAGGAGATGGAGAGTAGTTTTCTCCTCTTCTTCGTTCTTGCAGGCTCTACAATAGTAGTTTGCGGAAAGCTAAGTCTTCTGGCATGCTTCACTATTATACAGGGACCGGTGATTATACCCATTGTCATTCCAATGTTTGCCCTTTTGAGAGAAAGCAGATCATTGGATCGTCTTAAATCGGTTTTGGGCTATATCAATCTTGTAATATTGCACGAGGTCAAGTTTGACCATTTGTTTTTTATCATATCCGTTATTTCCTTTCGAAATAGCGTTTTGCTTGTGGATAGAGGTACCTCTAGACCTGCCCTATTCGGCAGAACTTGTAAGGTTGCACCAATTATTGCGAGTTTATCAGCTTTTTAATTTCCCGAAATAACTCGATGACCTGGTATCCAGCAAAGCTGAATGCTAAACTGCCTGGCCATCTCGTTAAGAAGTTTTCGGCAGTTTATTATAGTTTTCGAGGTTGTAAGTAAGTCAGTCATGTATGGCTGAAGCCCCCATTTCCTACCAATGGCTTTTTTACACGAGTAGAGTGCTAGTAAGGCTTTCTTTACTCTTTCTGAGATGTTAGCCTTCCAGCTTAACTTCCTGTCTAGAGCTAGACCTAGAAATTTCGCCGTTTCACTATAGGCAAGAGTGGAGCTATTTAACGAGGGCGGCTTTATTTTAGGAATTTTATATTTCCTTGTAAAAAGGACCAGTTCGGTTTTCTGTGGATTTACTAGCAGTCCACAGTCTGTAGCCCATGTTGTGATTTTGTTTAGTGCAAGTTGCAAAACGTCCCTGAGACTGTCAAGGAACTCCCACAGACCACGACACGAACATCGTCCGCATAGGCAGTTGTTGTGCAGCCCGCCTCAGAACACAAGCCATTCAGAACACAAGCCACCTCTGAGCTGTTGTTTGTTCACCCAGGAAAATAGGTTTTTCAAAGTAATTCCAACGACTCCTCGCTTGTGGTAGCCCAACTACCATCCTCTTTTTTAAGAAGACTGGGGACCATGGGGTTTGTCGATAGAATTTTCATAAGTCTAGATGCCTCGGAGACGTTTTCTATACCTCCGCAGAATAGTCTCCAGGTGTCTCTTTTCGCCTTTTTAAGTGTTTTTTTTGTACTGACTAAGAGCCGTTTTAAAAGACCTCCAGTCGTATACCTCATTCGTTTTTTTGGCATTATTAAAAGCCCTTCTATTATCTTTCCTTAGAGTTTTGATCGGGTGGTTTAGGTTTTCCCCTAGGCTTACTGATGGGACACGAATGATCTAAGAACTTATTGCAGGCCTCAGTGAAAACGTTTACTAGGCTATTTAGACCCTGAATATTTTTAGGAATTCCAGGTGTTAAAGAGGGAAGCGTTGACTTTAAGTGCTCCATATATTTGTTCCAGTCAGTTTTCTTAGGTTTTCGATAGACTTTATTGGAGGACTTTCGTCCAGACTGAACTCAAGGTATCTGTGATCTGAGAAGGAATGCTCATCAGAAACTTTCCATGAGTTTATTTTAGAATAAATAAAATCCGAGACTAAGGTTATGTCTACTAGAACTTTTTGCCTATTACTAGTAACAAAGACAGGTTCCCCGCCGATTTTACAGATAAGAAGGTTAGTACTTAAAATGTAATTAAAAAGTGACTCACCTCTTTCGTTGGTATCCGAACTACCCCAGATGTCATGCTGAGCATTGGCGTCGCAGCTTATGATGACCCCAATGTTCATCCTTCTAGCATCCGCTACCAACCCTG
The DNA here is from genome assembly GCA_947095535.1 of Poecilobothrus nobilitatus. Lineage (NCBI taxonomy): Eukaryota > Metazoa > Arthropoda > Insecta > Diptera > Dolichopodidae > Poecilobothrus > Poecilobothrus nobilitatus. Next base: position 113,654,587 of record OX352772.1, read on the forward strand.
CCAGATTGATGGACGGAGTAAATCCTGCGAGTCGTGAGGAAACTACGCCGCAACAACCCAGAGTCCTAAGTTTTTTAGCTTTAGGCTCGCCGCGACCAGATCAGCATCACTGTAATTATACATAAAAGTTAGATATAAAGTATTTTTAGCAAGTATGCACGCTCTGCGTCTGCATACCTCTTTATTATACTACAACGTGTATCCTCGTATCTTGAGTCCATGAACCTGTTGTTTTGTCACCCATGGCTCTTCGATCAAGATAATATCCTCACCCGTTTTCCTGAGACGGATTTCAAGTGCGGCGGATGCCGTTTTGGAGTGATGGGGATTAATTTGAAGTAGCTTCATTACCAGAGCTTCATCCTCGAATTCCATTGAGAAGCTTTTGGCATCATCAAAGCTATCAGAATCCAATCTAAGTAGATCTTTTTCATCGTCAACCTTGATGACATCATTCACTCTTTTTGGAGCCGAGGAAGATGCTACGTCAACGACATCGGATCGATCAGAGTCTGCCTCTTGGGCTAGACTTGGGCCTTCACCGATGTTCCTTGAGACCTCCACCTCATCCTTCTTGTACACCTTCAGTTTAACCGCTGTGAAGCCGTAGCTAATGACCCTTTTGGCTTTCGCTAGGGGTTGTAGGCAGTCCTTATTGACAATGACCAACGCCTGTCGAGATTCTCCTACTATTTCTCCTAGTTTTGCAATCTTCTAATTGTGAGTTGCGAAGTTGGGGATTTGACACTTTCGTCATTTTGATGATCGTGTCTGCTTCGGCAGGTTCTATCGGCAGCCATACCCTAGCTCCTGGCCTGCTAGGGATTTTTTCCCTGCTTACTGCTTTGAGTTTGGCCCCCGGCTCCTGGCTTAATCGGCTCATAATTTGATTCTGATTCGATTCATACTTTTGACACTATATCTAGCTCTACTCTTTTAAGCTGTCACAAACGTAATGCCAAATTTATTATACTCTTGAACTTAGTTCATATATAATAAAATCTGAAAAACGAAAATTTAATAAAGATTATTCTTTTATAGCTTTTGGTTTAATAAAAAAAAGCGAGGAAGAGTGCAGTAGAGTAGACTGTGTTAACTCTGGGATACCCGTACGAACGTGATATACCCGGTTTCTATAAAACTTGACCATCTTTTAAAAACTTTCAGATGTTTTAGTACCGATGTTAACCACAGAGATATATTTATGTACATTGTGGAGTTGTATGACAGCTACCTGAATCTATTGCACCAACAGAACCAAATTTTACAGAAGTTGTTGCCATAAAACTTGTTCATCATTTATAAGTTTTATGGCAACAACTTCTGCAAAATTTAACTGCGCTGGTGCAACAGGTTCGGGTAGCTGCCGTACTACATTCTTATGCACGGCATTCTTTTTATGCATTATTATTAAATGTAAAATATTATGTATGTATAACATTTTACATTTAATATACACGTTCTAAAATATATTTTTGTTAACAGTTTTGTAATAGCAAATCTGTTAAAATACAAAAACAAAAAAAAAACCAGGAAAAAAGTTTGGGATTGTAAATAAAATAACAAATTGTAAAATTGCAAAATTGCAAAAAAACAATGTATGTACGTATGAGTGAAGCATTTTACGTATTGTGGAAGATAGGGGCAACCAAATTTTGTACATATGAGTGAGTGTACGTAACTCGATGATACGTATAGCAGGGTATGCCTGTAATTTGCAAGAACATAAAAAATATGTGATTCTATATTAAAAATATTTTTTCTTAAACATAACAATTAATCACTAAATAGTGTTTTTCCTCACGATTTTCTACATACTTCCTTTACTTTATTTTAATTATTTTAAAACTAAGATACAATAACAAAGTCAATATCTGCATTTTATTTATCTCATAAATAGCAACTGCATTTTTGCGTTACTATTTTATTACAATAATTGGTTGGCCGTGAAATCTTTTTATTAAAAAATGAAGTAAATTCTTATTATTTACAATAATCTATGTTACTATACTACCACAACAACATCATTGCACTTAATTGTTCTACATTAATCAGTTGACCTTCAAAATTACTAACAAGAAAAAAAAAAAAAAGCTTTCAAACTAAAATTTTAATTCTACAAAAAAAAAAAAAGAAAAAACAATAAACAACTTTTCTATATAGACACGCGCCAACGACATTCTTTTAAAGTTCATTGCATAAAATTTAAAAACATTAATATGCATAGGCGCACACGCCAACAACATTCCTCAAAAGTTCAAACAACTTTGTCGTAAGCTCATTTGCATAACTATTGCTATCTCGACATCAATCCAAATTCGGCATCAAATATTTCGGCTTCAATCCAAATTCCCAAATATTTAAATTTTTCAACATGTTTAAGTTTTACTTGTGATAATGTGACCTCTATAGAGAAGTTTTAGCAGCTGTCACCGTATATTTTGTTTTCAATTCATTTACTGTCAGCTTATGTAATAACATCCATTGAAGTAGTTTGGACATTTCATTGTTAATTTTTATTTCTAGATCTCTGTAACTATTTGCATTGAAGACAACACAGATATCATCAGCAAACAGGAAAATTTCAGCATCAATTCCAGTTTTGTTTATACTATCTACATACATTAAGAACAACAGAGGACCTAAAACAGTTCTTTAAGGTACCAGCTCTTTTTTACTTTCATGTAAACCAACTATCAATTATCTTTGAAAAAGCTGTTGTTAACCATATAGACATATAATTATTAATTATCACTGTTGTCCCCAGATTTAAGGATAGGTACAATTTTTCCAAGCTTTAATACATCAGGAAAGCACCCTACTCTAAGTGATTTGTTGACTATTAAGGACATAGATTCGCAAACTTTTGCATTAGATGCTTTAAATATATTATTTGAAAAATTGAGGTAGTCTATTGAATTTGAATTCTTCAGATTTGTAATTATTTTTAAAATATCACATTTATTAACATAATCAAAATGAAATACTACAACAGTCACATCAGGTTCATAAAACAACCTATTTTCAAATTGTTTAGCTAAACTTTCACCAATCTTAACGAAATGTAAATTTAATTTATTTATTTTCTGTTCAGCTAGATTTCCTGGCAATCCTTTTAATATACCACAATTAGTTCTTCTATTGGTACCATTATATAAAATGTTGTTAATACATCTCCATCTCCATACATTATTTAATATTAATATGAAATTTTTAAAATAATCTGGATCCCCTTCCTGGTTATTTACTTCCCAAATTTCCTCTTGTAGCATTATATTTTTGTTACTCTACCCTCTGATGGAATTAATTCCATGGTTAACACTAACTCATCATCATCGTCACAGTTGAAGTTACTTCATTAACTTGCATTGCATGTTCACTGATACTTGTATTTTGACGAGTTGTTTCTACATCGAATAGAAAGGTAGTTGAATCAGAATATTGTAATGAATAATCACTTGAAAATTAAATTAAAATGATCAAAAAGTGAAACTGAAACGTCATTTTATATCTAAAAATTAAGGGGCTTTAGAGTATATAAATATAGAAACTTCTTGTAAGGTCATCATTCAATAATGGATATTAAAGAGTTTCTAAATGCATATGATTTAATACTGTTATATGAATATAAGGAACGTATTATATATTTAAGCAACTATTTACAATAGTTTTAGAACAAATTACACAAAGCTATTTCTAGTTATGGAAACCACTTCACTATTTGCCCATGGTCTTTTAATAGCACTATATCTGGCCCTGATACCTGCGATTGCCATTTTATATAAAAATATAAAACTGAAATTGATACATTAGTAAAGTGGTATAAGAAAAATGTCAACACGACAGATTGTTGAAGAAATAAATAGACCAGCCATAAGAAAATTTCTTAAAAAAATAATTATTCAAAAAAGGATTAATGACAATTAATTGTGGTAATTGATACGTTTTCCAAATATGCTTATGCGGAACCAGTCAAAACAAAAAGTGTTGATCATGTTTTAAATGCTCTAAAAAAATTTTTAAACAGGCCAAAATAATACCTAAGAATATTCATTCTGATCAAGGAAAGGAATTTTTTAATTCCTCATTTCAAAATTATATGAAAGAAAAATAGATCAATCATGGAATTTAGCACAAATAATTGCATGTCCATGGATAACAATACATTATTATAAATCATATTTTAATTATAATTATTGACAAAATTGCTGGGTTTTATTTTTTTGAATTAAAAGCTTCAATTGTTGAACGATTCAACCGCACATTGAAAAATTCGATGTGGAAAAATTTTAGTTTAAACGGGAATTATAAATGGTTACCTATACAAATACTAATAAAGAAATATAATTCTACACATCATAGTACAACAAAACTTCTTCCTGAAATAATGACAAAGAAAATCGAAAAAAATATACTTAAAAATGTTGTATGTTGAGCCTAAAATTTTTCAAAAAAATAAATATAATGTTGAAAATTTTGTAAAAATAAGTAAATATAAAGGTAATTTCGAAAAACGTTATCAACCGAATTGGTCATCGGAAATATTCAAAATTGATATAATCAATAATACTCATCAATTATCGGACTATACTAGCGTAGCAATTTCTGGAGGATTTTATACCTACCTTGTTGAGAAGATTATTAAAAAGCAAGGAAATAAAGTATATGTAAAATGGCTTGGATTTGATAACACTCATAGTATATGGATAAAAAAAATTATATTGTTTAAATAAAAATATACAAATATGTAATTTAATTTTTATTTATTTTTCATTTTCTTTTCGCAATTTTTTATATCCAAATGGTTATGAAAATCACCAAATCACCAAAATCACCATATCAACCAAAATCAGTTTTTCTGATTTTGGTTGATATCGCTTTGTTTCAGGTACTGTAATTACTTCAAAATGTTTAGTCCGTCTAATGTTTTGAGAAATCACCAAAACATCTTCTCTATCTTGATGGTTTAGAACAGCATTTATAATTGTCTCAAAATTAACTTGTTTAGCTGTAGTATAATTTAAGTAAATACCTTTAACTTTACATAAAACTTTTTCTGAATTATCTTTTCTACAATATATTTTATATGCATGATTTTTAGGCCCACTACTAAAAAATTCAGTAATATAACTGTCAACGACATAACTTTCAAATTCGTCTGTCATATCACCAATAAAATCACCGTTTGGTGGATCATATTCTCCTTCACGACTTATGTAAACAACTGAATCTGTATCATAATATAAAACTCGGTCTTCAAGTTTTTCTAGATAACTATATAACTTTAGTCGCGCTTGTGTCGTAGTATATGCACCAATACACACATTAATTGTTGATAAAGAATCAACGGTTTCTTCTTTGTATTGCCATTTACAGCAATATTTTTATCATTAATTGGAAGAATATGATTAACTTCTAAAGCTGAATTTGTTAGTAGCTCGTAGAATTCTCCTGGTGAATTTATAATAGATGTTTTTTTGCTAATTTTGCCTCTGACCAAACTTTCCCCAAAATGAGTTGAGAATTAATTTAGCAAGAGATCTTCTTCCTGGATTATTACAAACACTCGCAAATTGCAATTTTACCACTTCATTGTTAAGAAAATCTTCTATGTATTGTTCTTTTTATTTTCATTTGTACATTTGCTTGGCCAATCAGATGCCTCCAATTTCATTTGTATAAATTTATTCATCATATTTGAAAAGAGCCCACATACTTTTGCTGCTTTATTATACTGTGTCACATTGTACTCCCATATTTCAAAGATTTCCAGTATTTTGTACCCTTTTCGCAGAGCTGTAACAACTTCATCTAATATCCAGGTACCAGTTAAAGCACGTTTGTCATCTAAATGATTGCAGAATTCTTCTTGGTTTTTATTTTCACCACAAGTATAACATAATGAAAACATTAGTTTACCATTTTGTTTTAACGGTAATACAGGATGAAAGAAATATTCTGGTGGTAAAATTTTACATTTTTTAAGACCGTATATATTTTCAAGATTAATTTTGGAGCATACATAATTGCCTACATTAATTTTTGGATAATCTACAGAAAATTTTGCATACATAATGTATTTAATTTTTTCATTTGAGTTGCATTTGTAATAGGTATATACATTTCCAGTTCGACCATCATAAAAACAATCACGTGGATTTAATAGTAAGTTATTTATTAGCGGATGTTTTTCTAAGTACTGCATATTTTGATTCTTTAATTGCTTTTAAAATTCGCAAGCCCACATTTCAATTACGTTATATCCTAGACTCTTCAATTTTTCAGATTTAGCTATAGTTCTCTCATATCATTTATTTATTGTATCATCCTCATTGTTATATAATGATTCATCATATAATGATTCATGATTCATCAATGATTTATCCGTCTATTTTAACTCCTGCAATAACTGCTACTCATCTTTTAGCTGCATGTTGAATGTTTATACTTCGTTTTTCCTCTTCAAAAACTAACCATTTAATAGTTTCTTTTGATTGGTTGTCAGAATAGCGATATCCGTTTTAAAAAATTACGTCGAAAAATTAGATTACAAGGTAAAGCGATAGTTCTTGCTTTTAAGAATGGCTCAACTTTACATTGTTCAAGAAATATCTTTCTAAATGATAAACATGATTGAGTTAATACTTGTATATCGCTAATACAATAATTAACAATATCTCGTTGCATATCAAATGTAATACCCTTGTTTTATTCATACCATTTTATGAATGTTTTACGCTCTCCCATCTGTATTGTGTCTGGGTTGTAATATTCAATAACAGGTAATGGCCCAACATATTCTTTATTTTTAGTTATATTAAATAAATGTGGAAAATAACCATTGTGAGCGATTTTAAATTGTTTAAAATTCGTTCTTCCCTCCAATATGTGTGAAAGAAATTATTTTATAATATTGTCTTTTTTTTTATTATTTTTTATTTATTTATTATTTTATTTATTTATTTATTCTTTTTACTTCAATTTCTTTTCTTTCTTATAACTAAATAACAAATCATATAACATATGTAGTTAAATCAATAATTCAATAATACACAATACAATAAGCCAATAGTTCAATGTTATAGTAAATGCAATAGTAATTAAAATAAAATTTATAAAACAAAAAAGTACTTAATTAGAATAGAAACTAAGTAAGAATAAAAAAATAAAAGATTAAAGACATTTTGTATTTTAAATAAAATAGTTTTAAATGCCATGTTTTAATTCTTTAAAATAGCACAAAATTCTTGAAAAATGGTGGAGTGTACCATTTAAGATATTATAAACAAGGTAGAATGTAAACCAACGGTTTTTAAAAGCGCACATTTCCAAAACTCAATACAAACTGTTTAGAAGTGTGACTTACACAAAAATTTGAAAATTTCATGTAATAAGAAAAAATGTGAAAATAGGACATTTTTGAAATTTTGAGGGGCCGTAAGTCCGGAATCCTATATAACTAAGAAAAGTCGTTAACACACGTAAAAATATATTATTGAACCTTTAATTTTCATGTCTTGCCGAAGAAAAATTTGTACAGGTGCCTAAGTTACAGGTGTCTAAAAATAGCAAATTTTCAATTTTTGAGGCGTAATAACTCTTCAAGAGGGGGTATTACCAAAAAATTTTCTGAAGAAACTTATACTAATTCTAAAAGTCTTTCTTGTCTCAAAATTTCAGGTTCCCATCTAAAGGGGTGCCGGAGTTATGAAAAAAGAAATTTCATGCAAAATGTGGTTTTCACATAACGGTAAATTTAAATAGTAAATTACAAAATATTACATAATTTTGATACTGTTTTATATAGATAATAAAATTTTCGATCTTTTGGCGGTTTTAGATTGCAAAATTATTACGCAGAGCCCGAGATATATACATCTGAAAATGGGGCTTTTTCGCAATTTTGAAGAGCTGCAACTTTAGAACCCTTTACAATTAAAATAAACCTTTAACACACGTAAAAATATATTATTGTAGCTTTAATTTTTATATCTTGCAGAAGTAAAATGTGTACAGGTTCCTAAGTTACAGGTGTTTAAAAATAGCAAATTTTCAATTTTTAAGCCCTAATAGCTCATAAACAGGGGGTTGTCCGAAAAAATTTTCTGAGCAAACTTATACTAATTCTAAAAGTTCTTTCTTGCCTCAAAATTTCAAGCTTCTATCTAGAAGCGTGCCGGAGTTATGAAAGTAGAAAAATCATGCAAAATTTGGTTTTCACATAACGGTAAATTTAAATACTAAATTTTAAAAAATTGAATAATTTTGATAATAATTTACAAAGATAAAAGAAATACCTGTCGAATGACGTTTTCAGATTGAAAAAATCTTAAGCAGAACATAAGATATATGCATTTAAAAATAGGGCTTTTTCAAAGTTTGAGGGGCTGTAGCTCTGTAATGGGGGGGGGCTACATGAAAAAGTTGTTCCACAAAATTATTTTTTTTATGAGACCTACCTATGGTTAAAATTTTTTTTCTCTATCTTTAACGGTGTAGAAGTTTTGTAAACAGACGGACGGACGGACGGACGGACGGACAGAGTGAAACTAATAAGCACATTTTTTCAAAATTTTTTTGGAAATATGCTAAAAACAAAAAGAAAACAAAATAAAATATAATAATGTAAAAAGAAAAAATGTTTCTGCAAAATAGAAGCTCAATCAAAACATTACAACAAGCAAATCTTCAACCTGATCAAAATTAAAATCAAATAGCCAATGTTTCAAAATTTTAAGAAATTTGCTAAACAATCTACATTTTCTTATGTACAAAGGTAATATGTTAAACAAGCGACATGTAAGAATACTATAAAATCCACGAAAACAAACAGTACGGAAAGTTGGAACATTCACAAAGAACATATTATTATTACGCAAGCGATAACTACTTGAAAATCCATTATTTAAATATTTATATTTTTAACACTTTGTAATAATACAAATGTCGTACGGGCAAAATTGTAGTCTCTTTGAAAAGATGAAAACTAAGATGCAAGCGTTGTTTTTTACATACTTTTCTTATTATATTCTTCTGTACAATAAGTATTGGTTGCATCTTGTACCAATGAGCTCCTCCCCAGCACGTAATATTGCAATTTGGATTGGAATAAGCCATAATAGAAGGTCATTAAAACTTCTGAAGAACATAATTGCAAACGAAAAAAACTACATAGGGTGGAACGAAAATAACTTTTAAGCAATCCTATATTAGGAGCCCAACTCATTTTATTGTCAATAGTAACACCTAAATATTTAAACTGTTCCACAATTTCTAAGTCAAAACAATTATTACTACAAATCACGTTACTATTGAACGAACAAACAGAATTGCTACATGTACAATAATCAAAAGTTAATTTATGCCTTTCACATTCAGGGGCATGGTATTTAACTTGCCCTACAAAAGGCTTATTAGGTGGAAGATTGAAAAACAGAATTTTTGTTTTATTACTATTTACTAGCCTATGGTATGCGAACCAATTTCTTAGCATATTTAAATCATGGTTAATATCACAAACCAAATTAATAGAACTGTCAGATCCATACACACAACCAAGATCATCCGCAAAAGCAATTGTAGTACATTTAAATTCTAAGTCAAATATAGAATTAATATATAATAAAAAGAGAATTGGCGCCAATACAGAACCCTGCGGTACCCCCTGTTGAATGTACTTTGTATCTGACAGTTTACTTACAATTTTCACTCTTTGGCATCGTGACATCAAATAGCTGGAAAACCATTCCAGAATAAAGCCTCTGAAACCAGCATTTTCAATTTTCTTAAGCAAAAGTTTATGGTTGACCATGTCAAAGGCTTTTGTAATATCTACGAAAACGCCAGCAGTACATTTACCTTTATCCAAATTTTCATACACTTTGGAACAAAATTGTAATAACGGATCTTCTGTGGAAATGCTATTTCTAAATCCAAATTGAGCCCGACTTAAAAATTTTGTTTTATGTAGAAAAGCTAAAATCCTGGTTTTTACGATTTTCTCAAAAACTTTTGCTATTGAAGGGAGAAGTGAAATGGGTCTGTAATTATTCAGATTCTTACAATCCCCTTTTTTGAACAAAGGAATTACAATTGCACACTTAAGAGCATCAGGAAACACACCTCAAAATATGCGCTAGAATATCACAGACTATTAAATGTATTTTTTTTAAGACAATATTTACGAATACACAGGAATACGAACTTTTTAGTGTTTTTATTGCTTTAACAATTTCGAGAGAAGAAATTGGTTCAAAACCAAAACTAGTATTACGACTATATTGTTCCAGAGAAATAGAATTACAATTGCAACTATAACAGTTGGCTTGTGGAATAAAGTTTTCAGTAATATCAATAAAATAATCATTAAATAAATTAGCAACTTCTAGTTCATCCTTATAAACACAATCATCTTTTTTCACTACAACAATATTATTTTTATTTTTTGGTTTAGTTAAAATATTGTTTATCACCTGCCACTCACCTTTAAGATTACCTAAATTTTTCGTTTATTATGGAAAATAGCCCATGGGTTGCTAGCAACGTTAAAAGATTTGTTACATCATCATTTACCTTTAATATATCTAAATTTATGTCTCCTACCACGAAAAGATTTTTTACATTTTCATTATCTAACATATTTAAGAATTCATTAAGGAATACACTAAAATTGTGTTTATAAAACCTATAAATACATAAAAAGGTAAAATTAACATAATTGACTGTACACGAAATTTTTAAAATATCAGCACTCTTAAGATTATAGTTAACAACTACACACTCATAAACATTTTTTACAAAACAACCAACACCACCTGAAACATAATTACCATTTGTAATGAGACAAATAAAAAGTCTGGTAGTAATTTAAAAACTTCAAGTTCAGAAATAAGATGGTTGAATATTGCCTTAAGCTTCTAATGTTTTGATGGACTATAACAAAATTATTATAAATACATAAAATTGTTTTTTTTTTTTTATTTTTTGCTTCCATATATAAAGCTTTGTTATAATTTGTAAATGCTTTCGTTAATGTAGATGTTGCTTTTTATTGTACCAAAAGTAGATGTGTTTAGTTTTCCCACATTTGAAGATTTTGCTTTAATAATTTTTTGCTTTGTATCATAAGAATTAAAATTCACACATAACACTGCTTTATTTTTTTTTTTTAATATTTTTTAATGTTTTAACATAATAATTTTTGATTTCATTCACAGCAATGCTTAATTGCAAACAATCAGAAAAAACTTTCTTTCCCGTAAGTAATGCGTTATTATTATTGAGATTTGGAATACCAACAATTTCAATTGCATTATTTTTTTCTTTTCGTTTTATAACATTAATTTTTTGCTCCAACATGTAAATTTTTTTCTTAAGAGTACTATTCTCCTCTCTTACCATTTTTAACTCACATAAAAAACGAGCGTTAATAACTTTTATATTTACCAATTCTTGATACAGTAACTCCATAGTGACTACTTTGTTTTTATACTCAGCAGTAATTGAATTGAGAGATGAAATAGGCGGAGTGGAATTAGTAGAATTAGTCTCAGCAGTTTGTGTTTGTGTTATTATTCTCTGAAGAGAGTGCTGACTGTGCATTAGTATTTATAACTGATGAAGTAGACGGACTCATTTAAGTAGCATTACTACTACTACCAGAGAAATTATGTTGATCGAGAATAATAGATTGTCGTCTCACTTTGTCACATTTAACGCATCGGAATTTATTTCCAGATTCTTTATAATAAGATAAATCCTCTGCACGAATAGCATGTTAGCACAGATAGCATGAAAATTGTTTTTACAATCACAGTAATTACTATAAACGTCAGAACATTGCAATTTTTTTTACACGTAAAACAATTCATATTTTGGTGTTTGCTTTCTCTTTAAAATATTACAAAAGGTTATATATTTTTGTTCTTTTAAACACTGTGCTTTTTTAAACACTTTTTATATTTTTTTTCTTTTACTTAAATTTATTATTTTATTTTATTTTTATTTTTTTTATTCACTGTTATTATTCTTTTAAATTCCAATTGACTCGTTTTAGATATTTTTTTCCTTTACTTATATATTATTATTTCTTTTTGTTTCTTAATATTTTATTTTTTTTATTTTTTTTATTTTTTTATTTTTTTAAAATCCAATAAAGTAATAATTCATAATTCAAACTTTATTTATTTAATAGAACTTTTTTGTTTTTTTGTTTTTTGGCAAGTTAAAATTCAATAAATATATATATATTCTATTTAATTAAATCTGTATAATTATACTCTAATTCTATGTGCACCCCACACAAATTCATTAGAGAGACTGATTAATTATAGTTCGTCTAAATTTACATTTCTGGCAGAAATGTAGGGAAATGTCATCAATACATACATCACATCTTTATTCAAAAACCCACAAGTTTGGTTCATGTAGTTTGATTTTTTCTCGATTTTCTTTTATAATCTTCTCTCCAAATTTTTTTTCTTGTTGTGTCTCTAAATCATAAAAGATATATAAAAACTCTTTCAATTTGGGCTGTATTAGATCTTGTTGAATATAAGAGAAATGACCTTCCGACACATCCTTATGGCAAACTTTGCAAAAATTTTCGTTACATGTGTGTTATCTTTCAATTTTGTAAACTTTTAAGCAGTAAGAACATTTCCTTATATGATCGCAAAGATTTTTCCTCATTATTGACATGAAAGTTATATGATTGTCTAGACATTCTTGACCTCTAAATGTTCTATTACACGCTTCGCATTAAATATTTTTTGCCTTTTTAGAACAAGGTGTGGATTTTTGACAACAAGGCCACGATCCACTGCCCTTATGATGTCCGTTATTACTGTAAGGAATATGATATTCCTCGCAATATTAACGATCAATAAAAGTTGCAGTTAGTGAAGAAATAACATTGTAATGATTTTTGCCTTACAGTAAATTTAATCTTTTACCACTTCCTTCAAATATAATTTCTCTTCCTTTTGTTCCATGTTTGTAAACTGTTATTTTATAAAGATAACAAGATATACTTGAGATATGCTAAGATATACTTGAAATTTTTTTGGTTCTAATATACCACGGCCTTCACTGGGAGTTTTTAAATTCAATTTTAAAACTAGGTCTTTAGCCGTTTTTGTTTGTATTTTTTTAATATCCCTTCGCATTTAATAATAACTGAGGTGATTAATTTAATAACATTTTCTATTATATTTCTTAAATATTTAATAAGAATTGGTTTAATTCGACCTTTTAAATTGCAAGTACTAAAGGCGAGAAAGACAAATGTGATCTTTGTTTTTAATTTGCACTATACCTCTATGCTTTTTGAACCCTTCTTCGTAGGTAGGTAGGTATGGTGGTGACCTTCACGATGCTGCGTGAAGGCCTCAATTAGCACTAGATTGCGCCATTTTGATACCACTGCACTCATGTGACCTGTGTTTTTAGATTGTTTGCGGTTTTATATCCAACCCGAGCGGTTCAGATACAAGATCAGTTCTTTGATTTTGTGTTCAGAAAGCTCGCTGAGGTTGTGGAAGAACGGCTTGCCGAGTGAAAGAAGTCTGGCTCCAGCTAGGGTCGGACATCTGCAAAGAAAGTGTTCCAGATTCTCACTTTCGTTTGCTTCTTTTCAGCTCCTGCATGAGGTGTTGTGTGGGATTCCTAATTTGGCCGCATGCGTGCCCACTGGCCAGTGACCTGTGATGATTGCCACTAGTCTGGCTATGTCTATGCGGGATTTGGATATGAACTCAATTGATCTCCTTTTGTTGTATGTGGGCCACAATGTGGTGCAATTGCTCAGATTGCTCCACCTATTTTGTGATTTCGCTATATACAAAGAAAGGATCCGTTCCTTGATGGTACTGATTGGGCAGCGAACTCTCCGGTAACTTTCCGTGGAGTTAGTGCTCTGAGTAGCTCCTTTCTTTGCTAGTTCGTCAGCTTTTTCATTTCCTTCAATATTGCTATGCCCAGGCACCCATAAGAAGGATATGTTTAACCTTTCGCTTGTTAGGGCAATTTCTTCTTAGCACTGTCTAACAAGCTTAGACGTTGTGATGTTAGCGTTAATGGCCTTAATCGCGGATTGACTGTCCACACAAATGGCGACCGTTCTCATTTGTGTGTTGTTTCCGTTCAGAATTCGAGCAGCCTCTCTAACTGCTAGTATCTCCACCTGAAAGATGCTAGCTGTGTCGGGGAGTCTGTAGAATTTTGAAATGTTGAGTTTCTCCGAGAAAATGCCAGCACCGACTCCTTCCTTCATCTTGGATCCGTCGGTGAAGATAGTGACATCGAAGTTCTTTGTCACATTACCGCCCTTCCATTCCGCCCTAGACGGAAATTCCACGACTAAATTACTCCCGAAGTTTATTTTGGGAATAGTGTAGTCGGTCAGGGTTGGTATAAAGTCCCTTGGAAATATCTCCAGAATATTACCGTGGCCATATGGTTTAGTACCAAACGACCCAGTTTCTCTGAGTCGAACTGCACTACACGTTGCGACATACTTAATGTATAGATCCGGGAGTAAAAGAAATAAAATAGTATTCAGAGCATCAGACGGACACGATCGCAGTGCTCCTGTGATGCCCACAGATGCCGATCTCTGTATTCTATTTAGTTTTGTTATATTGTATTTGCGATTCATCGCTGGCCACCACACCAGCGATCCAACCCTTCTTCGTAAGTCGTATATTGTTTTCCTTTTCCTGTTGTTGTTTTTCATCCTGTCCATTGGAAGTCTAACACATATTACTTCCATACAAAATATATCTGTACTTAAGCCAGTAAAAAATTAAGACTATGTAATAAGAGAAAAAAACAAAGTAATAAAATACAATTTCAAAGTAATAGTACAATGTACCTTACCTTACCTTCGGAATAGCTTTGAAATATTTTTGATATTATATCCCAAACAACACTAAATTTTAGCTCGTTAGCCGATTTAAAATTTATCCATGCAGAGCCTCGATGTTCAAAGCTGTTCCCACAAAATGTTATTCCAATCTTGTCAGTTGGAATGACTTCTTTTGTTACATCTTTTATAACCTGATGTACACACCCTTAATCCTACATTATCTGGTACGGCCTTTATTGTAAATTTGGTTTTACGCCCCTGTATATTAAATCGTTTTATAGATGTCAAACTTTTACTTTCGATTATATATCGAACTTGTGACAAATTTCCCGAGATTGAATCAAAAAAATTATTACGAATTTTTTACCCATTTTTTCCTTTTTTTTTTGTTCGATGAGTACACGAGTACTATTACAATACTAATATAGTAACAAACGAGGAAGAATACAGTTACCTTTGTCAACTCTTGATACCCGTACGAACCGTTAGTATGTTCACAGCTAACACAGCTAACAGCTTACAATATTATTTTTTTAATACTTTAGTATTTTAAAATAATTTGGGTGAATTTTATAATTTCTAGAACTATGGGTTGTACATATATTCAAACTATATGTTTATATGTGCATTTTTCAAAAGCAGATTCTAACCTTCCACATAACGATTATCAATCCAAAACTTTTTCAAATATTCTATAGTACCATTTAATACTAAGCGGTAAATGTATATTAAATTTACTTAGTACAAAATAGTAAATATAATATTAAATATTATATTATATTAATGCGTACATAGTATATTTATATTGTTATAACTATATCGCCATACATTGCAATATTTCTTTAAAACTATTTCCATTCATAGAATAATTTCTTATAAGTACAATAAAATACATATGTATATGTATGTAAATACGGCGTTATATAATATACATCTATACTCTTATCATTCATTCATCAGTAACATACACGATATGTAAATAAACATGATATTATATAAGTATGTATGTATATCAATATCATATAAATAAAAATTCTTCAAGCTACCGTTATGTTGTTTATTTATTTAAATTTTTTTGTACTACACTACAATTTAAAATTATCGAGTAAAACAAATGCAAAAAATTTGTTGTAGAAATTTGTTAGAAAATTTGAAAAAATCAAGTAACACTTTCGTCAATTATAAAGTAACCCTATATTTTTAAAAAAAAGTTGTTAACAGAAATAAGAGTATAATGTTGAAGCTTTAATTTTTATGTATTACTTCAAAAAACTTTTAACAGCTGTTCAAGTTACAGGTGTTTAAAAATAGGAAATTTTAAGTTTTTGTCCCCTTACAGCTCCTAAACGGGGAGTGATACAAAAAAAATTTCTGAAATGACTCATAATGACTCGATCTTATTTTCAAAGATCGAACTTCTGTCAAAATTTCAAGTGTCCAACTTAAACCGTTTAGAAGCTAGAAGGGTTAAAGGATTTTGCAAAATTTGAGTTTCGCATAACGGTAAATTAAGACGCCGTATGCCACAAATATATATTTATTGTATATATACTTTTAAGGCTAATAAAACTAGTAATCGTTTAGCGTTTTCAAAATGAAGATATACCGTATACAACTTGTGTTATAACAATTTAAATATAGAGCTTTTTTGAACCTTTGGGGAGCTATAGCTCCGTAACGGGTGGGGCTACAAGAAAAAGTTATTAAAAATAAAATTAATATTTTTGTGAGATCTATCAACAGTTAAAATTTGATAGCCCTATTTAAAAAAAAATGTGGGGATCTAAAAGTTAGGTGTTCGAGAGCTACCTTAAGGTTTGGTCCAAACTCAACCAAAAAAAAGGGAACCTACAAATTACTCCCAGAATATTTTGTGTAAATTTCAAGATTCTAGCTTTCTTAGTTTTTGAGTTAGCGTGCTGACGGACGGACGGACGGACGGACGGACATGGCTTAAAAGTCTTAGAATTTTTTTCTGATCCGATCCATACCTTTGAAGGTATATCTAGCTCGCTTGTTTCGAGGTGTTACAAACCGAGGAGTAATTTTATTATACCCGATCCTATCGTACGGGTATAATGATTATAAAATGCAAAAACGAAAGTTATGATTATATAAGTATAAAAATTTCTTTTTAGTAGAAATTTAAAAAACAAACATAAAAGTAAATACCAGGTACGTTTAATAATACATGTTTTTTTAAGAACTCAACCGACAGAGTGACAGGCTGTGAACATACTAACGGTTCGTACGTGTATCTAAGAGTTGACAAAGTCAACTGTATTCTTCCTCGTTTTATAATCTTTTTATAATAATAAGTATAACTCTCTTTATACCCGTACGATAGGATCGGGTATAATAAAATTACTCCTCCGTTTGTAACACCTCGAAATAAGCGAGCTAGATATATCTTCAAAGGTATGGATCGGATCAGAAAAAAATTCTAAGTCGATTGAGCCATGTCCTTCCGTCCGTCCGTGCGTCCGTCCGTCCGTCAGCACGCTAACTCAAAAACTAAGAAAGCTAGAATCTTGAAATTTACACAAAATATTCTATGAGCAATTTGTAGGTTCCCTATTTGTTAGGTTGAGTTCTGACCAAAAGTTCGGGTAGCTCTCGAACATCTAACTTTTAGATCCCCACATTTTTTTTGAAATAGAACTATGAAATTTCAACTGCTGATAGATCTCACAAAAATATTAATTTTATTTTTAATAACTTTTTTTGTAGCCCCACCCGTTACCAAGCAACAGCTCCCTAAATGTTCAAAAAGCTCTATATTTAAATTGTTATAGCACAAGTTGTATAAAGTATATCTTCATTTTGAAAAAGGCAAACGATTACTGCTTTTATTACCTTTAAAAGTATATATAAAATAAATATATAGTTGTGGCACACGGTGTCTTAATTTACCGTTATGCGAAACTAAAATTTTGCAAAATCCTTTAAACCTTCTATCTTCTAAACGGTTTAAGTTGGAAACTTGCAATTTTGACAGAAGTTAGATCTTTAAAAATAAGTGAGTCATTTCAGAAATTCTTTTTGTATCACTCCCCGTTTAGGAGCTGTAAGGGGTCAAAAACTGAAAATGTCCTATTTTTAAACACTTGTAACTTGAACACCTGTTAAAATTTTTTTGAAGTAATGCACAAAAATTAAAGCTTCAACATTATATTCTTATTTCTGTTAACAACTTTTTTTAATAATATAGGGTTACTTTATAATTGACGAAAGTGTTATTTGATTTTTTCAAATTTTCTAACAAATTTCTTTACCGAATTTTTTGCATTTTGTTTCACTCGATAATTTGAAATTGTTGAAGATATAATGCGTAGTACAAAAAAATGTAAATAAATAAACAACATAACGGTTGCTTGAAGAATTTTTATTTATATGATATTGATATATATACATACTTATATAATATCATGTTTATTTACATATCGTATATAGCACTGATGAATGAATGATAAGAGTATAGATGTATATTATATAGCGCCGTATTTACATACATACATATATGTATTTTATTGTACTTATAAGAAATTATTCTATGAATGGAAATATTTGTAAAGAAATATTGCAATGTATGGCGATATAGTTATAACAATATAAATATACTATGTGCGCATTAATATAATATAATATTTAAAATTATATTTACTATTTTGTACTAAGTCAATTTAATATACATTTACCGCTTAGTATTAAATGGTACTATAGAATATTTGAAAAAGTTTTGGATTGATAATCGTTATGTGGAAGGTTAGAATCAGCTTTTGAAGAATGTATAAACATATAGTATGAATACACATATGTACAACCCATAGTTCAAGAAATTATAAAATTCACCCAAATTATTTTAAAATACCAAAATATTAAAAAAATAATAATGTAAGCAGAGTGACAGGCTGCAAACATACTAACGGTTCGTACGGGTATCTAAGAGTTGACAAAGTTGACAAAAAATTGTATTTTTCATTTAACTTAAATTTGAGGAACTTGAATACTTCGTTAAACATAATATGATACATCATTCGGATTTTTTCATTATCAAAATTTGTAGTAATTACTTGACGAACGAGTTATATTTAAAAAACAAAATAAAAAATCTTTTTCTCTTTCAATCAATACCCACATGTATTATTAAACATACCTATAATTATTTTTTTCTTTATGCTTGTTGAAATTTAAATATGTATAAAATAAAATGCACCCAATTTTTGTATAGAAAATTTCCATCTGTTTTCTTTACTGCCTGTTACAATAAACACAAAAAAGTATTTAAACTAGATTCCTTTTTAGAGAACGGAGAGGGGGGCATTCACCCAAAACAATAATAAGAACATTGGAAGGGTTGAATGACCCCAAACGATAATAAAAATATGAGAAGAAAGGAATTGGCCCCAAACAATTATAAAAACCATGTAAAGGGGTCATTGCCCTCAACAAGTTGTGTTAACCTCTTAACATGCTCCCACTACCCAACAACCAAGTTAATCAGGAGATAAACACATATTTTACATTCACCTATAATTAATTTTAACCTTCATCTTATCATAAACGATAAATCACCTTAACGGCACGTGCCTTCCTAAAATGCTTAAACCGGTTTTTTTCCACTTTAAAAATTCAAAAAATTATGTTTTAAAATTCAAAAAATGAACCCGTCGTTCAACCGGTGATCTCATGACTTACCTTTGTGAGAAGCTAAGCATCAGCCTTCATAATTCTGGTGAGTGTTATGTTGTGGCTCTTGCTATTTCTAAGGTTTTCGATCGAGTTTGGCACTATGCTCTATTGGCAAAATGCAAAGCATTAGGTCTAGGTAGGTTCTTTCTAAAATTAATTGGAGATTTCTTTTCGAATCGTAATATTCGTGTATTGGTCCATGGATATTCATCTGACAAATTCAAAATAAATACTGGTGTCCCATAGGGATCAGTTTTATCCCCCAGTCTCTCCTTAATATTTAATACTAAATGTTTGGCTTGTTTTATATCGCTGCAAAACTTACTTTTTTACATCTGATATTTTCAATATCCACGAAACGTACATTAGGCCGAAAATAGAGTATAATGCACACATTTGAGCTGCAGTCCCTAAAACATCGCTGGGTTATCCAGTTCTTATGTAAAACAGAGCTATTCGTCTTATCAACAATCCCAGTGTAACTTCAATGCACGCTCCAATCTGCCATCGCCGTACAGTTTGGTCACTAAGTTAGTTTTATAGATATCTCGTAGGCACTAACACCTATTCCAAAGAAATAAAACAATTAATGCCTCCACTCAAAGTTTTCCAAAGAGGAACAAGTATGGACATTCGTTTGCCGTCAGCACAACCCGTTTGTGGAACAATATACCATCACATGTGTTCCCTAAAGTTGGTAATTCATATGTGTATGATTTATTTAAGTTTAAGAAGAACATTAACATCTTTATTCAAAATATGTCTCCAAATTTCCTACCCCTCCCCTATAATCCCAAATTTCCTAATTCCAATTTCCCCAAAATAAATTTTTTTCTACATTTTAACCATTATATTCAATGTATCCTTCCGACATCCCTATCACCCAACCCAAACTGTACATTTGTAATAAAGGTTCCATCCTAAAGTTTGGTTTTAAAAGGGGGATAGTTTTGGTTAGTTAAAGTGCAATACTACCCTGAGGAACCACTTGCAGTTCCTCTTGGTGATTTTCGAGTTTTCCACCAACCCCCCTAAAAAAAAAATTATTTTTTGATTATTTGTAGAATAGCTAAATTTAAAATTTCACTCGTCTATGTTTGCCAAATATTTGAAACAAGAAGAACTAATATATATGTATATGTATATCAAAATGGAAAAACATATTCCAAGTCTTTTTCTCTTTTTCTTAATCAATTCATGTATTTGAACTTTTAAGGAATGTTGTTGGCGCGTGAGTTATATTATATACATTAGCAATTAACCTTGATTAATTTAACAATATATAAAACTCATTCACCTTTTGATAAAAAAAATTAATTGAATGCAATTTAGCATTTCCTTACTATCTTTTAATTAATAATATTTGAAATAACAACAAATCCATAAGCATTTTGAAAATTAGTATTAAGTAATGTTATTTTTTTATGTTAAGAAATGCTTATGTTGACAATAAAAGAAATTTGTAAATTTTTATGAAAGTAAATTAAATATATAAAATAAATCAGTCTTAAGACCACAATAAAACAATTAAGTTGTTTAATTTCTATAAAAAACATGACTGGCGCTGTCGCGAAAAATTTAATCTGAAGATTAAATTTTGAACCTTTATTTTTCTAGAAAGTTTAATAAGTGAAAATTTTTTTTTAAATATTCCCGCCTTCCACATAGCCATCCACCACCCAACCTACGTGGTTACTTTTAATACTAATAAAATAGTTACAAATTATTTAATTTAAAAAATAAAAAGTGACTTGAAAAGAAATTATAAATATGTAATAAATTTTATCAATCAGTTAAAAATTAAGAGAACTTTGTTTTATAATTGAAAAAAAACGTTGCAGTTGCCTTTGTCAACTCTTAGATACCCGTACGAACCGTTAGTATGTTCACAGCCTGTCACTCTGCTTACAATATTATTTTTTTAATATTTTAGTACGTTAAAATAATTAGGGTGAATTTTATAACTTCTAGTCTATGGGTTGTACATATATTCAAACTATATGTTTATATGTACATTCTTCAAAAGCAGATTCTAACCTTCCACATAACAATTATCAATCCAAAGCTTTTTCAAATATTCTATAGTACCATTTAATACTAAGCGGTAAATCATAATATTTAATCTGTAAATGACAGACATTTAAAACCCTTTTACTCAATGATTTACCAACCAACTTTAATTTTTTTCTTTTTAAATGATAAATATTCAGTACAGCCATCTTACAAAATTAATATTTTTCCAAAATTTTCTGATTTTCATTAATAATTTTCCATTTTTATAAAAAACCCATGTAAAGTATATACATATGTATCATATAATATGTATAATCTATACCTATAATATACATATTCAAAAACGACGCTCTTTTATTCCGTTGAATTTTAAATTTTGTTTTGTTGTTTTTCTTTTTGTTTTTTTTTCTAAAAACATAAAAAAAATTTTAAAATATAGTTTGCATGGTGGGAAATAGAAATTTCACAATATAATTGAATATAAATGTGGAAACTTCAGTGGGGAGTGTGGTGCAGTGGTCCAGTGGCCGCTTCTTAAACTTTAGAAGTCTTTAGTTTGCAAGTTCGATTCTATTCTTTTTTTTTTTTTTTTTATTTCTAATATTTTATACGAAATAAATTCTTACATATCATAATATTTAATCTGTAAATGACAGACATTGGAAACCTTTTTACTCAATGATTTAAAAACCAACTTTCATTTTTTCTTTTTAAATGATAAATATTCAGTACAGCCATCTTACAAAATTAATATTCTTCCAAAATTTTCTGATTTTCATTAATAATTTTCCATTTTTATAAAAAACCCATGTAAAGTATATACATATGTATCATATAATATGTATAATCTATACCTATAATATACATATTCAAAAACGACGCTCTTTTATTCCGTTGAATTTTAAATTTTGTTTTGTTGTTTTTGCTTTTTGTTTGTTTTCTAAAAACATAAAAAAAATTTTAAAATATAGTTTGCATGGTGGGAAATAGAAATTTCACAATATAATTGAATATAAATGTGGAAACTTCAGTGGGGAGTTTGGTGCAGTGGTAGAGTGGCCGCTTCTTAAACTTTAGAAGTCTTTAGTTTGCAAGTTCGATTCTATTTTATTATTTTTTTTTTTTTTTATTTCTAATATTTTATACGAAATAAATTCTTACATATCATAATATTTAATCAGTAAATGGCAGACATTTAAAACCCTTTTACTCAATGATTTACCAACCAACTTTAATTTTTTTCTTTTTAAATGATAAATATTCAGTACAGCCATCTTACAAAATTAATATTTGTCCAAAATTTTCTGATTTTCATTAATAATTTTCCATTTTTATAAAAAACCCATGTAAAGTATATACATATGTATCATATAATATGTATAATCTATACCTATAATATACATATTCAAAAACGACGCTCTTTTATTCCGTTGAGTTTTAAAGTTTGTTTTGTTGTTTTTGCTTTTTGTTTTTTTTCTAAAAACATAAAAAAAATTTTGAAATATAGTTTGCATGGTGGGAAATAGAAATTTCACAATATAATTGAATATAAATGTGGAAACTTCAGTGGGGAGTTTGGTGCAGTGGTAGAGTGGCCGCTTCTTAAACTTTAGAAGTCTTTAGTTTGCAAGTTTCATTCTATTTTTTTTTTTTTAATTTCTAATATTTTATACGAAATAAATTCTTACATATCATAATATTTAATCTGTAAATGACAGACATTTAAAACCCTTTTACTCAATGATTTACGCACCAACTTTCATTTTTTTTCTTTTTAAATGATAAATATTCAGTACAGCCATCTTACAAAATTAATATTTTTCCAAAAATTTTTGATTTTCATTAATAATTTTCCATTTTTATTATAAACCCATGTAAAGTATATACATATGTATCATATAGTATGTATAATCTATACCTATATTATGATGCTCTTTGATTCCGTTAAATTTTTGTTTTATTTTCTTTTCGATTAAAAATTTTAAAATATTGGTTGTATGGTAGGAGAAGGAATTTCACAATATAACTGAATAGTGTCTAGTGTGTAGTACTTAGTACTGAATAGTGTTTAGTGTTTAGTACAGCGGTAGAGTGTGGGGTTATTAATAGTTGCTTTTTGATTTTGCAAGTTCGATTCAGTTCTGTTTTTTTTTTTTGTTTTTTTTTTATATTTTAAACGAAAGTTCTTACATATCATAATATCATCATAATATTTAATCTGTATTGATAGACATTTAAAACCCTTTTACTCAATGATTTACCATCTTAGGCTTCTTATAATATATACATATATAATAGGTATATATTGAGTTTCCAATACTCAATAAATCAAGGGCAACTTCTAAAAGATAATAATAATCGTGTTTTTACAAAAAATATCATTTGCAAAGAAATTTTAAATTCATAAAGGCCTTAATTATTGAAAATTGTATTTTTACATTTTAAATAAAATCATAAAGAAACTATACTGTATATATTGTATTGTAATTGCTAATTAAAACACCTCGAATTTCGAGGGGCGGGCGAGTACTAGAGTATATTAAATTTACTTAGTACAAAATAATAAATATAATTTTAAATATTATATTATATTGTATATAAATATTCCATTGACAGAATAATTTCTTATAAGTACAATAAAATACATATATGTATGTAAATACGGCACTATATAATATACATATATACTCTTATCATTCATTCACTAGTGACATATACGATATGTAAATAAACATGATATTATATAATTATGTATATATATATATCAATATCATATAAATAAAAATTCTTCAAGCAACCGTTATGTTGTTCATTTATTTACATTTTTTTGTACTACACATTATATCCTCAACAATTTCAAATTATAGAGTAAACAAATGCAAAAAATTTGTTGAAGAAATTTGTTAGAAAATTTGAAAAAATCAAGTAACACTTTCGTCAATTATAAAGTAACCCTATATTATTAAAAAAAGTTGTTAACAGAAATAAGAGTATAATGTTGAAGCTTTAATTTTTGTGTATTACTTCAAAAAAATTTTAACAGGTGTTCAAGTTACAGGTGTTTAAAAATAGGAAATTTTCAGTTTTTGACTCCTTACAGCTCCTAAACGGGGAGTGATACAAAAAAAATTTCTGAAATGACTCATACTTATTTTCAAAGATCGAACTTCTGTCAAAATTGCAAGTTTCCAACTTAAACCGTTTAGAAGATAGAAGGTTTAAAGGATTTTGCAAAATTTTAGTTTCGCATAACGGTAAATTAAGACACCCTATGCCACAAATATATATTTGTTGTATATATACTTTTAAAGCTAATAAAAGTAGTAATCGTTTGGCGTTTTGAAAATGAAGATATACCTTATACAACTTGTGCTATAACAATTTAAATATAGAGCATTTTTGAACCTTTTGGGAGCTGTAGCTCCGTAACGGGTGGGGCTACAAAAAAAAGTTATTAAAAATAAAATTAATATTTTTGTGACATCTATCAGCAGTTGAAGTTTCATAGCTCTATTTCAAAAAAAATGTGGGGATCTAAAAGTTAGATGTTCGAGAGCTACCCGAAGTTTTGGTCGGAACTCAACCTAAAAAAATAAGGAACCTACAAATTGCTCCTAGAATATTTTGTGTAAATTTCAAGATTCTAGCTTTCTTAGTTTTTGAGTTAGCGTGCTGACGGACGGACGGACGGACATGGCTCAAACGTCTTAGAATTTTTTTCTGATCCGATCCATACCTTTGAAGGTATATCTAGCTCGATTATTCCGAGGTGTTACAAACGGAGGAGTAATTTTATTATACCCGATCCTATCGTACGGGTATAAAAATAATATAAATTTTTAGAAAAACAAAAAAATAAAAATTTTCAGACAAATTTTTTTGTGTCAGTTTAAAATAAATTTTCTTAAAAAAACAAAACAAACAAATAAGTTTTTAAGAAAAAATTATAATAAAAAAAAAATTTTTATTTTGATTTTAAATATAAAAATAAATTAATAAAAAAAATAATAATAGAAAATACATATAATATAATAAACAAATAAGAAAAGAAGAATAAGAAGAATATAATAAACAATAAACAAATAAGAAAAGAAGAAACAAATAAAAAAAGAAGAATAAATAAAAAAAAACAAATCTAATTTAATATCTGAAATTTAGTTAAATCGAACTAGAATAATAAATAAATTTTGAGTTTAATAAAATAAATACAGCCAAGCTTTATGACAAAAATTGGAAACATTAACACTAACACTAATAATATTGTGAAACAATAGCTTTTAAGAAACAGTGAAAATATGTCTACAATCGATGAATTAAGAAATCAAATTGATGAACTCTCCAAAGTTGTAATTTAACAGGAAGGACGAATAAACCTACAACAAAATCCTCTAACAACAACAACAACAAACACAAGCAAGTCAACAAAATGCATTTAATTTAAGTACTGATAATATTATTAGTCAACTTCGTCATCTAAAAACATTTTCTGGTAATAATGAACATAGTTTAACATTATTCATAAAATCTGTAGAAAATTCAAGAGAGTTATGTGGAAACAACCAACAATTGCTACAATATTGTCACCAAATAATATTAAACCAAAAACTTGAAAATGAAGCTGAAGAATGTATTAGACAATTGGGAGACGAGCCTTCATGGGAAGACGTAAAAACGAAACTGAAACAACACTTCCAACCACACAAAAGCTATTCTGAGCTATTTAATTATTGCAGATTTATTAAGGTACGTAATTTAAGAGAATTGATTGATGAATTTATTATTGTTAATTACCGATTAAATGAATTATATGATCTTGATGTTAGGAAACCGAAAATTTATAAACTGGAAAATATTAGTAGAGATTTATTTGAAATTTTGATAGAAAAATAGATGGCAATATAAGAGCTCACATTCCTGAAAATTCAAATATAATAGAAATTTATAATAAGTACGCTAAGTTAAAACTTTTAGATGATGTAAGAACAACAGATATTAACCATAGGAAAACTAATAATAATAAATATAGCAATAATAAAAATTTTCAAAAACCAACTCCGAAAAATCCCAATCTTTTAGGAAATAGTAATTATAATAAAAATAATAATAATAAATACAACAATAATAACAATTTATCAGTAAGCAATAATTCAACTAAAATTAGCCAAAATTCTAGGAATTTTCCCAAACATAACAGTAACGCAAACTAAAGTAGGTATTTTAATAACAGTTCAAATAATTATAGAACACCTAACAATTTTTATAGTAATTCTGGACAAAGTAGACAAAGAATTAATTTTAATGATCGACGAAATAGTAATTATTTCAGTGATAGGCCAGATTCGATGGAAATCGGAAATTTACTTAGTATAATGCCGTAAATTTTCAAGGCGAGCCTCGGAATTAACCTCCCCATAATTTCTTTAAATATCGAAAATCAACTAATTAAATGTCTAGTTGATATTGTTCTACACCAAGTGTTATAAGACCAAATATTTTAAAAAACTATAATGAAGACAAACTCGGCAAACCTATGTTTTATAGTACAATAAATGGTACAAATAAAGTAACGAATAAAATAGTTACCCCCATACCAAAACAGTTCAATACTTCTGGAACTATTTTTTGGAAAGTAGTAGAATTAATTGGTAGAAATTACGACGCCATTATAGGGCAAAATGTTTTAATGCCGTTCAAAACGAAAATTAATTTAGAGCATAAATACGTCGAAGTAAAAGCTAATAAAATATTTTTTATTGATCATAGTTATCCATTCGATATTTCTAATATTAATACACTTCAACCAATTGATGGTCACTTATATGACAAAATAAACCTCGAACATTTAAATGACGAGGAAAAAATAAAAATCACTAAACTTTTAAAAGAATATGAAAACCTATTTTTTATAGAGGGGGATTAACTATCTTTTACTAATGAAATACAACATGAGATAATAACAAATTCAAAAAACCCCATATACTCGAAAATATATCGCTATCCAAAAATTCATGAGCTAGAAATTGAGCGTCAAATGAAAGAAATGCTGGATCAAGGGATTATTACTGAGAGCAACTCTCCTTATAACAGTCCACTTTGGATTGTTCCTAAGAAAAAGGACAATTCAGGTCAACAAAAATGGAGAATCATAATATATTATAGGAAACTGAATGAAGTCACCGTAAGTGATAAATTTCCAATTCCTAATATTAACACGATATTAGACAAATTGGGAAAATCACAATTCTTAACGACTCTCGACTTGGCTAAGGGATTTCATCAAATCTTAGTTAAGCCTGAAGACAGAAAAAAGACAGCATATTCCACTCTATTTGACCATTTTGAGTTTGCCACAATGCCCTTTGGTCTTAAGAACTCCCCAGGCACATTTCAAAGATTGATGAATTCAGTTTTAAAAGAATTTATCAATAAAATCAGCGTTGTTTATTTGGATGATATCCTTATCTTCAGTACATCCTTAGAAGAACATTTAACCAATTTGAGAAAAATTTTAAATACTTTGAAAAAAGCAGGATTAAAAATCCAAATTGATAAATGCAATTTCCTATCTAAAGAAACATAATACCTTGGGCACGTATTGACCCCACAAGGCATCAAACCAAATCCGAATAAAATAGAAGCAATTAGAAATATCAAACTACAACAATAAAACAAATTAAATCTTTCCTTGGTATAACTGGGTACTATAGGAAGTTTATAAAAGATTACTCCAAAATTGCCTATCCAATTGTCAAATACTTAAAAAAAGATTGCAGAATAAATACAAACGACCCAAACTATATAAATGCTTTTGAGAAACTAAAAGAGATTATCATGGATTATCCAGTTCTGAGATACCCAAACTTTAATAAAAAATTTAAGTTAGTCACAGATGCTAGCAATTTTTCTTTAGGAGCAGTCTTGACCCAAGAAGGGCACCCTTTCTCTTTTGCTTCTCGTACCCTAAACGATTACGTAAAAAATTATTCCACAATTGAGAAAGAATTTACATACAGACCACCAGCCCATAAAATGGTTACAGGCAACAAATTCTGGAAAAGATATTAACCCTAGACTTCAAAGATGGTTAATACAACTAGGAGAGTATAACATAAAAATAGATTACATAAAAGGAAAAGATAATAAGGTAGCCGATTTTTTGAGTAGGATTGATAAAAGTAATAACGAAATAAATTTGATTGAGACAATCAAAAATAAAAACGGGGGGAATGATACTGAAAATTTGAGTATCATCTTAGAGAAACCATTAAAAGAAAATCAGTACTTAAATAATAATTTTTTTAGATATAAATGATATACCTAATAACGTATCTCATATAATCCGAAGTTATGTCCACTACGGTAAAATAGCAATTCATTCAAAAGTAGGAGACTCCATTTACAACCAACTACAACAAAAGTTAATAGAACTCTTCTCAAATAATAAAAAAGTAAAATTTATAAAATGTGGTCATTTTGCAAGAGACATAGAAGATGAAAATGAAGTGTTAAAACAAATTGCTCTGTTTCATAAAAGAGAATCGGGACATTCTGGTATAATATCAAATTTCAAGGAGATTATAAATCTCATTTATTATCCTAATCTGAAACATTTAATTAACAAAGTAATAAATAATTGTGAAATTTGTACTGCTACAAAATACGATAGAAATCCTATAAGAAAAAAATTACAGCTCCTAAAAAAAATTCTAAGACTTTTGAGCCATGTCCGTCCGTCCGACCGTCAGCACGCTAACTCAAAAACTAAGAAAGCTAGAATCTTGAAATTTACACAAAATATTCTAGGAGCAATTTGTAGGTTCCCTATTTTTTTAGGTTGAGTTCCGACCAAAACTTCGGGTAGCTCTCGAACATCTAACTTTTAGATCCATACATTTTTTTTGAAATAGAGCTATGAAATTTCAACTGCTGATAGATGTCACAAAAATATTAATTTTATTTTTAATAACTTTTTTTTGTAGCCCCACCCGTTACGAAGCAACAGCTCCCTAAATGTTCAAAAAAACTCTATATTTAAATTGTTATAGCACAAGTTGTATAAAGTATATCTTCATTTTGAAAAAGGCAAACGATTACTGCTTTTATTAGCTTTAAAAGTATATATAAAATAAATATATAGTTGTGGCACACGGTGTCTTAATTTACCGTTATGCGAAACTAAAATTTTGCAAAATCGTTTAACCCTTTTATCTTCTAAACGGTTTAAGGTGGAAACTTGAAATTTTGACAGAAGTTAGATCTTTAAAAATAAGTGAGTCATTTCAGAAATTCTTTTTGTATCACTCCCCGTTTAGGAGCTGTAAGGGGTCAAAAACTGAAAATGTCCTATTTTTAAACACTTGTAAATTGAACACCTGTTAAAATTTTTTTGAAGTAATGCACAAAAATTAAAGCTTCAACATTATACTCTTATTTCTGTTAACAACTTTTTTTAATAATATAGGGTTACTTTATAATTGACGAAAGTGTTACTTGATATTTTCAAATTTTCTAACAAATTTCTTTACCGAATTTTTTGCATTTTGTTTCACTCGATAATTTGAAATTGTTGAAGATATAATGCGTATTACAAAAAAATGTAAATAAATAAACAACATAAGGGTTGCTTGAAGAATTTTTATTTATATGATATTGATATATATACATACTTATATAATATCATGTTTATTTACATATCGTATATATCACTGATGAATGAATGATAAGAGTATAGATGTATAATATATAGCGCCGTATTTACATACATACATATATGTATTTTATTGTACTTATAAAAATTATTCTATGAATGGAAATATTTGTTAAGAAATATTGCAATGTATGGCGATATACTTATAACAATATAAATATACTATGTGCGCATTAATATAATATAATATTTAAAATTATATTTACTATTTTGTACTAAGTCAATTTAATATACATTTACCGCTTAGTATTAAATGGTACTATAGAATATTTGAAAAAGTTTTGGATTGATAATCGTTATGTGGAAGGTTAGAATCTGCTTTTGAAGAATGTATAAACATATAGTTTGAATATACATATGTACAACTCATAGTTCAAGAAATTATAAAATTCACCCAAATTATTTTAAAATACTAAAATATTAAAAAAATAATAATGTAAGCAGAGTGACAGGCTGCAAACATACTAACGGTTCGTACGGGTATCTAAGAGTTGACAAAGTTGACAAAAAAATTGTATTTTTCATTTAACTTAAATTTGGGGAACTTCAATACTTCGTTAAACATAATATGATACGTCA
This sequence comes from Poecilobothrus nobilitatus, assembly GCA_947095535.1. Lineage (NCBI taxonomy): Eukaryota > Metazoa > Arthropoda > Insecta > Diptera > Dolichopodidae > Poecilobothrus > Poecilobothrus nobilitatus. Next base: position 113,685,444 of record OX352772.1, read on the forward strand.
TTCGGATTTTATCATTATCAAAGTTTGTAGTAATTACTTGACAAACGAGTTATATTTAAAAAAAAAAATAAAAAATCTTTTTCTCTTTCAATCAATACCCACATGTATTATTAAACATACCTAAATTATTTTTTTCTTTATGCTTGTTGAAATTTAAATATGTATAAAATAATAATGCACCCAATTTTTGTATAGAAAATTTCCATCTGTTTTTTTTACTGCCTGTTACAATAAACACAAAAAAGTATTTAAACTAGATTCCTTTTTAGAGAACGGAGAGGGGGCATTCACCCAAAACAATAATAAGAACATTGGAAGGGTTGAATGACCCCAAACGATAATAAAAATATGAGAAGAAAGGAATTGGCCCCAAACAATTATAAAAACCATGGAAAGGGGTCATTGCCCTCAACAAGTTGTGTTAACCTCTTAACATGCTCCCACTACCCAACAACCAAGTTAATCAGGAGATAAACACATATTTTACATTCACCTATAATTAATTTTAACCTTCATCTTATCATAAACGATAAATCACCTTAAAGGCACGTGCCTTCCTGAAACGCTTAAACCGGTTTTTTTTTCACTTTAAAAATTCAAAAAATCAAAAAATTATGTTTTAAAATTCAAAAAATGAACCCGTCGTTCAACCGGTGATCTCATGACTTACCTTTGTGAGAAGCTAAGCATCAGCCTTCATAATTCTGGTGAGTGTTATGTTGTGGCTCTTGCTATTTCTAAGGTTTTCGATCGAGTTTGGCACTATGCTCTATTGGCAAAATGCAAAGCATTAGGTCTAGGTATGTTCTTTCTAAAATTAATTGGAGATTTCTTTTCGAATCGTAATATTCGTGTATTGGTCCATGGATATTCATCTGACAAATTCAAAATAAATACTGGTGTCCCATAGGGATCAGTTTTATCCCCCAGTCTCTCCTTAATATTTAATACTAAATGTTTGGCTTGTTTTATATCGCTGCAAAACTTACTTTTTTACATCTGATATTTTCAATATCCACGAAACGTACATTAGGCCGAAAATAGAGTATAATGCACACATTTGAGCTGCAGTCCCTAAAACATCGCTGGGTTATCCAGTTCTTATGTAAAACAGAGCTATTCGTCTTATCAACAATCCCAGTGTAACTTCAATGCACGCTCCAATCTGCCATCGCCGTACAGTTTGGTCACTAAGTTAGTTTTATAGATATCTCGTAGGCACTAACACCTATTCCAAAGAAATAAAACAATTAATGCCTCCACTCAAAGTTTTCCAAAGAGGAACAAGTATGGACATTCGTTTGCCGTCAGCACAACCCGTTTGTGGAACAATATACCATCACATGTGTTCCCTAAAGTTGGTAATTCATATGTGTACGATTTATTTAAGTTTAAGAAGTACATTAACATCTTTATTCAAAATATGTCTCCAAATTTCCTACCCCTCCCCTATAATCCCAAATTTCCTAATTCCAATTTCCCCAAAATAAATTTTTTTCTACATTTTAACCATTATATTCAATGTATCCTTCCGACATCCCTATCACCCAACCCAAACTGTACATTTGTAATAAAGGTTCCATCCTAAAGTTTGGTTTTAAAAGGAGGATAGTTTTGGTTAGTTAAAGTGCAATACTACCCTGAGGAACCACTTGCAGTTCCTCTTGGTGATTTTCGAGTTTTCCACCAACCCCCCTAAAAAAAAAATTATTTTTTGATTATTTGTAGAATAGCTAAATTTAAAATTTCACTCGTCTATGTTTGCCAAATATTTGAAACAAGAAGAACTAATATATATGTATATGTATATCAAAATGGAAAAACATATTCCAAGTCTTTTTCTCTTTTTCTTAATCAATTCATGTATTTGAACTTTTAAGGAATGTTGTTGGCGCGTGAGTTATATTATATACATTAGCAATTAACCTTGATTAATTTAACAATATATAAAACTCATTCACCTTTTGATAAAAAAAATTAATTGAATGCAATTTAGCATTTCCTTACTATCTTTTAATTAATAATATTTGAAATAACAACAAATCCATAAGCATTTTGAAAATTAGTATTAAGTAATGTTATTTTTTTATGTTAAGAAATGCTTATGTTGACAATAAAAGAAATTTGTAAATTTTTATGAAAGTAAATTAAATATATAAAATAAATCAGTCTTAAGACCACAATAAAACAATTAAGTTGTTTAATTTCTATAAAAAACATGACTGGCGCTGTCGCGAAAAATTTAATCCGAAGATTAAATTTTGAACCTTTATTTTTCTAGAAAGTTTAATAAGTGAAAATTTTTTTTTAAATATTCCCGCCTTCCACATAGCTATCCACCACCCAACCTACGTGGTTACTTTTAATACTAATAAAATAGTTACAAATTATTTAATTTAAAAAATAAAAAGTGACTTGAAAAGAAATTATAAATATGTAATAAATTTTATCAATCAGTTAAAAATTAAGAGAACTTTGTTTTATAATTGAAAAAAAACGTTGCAGTTGCCTTTGTCAACTCTTAGATACCCGTACGAACCGTTAGTATGTTCACAGCCTGTCACTCTGCTTACAATATTATTTTTTTAATATTTTAGTATTTTAAAATAATTTGGGTGAATTTTATAACTTCTAGTCTATGGGTTGTACATATATTCAAACTATATGTTTATATGTACATTCTTCAAAAGCAGATTCTAACCTTCCACATAACGATTATCAATCCAAAGCTTTTTCAAATATTCTATAGTACCATTTAATACTAAGCGGTAAATCATAATATTTAATCTGTAAATGACACACATTTAAAACCCTTTTACTCAATGATTTACCAACCAACTTTAATTTTTTTCTTTTTAAATGATAAATATTCAGTACAACCATCTTACAAAATTAATATTTTTCCAAAATTTTCTGATTTTCATTAATAATTTTCCGTTTTTATAAAAAACCCATGTAAAGTATATACATATGTATCATATAATATGTATAATCTATACCTATAATATACAAGTTAAACGACTTTACCGTTTTATTTCAAATAAAAAAAAAAATAATAATAATAATTTCTTTAAAAATTAAATAAAAAATAAGTTAATATTCTTCTACTTCCAAATTTAGAATACCAAAATTCTTATAATATTACCAATATTTATACTTCACAAATTAGTCCAAGAATTCAAAATTAATTTCATTTCCTTATCTTACAAAGTCATAACTTAATTTCGAAATATGGTTTTCTAGTTAATAAGTTTACATTAAGATTTTATATTTCCCTATTTCGAAATCTTAAAACAAAGAAAATGAAATTATTACAAAGAAATGTTTATTTTACAAAAATCAACAATTTAAAATAATTCAATTTAGTACAAATTATTACAAAGAAAAGTAATTACAGAGAAATGCTTATTTTCATAAAAATCAATATAAAATAATTTATTACAAGAAATGCTTATTTTTTAAAAATTACTATTTGTAGTATTTTAACGGTTAAAATTTTAAGTTCATAATAACAATATTGATATTGAACCGTAATAAAAATTATGTCATAAATTATAAAATTACTAATTATGCTTACTAAGGGAAATACATTTAATAAAATTATTTACATTATTTTTTCAATGAGCAACATCATAACATTTGTATTGTAAACATTGTTGAGAAACATTGGTGAAGTAAATTAGTTGACAACATTTTGTTGAAGTAAATTAGTTACTAAAATTATAAACATCGTTAACTCTTCCCTCTTAAATTCGGATGTCCTCATCCGATTTCTCCATTGGTAGTAGATTGATTTTGGTCGTTATTGATTTTATTCTCTGGTTCGTGTTTTCCTTCATTAATAACTAATTTACTGCTTCGTTTAGTTAAAATTATTGCAAATAATAGTAGTATTATTATAATAATTGTAGTAAAACTGTAGTTAATGTATTGAACTTGCTGTCTGTCATCATCGATTATTTGAATTGCTTTAGTATTATTAATGTTGATTTCTTTTAGTAGTTCCAATGATAAATGTTCATGCAGTTTATCGATAGTTGAATTTGTCTGCAAAATAGCTGGTAATGGTTTAACTTCGATAACTTCTTCTGATCTAAATGTTTGTTCATCAACTTCAATTGTAGAATTATGAAATATTATCAGGAATGTCCCATTAATATTTTGTTTGTTGGCATCAATTGTAATTACTCCCTTACATTGATTGAGTAATAAGGTACCTGTTGTTATTTCCTCAACTGCCGGAATGTGTTGATTGTTAGTAACATTGCACATTGAATTTTCCCCTTTCATTAAATTAATTATACAGTTTGTATTCATTAAATCTACAATATTATTCTTATTACATATAGTTATTGAATTAACAATTTTACATTCATTTAATATTCCATAAATTTTTTCTTGATTCATTAAAATTTTATTAAAATTAATTTGTGGTACAATTTTATTTTTTTTTACAGGTTTAATTAAAATTACATTAAAATTTGCAGATTTAGTTATAGGTATTTCAACAATATAAAATAAGCAAGAGCCGTTTGAAATAATTTTAATATTAGAAAAATTTAATGCTTCCTCTGATGTAGAATATGGCATATTCTCTTTATCTAATAAATCAGTAACAGATTTAATTTCAAATTTAGAGAGTAAAAGTGAATTTATTATACCAACTTTTGCCCAGTGAACAGAATATTTAATATTTATAACTTCTTCTTTAATTAATTTTAATTTATATTGAATCTGAAGAATCGATTCATTATCAATAATGCTTTTATTTTTCAATTTTTCTAAAATTTTATTAGTAATGTGAGTTATTTCGTTTATTCTATCAGTATGAATTTTATTTATTATTATTTGTTCATTATTATTTTCCAACAACCCGTTTATTTTCTTCTTAATCATGACGAAGTCAGAATGATCTGGGGTTGGTTGTTGCAACATTTTGAGAGGAAAAAGAGAAAAATTCACAAAAATTACTTCAAATAAGAGAAGGGAAAAAAAAAAAATTCAATTTGAAGACAAATGATATTCAAAAACAAATCTATCAAAGAGAAAAAAGTGCCAAATGTAAAAAATTTTTTCTTTTTTTTTGAAAAAATACAACTTGCTTATTCTTCACAGAGATGAAAAAAATTTACCTTTCAGAATTTATTTTTAAATTGATTGTAATAAATACTTTATTTTGGTTTTTTTCTTTTTAATTTAATTTATTTTCTTACCTTTATTAATGAATCAAAAATAATTATAATAATTTTTTTTTATCAAAATTCTGCAATAACTTGAGAGTTTCTTATTCTAATCTTAATTTTAATATACTTTTTATAAATATAATTTAATTTAATTACGAAAAATTTATATATTTAATTTAATAATTTATAATTTTTTAATTATAATTTTTAATATTTAATTATAATATATTTTTTAATTTTAATTATAAAAAATTTAATAATTTTTATTTATAATTAATCAAAACTGATTTTTCCTTTTGAATTTTTATATTTTTTATATAAAAAAAAAAATTTATATATTTTTTCTTTTAATTAATATTGTTAATTGTTAGTTATTTAGTAATATTTGAAAAATTAATAATTATCAGTGAAAAGATAGACATTTTCAAATTCTAAATTTTATTTTTATAGCGCTTTTTCTTTTTAGCACATTTCCAAAAAAATTTTGAAAAATTGTGCTTATTAGTTTCACTCTGTCCGTCCGTCCGTCCGTCCGTCCGTCTGTTTACAAAACTTCTACACCGTTAAAGATAGAGAAAAAAAATTTTAACCATAGGTAGGTCTCATAAAAAAAATAATTTTGTGGAACAACTTTTTCATGTAGCCCTCCCCCCATTACGGAGCTACAACCCTCAAACTTTGAAAAAGCCCTATTTTTAAATGCATATATCTTATGTTCTGCTTAAGATTTTTTCAATCTGAAAACGTCATTCGACAGGTATTTCTTTTTTCTTTGTAAATTAATATCAAAATTATACAATTTTTTAAAATTTAGTATTTAAATTTACCGTTATGTGAAAACTAAATTTTGCATGATTTTTCTACTTTCATAACTCCGGCACGCCTTTAGATAGGAACCTGAAATTTTGATACAGAATTAGAATTTTGATACAGAAAGAACTTTTAGAATTAGTATAAGTTTTCTCAGAAAATTTTTTGGTAACACCCCCTCTTAAGAGTTATTACGCCTCAAAAATTGAAAATTTGCTATTTTTAGACACCTGTAACTTAGGCACCTGTACAAATTTTTCTTCGGCAAGACATGAAAATTAAAGGTTTAATAATATATTTTTACGTGTGTTAACGGCTTTTCTTAGTTATATAGGATTCCGGACTTATAGCCCCTCAAAATTTCAAAAATGTCCTATTTTCACATTTTTTCTTATTACATGAAATTTTCAAATTTTTGTGTAAGTCACAATTCTAAACAGTTTGTATTGAGTTTTGGAAATGTGCGCTTTTAAAAACCGTTGGTTTACATTCTACCTTGTTTTTCTTTTATGATTAAGGCAAAAATTTTTTTTTACAATAAAATACGAGGTAATATAATTTATTTTTGATTTTAAAATAATGTTTTAATGCTTGTTTTTCGTTTTCTTCCTTTTATCTTATTAAAAAAGAAAAATGGAAAAAATTTTTTTTTTATATTATTAAATCTACCCTTAGTATTAATTTAAAGTAAATTACAAAAATAAAATTACAAATTTATTTTTTAAAAAATTTTTTAATATTATAAAATTTATTTTATAAAATATTAAATATGATTTTTATTTCTAATTATTATTATTATTTTTATTTAAAAAAAAATTTTATTATTATAATATATTTATAAATTTTATTATTTTATTAATTTAACAAGATATTATTATAAATTTTTTTATTTTATTAATTTAACAAGACAAAATTGTATTTTATTAATTTTTTAGAGAATTCTTTAATACTGTTAGTTGTTGGCTAGTTTGTAAGTTTTAAAAAGTTATTAATTAATTAAGTGTTAGAAAGATCTAACTAAATATATTCAAAATCTACATTTGTTGCAACAAATAATATTTTTTTTTTTTTTATTTATTCATTCATTTATTCTTTTTTTTCTTTAATATTTTTATTTTTGGCCATAATTTAATTATATGTATTTAGAAAATTTTAATTAATTATTTTAATTTTAATTTTTTGTCGATATTGGAATTTTCTTTTCTCCATACAGATGTGGATACTTATTTACGAAAAATCCAATAGGTCGTTCTTTTTAAAAAATTATTTTCAGTTTTTGTTGATATTGGATTTTCTTTTCTCCATACAATTGTGGATACTTATTTACGAAAAATCCAATAAGTCTTTCTTTATTTTATTTTTAATAAATTTCTTTTTTATTTATGGAAAAATAAAAATTTTATTTATTTTGGGCAGATTTTTCTTTAAAAATTTTTATTCTCTTTATTTTTATTCTTAATTTTTTATTGATTGATACCTTTTTATTCTCTGTCTCAATTTTTTTTATTAAATTGATATAATGAGTAGTAAATAGTCTTCGGTATCTGAATCGACTTTTAACATGACAGAGGAAGGATTTTAATCTTTTTATGAATCTTTTTTCCAAATTTTTTTTTTTTTCGGAAAAATTAGAGATAATACGAAAAAAATAAATGTCTTTACTTACAATATTACACAAAAGCGCAACATTCTTCTGGGTGTTGTTGAAACCGTCTGTGGCCAATGAGGCAATAAATAAAATAATATGTAAAAAAAATATTTTTTAAAATATGCTTTTATCGAAACCAAATTCGCCCCCTAAAAAGTAGAAAATAAAATTGATTGCAAAACTTTAGCTTTTTTGACTGTTATAATATAAAAGTGAATTGCTAGTGCAAGCATTTTGGACTGTTATAATATAAAAGTAAATTGCTGGAATAAAGTTAAATAAAAATCTAGGAAATTTGAGGTTCGTGTTTCTTTTTTATTCCAGCAATTTACTTTTATATTATAACAGTCCAAAATGCTTGCACTAGCAATTCACTTTTATATTATAACAGTCAAAAAAGCTAAAGTTTTGCAATCAATTTTATTTTCTACTTTTTAGGGGGCGAATTTGGTTTCGATAAAAGCATATTTTAAAAAATATTTTTTTTACATATTATTTTATTTTATACTTTTTAGTTTTAAATGAAACACATAATTTGAATTTAAAAATATGGGATATTTTTTATTCATACATAAATTAATTATTGTTTCTGATATAAAATACGTTTTATAATTTTATACCAAATGTTTGAGTAAATAAATTAAGAGGTGTTAAATCGATTCCATTACAGCAAGAGTAAAAATTTTTTATTCCAGTATGTAATTCATAAATAAAGAAAGTACCTCGAAGGGTAAAATATGTACCAAAATACTGTGATTATATAAATATTACAATCCAACAACATAACTCGAATGAAAATGATATACATAAATGTACTTTACTGTATATTTCTATAGTATACTATTAGTAGTATATCGTATATCCAAACAAACATTAAACCTTGAACACCTACCTACCTAATCGCTTAATAAGATCATGCAGTAAAAATTGTTGACAAATATCTTGATTTAAATTATAAACAAATGGAGCGGAACAAAATAATTTAGGAAATTAGTTTAACATAATATTATGTGTATCCAGCCATTGGCGCAGTGGTTGACGCACCGCTTCTCATTCATAAGGGAATGAGAGGTCACGGGTTCGATTCCCGGCTGGGTACAGTCATTATAAAATAAAAAAAAAAAAAAATTCATATATCGCAATATGTAAATACTTTATAATATATCATTATATCACGTACACATTCCTACCAGGAAACAAGGATTATAGCTACCACATTTATGTACCACGGTACCTGAATATAAATAAATAAATAAATATTATGTACATACGTACGTACATATTTACATACGTAGTTTTAATTTTTTGTGTTGACAAATCATAATGCGTAATAGATTTTTTGTTTGTAAATCATAATGCGTAATGCGCAAAAGCATAATTTTGTAATGATCTTTACTTTTTATATTCTTTTCTATGTACAAAAATAATATTATGTAGGTACATAAAATTTTATTTAAAAAATATTGATGAATAGAGTTAAAAAAAAAAAAATAAAATTATACATATATACGAATTGGATTCGAACCACAGTCCACATATTAACACTCACTTTCAAGACCTGTACACTTTCCTCTGCACCATATATGCATTAAAGAATGTTGACAGCAAATATTTTGATTTAAATACTAAACAAATGTTGTAAACAAAATAACTTAGCAACATACATAAAAATATTATATGTATGGATTGTGTTTTGCTAATTATGCTAATACAAAACACCAGGAAAGATCAAAAATATAATGTGTATGTTTGTATGCATGAATAAGAGATAAAAATGTAAGTTTTAAATTGATATATACAAAAATGTATACATATTTTATTCAAAACATGTTGATGAATAGATAGTTAAAAAAAAAAAAACGTTGCATGTGAACTAGATTCGAACAACATGATCACCACTTTTGAAACCTGTACACTATCCTCTGCACCATACTACACTTACAAATGTTGCTAACAGATTACGAAGATAATAAAAAGCGTGACAGAATGACAAATAAATAAATAAATAAATAAATAAATAAATAAATAAATAAATAAACCGACAGCGACGAGTTAATATAAAAGCATATAAATAGGCGGCTGCTTACGTATTTTCCGTAAAAACTAATAATTCTACAATACGTAAGCTCCTTTTTGTCTCAATTTGTACTACTCGGGGGCCTCGTTTCCTATTACTTTTTAAGCCAATTACCTCACTAGTTCCACACAGTGACACGAATCGTGTTTTCTGTGAGTCCAAGTACGTGCGAATTTTCTTCTCAGCTGGAACTGGATTTGTTAGCTGGATTTCTGTCGTTCCTTTTGAATTTTTCACTATTTAACAAATGTTTTTATTATATTTATTAATATTACCGTGCCTAGAGCAGCCTCACACTAGGTATCGACGAAATAGGCTTAATCACGGTAAAATTTTCTTTTTTTTTATAGTAAAAAGTTTATATTTAAATAATTAGATTTAGCTTATAATAATTAGTTACTGATTTAGTTTATTTCTCCCTTTTTATAGTATTAATTTAAATTTAAAGTTATTAATTAATATGCAAAAAATTTGTAAAAATTTTTTAAAATAGTTAATTACATTTATACACGTACTTGTAACACTACACTTTCCGTGGCACTTTCGGGTTTCCGTCCCTGAACCCTCGGATAAACCCTTCGGTAAATTCTTGGGTCAATCCTTGGGTCCCTGCTCGGGCGCCAGTTAAACGACTTTACCGTTTTATTTAAAATAAAAAAATAATAATAATTTTTTTCCTTTTAAAAAAATAAAAAAATAATAAGTTTTCTTTTATTTTAATTTAACTTTATTCTTCTACTTCCAAATTTAGAATACCAAAATTCTTATAATATTACCAATATTTATACTTCACAAATTAGTCCAAGAATTCAAAATTAATTTCATTTCCTTATCTTACAAAGTCATAACTTAATTTCGAAATATGGTTTTCTAGTTAATAAGTTTACATTAAGATTTTATATTTCCCTATTTCGAAATCTTAAAACAAAGAAAATGAAATTATTACAAAGAAATGTTTATTTTACAAAAATCAACAATTTAAAATAATTCAATTTAGTACAAATTATTACAAAGAAAAGTAATTACAGAGAAATGCTTATTTTCATAAAAATCAATATAAAATAATTTATTACAAGAAATGCTTATTTTTTAAAAATTACTATTTGTAGTATTTTAACGGTTAAAATTTTAAGTTCATAATAACAATATTGATATTGAACCGTAATAAAAATTATGTCATAAATTATAAAATTACTAATTATGCTTACTAAGGGAAATACATTTAATAAAATTATTTACATTATTTTTTCAATGAGCAACATCATAACATTTGTATTGTAAACATTGTTGAGAAACATTGGTGAAGTAAATTAGTTGACAACATTTTGTTGAAGTAAATTAGTTACTAAAATTATAAACATCGTTAACTCTTCCCCTCTTAAATTCGGATGTCCTCATTCGATTTCTCCATTGGTTTCAGATGAAATACAATAGTAGATTGATTTTGGTCGTTATTGATTTTATTCTCTGGTTCTTGTTTTTCTTCATTAATAACTAATTTACTGCTTCGTTTAATTAAAATTAATGCAAATAATAGTAGTATTATTATAATAATTGTAGTAAAACTGTAGTTAATGTATTGAACTTGCTGTCTGTCATCATCGATTATTTGAATTGCTTTAGTATTATTAATGTTGATTTCTTTTAGTAGTTCCAATGATAAATGTTCATGCAGTTTATCGATAGTTGAATTTGTCTGCAAAATAGCCGGTAATGGTTTAACTTCGATAACTTCTTCTGATCCAAATGTTTGTTCATCAACTTCAATTGTAGAATTATGAAATATTATCAGGAATGTCCCATTAATATTTTGTTTGTTGGCATCAATTGTAATTACTCCCTTATATTGATTGAGTAATAAGGTACCTGTTGTTATTTCCTCAACTGCCGGAATGTGTTGATTGTTAGTAACATTGCACATTGAATTTTCCCCTTTCATTAAATTAATTATACAATTTGTATTCATTAAATCTACAATATTATTCTTATTACATATAGTTATTGAATTAACAATTTTACATTCATTTAATATTCCATAAATTTTTTCTTGATTCATTAAAATTTTATTAAAATTAATTTGTGTTACAATTTTATTTTTTTTTACAGGTTTAATTAAAATTACATTAAAATTTGCAGATTTAGTTATAGGTATTTCAACAATATAGAATAAGCAAGAGCCGTTTGAAATAATTTTAATATTAGAAAAATTTAATGCTTCCTCTGATGTAGAATATGGCATATTCTCTTTATCTAATAAATCAGTAACAGATTTAATTTCAAATTTAGAGAGTAAAAGTGAATTTATTATACCAACTTTTGCCCAGTGAACAGAATATTTAATATTTATAACTTCTTCTTTAATTAATTTTAATTTATATTGAATCTGAAGAATCGATTCATTATCAATAATGCTTTTATTTTTCAATTTTTCTAAAATTTTATTAGTAATGTTAGTTATTTCGTTTATTCTATCAGTATGAATTTTATTTATTTATTATTTGTTCATTATTATTTTCCAACAACCCGTTTATTTTCTTCTTAATCATGACGAAGTCAGAATGATCTGGGGTTGGTTGTTGCAACATTTTGAGAGGAAAAAGAGAAAAATTCACAAAAATTACTTCAAATAAGAGAAGGGAAAAAAAAAATTCAATTTGATATTCAAAAACAAATCTATCAAAGGGGAAAAAGTGCCAAATGTAAAAAATTTTTTCTTTTTTTTTGACAAAATACAACTTGCTTATTCTTCACAGAGATGTAAAAAATTTACCTTTCAGAATTTATTTTTAAATTGATTGTAATAAATATTTTATTTTGGTTTTTTTCTTTTTAATTTAATTTATTTTCTTACATTTATTAATGAATCAAAAATAATTATAATAATTTTTTTTTATCAAAATTCTGCAATAACTTGAGAGTTTCTTATTCTAATCTTAATTTTAATATACTTTTTATAAATATAATTTAATTTAATTACGAAAAATTTATATATTTAATTTAATAATTTATAATTTTTTAATTATAATTTTTAATATTTAATTATAATATATTTTTTAATTTTAATTATAAAAAATTTAATAATTTTTATTTATAATTAATCAAAACTGATTTTTCCTTTTGAATTTTTATATTTTTTATATTAAAAAAAAAATTTATATATTTTTTCTTTTAATTAATATTGTTAATTGTTAGTTATTTAGTAATATTTGAAAAATTAATAATTATCAGTGAAAAGATAGAGATTTTCAAATTCTAAATTTTATTTTTATAGCGCTTTTTCTTTTTTTTTTTTTATGATTAAGGCAAAAAATTTTTTTTACAATAAAATACGAGGTAATATAATTTATTTTTGATTTTAAAATACTGTTTTAATGCTTGTTTTTCGTTTTCTTCCTTTTATCTTATTAAAAAAGAAAAATGGAAAAAATTTTTTTTTATATTATTAAATCTACCCTTAGTATTAATTTAAAGTAAATTACAAAAATAAAATTACAAATTTATTTTTTAAAAAAAATTTTAATATTATAAAATTTATTTTATAAAATATTAAATATGATTTTTATTTCTAATTATTATTATTATTTTTATTTAAAAAAAATTTTATTATTATAATATATTTATAAATTTTATTATTTTATTAATTTAACAAGATATTATTATAAATTTTTTTATTTTATTAATTTAACAAGACAAAATTGTATTTTATTAATTTTTTAGAGAATTCTTTAATACTGTTAGTTGTTAGCTAGTTTGTAAGTTTTAAAAAGTTATTAATTAATTAAGTGTTAGAAAGATCTAACTAAATATATTCAAAATCTACATTTGTTGCAACAAATAATATTTTTTTTTTTTTATTTATTCATTCATTTATTCTTTTTTTTCTTTAATATTTTTATTTTTGCCCATAATTTAATTATATGTATTTAGAAAATTTTAATTAATTATTTTAATTTTAATTTTTTGTCGATATTGGAATTTTCTTTTCTCCATACAGATGTGGATACTTATTTACGAAAAATCCAATAGGTCGTTCTTTTTAAAAAATTATTTTCAGTTTTTGTTGATATTGGATTTTCTTTTCTCCATACAATTGTGGATACTTATTTACGAAAAATCCAATAAGTCTTTCTTTATTTTATTTTTAATAAATTTCTTTTTTATTTATGGAAAAATAAAAATTTTATTTATTTTGGGCAGATTTTTCTTTAAAAATTTTTATTCTCTTTATTTTTATTCTTAATTTTTTATTGATTGATACCTTTTTATTCTCTGTCTCAATTTTTTTTATTAAATTGATATAATGAGTAGTAAATAGTCTTCGGTATCTGAATCGACTTTTAACATGACAGAGGAAGGATTTAATCTTTTTATGAATCTTTTTTCCAATTTTTTTTTTTTTTTTTTTTTTTCGGAAAAATTAGAGATAATACGAAAAAAATAAATGTCTTTACTTACAATATTACACAAAAGCGCAACATTCTTCTGGGTGTTGTTGAAACCGTCTGTGGCCAATGAGGCAATAAAATAGGCGGCTGCTTACGTATTTTCCGTAAAAACTAATAATTCTACAATACGTAAGCTCCTTTTTGTCTCAATTTGTACCACTCGGGGGTCTCGTTTCCTATTACTTTTTAAGCCAATTACCTCACTAGTTCCACACAGTGACACGAATCGTGTTTTCTGTGAGTCCAAGTACGTGCGAATTTTCTTCTCAGCTGGAACTGGATTTGTTAGCTGGATTTCTGTCGTTCCTTTTGAATTTTTCACTATTTAACAAATGTTTTATTATATTTATTAATATTACCGTGCCTAGAGCAGCCTCACACTAGGTATCGACGAAATAGGCTTAATCACGGTAAAATTTTCTTTTTTTTTATAGTAAAAAGTTTATATTTAAATAATTAGATTTAGCTTATAATAATTAGTTACTGATTTAGTTTATTTCTCCCTTTTTATAGTATTAATTTAAATTTAAAGTTATTAATTAATATGCAAAAAATTTGTAAAAATTTTTTAAAATAGTTAATTACATTTATACACGTACTTGTAACACTACACTTTCCGTGGCACTTTCGGGTTTCCGTCCCTGAACCCTCGGATAAACCCTTCGGTAAATTCTTGGGTCAATCCTTGGGTCCCTGCTCGGGCGCCAGTTAAACGACTTTACCGTTTTATTTAAAATAAAAAAATAATAATAATTTTTTTCTTTTTAAAAAAATAAAAAAATAATAAGTTTTCTTTTATTTTAATTTAACTTTATTCTTCTACTTCCAAATTTAGAATACCAAAATTCTTATAATATTACCAATATTTATACTTCACAAATTAGTTCAAGAATTCAAAATTAATTTCATTTCCTTATCTTACAAAGTCATAACTTAATTTCGAAATATGTTTTTCTAGTTAATAAGTTTACATTAAGATTTTATATTTCCCTATTTCGAAATCTTAAAACAAAGAAAATGAAATTATTACAAAGAAATGTTTATTTTACAAAAATCAACAATTTAAAATAATTCAATTTAGTACAAATTATTACAAAGAAAAGTAATTACAGAGAAATGCTTATTTTCATAAAAATCAATATAAAATAATTTATTACAAGAAATGCTTATTTTTTAAAAATTACTATTTGTAGTATTTTAACAGTTAAAATTTTAAGTTCATAATAACAATATTGATATTGAACCGTAATAAAAATTATGTCATAAATTATAAAATTACTAATTATGCTTACTAAGGGAAATACATTTAATAAAATTATTTACATTATTTTTTCAATGAGCAACATCATAACATTTGTATTGTAAACATTGTTAAGAAACATTGGTGAAGTAAATTAGTTGACAACATTTTGTTGAAGTAAATTAGTTACTAAAATTATAAACATCGTTAACTCTTCCCCTCTTAAATTCGGATGTCCTCATTCGATTTCTCCATTGGTTTCAGATGAAATACAATAGTAGATTGATTTTGGTCGCTATTGATTTTATTCTCTGGTTCGTGTTTTTCTTCATTAATAACTAATTTACTGCTTCGTTTAATTAAAATTAATGCAAATAATAGTAGTATTATTATAATAATTGTAGTAAAACTGTAGTTAATGTATTGAACTTGCTGTCTGTCATCATCGATTATTTGAATTGCTTTAGTATTATTAATGTTCCAATGATAAATGTAATAAACTACTACTAATAATACTAATTTAGTATTATTAGTAGTTCCAATGATAAATGTTCATGCAGTTTATCGATAGTTGAATTTGTCTGCAAAATAGCCGGTAATGGTTTAACTTCGATAACTTCTTCTGATCCAAATGTTTGTTCATCAACTTCAATTGTAGAATTATGAAATATTATCAGGAATGTCCCATTAATATTTTGTTTGTTGCCATCAATTGTAATTACTCCCTTATATTGATTGAGTAATAAGGTACCTGTTGTTATTTCCTCAACTGCCGGAATGTGTTGATTGTTAGTAACATTGCACATTGAATTTTCCCCTTTCATTAAATTAATTATACAATTTGTATTCATTAAATCTACAATATTATTCTTATTACATAGAGTTATTGAATTAACAATTTTACATTCGTTTAATATTCCATAAATTTTTTCTTGATTCATTAAAATTTTATTAAAATTAATTTGTGTTACAATTTTATTTTTTTTTACAGGTTTAATTAAAATTACATTAAAATTTGCAGATTTAGTTATAGGTATTTCAACAATATAGAATAAGCAAGAGCCGTTTGAAATAATTTTAATATTAGAAAAATTTAATGCTTCCTCTGATGTAGAATATGGCATATTCTCTATATTTATTATCTAATAAATCAGTAACAGATTTAATTTCAAATTTAGAGAGTAAAAGTGAATTTATTATACCAACTTTTGCCCAGTGAACAGAATATTTAATATTTATAACTTCTTCTTTAATTAATTTTAATTTATATTGAATCTGAAGAATCGATTCATTATCAATAATGCTTTTATTTTTCAATTTTTCTAAAATTTTATTAGTAATGTGAGTTATTTCGTTTATTCTATCAGTATGAATTTTATTTATTATTATTTGTTCATTATTATTTTCCAACAACCCGTTTATTTTCTTCTTAATCATGACGAAGTCAGAATGATCTGGGGTTGGTTGTTGCAACATTTTGAGAAGAAAAAGAGAAAAATTCACAAAAATTACTTCAAATAAGAGTAGGGAAAAAAAAAAAATTCAATTTGAAGACAAATGATATTCAAAAACAAATCTATCAAAGGGGAAAAAGTGCCAAATGTAAAAAATTTTTTCTTTTTTTTTGACAAAATACAACTTGCTTATTCTTCACAGAGATGTAAAAAATTTACCTTTCAGAATTTATTTTTAAATTGATTGTAATAAATACTTTATTTTGGTTTTTTTCTTTTTAATTTAATTTATTTTCTTACCTTTATTAATGAATCAAAAATAATTATAATAATTTTTTTTTATCAAAATTCTGCAATAACTTGAGAGTTTCTTATTCTAATCTTAATTTTAATATACTTTTTATAAATATAATTTAATTTAATTACGAAAAATTTATATATTTAATTTAATAATTTATAATTTTTTAATTATAATTTTTAATATTTAATTATAATATATTTTTTAATTTTAATTATAAAAAATTTAATAATTTTTATTTATAATTAATCAAAACTGATTTTTCCTTTTGAATTTTTATATTTTTTATATTAAAAAAAAAATTTATATATTTTTTCTTTTAATTAATATTGTTAATTGTTAGTTATTTAGTAATATTTGAAAAATTAATAATTATCAGTGAAAAGATAGAGATTTTCAAATTCTAAATTTTATTTTTATAGCGCTTTTTCTTTTTTTTTTTTTATGATTAAGGCAAAAATTTTTTTTTACAATAAAATACGAGGTAATATAATTTATTTTTGATTTTAAAATAATGTTTTAATGCTTGTTTTTCGTTTTCTTCCTTTTATCTTATTAAAAAAGAAAAATGGAAAAAATTTTTTTTTTATATTATTAAATCTACCCTTAGTATTAATTTAAAGTAAATTACAAAAATAAAATTACAAATTTATTTTTTAAAAAATTTTTTAATATTATAAAATTTATTTTATAAAATATTAAATATGATTTTTATTTCTAATTATTATTATTATTTTTATTTAAAAAAAATTTTATTATTATAATATATTTATAAATTTTATTATTTTATTAATTTAACAAGATATTATTATAAATTTTTTTATTTTATTAATTTAACAAGACAAAATTGTATTTTATTAATTTTTTAGAGAATTCTTTAATACTGTTAGTTGTTAGCTAGTTTGTAAGTTTTAAAAAGTTATTAATTAATTAAGTGTTAGAAAGATCTAACTAAATATATTCAAAATCTACATTTGTTGCAACAAATAATATTTTTTTTTTTTTATTTATTCATTCATTTATTCTTTTTTTTCTTTAATATTTTTATATTTGGCCATAATTTAATTATATGTATTTAGAAAATTTTAATTAATTATTTTAATTTTAATTTTTTGTCGATATTGGATTTTTCTTTTCTCCATACAGATGTGGATACTTATTTACGAAAAATCCAATAGGTCGTTCTTTTTAAAAAATTATTTTCAGTTTTTGTTGATATTGGATTTTCTTTTCTCCATACAATTGTGGATACTTATTTACGAAAAATCCAATAAGTCTTTCTTTATTTTATTTTTAATAAATTTCTTTTATATTTATGGAAAAATAAAAATTTTATTTATTTTGGGCAGATTTTTCTTTAAAAATTTTTATTCTCTTTATTTTTATTCTTAATTTTTTATTGATTGATACCTTTTTATTCTCTGTCTCAATTTTTTTTATTAAATTGATATAATGAGTAGTAAAATCTTCGGTATCTGAATCGACTTTTAACATGACAGAGGAAGGATCTAATCTTTTTATGAATCTTTTTTCCAAATTTTTTTTTTTTTTCGGAAAAATTAAAGATAATACGAAAAAAATAAATGTCTTTACTTACAATATTACACAAAAGCGCAACATTCTTCTGGGTGTTGTTGAAACCGTCTGTGGCCAATGAGGCAATAAAATAGGCGGCTGCTTACGTATTTTCCGTAAAAACTAATAATTCTACAATACGTAAGCTCCTTTTTGTCTCAATTTGTACTACTCGGGGGCCTCGTTTCCTATTACTTTTTAAGCCAATTACCTCACTAGTTCCACACAGTGACACGAATCGTGTTTTCTGTGAGTCCAAGTACGTGCGAATTTTCTTCTCAGCTGGAACTGAATTTGTTAGCTGGATTTCTGTCGTTCTTTTTGAATTTTTCACTATTTAACAAATGTTTTTATTATATTTATTAATATTACCGTGCCTAGAGCAGCCTCACACTAGGTATCGACGAAATAGGCTTAATCACGGTAAAATTTTCTTTTTTTTTATAGTAAAAAGTTTATATTTAAATAATTAGATTTAGCTTATAATAATTAGTTACTGATTTAGTTTATTTCTCCCTTTTTATAGTATTAATTTAAATTTAAAGTTATTAATTAATATGCAAAAAATTTGTAAAAATTTTTTAAAATAGTTAATTACATTTATACACGTACTTGTAACACTACACTTTCCGTGGCACTTTCGGGTTTCCGTCCCTGAACCCTCGGATAAACCCTTCGGTAAATTCTTAGGTCAATCCTTGGGTCCCTGCTCGGGCGCCAGTTAAACGACTTTACCGTTTTATTTAAAATAAAAAAATAATAATAATTTTTTTCTTTTTAAAAAAATAAAAAAATAATAAGTTTTCTTTTATTTTAATTTAACTTTATTCTTCTACTTCCAAATTTAGAATACCAAAATTCTTATAATATTACCAATATTTATACTTCACAAATTAGTCCAAGAATTCAAAATTAATTTCATTTCCTTATCTTACAAAGTCATAATTTAATTTCGAAATATGTTTTTCTAGTTAATAAGTTTACATTAAGATTTTATATTTCCCTATTTCGAAATCTTAAAACAAAGAAAATGAAATTATCACAAAGAAATGTTTATTTTACAAAAATCAACAATTTAAAATAATTCAATTTAGTATAAATTATTACTAAGAAAAGTAATTACAGAGAAATGCTTATTTTCATAAAAATCAATATAAAATAATTTATTACAAGAAATGCTTATTTTTTAAAAATTACTATTTGTAGTATTTTAACGGTTAAAATTTTAAGTTCATAATAACAATATTGATATTGAACCGTAATAAAAAATATGTCATAAATTATAAAATTACTAATTATGCTTACTAAGGGAAATACATTTAATAAAATTATTTACATTATTTTTTCAATGAGCAACATCATAACATTTGTATTGTAAACATTGTTAAGAAACATTGGTGAAGTAAATTAGTTGATAAACATTTTGTTGAAGTAAATTAGTTACTAAAATTATAAACATCGTTAACTTACATATTCAAAAACGACGCTCTTTTATTCCGTTGAATTTTAAATTTTGTTTTGTTGTTCTTACTTTTTGTTTTTTTTCTAAAAACATAAAAAAAATTTTAAAATATAGTTTGCATGGTGGGAAATAGAAATTTCACAATATAATTGAATATAAATGTGGAAACTTCATTGGGGAGTTTGGTGCAGTGGTAGAGTGGCCGCTTCTTAAACTTTAGAAGTCTTTAGTTTGCAAGTTCGATTCTATTTTATTTTTTTATTTCTAATATTGTATACGAAATAAATTCTTACATATCATAATATTTAATCTGTAAATGACAGACATTTAAAGCCTTTTTACTCAATGATTTACCAACCAACTTTCATTTTTTCTTTTTAAATAAATGTGGAAACTTCAGTGGGGAGTTTGGTGTAGTGGTACAGTGGCCGCTTCTTAAACTTTAGAAGTCTTTAGTTTGCAAGTTCGATTCTATTTTATCATTTTTTTTATTTTTTATTTCTAATATTTTATACGAAATAAATTCTTACATATCATAATATTTAATCTGTAAATGACAGACATTTAAAACCCTTTTACTCAATGATTTACCAACCAACTTTAATTTTTTTCTTTTTAAATGATAAATATTCAGTACAGCCATCTTACAAAATTAATATTCATCCAAAATTATCTGATTTTCATTAATAATTTTCCATTTTTATAGAAAACCCATGTAAAGTATATACATATGTATCATATAATATGTATAATCTATACCTATAATATACATATTGAAAAACGACGCTCTTTTATTCCGTTGCATTTTAAATTTTGTTTTGTTGTTTTTGCTTTTTGTTTTTTTTCTAAAAACATAAAAAAAAATTTAAAATATAGTTTGCATGGTGGGAAATAGAAATTTCACAATATAATTGAATATAAATGTGGAAACTTCATTAGGGAGTTTGGTCCAGTGGTAGAGTGGCCGCTTCTTAAACTTTAGAAGTCTTTAGTTTGCAAGTTCGATTCTATTTTATTTTTTTATTTCTAATATTGTATACGAAATAAATTCTTACATATCATAATATTTAATCTGTAAATGACGGACATTTAAAACCCTTTTACTCAATGATTTACGAACCAACCTTCATTTTTTTCTTTTTAAATGATAAATATTCAGTACAGCCATCTTCCAAAATTAATATTTTTCCAAAATTTTTTGATTTTCATTAATAATTTTCCATTTTTATAATAAACCCATGTAAAGTATATACATATGTATCATATAGTATGTATAATTTATACCTTTATTATGATGCTCCGTTATTTATGATGATTCCGTTAAATTTTTGTTTTATTTTTCTTTTCGATTAAAAATTTTAAAATATTGGTTGTATGGTAGGAGTAGGAATTTCACGATATAACTGAATATAAACATGACAATTTTGGTTTAGTGTTTAGTACAGCGGTAGAGTGTGGGGTTATTAATATTTGCTTTTTGATTTTGCAAGTTCGATTCAGTTCTGTTTTTTTTTTTTGTTTTTTTTTGTTTTTTTTTTATATTTTAAACGAAAGTTCTTACATATCATAATATCATCATAATATTTAATCTGTATTAATAGACATTTAAAACCCTTTTACTCAATGATTTACCATCTTAGGCTTCTTATAATATATACATATATAATAGGTATATATTGAGTTTCCAATACTCAATAAATCAAGGGCAACTTCTAAAAGATAATAATAATCGTGTTTTTACAAAAAATATCATTTGCAAAGAAATTTTAAATTCATAAAGGCTTTAATTATTGAAAATTGTATTTTTGCATTTTAAATAAAATCATAAAGAAACTATACTGTATATATTGTATTGTAATTGCTAATTAAAACACCTCGAATTTCGAGGGGCGGGCGAATACTAGTGTATATTAAATTTACTTAGTACAAAATAATAAATATAATTTTAAATATTATATTATATTATATATAAATATTCCATTGACAGAATAATTTCTTATAAGTACAATAAAATACATATATGTATGTAAATACGGCACTATATAATATACATATATACTCTTATCATTCATTCACTAGTGACATATACGATATGTAAATAAACATGATATTATATAAGTATGTATATATATATCAATATCATATAAATAAAAATTCTTCAAGCAACCGTTATGTTGTTTATTTATTTACATTTTGTTGTACTACACATTATATCCTCAACAATTTCAAATTATCGAGTAAAAGAAATGCAAAAAATTTGTTGAAGAAATTTGTTAGAAAATTTGAAAAAATCAAGTAACACTTTCGTCAATTATAAAGTAACTCTATATTATTAAAAAAAGTTGTTAACAGAAATAAGGGTATAATGTTGAAGCTTTAATTTTTGTGTATTGCTTCAAAAAAATTTTAACAGGTGTTCAAGTTACAGGTGTTTAAAAATTGGAAATTTTCAGTTTTTGACCCCTTACAGCTCCTAAACGGGGAGTGATACAAAAAAAAATTCTGAAATGACTCATACTTATTTTCAAAGATCGAACTTCTGTCAAAATTGCAAGTTTCCAACTTAAACCGTTTAGAAGATAGAAGGTTTAAAGGATTTTGCAAAATTTTAGTTTCGCATAACGGTAAATTAAGACACCCTATGCCACAAATATATATTTATTGTATATATACTTTTAAAGCTAATAAAAGTAGTAATCGTTTGGCGTTTTGAAAATGAAGATATACCTTATGCAACTTGTGTTATAACAATTTAAATATAGAGCATTTTTGAACCTTTTGGGAGCTGTAGCTCCGTAACGGGTGGGGCTACAAAAAAAAGTTATTAAAAATAAAATTAATATTTTTGTAGGATCTATCAGCAGTTAAAATTTCATAGCTCTATTTCAAAAAAAATGTGGGGATCTAAAAATTAGGTGTTCGAGAGCTACCCTAAGTTTTGGTCCAAACTCAACCAAAAAAATAGGGAACCTACAAATTCCCACGGACATGGCTCAAACGTCTTAGAATTTTTTTCTGATCCGATCCATACCTTTGAAGGTATATCTAGCTCGATTATTTCGAGGTGTTACAAACGGAGGAGTAATTTTATTATACCCGATCCTATCGTACGGGTATAAAAATAATATAAATTTTTAGAAAAACAAAAAAATAAAAATTTTCTGACAAATTTTTTTGTGGCAGTTTAAAATAAATTTTCTTAAAAAAACAAAATAAACAAATTAGTTTTTAAGAAAAAATTATAATTAAAAAAAAAAATTTTTTTTTTGATTTTAAATATAAAAATAAATTAATAAAAAAAATAATAATAGAAAATACATATAATATAATAAACAAATAAGAAAAGAAGAATAAGAAGAATATAATAAACAATAAACAAATAAGAAAAGAAGAAACAAATAAAAAAAGAAGAATAAATAAAAAAAAACAAATCTAATTTAATATCTGAAATTTAGTTAAATCGAACTAGAATAATAAATAAATTTTGAGTTTAATAAAATAAATACAGCCAAGCTTTATGACAAAAATTGGAAACATTAACACTAACACTAATAATATTGTGAAACAATAGCTTTTAAGAAACAGTGAAAATATGTCTACAATCGATGAATTAAGAAATCAAATTGATGAACTCTCCAGAGTTGTAATTTAACAGGAAGGACGAATAAACCTACAACAAAATCCTCTAACAACAACAACAACAAACACAAGCAAGTCAACAAAATGCATTTAATTTAAGTACTGATAATATTATTAGTCAACTTCGTCATCTAAAAACATTTTCTGGTAATAATGAACATAGTTTAACATTATTCATAAAATCTGTAGAAAATTCAAGAGAGTTATGTGGAAACAACCAACAATTGCTACAATATTGTCACCAAATAATATTAAACCAAAAACTTGAAAATGAAGCTGAAGAATGTATTAGACAATTGGGAGACGAGCCTTCATGGGAAGACGTAAAAACGAAACTGAAACAACACTTCCAACCACACAAAAGCTATTCTGAGCTATTTAATTATTGCAGATTTATTAAGGTACGTAATTTAAGAGAATTGATTGATGAATTTATTATTGTTAATTACCGATTAAATGAATTATATGATCTTGATGTTAGGAAACCGAAAATTTATAAACTGGAAAATATTAGTAGAGATTTATTTGAAATTTTGATAGAAAAATAGATGGCAATATAAGAGCTCACATTCCTGAAAATTCAAATATAATAGAAATTTATAATAAGTACGCTAAGTTAAAACTTTTAGATGATGTAAGAACAACAGATATTAACCATAGGAAAACTAATAATAATAAATATAGCAATAATAAAAATTTTCAAAAACCAACTCCGAAAAATCCCAATCTTTTAGGAAATAGTAATTATAATAAAAATAATAATAATAAATACAACAATAATAACAATTTATCAGTAAGCAATAATTCAACTAAAATTAGCCAAAATTCTAGGAATTTTCCCAAACATAACAGTAACGCAAACTAAAGTAGGTATTTTAATAACAGTTCAAATAATTATAGAACACCTAACAATTTTTATAGTAATTCTGGACAAAGTAGACAAAGAATTAATTTTAATGA
Source organism: Poecilobothrus nobilitatus (assembly GCA_947095535.1). NCBI lineage: Eukaryota > Metazoa > Arthropoda > Insecta > Diptera > Dolichopodidae > Poecilobothrus > Poecilobothrus nobilitatus. The sequence goes on from OX352772.1 coordinate 113,710,235, forward strand.
TCGACGAAATAGTAATTATTTCAGTGATAGGCCAGATTCGATGGAAATCGGAAATTTACTTAGTATAATGCCGTAAATTTTCAAGGCGAGCCTCGGAATTAACCTCCCCATAATTTCTTTAAATATCGAAAATCAACTAATTAAATGTCTAGTTGATATGGTTCTACACCAAGTGTTATAAGACCAAATATTTTAAAAAACTATAATGAAGACAAACTCGGCAAACCTATGTTTTATAGTACAATAAATGGTACAAATAAAGTAACGAATAAAATAGTTACCCCCATACCAAAACAGTTCAATACTTCTGGAACTATTTTTTGGAAAGTAGTAGAATTAATTGGTAGAAATTACGACGCCATTATAGGGCAAAATGTTTTAATGCCGTTCAAAACGAAAATTAATTTAGAGCATAAATACGTCGAAGTAAAAGCTAATAAAATATTTTTTATTGATCATAGTTATCCATTCGATATTTCTAATATTAATACACTTCAACCAATTGATGGTCACTTATATGACAAAATAAACCTCGAACATTTAAATGACGAGGAAAAAATAAAAATCACTAAACTTTTAAAAGAATATGAAAACCTATTTTTTATAGAGGGGGATTAACTATCTTTTACTAATGAAATACAACATGAGATAATAACAAATTCAAAAAACCCCATATACTCGAAAATATATCGCTATCCAAAAATTCATGAGCTAGAAATTGAGCGTCAAATGAAAGAAATGCTGGATCAAGGGATTATTACTGAGAGCAACTCTCCTTATAACAGTCCACTTTGGATTGTTCCTAAGAAAAAGGACAATTCAGGTCAACAAAAATGGAGAATCATAATATATTATAGGAAACTGAATGAAGTCACCGTAAGTGATAAATTTCCAATTCCTAATATTAACACGATATTAGACAAATTGGGAAAATCACAATTCTTAATGACTCTCGACTTGGCTAAGGGATTTCATCAAATCTTAGTTAAGCCTGAAGACAGAAAAAAGACAGCATATTCCACTCTATTTGACCATTTTGAGTTTGCCACAATGCCCTTTGGTCTTAAGAACTCCCCAGACACATTTCAAAGATTGATGAATTCAGTTTTAAAAGAATTTATCAAAAAAATCTGTGTTGTTTATTTGGATGATATCCTTATCTTCAGTACATCCTTAGAAGAACATTTAACCAATTTGAGAAAAATTTTTAATACTTTGAAAAAAGCAGGATTAAAAATCCAAATTGATAAATGCAATTTCCTATCTAAAGAAACATAATACCTTGGGCACGTATTGACCCCACAAGGCATCAAAGCAAATCCGAATAAAATAGAAGCAATTAGAAATATCAAACTACAACAATAAAACAAATTAAATCTTTCCTTGGTATAACTGGGTACTATAGGAAGTTTATAAAAGATTACTCCAAAATCGCCTATCCAATTGTCAAATACTTAAAAAAAGATTGCAGAATAAATACAAACGACCCAAACTATATAAATGCTTTTGAGCAACTAAAAGAGATTATCATAGATTATCCAGTTCTGAGATACCCAAACTTTATTAAAAAATTTAAGTTAGTGACAGATGCTAGCAATTTTTCTTTAGGAGCAGTCTTGACCCAAGATGGGCACCCTTTCTCTTTTGCTTCTCGTACCCTAAATGATCACGTAAAAAATTATTCCACAATTGAGAAAGAATTTACATACAGACCACCAGCCTATAAAATGGTTACAGGCAACAAATTCTAGAAAAGATATTAACCCTAGACTTCAAAGATGGTTAATACAATTAGGAGAGTATGACATAAAAATAGATTACATAAAAGCAAAAGATAATAAGGTAGCCGATTTTTTGAGTAGGATTGATAAAAGTAATAACGAAATAAATTTGATTGAGACAATCAAAAATAAAAACGGGGGGAATGATACTGAAAATTTGAGTATCATCTTAGAGAAACCGTTAAAAGAAAATTAGTACTTAAATAATAATTTTTTTAGATATAAATGATATACCTAATAACGTATCTGATATAATCCGAAGATATGTTCACTACGGTAAAATAGCAATTCATTCAAAAGTAGGAGACTCCATTTACAACCAACTACAACAAAAGTTAATAGAACTCTTCTCAAATAATAAAAAAGTAAAATTTATAAAATGTGGTCATTTTGCAAGAGACATAGAAGATGAAAATGAAGTGTTAAAACAAATTGCTCTGTTTCATAAAAGAGAATCGGGACATCCTGGTATAATAGCAAATTTCAAGGAGATTATAAATCTCATTTATTATCCTAATCTGAAACATTTAATTAACAAAGTAATAAATAATTGTGAAATTTGTACTGCTACAAAATACGATAGAAATCCTATAGGACAAAAATTTAAAATAACAGAAACACCATCTCAGATAAATGACATAGTTCATGTTGATATTTACGTCAACACTCTTTTATTGTTTTTATTGATAAATTCTCAAAACATGCCGTTAGTTTCTATTTAGAGGATAGAACTAATCAGACACTAATAAGTAAAATTCGCCAATTTATTTCTATAAAAGGTAAAATGAAAAAACTTATCTGCGATAACCTATTCAATAGCATAAACATTAGACAATTTTGTAAAGAAGAGAAAATAGACATTCATTTTGTTAAGCCTAATAATCACACAAGAAACGCAGACATAGAAAGATTAAATAACACCCTAACGGAAAAAGTTAGAATACCAAACTTGGAAGAAAAAATCAATATTAAAGATCAAATACTAAAAGCCATTCATTATTATAATAATACTTATCACTCCACCACCAAAGCTACTCCATTCAACGTACAAAATAATAAAATAGGTAGCAATAGGGTAAAAGATGGAATGAAAACAATAAAAAATAAAATAATTACTAAGTTAAATAAAAATAGAGAAAATTACAATGAAACTCGTAAAGTAGGTTATATAAAAAATTATGTTAGTTTAAGACATAAAGAACAACCTAAATTTAGAAAATATGCATTAAAAAATGTACATGAAAATAACATTAAAAGAGATTTAAAATGTACAGATGAAAAGAATATTAACTTGGTTAGTAATCCTGTGGCTTCTTCCAATAACATCTCCAACATTGATTATAGAACAAATGGATTCTGAATTAGGGTATGTAGAAGTTAAAATTGACGAAGTAGATATGGTAAGTAAATTTGATGTAATTTTACATATAGTTTATCCTTCAGAAATTTTAGAAATGACTAATAATTTAGAGACCATAACAAATTCCCTGAACTCAAAAAATGACAAAGAATTCGCTAATAATAAAATAAAAAACATTCAAAATAAAATTAAAACATAAGACATAAAAGAGATAAATAAATTAAACATAAAAGAGGTCTAATCAACTTCATTGGTTCTGCAACGAAATGGTTGTTTGGAAATATGGACGATGAAGATAGGCAAAATATTGAAAATCACCTAAGGATCATCGAACAAAATAGAAAACAATATTTTAATTCTAATAAACATGAATCAAAAGAAATTAAATAGTACTTGTGACGAAAGAGTTCCGATACTTAACGGAAACTATTAACTTTTCATAATTGCACTATTGAAGTAGATAATAATAAGTATAACAGCAAATCTATAATATTCATTGATAAATTTATAATACCACAACAGTATAACAACAATGTAACATTTACAGAACAAAAATTAACTTTTGATGAAATTGTAATAAATCAGGAAAATAATATAAAAGAAATAAAAGAATTAACAGAACACAAAAATGTTAGTTTTAATTTTACTCTTACGATATTTGTAATAATAGTAATAATAGTGGTAATCCTAATAGTTTTAATTCATTATTATTTAAGATATTATAAAATATTTAAAATTGGATCAACACAAATTCAAGGAAATTTTAAAACAAATGAAAATGTAATCAGTGTTAAACTAACAAAAAATGAAAATACCGACAATAATCCTTCTATTGAAAAAATTTCTATAAATGAAAAAATACCAAACCCAATTAATATAGAAACTATTAAACAAAAATACGGTGTTATCTAAATTTCAAATGAAGAATAATTTTTTTTATTAAATATGTACAAACAAAATTTTTATATACATACCTACATTTTTCTTTACCTACCAATATTTATATGTACATTTATTACAAAAAGAAAAGATTCTATAAAGAAAAATTTGATGTACTCTAAATATTAAAGTAATATAAAAATAAACTATGTAATTCTAATTAGGTATAAAAAAGAAGAAAAAAAAAAATTTTTTTTTTCAATTTCATTTTTCAATTATTAGGATAGGTCGGAAATTTGTTTATGAATTATGTAGATGTATAAATATGTAGATAAATACAACAGTAAATAACAAAAAAAAATATGACAAAAAATATTTGTGTTACCTATATCATATTAAATATATACTTTTTATATTAGGTAATATCATTAATTTATGTATAATTGTAACACCTAAGTTGAAAAAATATAAAACAAAATAATAAAGAATATTGTACTTGGTTTGAAAAAACAAAAAAAATAAAATTATGTAACAAATTGAAACTTAAAACCTAAGAAAATATTTTGTACAAAATGTAAACCAATATAAAAGAAAAAAAAAAGAAAAAAGAAACAAATTTCAAATGAGACTTGAAATTAAGTAATTTTTTTTTATAACAACGTTCTATCGTCATAACTCATGATAGTGATACAAAATTTATTTTATTGTTTGTAAGTTTGTAAATATTTCTACTACTCAAATATGATATCATATCAAACATGAATAGAGCTTACGTGAGATATTATTCCTCTCAAGTAGGTGGAGCAATTAACGATATTAGGAGTTTTAAATTTGATTTTCGGAGAACATAAAAAAACAATATTTAATTTTGTTTTAACACTTTTTATATTTTTTCTTTTTTTCTTTTATACAAAAACAAATTTAATTATGTATTTATATATTACAATTATGGATTCAATAACTTCACTTTATAATTTTTATTTAATTTAATTTAATTTAGTTTAATTTAAAATGTTTATTTAATAACGGAGCTTCAGCGTATGGTTTGAAATCCCCAACAGAACTTAATTTAATTCGTTTATTTCCTGATATTTATATTATAAAATTTGCTTATTGAAACAATATTTTGTGGGAACAATAAAAGTTCGATTAGTAGGAATTTTGTCTGTGTGAAAAATAATTGCTTTTATAATAATGTTCCAGATGCTGAATTTGCAGGAACTTGTATATAGATTTATTGAAAGTAAATTTATAGTATAATTTAGTTTTTTATGAATATAGGTGTCATATAAAATTAATTGGAAAGATATTATTTTGTGGAAACATTAAAAGTTCGATTAGTAGGAATTTTGTATATGGGAAAATAATTATGTTTTTATGATAATATTGCAAATGCTGAATTCGCAGGAATGTGTAGATTTACTGAAGGTAAATCTATGGGATAAAAATTATTTACGTTTTTTTAAGAATATAGGTGTCGTATTAACATAATGAGAACTTTGTCTATGGGAAAGTAATATGTATTTCTATAATGTGCAAATGCTGAATTGACAAGAATGTTTTAGATTTATTGAAAATAAATCTATGGGAAAATAATTATATTTTAAATAATGCTTTTTTATTGTTAGTGGTGTCATTACCGTTTATAACACCTCCACCTTTACTCTGAGACTCCGACGAAGTATTTATTATGATTTTCTTATGCTTTTTGTATAAAAATTTTATTATTAAAATTACAATAATTATAAAGAACATAAGAAACATATTGATAGATATATTTATTACATGATTTTTATATTTTTCGTTAATATCTTTTCTATTATTTTCTATATTTTTTACATGAAATTCTTCAAATTTTATATAATTCAAAGCTTTATTTTCAATTATTTTTGTATTATAGAAAGGTAAAATTATTTTGTCATTAATTTTAGTATAAAAATGTTCATAAGTTTTTTCTTTTATTTTAATTTTACAATATTCGTACCTTATTAAATTTTTACCTGTTATAGTAATGTTAAAATTATTACAATTGTGTTGTTAATTAGTATTTGTTTATTATTCTCGTTAATAAGGGATATGGAGTTCTTCAATTTGTTGGTTAATAGCTTGTTCATCATTACAGTCCAAATTATGTTTAATTGTATCGTACATAGGGTTACTATAATTTGGTTGTATTAGTTCAATATTTTTGTGTATTAGTACTCTACTGTTTTCGTATTATGTTATGTTTATGATATGTATTACCTTTTTTAAAATCTCTGATATTTTTTCTATTACCTAGATTTATTGTAATAAAACCATTGTTGTTATCAATATTTTCTACTTCTAATTTTTGTGATAATATTAAAGGTATGAATATTGTAACTAAGAGGGCAATTTTGAACATTGTGATCTGAAAAGAAGTATGTATTTTTTTTTTGTTATTTTTTTTTTATTAATTTGTAGTTTGATTTTGATTTCGTTTTTTCTTTTTTACTTTTATTGTTTATGCTTTGACCGATGGGTTATTATTATCGTTAAATCTCTTTCTGGGTTTGACGTGAGAATTAAAATATTTTAGACCAGTATCTTTATTAGTTATATGGTTTTCATTTAATATTTCTATTTCCATTTTTCTAAATTTCGAGTGGTTTTTCCCCCTCGCGGATCTTTTACAAAGTTTAAACTGGGAGATTTTCAATATCGGTTCTATTTTTATTAAGAACATCTATTGTTTTGTCTTTAATTTTTAGAATTTTATTACGGATATTCTAATAGTCAGTATCCTTAACTTTACCATTTATAAAGTCGATGGGTTTATGGTTGATTGTCGAATGAATAGTATTCTTATACATTGCTATAATTTTTAGAATTTTTTCCTCAACGGTGTCCAAATTTACTCGTTCGTCATGTTTAAGTAGTCTAATATGCTCGTTAATAGTGTTGTGCAGATATTCGACATCGGCGTTCGAAGTATGATTATTATTTGAGGTATAATGAATTTCAATATATTGATTTTGAAGAAATTCCCGTAACGGGATGGCTTTGAAACCTATTTTTTTTCACGATAGATAAATATTGTAAAACGGCTCTTTTGAATTCGTTCCAAATTCGGGAATTAATTTTGATTGCTTGCACAAACTTAGTAAATTTATCGATAAACATTAAAAATAATGTTTGATTTAGGCTATAAAAAACGTCAATATGAACTATTTGGTTGGGACCTAAAGGTATTTTTATTATTTTGAACTTTGTTTTTATGGGTTTTCTTTCATATTTTTCGAGATTACAAATCTCGCAGTTGTTTATAAATTGCGCTACTCTATCGCAAAGCTTTGGATGGTAGTATAGTAACTTCAGTTCATTGCATACCTCTTAAATTCCGCGGTGATTATTTTTCAAATGCTCTTTTTCTATAATTTCGGCAAATTCCTCTTCGTCTACTATATCTTCTAATAATTTTAATTAACTTTAATTGACCACTAGATAAAAAATGTTCGAAAAATATTTTTGTAAGGTTTCTAAAATATCAGAGTCTTCAATATAAATTGCATTGATAGTTTTGGGATTGAAATGATTTTTCAAGACAGTAATGGCTGTTTGTTCATCGAAATTTTTAGTGTGAATTACTTTTCTACATTAATTAAATATTTTTAAGTTCCTAATTCTAAGAGAACCTGAATTTGTTTTATAAATAGAAATTTGAGTTTTAAATACATTTAAAGGAGATTTACTAATTGTTATACTATTATTTTCAATAAGTTCATTTGTCTCGTTACTTCCGAACATTTGCTGTTCATTAAGGTTTACTTCTATACGTGATAAAGCATCGGCGTTACCGTTTTGAACGCCTTTTTTATATTTAATTTCGTAATCAAATTCGGAAAGCTTGAGACGCCAACGAACTAGTTTTGAGTTAAGTTCTTTTATGGAGAAGAGCCATTGGAGTGGCTTATGGTCTGTCTCAATTGCGAATTTTCTTGTGAAAATGTAAGGGCGAAAGTACTTTGTGGCCCATACGATTGCCAATAATTCCTTCTCTATTGTACTGTAGTATACTTCATGCTCGTTAAGAGTACGACTAGCATAACACACGGGGCGTCCGTCTTGTGATAGTGCGGCACCAGCGAATGGGCTTGCATCTGTTGTAACAGTAAAAGTTTTGTTAAATTTGGGATAAATAAGGATTGCTTCATTTATAAGTAATCTTTTGAGAGTTTCGAAACTTTGAACATATTCAGAATTATCAATTTTTAGTTTTACATTTTTCCTTAAAAATGTTGTCATTGGTTAAACACTTTAAAATAGTCCTTAATGAATTTCTTATAATATCCTGATAGTTCGAGAAATTGTTTAATTTGTTTTGAAGTTTTGGGAATAGGGAAGTTTCTGAAGTACTCAATTTTTTTAGGATTTCGTCTTATTCTTTCTAAAGCCACAATGTGACCAAGACACTCAGTTTCTTTTTGCATAAACTCCTATTTATCTAATTGAATCATTAATTTAGCTTCTTCGAGCCTTTTAAAAAATTTTTTCAGCGAATCTATGTGTTCTTCAATAGATGCTGAGAAGATGATGATGTGATCTAAATACACCAAACAAATTTTATTTATATAGTCTTTTAAAACATGGTTCATTAACCGTTGGAAGGTAGCTGGTGCTGTTTTAAATCCAAATGGCATTCGAATAAATTCATAATGTCCATTCTCGACAGTAAACGCGGTTTTGTGAATGTTGCGTTCGTCATTTTCTATTTGGTGAAAACCTTTAGCAAGATCCAACGTGGTAAAATATTGGCATCTTCCCAATTTACTTAGAATGTCATCTATATTTGGTATAGGGTCCCTATCGTCCAAAGTAATGTCGTTTAGTTTCCTATAGTCAATAACGAGTCTCCATTTCTGTGTCCCACTGGCGTCCTCCTTCTTTGGGACGATCCAGAGAGGAGCAGAATATGGGGAGTTGCTAGGCCTAATAATGCCCTTGTCCAACATCTCGTTAATTTGCCTTTGTACTTCCTCTTTGTCAATTTGAGGGTATCTATAAGACTTAGTGAATATTGGAACGTCATTAATAGTACCAATACGATGTTTGATAGCGTTTGTGAAAGATAAATCTAAGTTTTCATTATAGAATAAATACGAGTTTTGTTGTATAACTTGTGATAAATGCATTTTTTCAAAGTTGGATAAATGTTCATTACAAATTTCGCTTAAGACATTAAATTTGTTATCAGTTTCAGAAATTATATTAAAGTTATTATGGTTTACAATCTCAGTTTCTAATGGTGAAAAAGTTATAGATTTATTACCGCTATTAAGAATGTTTGCTTTTACAACGGCTGTATAGTACTTCATGTATTGCTTCTTGAATTGTGATTTCGCCATCTGAGGACTTTCTTTTCTGCAGATAAGCGAGACCATCTTTTTGAAGTACTGGTACAGTTAATTCATATTCATCTTTCTGAGCAATATTATATTTTGTGTCTTTATTTTTATTTTTAAAATGTCTTTGAATTTCATTATAAAGTGTGGTTAAAAGGTGTTGACCTAAGTCAATTTTAGTTTTTAATGGCATTAAATATTATTGGCTATTAGCCCGTCATAATTGTCATGAAAAGTAAAGACATACATTTCCACCTTCTTTGTTGAGTCTCCCAATTCTTTAAAAAGAGGTATAACTGCTTTATGAGTTATTTTTACATCTTGATTTATAGTTTTATTATTTATGGGGTTTTGAAGTTCTGTTAAATACATTGGATGACAAAGGTTAGAATTTATAATAGAGTGTGTTGCTCCGGTATCTATAATAAATTTAAGTGGTCTAATATTCTCACTAACTAAGATATATGGTAATTGAAATTCGAGGCAGTTAAAAGAAAATTTGCTGGTAATTCTGTTTTGTTAACACTATTCTGTGTTTCTCCAATGTTTATTTCCATTGGTTCAGATTCAGAAATTTGATTATTTCTGTTATAATTGTTTGTTACATTACTATTATTTAGAAATGGGTTTTTCATATGTGGGTAGTTGTTACTATTATTGGGATTATAATAGTTTGAATTTCGATTTTGAGAGTAATTCCATTGGTGGTTCCTATTGTTATTAATACTGTTATTTTGATTGTTCCTATAGTTGTTATTATTATTTTGGTTATTCTTATTAAAATTGTTATTATTTTGGTTGTTCCTATTAAAATTGTTATTATTTTGGTTGTTCCTATTAAAATTGTTATTATGTGGGTTGTTCCTATTAAAATTGTTATTATTTTGGTTGTTCCTAATGAAGTTGTTATTATGAAGCTTTGTATTATTAAAGTTTCTAGAATTATTGATAGTAGCGTTATTATTGCTGCAATTATGATTGTAATTGGTTTTGGTGATTGGGTCAGCAGAAAAGTTTTTATTTTAATTAATAGAATTAAATGTCTTTTGACCACTAAAATTATTAAGGTTAATATGTGCGTAGCATGCTTCATGTAAAATGTCAATAGCGAACTCAAGTGTTTTAGGACCACGACAATATAAAATTGAACGCATTGGTTCAGCCATTTTGTTCTTAAAAATAGTTAGAGCAGAGTTTTTATTATTACTAATTGTTTGTTGAGCAACTGTTGAGTTGGCTCCTAATTCTAAGCTAACTTTTATATTTAATCTTCATAATGTATTTTTAATTTCGTTGTAGAAATCAACGGAATTTGTCTTAAAGGTGGTAGCTCTCAGTTGGTCAAAAAGTTCTTCAAGACTACACCGATCGCTAAATTTTTTTACAAGGACGTTTTTTATTTCAGTCCATTTCTTAATGTGGTTGTTTATTTCCACAACTTCCCTCGCTTTTCCCTTAAGTTTTGATTTAATCAAGTCTACAAATATACTTTGACTTATGTCATCATATTTGCCTAATAAAGGGCTTACTCTATCAACTAAATCTGTGAAGTTTTGTAGTTCTTCAAAGTCTCCAGTAAAGTCGGGTAATTAATCGAGATATTTCAGGGGGTTAATAGTAAGGCTTAATTGAGTATCAGTCATTTTGATTTTTATTATAATAATTACTTAAATATTTTGTTTTTTTTTTTACAAAGAAAACTATTACTAATTTTAAATATTGCAAGATATCTTTCTATAACCTAATTGTACTTATCGCTATTTCTATAATTTTAATATTTTAAAATTTCTAAATTATTGCTTACGTTAAAATTTTAAAGTTGTTTTTGATGTTGATCAGCTTCGGGATAAACAGGAACTTAAACAGTAACGAGATGTACAGAAACTAAACAGCAACTTGTTGTACAGGATAACAGGAACTTGATTTAATATTCGCACCATATAGTTAGATTTTTATTATTTTTTTTGTTTTTTTTTTCAAAAAAAAAAAATTTTATAATTTTATATATTTATTTGAAGTTTATATAATATAATAACCTTTATGTAATAAAATTCTTTTTTTTTTTTATTTCATATATTTTTTTTTTTTAATAATAAATAATTTAATTTATGTTATAATATTATTCTTATTCTTCCCATGTACACGGAGGGTAAAATGGGATTGTGTCTTCGTCGTCACTATCGACAAACATTGCAAATAGTTTTTTAATTTTATTAATTTATAATTTTTAAATATATATGCTTTCCTTTTTTTTTTTGATTTAATTTCACTTATTTTTTCTTTTTATTTATTTATTTATTTATTTTTTAAATTTCTCTTTTCTTTTTTGTATACAATAGAATTAAAAAAATATACAGTGTGTTGATTTTATTTTAAACTTTTATCACTTCGTTTGATAAAAGTTTTTTTTTTTATTTGTTTTTTTCTTTAGTTTTGCAAAAAAAATTTTAAAACTTCGTTTGTTTAAAATTTTATATATATATTTTTTTTTATTTTAGAAAGTCTTTCACCAAAATAAAAAGCTTTTCACGAAAATGTTTATAAGTTAATGCGCTATAAACGTGTCGAGACACAAAGCTTTCTCTTTTATTTATTTCTTCTTTAAATTAAAAAGAAAGCACCAGTTTTAGATCCGATTTTCGGAGAACATAAAAAAACGATATTTAATTTTGTTTTAACACTTTTTATATATTTTCTTTTTTTCTTTTATACAAAAACAAATTTAATTATGTATTTATATAATATAATTATACATTCAATAACTTAACTTTTTAATTTTTATTTAATTTAATTTAATTTAATTTAGTTTAATTGAAAATGTTTATTTAATAATGGAGCTTCAGCGTATGGTTTGAAATCCAGAACAGAACTTAATTTAATTCGTTTAATTTAATTTTTGCTTATTGAAACAATATTTTGTGAGAACAATAAAAGTTCGATTAGTAGGAATTTTGTCTGTGTGAAAAATAATTGCTTTTATAATAATGTTCCAGATGCTGAATTTGCAGGAACTTGTATATAGATTTATTGAAAGTAAATCTATGGGATAATTTAGTTTTTTTTTTTTTTTTTTAAAAACTAAAACTAAATATTAACTAAAAATTGAATTCCAAATCTAAATACATCGTTTTAGGATTGATTTGTTAAATTTCTGATGAGCGGATTTTTTGAGCAATAACAGGAATCCAAAAAAGCAGGGGAAAGTATTTCGATCTGTTCAGAAATCAAATTTGTATTTGCTAATTCGTGCAGATACTTAGTGGCTAATTCGTGCAGATACTTAGTTGTCTCTCATTAAGGGTAGAATAAAAAAACAGAGCACTAAATATAGAAATTTTATTTCAACAAAAGAAAAATCAATTAATTTTCTTTATATCAATTTTGTGCAAAAATAAAAATGTGCGCATTTCATTCAAATTCAATATGCTTTTATGCATACTTTAAAACGTTTTTTAGCTATATATCTTGTAGCATGCGATGATCGATAAATCAATAAAAATAATATATCCCATTAAGAGCAGAATAAAAATTTTGCACACACTTAATATAGAAATTTCATTTAAATAAAAAATAACAAAACATTTCTTCATATTAATTTTGTGCAAGATTAAAAATCTGCGCATTTCATTCAATATTTTTTTATGTATACTAAAATATTATACTAAAATATTTATTTTGTATATTGTTTTACGTATACTAAAATATTATACTAAAATATTTTTATATCAAGAGTAGTGGTATATTAATTTTAAAAGAATGGAATACTATGAAAGAGAAAAAGAGAATAACTTTAGTCAGTGTTGCCAGACCGTGGGAAATTTCCCGTGGGAAATTTCAACATGACATGAGAAAAAGGGAAAAGTTTTGAAATTGTGGGAAATTTCAATATTTTTGATATTATTCTTAAATAATCTACAAAGTATTTTATTTAAAACAATAAATTTTTAATTCTTAATAATAATCTTTGTATTTACATTATAATAATAATAATACATATATGTTTTTTTTTATCACGAAACGAATTTTAGTACTACAAATTTGACTAGTCGCCTTCAGTGTTAGGGCACTAATAGAAATAATTATAGGGCACTAATAAAATTACCAAAGAAAAATATTTGGATTAGTATATTAAGTATGTATTTGTTATATTATTAAAGAATTAATAAACACAAAAAAAAAAAATTTAAATTAAAAACTGCGTTCGTCTATTTTTCATCATTAAGAATCTGTCAAAAACTTTTTCAATAGAAACCGTAATGTCATTATCATTATGTAAAAGAGCTAAACCAGTTAAGCTTTCTTCTCCCATAGAATTTCTCAACCAGGTGTTCAGTCTTCGCAACATAGAAAAACTTTGCTCTGCTGTGGCGACAGAAATAGGAATAGTAAAAAAAATCTTCAGTAAAATTAATACATTAGGAAATGTGAAGACAGAACTTATATGGCATCATTATAACTTGAGCCATTTAAACTTGGGTATTACTTACTTTAAAGGTCATCGCGCCGTCCGCGTGTAGCTGTTATAACGCGTCATTATAATTTGGTCTTTAATGGAAATGTTTTTCATAAAAATAATATTGCAATTATCCGAAAACGGTAGTCAAGTATAAAACATGTTGTATACTAATTTAAATCAGTTTCTCAGGGTGGGGATTAGCCCCAGTTCCTCCTCGCCCTTAAATCCGCTGAGTGTTGTGTTTTATTATTATTTGTAATTCCAAATTGATTATCTGTACTTTATTTTTGTTTTTCGTTTTCGTTTATATTTTAATTTATGTTACTTATTAATACATATTTTTTTAAATCCAATCAATTTTTTTATTAAAATACACATAGTTTATTTTAATCAAATTAATTTAATTTTAATCAAATTAATTTAATCATCAAAAATAAATAACATAGACATAGCAATTTCTTCAAGGGAAATTTGGTGGGAATTCTCGTATTTTTAAATGGGAAAAAAAGGGAAATTCGACAACCAAAAAAGGAATTCCAAAAAAATCTGGCAACTCTGGCTTTAGTTATACATATTTCATTCATAGATTTTACTATTTTAGAAAAAGAAAGATAGGTTAAGGGAAGCGTGAGGCGAAAGTGTTTTTTACTAATGTCATGTTAATGTCAGTTAAAAATTATTATTTCAAAAATATATGTTATGGAATATATAAATATAAAAGAAAGGGTATTCAAAATTTGGTTCACAAATATAATATCTATTGAATAATATAAAAAATATATATAAATATAAAAATAAGGGTATTCAAAATTTCAGTTAAAAGTTATTTCACAAATTGACAATTATGTATTAGTGTTACATTAAAAGTATTTAAGATAAAACACTTCATAGTTTAGTAAAACAATCTTGTTCAGTTAAGTTTATTAGCTTATATTATTTAATATATATATACACTAGCAGAGTACTCGGCGTTGCGCGGAGTATTTTATTGGCTTTATGAAATAAAAATTATTAACTTTTGTTTCTGCGTTAATATAATTTAATTAATATAGTTAACTTATTACTTTGCATTTACCGATGCTGGTAGTTTATATTCTATTTTTTATTAGATTTAGTTAAATTGAATAAACAGAGCCAAGAATTAGAGACAATTCTTCTACAAACAATGTTTAAAGGAATCAATAATCTATTGAGTACACAATTACGGCGAAGTGAATTTCCACAATATATTCTTTAATACCGAGACATAAAATCGCATTTCAATTATGACCATTATGTAGTACATTTTTTTTCGTAAGTAATGTCAATTCATGTTTTTGTGAATTATCCTTTTAAGCACATTTTGAAAAATTAGCTATTAGGTTCGCTCTGTCCCTCCGTCTGTTTACAAAACTTATATATTAGTTAATATTCGTTAATACCGAAACATAAAATCGTATTTAAATTATAAAAGACCATAATGTAATCAATTTTTTTTTGTAAGTAATGTCACTTCATGTTTTGGTGAATTATCCTTTTAAGCACATTTTGAAAAATTTGTTATTAAGCTCGCTCTGTCCCTCCGTCTGTTAAAACTTATATACTGTTTAATAAACAGCAATAAAATATTAACTATGCATAGGTCTCTTAAAAGAGTAATGTTGTAGAACAACTTTTTTATGTACCCTCACCATTGGAGATCCTACAGCACCGACAGCTCTTCAAATTTTGAAAAAACTTCTTTTTAAATGCGTACATTTCAGGTTCTCTTTAACATATTTTCAATATAAAAAATAAATGATTGTTTTTTACCTTTATAAATCAACCAGAATTTTTTTACCTTTAGTTTTTCTAATTATGTTTCCAAATTGATTGGCTAAAAATATGTGTAAAAATTGTATATGGATAAGAATGTAAGGTTTTCTGTTCTTTAAATATATATGTAGTCATTTTTGATTAAATGATGTACAGAAATGTGAATATGTTTTCTAATTTAATTGATTAAGTTTATAGTATTTTTAAATATACGGATATTATACATACTATATGCACAAATTTCAATGATATTTTATGGGAAACATGTTATACACATGCATCTTATATAGGTAGACCACATGTAAAGACCACATGTAAGTAATGCATTTCTGAATGATGACATGATGATTGTCTAATGTAGGAGATTGTTTCTGTTTTTTAACAACGGCCGAAAATATTATGTTGTTAAGACTTAAACACAGTATTCTTAAGATACTTAATAAGGTTACGTTAATTACTGTTCTATATTAGAAATTTGCATTGAAAGGTTTTTATAGAATATTAGAAACATTATAGATAAAAGTAAAGAGTGTTGGAAATATCTTTTTAATAATAATAACAATACACAAAATTAGGCAAAATATTATTAATAAGTGCTCTTGCGGAAATGGGTTAACAAACGTTAACAAACATTTTGTCACAGGCTTAATTTAGAACCATAAATTCATCCTGCCAATTCGACAGAAATTAGAAACAACATTTTTTTTTGACAGCCTATCGTGTCGAAATGTGTTAATGTATCACAACAAAATTTATTGAATGAGTTTGTCTGCCAAAGTGCAATACTTGTGCAAATTTTCAATTGGTCAAATCGTTTAAGCACAACAACAAAAAATGAGAATTTCATGGCCTGAAGCCTGATGGGTTAATGTATCGTAACCAAATCAACTCAGAAAGCTTTTGTTATAAAGACCTACACTTTTGTAAATTTTCAACTCAATTGGTCAAACCGTTTATGCAGGACAACAGAAAAATTTTATGAACTTCGTTTGGCTCTCCTGCCCAAACGGGTTAACGGAACTTCATAAAAATTTGTCACAGACTTTTTTTCGGACCATTAAACCACCATACAAAATTAGATATAAATCGGAAATAAAATTTTTTTTGGAAGCCCGCCGGGCCGAATCCTAATAGTTCCTGCAAAATTTGGTTGCAATCGGACTGGTGGTTTTTACGTGAAAAGGGCACAAACAAACAAACAGAATTTCTGCTTTATATATTAGATTTAATTTTAAATTTGTATTTAATTTATTTACTTAAATTTGTGAATTGTGATTAAAATTTGTGTTTAAAGTTTTTTTTTTGACGAAACCAAAAAACCTATATTTTTTTTAGCAAAATCGTCCAAATTGTAAATTTTATTTTTCTTCTTTAAATTATATTTTTTATAATAATATATTAAATGTCTGCAAAGTGTAAATTGTGAGCGAAGCTTTTCAAAATTGAAAATATTAAAAAAATTATTTACGTAGTACGATGTCCCAGGAAGGGTTGGTAAGTTTAACCATTATATCAACAGAAAAGGAATTTCTTGATAATTTGGATTACACCGATTTAATAGACGATTTTGCTAAAATTAAAGCTGGGCGAATTAATTTCAATTAATTATCAAAAAAAGGCTATAGTTAAAGTGTAATAACTTTTTTTATAGATAAATGTTGGATTTTTGGTTTTTATTAGTGTTTTACCTTTTTGTAATATGAATTTTAAAAATTTTATTTGAATTATTTAAGTTATGTTGCAATTTAATTTAATTTGTTTAATTTTTGTTTCAAATTATTAATTGTTTTTTATTTTTGTTGAATTTTTTTATGTTGTTATATTGGCTTTTTATTTTAATTTATATTTTATTATGTGTTTTATATTTTTTTATTTAATTTATTTTATAATTATTGACCCTTTGAATATGATTTTGCATATGTGGCATTTTACTAACAATTGTTTCATAAATTTATTTATTTATTAATTTTGTAACATATTTATTAACAATATTATTATTTTAGATTTTAGATATTAAAAATTCGAGATTTAAAAAATACAAAAATATTTAAAGGGTTAATTGAGGAATATACCTCCGTGCGACACCTCATTGAAAAAAATGCGTTGGAAATTCTACCTCAAGGGTGATGTAGTAACGGATTTTTTTAGGACGCCAGTTTTTGAAATTGCATAGAGCGCTGAAAAGTCTAGCGCCGGCCCTGAGTGGGAAAGTAGAAAAGTTTTACTAAAAGTAGTTTTAAAAGAGTATTCTGTTTTTTTTGCAGTATATCTATGTTAGTTTTTGCAGTGCTTTTCCATACAGGATAGCCATATAATAGTATACTGCGAAAAATTATTTTAAAAATGAGCATTTAATTGTCTGAATTTAGGGTTGATTTTCAATTAATTAATGGATAAAGCATGCGGATAATGAGTTTTTTCTATCGTTTTTAGAAGATGAGGTTTAAAAGTTAATTTTTTATCGATGTGAATGCCGAAATATTTGATTGTTTCTTCACAGGGTATTTGGTTGTTATTGATAATAAGATTTCTGTTTGACAAGAAACTGGATTTCCTCTTTTTTGTGAAGAATATCGCATTTGTTTTTTCACCATTTATTTTAATTTTCCACTTAAAGAAATAGTTTTGAATAAGAGCTAAATTGCTTTCCAGGTTTTGCATAATTTCATTTGGGCACTTGGAGGTACATAATTTCATTTTGGCATCTGAAACCGAATTGTTCATAAGGTAGAATGTTTTTAATTTCTAAGAACTTTTCAACTCTAAGTCAAATTATTTTTTCAAAAATTTTGCCAATAGTATTCAAAAAACTAATTGGGCGATAACTATCTATTTTGGCTAGGTCCTTCCCTTATTTTGGAATGCATGTAACTAAAGTTATTTTCCAAATTTTGGGAAAGTAGCCCAGTTTTATGCATTGATTGAAAATGTCACTTAGAATTTTGTAACTTACTCTAGGTAAGTTTTTAAGTACAATATTGGAAATCCTGTCTTGATCTGGAGCCTTTTTTACTTTTATTTACCATTAAAATAATTTCTTTCTGTGAAGTAAAATAAACTTATTCTGTGAGTTGAGAATTTAATTCATTAATGGATTCTTGAACAATGTCTAGTGTAGTTGCGTCGCTGAGATTATTAGTCTTAGCATTGTTTTGCCGAGCAAATAAATATGCTAATTTTTTAGTCTTTTCTGTATCTGTAGTCAAGAGTTGATCGTTGTGTCGCAGTGCTGGCATTTTAGTCTTTTTCTTTTTAAAGATTTTGTTTAAATCCAGAATGGTTTGCTTACCTTATCTAACGAAGCCAAATAGACATTCCAACTTGGGTTTCTTAATTCAAAGATTTCTTTTTTTATTATGTGGTTATAGTGGTTGTAAATTGCACTGTCAACTAAATTTCTTGAACATTGCCACCTGCGGCGTGTTGAATTTCTAAGAGCAATTAAGTGCTTTATACGTTCTTCATTTTGGTAAATTATCAAGCTTACGTAGAACTTTTTTTGGGACTTTGCTTGTCGTTTCCTGAAGGCACTTGTGGAAATATTTAATAGAATTTTAAATATCATCGGGAGAACTAAAAGAAGTAAAGTTATATTCAGATGTTAGATTATTTAGAATTCTACCAAACTTTTTCCAGTTTGTTTTTTTAAAACATAGGGTTTCCGTAGCATCTTGGAGAGTTATAGACTGATTTATGTGAAACATTATTTATTTATTTATTTATTTATTTATCCCAATAAAAGTACAAAAGGCTTGGCCTTATAAGTGTACATTGGAAATCACAAATTTAGATTAAAAAATATAATTATTAAAAAAAAAATATATACAATTATTTACGTTAAATTAATATAATTTTACAGTTCAATAAAAAATAAGAAATTACAAGGCTAATGATTATATAATATGTAATCAACAAATACCTAATAACAATTGCAATACCCAAATTTCAGAATGACATTAACAACTAGATAATTTAATTTGAAGAGAGGGTGCAAATAAGAAGCTAGCAAGACAATACTATTAAGAAAAGCCAGGGCACACAAAATAAGAAAAAAAAAGAGAATAACAATAAGCAATGAAATGCCGAAGATAAAAATTAGATTGAACTTAAGAACACTTTGCAATCAATAATAAATTTACTAATAGAAACATGGACTTTAATTGAAGTATGTAATAGGTTCCATAGCCTGATAACTTTTACAACAAAAGGCCCATAGGTCTAGTAGTAAATCGAGGGAACCGAATTTGATTAGTTCTCAAAGAATGCAATTGATTAAATTTAGAAAAAAGATAAACAGGGAGTGATGATCGAAGTATTTTAAACAGCATAATTAGACAGCGTAGATTATAGAAAGTTTTAAGTCGCGGACAACCAATTACATTCTCGGTGAGATGTGAAATATGATCATACCGGCCCAGTGAATAAATAAATCGAGTTGCGGAGTTTAATGATCTTTCTAGTTTCAAAAATATACTGGCATCACAACCACTAAAGATTTCACATCCGTAGAGAAAGTGAGGAATTATCAAGCATTTGACAAGTTCAAAACGTACATGTTGCGGGAGGAAGTGTTTGAGGAAATGAAGTTTTTTAAGTATAAAATATATGCTTTTATTTATTACAGCAGCCTGTTTATCCCATTTCAAGTCTTCTGTTATATAAAGACCTAGACTTTTAACAAGGGCAGAGAGAGATACTACAACCCCATTAAGGTAAATATTAGGCATTAAGTGTTTGATGGGTTTTTTATAAATAGCTATGGCCTGGGTTTTAGAAACATTTAATTGAAGATGATTTAATTGTGCCCATCTGTACACTTCAATCAGATCACTGTTCATTTTGGAGACACCATTAAGAAGGTCGTTTATGCTACAATCCACCATGAGCTGAACATCATCTGCAAAGATATGAGTTAATGAATGATTGATCACAGAAGGTAGATCATTGATATAAATAACAAACAAAAGAGGCCCAAGAATTGAGCCTTGGGGAACCCCTTTATTCATTATGTTGAAATTATAAAATAAATCACCAACACAAGTGCATTGAAATCTGTCTGATAGATAGGAGAATATGAGTTTGGTGGCCAGAAGCGAGAAGAAAAATTGGTTGACAAGTTTTTTACAAAGAAGAATATGGTTTATGGTGTCAAAGGCTTTGCTAAAATCAAGAAGCAGTAAGATAGAAACAAATTTCTTATCAATGTTTTCCTTAATTTTTTCAGTTATCCCAAGCATAGTAGTGGTGGTGCTGTGGCAGGTTCTAAATCCAGATTGATTTTGGTAAAGGTTTACACGAGGATCACTTTCAATGAATTTTGGTCTTTTATAGCAGATTCACAAAGTTTGGAGAGAAAAGAAAGAATAGTAATAGGTCTGAAGTCCGAAGGTGCTTGAGGATTATTAGTTTTAGCAATGGGATTAATTCGTCCTTACATCCACTCAGAAGGAAAAGAAGAAGTAGTTAAAATAAAGTTAATAATATGAAGAATGTAAGAACCGAAAGCAGGAAAGATTAATTTAATAAATTTTAGATGAATACCATCAAGTCCAACAGCATTAGAAGTTTGCTAATTTAGTATTAGGTAAAGTTCATGAAGAGAAATATTACGGAAAGAGAGAGCGTTAGACTTTTCTTCCAAGTTAGCTATATTAAATGACGTATCCCTATGCTCAGTGCTCTGAGAACCTGAAAAATAATTATTCAAGTGATCTATATCTTCAACAAAAGTTTCATGCGGATTACTCTCCAAGGCTCCAAGATTTTTCGCTTTTTTCCAAAATTCTCTAGAGTTGGAGGTTTGGTTAAAAATATGTTCCCCGTAGTCTCTTCTTGCATTTTTATTAATTTCTGTAACCTTGTTTCTTAAAACTTTGTACTTTGACCAATTCTCATTAGAAGGGTTAGATTTATAAAGCTTAAACGCACTATCTCTCAAAGAAATTGCTCTTAGAATTTCAGGATTCTTCCAAGGACACTCACGGCTTTGAACTAGTTTTGTTTTAACAGGAACAAATTTATTAAATAAATATTGTATAGCAGAATTTAGGCAACTTAATTTAGTATTTATATCCAAAATATTAAAGATGAAGGAAAGGTCAATGCTAAAAGCTTCTGCAAAGAGTTCAGATTCATTTAAATTATTATAATCTCGATAACTAAATGTATTCGGTGTTTTAATAAGAGAAGAATCAATAGACAAATAAATAAAGGCATGTTTAGAAATACTTGGTATCCAGAATTGATCCGAGAAGTCAACGAAGTCAGGTTTACTTAATACAAAGAAATCAATAAGAGAAACAGAATTATGAAAAACATCAAAGTGAGTTGGTGAAGAAGCATTCGAATGAAGAGAAAGATTAAAATTTTCAAACAATTCGACAGTGGTATTTCTAGTGAAACTATTCAGTAAGTTTAAATTAAAATCACCCATGATCACAATATTTTTATATTTTGAAGATAGTTCAGAAAAAGTATCAGAAAGGTTATCAATATCTCCTGACGGTCTATGGAGAACGCCCAACAAATAAGAGGTTTCATTAAAAAATGTCTGGATAAAAATATACTCAATTAATGAATCGGCAGGAGAAGACTCAATGATTTTAAATTTGATTTTAGTTGAAATAAAAAATCCTACACCTCCACCAGTACGCCTGGGACGATCGTTCCTGATAAGCTAATACCCTGGTATAGTTAAAAGAGAATCGGTATGATACAATTTTAGCCAAGTCTCTGAAGCACCAACGATGTCTAAGAATGAACTTTGAATGATGGATTTGATGTCGTCAAACTTTTCAGTGCGCTTTTCTGGTAAGATACTCTGGGAATTAAAATGACCAATATTAAGAAAATTATTTGTCCTGGACTTAAGATTTTTTCTTAAAATAGAATTATCGCAAGCTTCAACACCCGATGAGATAATGTTATCTGACATTTTTATTTGATAAAATAAGCGAAGTTAAGCCATTAAGAAAATTGAGTAATGCAAAAAAAATATTATATCTGTACATAATTAGTTAAAATAATGCAAAAATTTAATAAAATTGAGTTATAAACACAATCAATATAATTGGATTAATATATTTGATTAAAGAACTTTTTATGAAAAAAAGAAAAAATCAAAAAAAAAAAAAATTTTTTAGCAAAATTTAGTTAAAGTAATTAATTAAAAAGCAAAAGTATGTAAAATATCGTATATAAAATTAAATTAAATTAGCTTAAATGAACACTGCAGTAAATGATGTAAAACTCATACTGGATCGTTTGACTCATGACTCGTTATCAAGTGATCTTGAGATGTTATTTTAGAAATTTGTCCACTTTCAGTTTTTTGAATATACACTTCCCCTTTCCGAGTAACTACTTTATATATCCAACCATCGTTTTTCATTTTAGAAGCTAGACGAAACAGCTTCAAAGATAAAGGTGGAAGACTTTCATTAATGTAAATACGATTTGAACCAGAAAAACCAATATGTGAAACTTTCAAAGTTCTAAACGATAAATATTTATTAAAAAATTCATCTCTATTGCTTCGTCCCAAAAACTTAACAATAATGGTACCAACTCTATTTGACATGCGGAACATAGAGTTAACACATGCAAAACCAACTTGAAATCCGATGGTGTCTGAAATTTTTTTAAACAAGCTGACCATGCTTTCTTCCTCAGTACGTGGTACGCCATTTATAAGAAGATCAGCATGGTGTGACGATTTTTCGAGCATAAAAACTCTAGCATTGAGTTCATTTGAGTTAGAAGAACGAGAAGTAGCAGCCAGATTGATACGTTCATTTAGATCAGTTTCAAGTTTATCAAATTTACTAGACATGGTATTGATATTTGATATTGCTTTGGCTTCAATTTTTGCATATAAAGATTTCTCTAAACTATCAACCTTCACATTAATTTTCTCTATGTTAATGTCGAGACGTTTAACCGTATCATCAAGTTTTTTATTAATACGAATTCCCATGTCACTCAGCTTTTCTGCAATGATGACCTTGATAGTATTTTGGATCGAGTCAAGACGAGTGGGTAAGTCTTGAATTAATTTAATAATCGTTTGATTGCTATCCACAGTTGATTTCCCAACGAGTAAAGGGGATTTAGATAGAGATGAGGTGCTATTAGAGCATAAATTCATCAAATTGTTTGTGGTGGCCATAATTCAGATGCAAATCAGGAAGTCCAAATTAGAATTTGAAGAAAAGGTTTATGTTGAGCACAATGCAATTTAATGAATTCTGATACAAATATAGAAACTTATTAGTCTTCAACATTTACAATTTCACTGCTCCATTAGAACAAGACCACAAAACAGATGAAATAAATTTAGTAGTAAATAATAATGCGATTGTGATTTAAATTATAATTTATTATTTATAATAAAAGTTTCAATAATTTATTATGTTATATATTAAATTAGATATAGATTAGATAAAATTTTATTTATTATACCCGTACGATAGGATCGGGTATAATAAAATTACTCCTCCGTTTGCAACACCTCGAAATAAGCGAGCTAGATATACCTTCAAAGGTATGGATCGGATCAGAAAAAAATTCTAAGACTTTTGAGCCATGTCCGTCCGTCCGTCCGTCAGCACGCTAACTCAAAAACTAAGAAAGCTAGAATCTTGAAATTTACACAAAATATTCTGGGAGTAATTTGTAGGTTCCCTATTTTTTTTGGTTGAGTTTGGACCAAGCCTTAGGGTAGCTCTCGAACACCTAACTTTTAGATCCCCACATTTTTTTTGAAATAGAGCTATGAAATTTTAACTGCTTATAGATATCACAAAAATATTAATTTTATTTTTAATAACTTTTTTTTGTAGCCCCACTCGTTACGGAGCTACAGCTCCCCAAAGGTTCAAAAAAGCTCTATATTTAAATTGTTATAGCACAAGTTGTATAAGGTATATCTTCATTTTGAAAACGCCAAACGATTACTACTTTTATTAGCTTTAAAAGTATATATAAAATAAATATATTTTTGTGGCATACGGTGTCTTAATTTACCGTTATGCGAAACTAAAATTTTGCAAAATCCTTTAACCTTTCTATCTTCTAAGCGGTTTAATTTGGAAACTTGAAATTTTTACAGAAGTTAGATCTTTGAAAATAAGTATGAGCCATTTCAGAAATTTTTTTTGTATCACCCCCCGTTTACGAGCTGTAAGGGGTCAAAAACTGAAAATTTCCTATTTTTAAACACCTGTAACTTGAACACCTGTTAAAATTTTTTTGAAGTAATACACAAAAATTAAAGCTTCAACATTATACTCTTATTTCTGTTAACAACTTTTTTTAATAATATATGGTTACTTTATAATTGACGAAAGAGTTACTTGATTTTTTCAAATTTTCTAACAAATTTCTTTAACTAATTTTTTGCATTTTGTTTTACTCGATAATTTGAAATTGTTGAAGATATAATGCGTAGTACAAAAAATGTAAATAAATAAACAACATAACGGTTGCTTGAAGAATTTTTATTTATATGATATTGATTTACATACATACTTATATAATATCATGTTTATTTACATATCGTATATGCCACTAGTGAATGAATGATAAGAGTATATATGTATATTATATAGCGCCGTATTTACATACATATATGTATTTTATTGTACTTATAAGAAATTATTCTGTCAATGGAATATTTAAATATAATATAATATAATATAATAATATAATTCGCACAAAATTATATTTATTATTTTGTACTAAGTAAATTTAATATATATTTACCGCTTAGTATTAAATGGTACTATAGAATATTTGAAAAAGTTTTGGATTGATAATCGTTATGTGGAAGGTTAGAATTTGCTTTAGAAGAATGTATAAACATATAGTTTGAATATATCTGCAACCCATAGTTCTAGAAATTATAAAATTCACCCAAATTATTTTAAAATACTAAAATATTAAAAAAATAATATTGTAAGCAGAGTGACAGGCTGTGAACATACTAACGGTTCGTACGGGTATCTAAGAGTTGACAAAGACAACTGTATTCTTCCTCGTTATTTTAATGTTTTAATATTTATTTATATGTTTAGTAAATTTTAGATCATTATATTAAGTTATTTTAAATTAAATTAAGTTAGTTATAGGTTAACCGGGCCTGTTTTAAACTATTGCCCTTTAAGTATGAATGTTTTGATATTCTTACGGCCTGTAATCTTATTCGGTCATGATGGCCGGTACTTATTCATATATATTTGTGCACTTAGAAAGTCGTATGTAACGACTTGTAGTTCTGTTAATCTTTTTGGAGCGCTCTGACAAATGTTTCGTGGAAATAATCGATGAAAACTATTATTTTTATAGTTTTTTATTTTAACTATTTTTAAAATTTATAATTTTATTGAATTTAAATTAAACAAAAAAAAAAAAAGTATTGATTTTAAATCAAGTGCAGTGCAGTTTAATTATAGATTAGTAATCTGTAGTTTATTATCGCATGTGTGCTAACACTGTTTTAGATGTCGATACTTTATTTAGAATTAACGATTTTGCCAACACTGGTAGAATATATTGACAGCTAATATTTATATATTGATTATTGACAGTAATAATTAAAGTGTGTTTATAATATATGTTTTTGTATAGATGAATTAATATTTTGATTTAAAGATTAGATTAAGATTAAGATTGAAACTACGATTAAATATTGTTATTATAAAATTGATAGATTAAATTTTGTTATTTATTTAATTATTTAAGGCAAGTTATTGTGATTAAATTTATAAAAGTGTTGATTAAATTAATAATTAATGGAATAAGTTTTAATAGTTCACTTTGTTATTAAATATTAAAAGTATTAAGACTTTGTAATAAGAATTTAATAAATGTTTGTAAAAATTATATTTAATTGTTTGATCATTTATGATTAGTTTAAAATTTATTTTAAATTCACTTATTTTATCAAATGACTTTTTTTCTTTTATTTATAAACTAGAATTTATCCACATTGGAACACAAGTCCGAAATATACATATTATATAATATCAATATATACATATATGCATATATATATATACATGTCTTCCGGTAAACACAATTTTGGAAATTTTAAATTCTTTTAATCGCTAATTATTTTATATTTTGAGTTATTCGAATTAAAAAAGTTAGTAACTATTAAATTATGTGATTTTTAGAAATTATAAAATTTTGATACCATGGATTTTTAAAAACATTTCCAACAATTATTACATACCTCTGTAAAATAATTCACTCTTAAACCATTGTTGATATTTACATTGTCAGCTAATAGCAAACATTACAGAAAGATGATCCGAGCTTAATTCATTTATTGTAGAAGGATAACTTAAATACAACGGAAAGTTTGTTAAAACTAAGTCTAGTGTTGAAGGTTTTTGCCTCGTAGATGCAGGAATATAAGTTGGCAGCAGCTGGAAAAAGCAAGCTATAATTACTATGGCACAGTTTTTCATTTAATAGTTTCCCCCAAGGATTGTTTTTTAGACAATTCCATGAAGTGTGCCTGCAGTTAAAATCACCAGCTATAATAAATTTTGGGAAAGTTTATTAAATAACACATTACATGCCCTCTATTGCTGGAATTGTAGTATTCCCATTTGACAATTCTATAGAATATTGCCTTTATTTTTGAACGAATCTCACTTAATTTTATAGTGTTTTTTTTAACATAAATTAAGAAATTTTGTTTCTGTAAGTAGCGTGCATTTTTAATTTTCATTGGTTTGATATCTATGTAATCTATATTAAATTTTTTTAATTCTGTGAGAAGTTCATTCTTTTCTATGGAACTGTCAAGTCAATACAATACAAGTTTTGTTGGTTTATCACCACGTTTGGAGTGTGTAAAAAAGTGTCATTTTTGGTTGGAATCAATTTCCTTGGAGTTATTTATACCAAAGCGGTGTACAATTTATTAAATTCTTCAGTTGTGTTGGAAAAAATTTTAGTGCTTATACTGCAGTTTTTTATTGTGTAGTTTTTAATACCAAGAGTTTGCATGTGATTACGAATTTCGTCATTAGTTTTTCCGATAATGTTGATAGGTGGTGGTTTCGTTTCCTTCTTTACAGTGGATACTTCTGGCATTTCTGCAATTACATCCATATCAGTTATCTGACTCAGTGGTCCAAATTTATTCGAGTTATTATTTTCCTTAATAATATCAGCTTTTTTTAATTTGTTGGACATTGTCATTAATTGACAGACAACTAATGCCCCGTTTATTTTTTTTTTTTTCCTAAGGGAGGTGGGAATCTTTCAAAGACACCAAGAATTTCCCCTTGGTAGTGTCAGATTCTAATTGCCAAACCCACTTCCCCCTTTAGCCAATATTGTGATGAAACCCTTACCAGCGAACGCAGTATGTTGGCTAGGGAGTAGGGATAGGAAAATGGATACGCAAACATTGAATTGGGAGTGGGATTGTAAGGAAACAATGAATCCGCCTATTATTATTATTTTGCTAACAGAGACTAAAACCGTCACATATTTTACTACAGAGTCAGCACCATCAGTGGATTACAAAGTGCAGCAGTAATAACACCTTACTTGCATGATATAACCAAAGATAGCCCCACTATAGTAGCTATTATTATTATTACTATTATCAGAGATTACATAGAGATGTACAAATTCATACAAAAATTTGTACTAATTTTTTTTCAAACGGCCCAGCTAAAACTGGCTAGTTTTAAAAATCTTAAAGCACAGAAATATTTAGTTTGTGTCATAGCTAAAAGAATTTAGCGAAAACTAGAATCTTCTGTAAAATCTGGTGTAAAATGATCATTCATATATTTTATGTGAATGATTATTAAACTTTTACTAAACCTTGTGATTACTAAACCTTGTGATTATTAAACTTTTTAAAGCAAAGCGATGACAAAATAACTTTTAAAATAGAAAAATAAGGCAAAAATGGGAAAATATATTTGAGAAAATATATATTTAATATGTCGAGTAGAAACGTAAATTTTCAATATGACAAAGAAGACATTCTAAATATCACTTTACAAAAAATATGGAACATTTGGCTAAATATTTCATATAGAAAAAAATTAAATAAAAATAGATTATTTTATAATGTTGACTTTTCTAAAAACAACAAGAAAAAACATTTCAAGGTTATCATTCATATGCATTCAGTATTTCACTACTTCAAGCAGAATTTTTTGAATGTATGAAATGGTATATCGTATATTATATGGTATCAGATGGTATGAATGTTATCTATTTTATGAAAATAATCTGATTTAACTACATTATTTATTTAACTAAATTTAACTGATTTAATATACAGTATCCAGCAAAAGTAATGGTAATTTAAAAAAATATATATAGAAAAGCAATAAAATAATATAGGCGTTCGAATTTTTTCTAATAATATTTTTAACTTTATAACTTCAGGGAAAAACAAACAAACAAAGTAACAAAATTTTTTGTATTATGATTTTATTTTATTTTTTGATCCCATGACTCATATTGTTATATTGTTATATAACGTTATAGCTACATATATATGTGGGTATTTTTTGAAGATAATATAATATACCTAGGTATCAAATAAAAATAACTGAAATAAAAAATAATGCTTTAAAATTCTTCTAAACATTTTTTTAATTAAAAATTATTCCAATTAGAAAAGTGGCATGACATTTGCTGGATACTGTACATATTCATAAAAATTATCAAATCATATCAAATTGGAACATAATTACATTTACACAAAACAAAATATAAATATAAATATGTATTGATTTTTGAATCATATTGAAATACATATATAAAAAGTGCCGATAGTATTTATGTGTATTTCTATTTATATTTAATTTTGATTCACACACACTTTCACAATTTAATAAGCATGTAGGCAAGCTGGTTCAAGTAATATAAATGCATAATGCATAATGCATATATAATATAAAAATTATATTAGATACTGATCAGATCATGCATATCATAATATGTCATCTGATATCATATGATCATATTCAATTATGTATGTTACTTTAAGAAACTTTAAAAAAAAAAGTTGAAAAATGAGACTAAATTTCAAAATCGATATTGTAGCGACATCTAAACTTTTTTGTTGCCATTTGGACATCTCTATGTAGTCTCTGCTATTATTATTATTATTATTATTATTGTTATATTATTATTGTACTATTTATTATACTATTTAATTGTACTATTATTATTATTATTATTATCATTAATATTTTACCACAGAGTCAGCGTCATCAGTGGATTACAACGTGCAGCAGTATATAACACCTTACTTGCATGATATAACCAAAGATGGCTCTACTATAGCAGCTATTATTATTAATTATTATTATTCTTATAATTATTGTTATTATTATTACTATTATTATTATTATTATTGTTATTATTACTAATATTAATTATACGATATACATTATTACGATATAAAAGTACTACATATTTTTTATTTATGACCTGACCGGGGTTTGCACCCAAGAGCATTCGATTGAAAGGTTGGCGATTTAACCACTGCGCCATGAGTCAGATGCAATTTTTAGCTATTATTTTGATATATATATATAAAATGTATAAACTTTATGTGAAATTTGTTTGCTAAGCGAAAAGTGTACTAATCAATCTCAGTGACAGAGACTGACTGAATTTAGTTTTTTATGAATATAGGTGTCATATAAAATTAATTGGAAACATATTATTTTGTGGGAACATTAAAAGTTCGATTAGTAAGAATTTTGTATATGGGAAAATAATTATGTTTTTATGATAATATTGCAAATGCTGAATTTGCAGGAATGTGTAGATTTAGTAAAGGTAAATCTATGGGATAAAAATTATTTACTTTTTTTTAAGAATATAGGTGTCGTATTAACATAATGAGAATTTTGTCTATGAGAAAGTATAATAGATATGTATTTCTATAATGTGCAAATGCTGAAATAAAAAATATTATTTTTTGAATTTACCAAAAAATAAAAAAATAATATTTGGAACAATATTAAGAAGAATTTTTAAAAAGGGACATTGAAATGGTATAATTATTATTTTTATAATGGGTTTCTTTTAATCTGTGTCATTGCCCGATCGGCAGACATGCGAGGACTTCCCTTATATGATTTTGCCTGCCGTGTGGATGTCCCGCTCTTGCTCTGAAAAAAAGAAAATTCCTGGGTAAATTTTTCTTAAACAACCTTTTCGATCTGTCGCAGATGAACTTAACAAATTTTTAGCGCTTTTTAACAAACTCCTAATGGTTAAATTAGGAGAATCACCAGGGTATCATAACGGATCTAAACTGGCCCAAGTGTGCATTTGCAACCCCTACCTACCTACCTTTGTTTGATTAGGTTTTAAAAGAAACCCTTTTACTAAAGATATCCTGCCTGATATGCTTAATTTATGAGAATTTTGTCTATGAGAAAGTATAATAGATATGTATTTCTATAATGTGCAAATGCTGAATTGACAAGAATATTTTAGATTTATTGAAAATAAATCTATGGGAAAATAATTATATTTAAAATAATGCTTTTTTATTGTTGGTGGTGTCATTACCGTTTATAACAATTAGGCCTTTATTAAAATTTTATCCAGATGTACAAAGAGTGCGTGGTTTTGGAAATATATTCGGAAGTTTAATTCGTTACTTAAAATCAGTTTTAACATCAGTGTGGGACTTAATAAAAAAGGAGGCTGTAAACACAGGTAAAAACATTTTTTAATGACATAGCATCTGGTGCAAACATAAAAGAAGCTGTAATTGATCAAAGCAAAGGCGGTATAAAAAATTTACGAATGTCAGTAGTTAATCAACTGCATTCGATGTATGGTGGGAGACGACAAGCCATAAAAAGAAGAGGCGATATAAAAAGACGAGCAGTTTCTAAAAAGACACATTCAAAGTCGAAGCGACGAAAAAAACGAAATAAAACCTCTGATATATTCAATTAAAAATTGAGTGTGTGAAATCCGAACTTGATCTTTTTGCGTCATTACCCGTACAAACAAATATATTGCGTTCCGAAGAGGTAGCATAGAACTCTTTAGCTTCTTTAGAGGGCGTCAATTATTAAATTTGTTTCGCTTGGAAATGGAGATTTATCCTCAACCTACATCAAATTTAAATTTCAAATATTAAAAAAAGATGAACTACTTTATTAAATTATGGTACAAATTCCAGCCGAACACATCTGGAAGCATCTGGTTGAGAATTGGATAAACCAAATGTAAATAATTTTAGTAATTCTGATTTTAAATCAAGACAAACATCATACAATAATTCTACAATAATAGAATTAATAGGAAAATTACATGTAGATTTCTTTAACACTCCCAAATTACTTTTAAATAGGTCGACATTCGAATTTCTTTGGCATTAGCGAAACAAGATTTTTTTTTAACGATAACGATGAAAGTTATTTAAAAATTCTCGAAGATACATTTAACAATTAATCCTAGAATATTGATAGCACATAATACTGTATTGGAAAAGGCTAACGCAAAATATTTTTATACGAGAAGTGAAATCAAAACATTTACAATTCCAGCTAACACTTCCAATATATCATTGGATAATATATTTATAGGGCAAATACCAAAAGCTCTTGTATTTTATATGGTTAATAATGAAAATTTTAATGGTAAAAGATCAAAAAATTTCGATCATCAAAATCTCACATACTTTCAATTATATCTGAATGGAATGCCTACGACAAACTCTGCAATTGAAACAAGTTTTAAATCGAATAACCTTTGCAATTTTCGTACATATTTAACATTGTTTAGCGGACCAGGTATACATTATTCTGATAGAGGGCATCACATTTCAAAAGAACTATTTTCAAAAGTTTATACAATACTAGCTTTTAATTTATCACCAAGCGGCTCTGGAACTGATACATGTCAGAGTTTATTAAACCAAGGAGTAGTGAAGATGGAAGCAAGACTGAGTTCTCCGCTATCTTCAACATTAACATTTATTGTGTTTGCAGAATTATATGCCAGTGTCGAAATTGATAAAAATCGTAAAGTTTACGTAAACATATAAAAGGAAAGTAGTATAGCTATAAGAGTTCTGGAACACTTTTTCATACAAATTTAGGATTAGAAGGTTGAATGATTCAATGAATTTTGAGAATGTTTTTTGTTGAAGTTGTTTTGAAATGGTTTTTCAACTTTGGTAGAGTCGTAAGCCTAGAACTTGACTAGAGATGCTATAAGCATGTATTCGTTTAAGTTGTTGAGAAGTACATCCACCGAAGTTGTTGGAACCATGCATTAACGTTCTTAGATTTCGAATAGACTATATTATAATTGTAAAGATATAGTGTTATGAAATTATCAAAACTATCCTATAGTATGTAGTAAATGTTTATTGTTTTACGATAAGAGTTTAAAATTTAAATTTAGAATTTTGTTTTGTTGTTTTAATTCTGTGTGCGTGTGTGTGTGTGTTTGTGATTGTTTCAACATAATAGAAATTTTATGTAAAGTGCTTATCTGTAAAAAGAATGATTTTGAAATAGAAATTGCTATTTCAGTTTTTAAAAAGAATAATTATGAAAACAAGAAAATAATAAAATAATAAGAATTGAGTTGTGAAATAAAAAAAATAAATTAAAAATGACGTCAGGGAATTCCATTTTTTCTTTTTTCCTTTTTTTCTTTTATTTGATTAAATATGTGAAATTTATGTTTTACCGACGGTAAAATGTATATAATAATATAATGTGAACCTTACTACAATTTTATAAAATAAGTGGGCCCTAAAATTTAACCTTGTGGTACTTCTTTACAATAGTTTTTATTCACTCAATGTATTACATAGCTTATCTAATATCTATTACATAGTAGTAACTAATATGTAACTTTGTTTGATCTGTTTGGTTTGTAATTTTGAAAGATCTTTAAATATTGGAATAATAGCAGCGATATTCCTGGTTAAAAAAGAGATTGAAATGAAGAATGGTAAACGACACAAGAACTGCCACGAAAAACACTGCCCGATCGATTATTAAGGGAATGTGTTATTTGTAATTCTTCATTTCAATCTCTTGTTTGACCAGGAATATCGCTGCTATTATTTCAATATTTAAAGATCTTTCAAAGTTACAAACCAAACAGATAAAACAAAGTTACTTTATAATTATTTATAAGTTAAGTTCTATATTCAATGTAGTAAGTTTACTTCACAATATTTATTTTGTATGAAGCAATACTTTCTTTTTCAAAATATTGAAAGTTTAATATTTTTGAAATGAGATTACAAATGGGTTATTGCATATGAATAAGCTGTCAAAAGAGTTTTTTAATGTAGAAATGTGATTAAAACAAAAAACCACAATTATTCATACCTTATGTTAAAGACAAAAATAAAAATAACAAAAACAGCCTCTCAATACTTTTCTACATTACTTTTATCATACTATATCTACTACATTCATATCTACTTACATTGTTTTAAAAGCTTTAATAACTCAAAATATAATTTCATGATCATATTTATATTAACATAAGTTTTATAAGAAAATTTTTCTCATATTAATGGGTCTATACTCATTTCATTACTCATATTTACCATCAATTTTACTACTAAATATTTTATCATACACATGTACATATATACATATCCGTTAATACTCTTTTACGTTACTTTTACCATACTATATCGCTACATTCATATCTACTACATTGTTTTAAAACTTTAATAGCTCAACGAGGAAGAATACATTTCTTTGTCAACTCTTAGATACCCGTACGAACCGTTAGTATGTTCACAGCCTGTCACTCTGCTTACAGTATTATTTTTTTAATATTTTAGTATTTTAAAATAATTTGGGTGAGTTTTATAATTTCTAGAACTGTGGGTTGTACATATATTCAAACTATATGTTTACACATTCTTCAAAAGCAGATTTTAACCTTCCACATAACGATTATCAATTCAAAACTTTTTCAAATATTCTATAGTACCATTTAATACTAAGCGGTAAATGTATATTAAATTTACTTAGTACAAAATAATAAATATAATTTTAAATATTATATTATATTATATTATATTATATTTAAATATTCCATTGACAGAATAATTTCTTATAAGTACAATAAAATACATATATGTATGTAAATACGGCGCTATATAATATACATATATACTCTTATCATTCATTCACTAGTGACATGTACGATATATAAGTATGTATATATATCAATATCATATAAATAATAATAAAAATTCTTCAAGTAACCGTTATGTTGTTTATTTATTTACATTTTTTTATACTACGCATTATATCCTCAACAATTTCAAATTATCGAGTAAAACAAAATGGAAAAAATTCGTTTTAAAGAAATTTGTTAGAAAATTTGAAAAAATCAAGTAACACTTTCGTCAATTATAAAATAACCCTATATTATTAAAAAAAGTTGTTAACAGAAATAAGAGTATAATGTTGAAGCTTTAATTTTTGTGTATTACTTCAAAAAAATTTTAACAGGTGTTCAAGTTACAGGTGTTTAAAAATAGGAAATTTTCAGTTTTTGACCCCTTACAGCTCCTAAACGAGGAGTAATACAAAAAAAATTTTTGAAATGACTCATACTTATTTTTAAAGATCTAACTTCTGTAAAAATTTCAAGTTTCCAACTTAAACCGTTTAGAAGACAGAAGGGTTAAAGGATTTTGCAAAATTTGAGTTTCGCATAACGGTAAATTAAGACACCGTATGCCACAAATATATATTTATTGTATATACACTTTTAAAGTTAATAAAAGTAGTAATCGTTTGTCGTTTTCAAAATGAAGATATACTTTATACAACTTGTGCTATAACAATTTAAGTATAGAGCTTTTTTGAACCTTTGGGGAGCTGTAGCTACGTAACGGGTGGGGGTACAAAAAAAAGTTATTAACAATAAAATTAATATTTTTGTGACATCTATCAGCAGTTAAAATTTCATAGCTCTATTTCAAAAAAAATGTAGGGATCTAAAAGTTAGGTGTTCGAGAGCTACTCTAAGGCTTGGTCCAAACTCAACCAAAAAAAATAGGGAACCTACAAATTACTCCAAGAATATTTTGTGTAAATTACAAGATTCTAGCTTTCTTAGTTTTTGACTTAGCGTGCTGTCGGACGGACGGACGGACGGACATGGCTCAAAAGTCTTAGAATTTTTTTCTGATCCAATCCATACCTTTGAAGGTATATCTAGCTCGCTTATTTCGAGGTGTTACAAACGGAGGAGTAATTTTATTATACCCGATCCTATCGTACGGGTATAAAAATTTGTTGAAGAAATTTGTTAGAAAATTTGAAAAAATCAAGTAACTCTTTCGTCAATTATAAAGTAACCCTATATTATTAAATAAAGTTGTTAAAAAAAAAATAAGAGTATAATATTGAAGCTTTAATTTTTGTGTATTACTTGAAAAAACTTTTAACAGGTGTTCAAATTAGAGGTGTTTAAAAATTGGAAATTTTCAGTTTTTGACCCCTTACAGCTCCTAAACGGGGGGTGATACAAAAAAAATTTCTGAAATGACTCATACTTATTTTCAAAGATCTAACTTTTGTCAAAATTTCAAGTTTCTAAATTGAACCGTTTAGAAGATAGAAGGGTTAAAGGATTTTGCAAAATTTTAGTTTCGCATAATGGTAAATTAAGACACCGTATGCCACAAAAATATATTTATTGTATATATACTTTTAAAGCTAATAAAAGTAGTAATCGTTTGGCGTTTTCAAAATGAAGATATACTTTATACAACTTGTGCTATAACAATTTAAATATAGAGCTTTTTTGAACCTTTGGGGAGCTGTAGCTCCGTAACGGGTGGGGGTACAAAAAAAAGTTATTAACAATAAAATTAATATTTTTGTGACATCTATCAGCAGTTAAAATTTCATAGCTCTATTTCAAAAAAAATGTGGGGATCTAAAAGTTAGGTGTTCGAGAGCTACCCTAAGGTTTGGTCCAAACTCAACCAAAAAAATAGGGAACCTACAAATTACTCCCAGAATATTTTGTGTAAATTTCAAGATTCTAGCTTTCTTAGTTTTTGAGTTAGCGTGCTGACGGACGGACGGACGGACGGACATGGCTCAAAAGTCTTAGAATTTTTTTCTGATCCGATCCATACCTTTGAAGGTATATCTAGCTCGCTTATTTCGAGGTGTTACAAACGGAGGAGTAATTTTATTATACCCGATCCTATCGTACGGGTATAAACAGCGTTTTGATATGATAATCTCAGCAAAGCACACTTCAATTGCACACTAAAATGCAAATTAAACAAAAATATGCGAATAAAATTTTGTTTTGAAGTTGACTACATTTGCAGTATGAGCTAAGCTGCAATAGAAAGCTGCAATAGAATCAAATGGGTAAATTTTACGTCACGTTAACGTTAAAGGTTAAGAAATAAAATTTGGGAAATTTTTTTTTTATAAGAAATGTGAAAATAACCGGAACCTTATAGAACTAAGAAAAACCGTTGACACACGTAAAAGTATATTACTGCAGCTTTAATTTTTGTGTCTTGCCGAAGAAAAATTTGTACAGGTGCTTAAGTTACAGGTGCCTAAAAATAGCAAATTTTCAATTTTTCAGCCCTCAGCTCTTAAACATGATGAAAATGATGAAACATGATGGTGATGAAAAAAAAAAATGAAAAATAAATGAAGGTGAAAAATCATTTAATAACACAATATTCATAAATGAAACGCTTACGCAGTATTTTAATTTACTATATAAAAAAGCAAGAGATTTGAAGAGAAACAATATTATTAAATTTGCATGGGTATCAGATGGCAAGTTACTAATTAGAAAAACAGAAAAAAGTAAAACAATCAGGGTTTTATCAGAAAGCTGTCTAAATGTCGAATAATGAAAATTTTATTTTGCCACTTAAAACCCATGTAAATAGTTGTGATTATGTAGCTCAAATCAAATTTCACAGTGCAAACTCTCTAAAAATACTCACATGCGGTAAAAAAACTTCTTTACAAAATATTCCACAATCATTCAGGTAACGTAAATTTTTCTCCAATAAATACTTACATTAAAAGTAACGTCACATAAAAAATATCACACAATTAGTAAGGTGACGTAATTTTTACTCCAAACGAGGAAGAATACAGTTGCCTTTGTCAACTCTTAGATACCCGTACGAACCGTTAGTATGTTCACAGCCTGTCACTCTGCTTACAATATTATTTTTTTAATATTTTAGTATTTTAAAATAATTTGGGTGAATTTTATAATTTCTAGAACTATGGGTTGGATATATTCAAACTATATGTTTATACATTCTTCAAAAGCAAATTCTAACCTTCTACATAACGATTATCAATCCAAAACTTTTTCAAATATTCTATAGTACGATTTAATACTAAGCGGTAAATGTATATTAAATTTACTTAGTACAAAATAATAAATATAATTTTAAATATTATATTATATTATATTATATTTAAATATTCCATTGACAGAATAATTTCTTATAAGTACAATAAAATACATATATGTATGTAAATACGGCGCTATATAATATACATATATACTCTTATCATTCATTCACTAGTGGCATATACGATATGTAAATAAACATGATATTATATAAGTATGTATGTAAATCAATATCATATAAATAAAAATTCTTCAAGCAACCGTTATGTTGTTTATTTATTTACATTTTTTTATACTACGCATTATATCCTCAACAATTTCAAATTATCGAGTAAAACAAAATGGAAAAAATTCGTTTTAAAGAAATTTGTTAGAAAATTTGAAAAAATCAAGTAACACTTTCGTCAATTATAAAATAACCCTATATTATTAAAAAAAGTTGTTAACAGAAATAAGAGTATAATGTTGAAGCTTTAATTTTTGTGTATTACTTCAAAAAAATTTTAACAGGTGTTCAAGTTACAGGTGTTTAAAAATAGGAAATTTTCAGTTTTTGACTCCTTACAGCTCCTAAACGAGGGGTAATACAAAAAAAATTTTTGAAATGACTCATACTTATTTTTAAAGATCTAACTTCTGTAAAAATTTCAAGTTTCCAACTTAAACCGTTTAGAAGATAGAAGGGTTAAAGGATTTTGCAAAATTTGAGTTTCGCATAACGGTAAATTAAGACACCGTATGCCACAAATATATATTTATTGTATATACACTTTTAAAGTTAATAAAAGTAGTAATCGTTTGGCGTTTTCAAAATGAAAATATACCATATACAACTTGTGCTATAACAATTTAAATATAGAGCTTTTTTGAACCTTTGGGGAGCTGTAGCTTCGTAACGGGTGGGGCTACAAAAAAAAGTTATTAAAAATAAAATTAATATTTTTATGAGATCTATCAGCAGTTAAAATTTCATAGCTCTATTTCAAAAAAAATGTAGGGATCTAAAAGTTAGGTGTTCGAGAGCTACCCTAAGGCTTGGTCCAAACTCAACCAAAAAAAATAGGGAACCTACAAATTACTCCCAGAATATTTTGTGTAAATTTCAAGATTCTAGCTTTCTTAGTTTTTGAGTTAGCGTGCTGACGGACGGACGGACGGACGGACGGACGGACGGACGGACATGGCTCAAAAGTCTTAGTTAAAGTCTATAAAAAGTCTATAAAAGTCTTAAGTTTCTAAATTGAACCGTTTAGAAGATAGAAGGGTTAAAGGATTTTGCAAAATTTTAGTTTCGCATAATGGTAAATTAAGACACCGTATGCCACAAAAATATATTTATTGTATATATACTTTTAAAGCTAATAAAAGTAGTAATCGTTTGGCGTTTTCAAAATGAAGATATACTTTATACAACTTGTACTATAACAATTTAAATATAGAGCTTTTTTGAACCTTTGGGGAGCTGTAGCTCCGTAACGGGTGGGGGTACAAAAAAAAGTTATTAAAAATAAAATTAATATTTTTGTGACATCTATCAGCAGTTAAAATTTCATAGCTCTATTTCAAAAAAAATGTGGGGATCTAAAAGTTAGGTGTTCAAGAGCTACCCTAAGGTTTGGTCCAAACTCAACCAAAAAAATAGGGAACCTACAAATTACTCCCAGAATGTTTTGTGTAAATTTCAAGATTCTAGCTTTCTTAGTTTTTGAGTTAGCGTGCTGACGGACGGACGGACGGACGGACATGGCTCAAAAGTCTTAGAATTTTTTTCTGATCCGATCCATACCTTTGAAGGTATATCTAGCTCGCTTATTTCGAGGTGTTACAAACGGAGGAGTAATTTTATTATACCCGACCCAATCGTACGGGTATAAACAGCGTTTTGATATGATAATCTCAGCAAAGCACACTTCAATTGCACACTAAAATGCAAATTAAACAAAAATATGCGAATAAAATTTTGTTTTGAAGTTGACTACATTTGCAGTATGAGCTAAGCTGCAATAGAAAGCTGCAATAGAATCAAATGGGTAAATTTTACGTCACGTTAACGTTAAAGGTTAAGAAATAAAATTTGGGAAATTTTTTTTTTATAAGAAATGTGAAAATAACCGGAACCTTATAGAACTAAGAAAAACCGTTGACACACGTAAAAGTATATTACTGCAGCTTTAATTTTTGTGTCTTGCCGAAGAAAAATTTGTACAGGTGCTTAAGTTACAGGTGCCTAAAAATAGCAAATTTTCAATTTTTCAGCCCTCAGCTCTTAAACATGATGAAAATGATGAAACATGATGGTGATGGAAAAAAAAAATGAAAAATAAATGAAGGTGAAAAATCATTTAATAACACAATATTCATAAATGAAACGCTTACGCAGTATTTTAATTTACTATATAAAAAAGCAAGAGATTTGAAGAGAAACAATATTATTAAATTTGCATGGGTATCAGATGGCAAGTTACTAATTAGAAAAACAGAAAAAAGTAAAACAATCAGGGTTTTATCAGAAAGCTGTCTAAATGTCGAATAATGAAAATTTTATTTTGCCACTTAAAACCCATGTAAATAGTTGTGATTATGTAGCTCAAATCAAATTTCACAGTGCAAACTCTCTAAAAATACTCACATGCGGTAAAAAAACTTCTTTACAAAATATTCCACAATCATTCAGGTAACGTAAATTTTTCTCCAATAAATACTTACATTAAAAGTAACGTCACATAAAAAATATCACACAATTAGTAAGGTGACGTAATTTTTACTCCAAACGAGGAAGAATACAGTTGCCTTTGTCAACTCTTAGATACCCGTACGAACCGTTAGTATGTTCACAGCCTGTCACTCTGCTTACAATATTATTTTTTTAATATTTTAGTATTTTAAAATAATTTGGGTGAATTTTATAATTTCTAGAACTATGGGTTGGATATATTCAAACTATATGTTTATACATTCTTCAAAAGCAAATTCTAACCTTCCACATAAGGATTATCAATCCAAAACTTTTTCAAATATTCTATAGTACCATTTAATACTAAGCGGTAAATGTATATTAAATTTACTTAGTACAAAATAATAAATATAATTTTAAATATTATATTATATTATATTATATTTAAATATTCCATTGACAGAATAATTTCTTATAAGTACAATAAAATACATATATGTATGTAAATACGGCGCTATATAATATACATATATACTCTTATCATTCATTCACTAGTGACATATACGATATGTAAATAAACATGATATTATATAAGTATGTATATATATCAATATCATATAAATAATAATAAAAATTCTTCAAGTAACCGTTATGTTGTTTATTTATTTACATTTTTTTATACTACGCATTATATCCTCAACAATTTCAAATTATCGAGTAAAACAAAATGGAAAAAATTCGTTTTAAAGAAATTTGTTAGAAAATTTGAAAAAATCAAGTAACACTTTCGTCAATTATAAAATAACCCTATATTATTAAAAAAAGTTGTTAACAGAAATAAGAGTATAATGTTGAAGCTTTAATTTTTGTGTATTACTTCAAAAAAATTTTAACAGGTGTTCAAGTTACAGGTGTTTAAAAATAGGAAATTTTCAGTTTTTGACCCCTTACAGCTCCTAAACGAGGGGTAATACAAAAAAAATTTTTGAAATGACTCATACTTATTTTTAAAGATCTAACTTCTGTAAAAATTTCAAGTTTCCAACTTAAACCGTTTAGAAGATAGAAGGGTTAAAGGATTTTGCAAAATTTGAGTTTCGCATAACGGTAAATTAAGACACCGTATGCCACAAATATATATTTATTTTATATACACTTTTAAAGTTAATAAAAGTAGTAATCGTTTGGCGTTTTCAAAATGAAAATATACCTTATACAACTTGTGCTATAACAATTTAAATATAGAGCTTTTTTGAACCTTTGGGGAGCTGTAGCTTCGTAACGGGTGGGGCTACAAAAAAAAGTTATTAAAAATAAAATTAATATTTTTATGAGATCTATCAGCAGTTAAAATTTCATAGCTCTATTTCAAAAAAAATGTAGGGATCTAAAAGTTAGGTGTTCGAGAGCTACCCTAAGGCTTGGTCCAAACTCAACAAAAAAAATTGGGAACCTACAAATTACTCCCAGAATATTTTGTGTAAATTTCAAGATTCTAGCTTTCTTAGTTTTTGAGTTAGCGTGCTGACGGACGGACGGACGGACGGACGGACATGGCTCAAAAGTCTTAGTTAAAGTCTATAAAAAGTCTATAAAAGTCTTAAGTTTCTAATTTGAACCGTTTAGAAGATAGAAGGGTTAAAGGATTTTGCAAAATTTTAGTTTCGCATAATGGTAAATTAAGACACCGTATGCCACAAAAATATATTTATTGTATATATACTTTTAAAGCTAATAAAAGTAGTAATCGTTTGGCGTTTTCAAAATGAAGATATACTTTATACAACTTGTACTATAACAATTTAAATATAGAGCTTTTTTGAACCTTTGGGGAGCTGTAGCTCCGTAACGGGTGGGGGTACAAAAAAAAGTTATTAAAAATAAAATTAATATTTTTGTGACATCTATCAGCAGTTAAAATTTCATAGCTCTATTTCAAAAAAAATGTGGGGATCTAAAAGTTAGGTATTCGAGAGCTACCCTAAGGTTTGGTCCAAACTCAACCAAAAAAATAGGGAACCTACAAATTACTCCCAGAATGTTTTGTGTAAATTTCAAGATTCTAGCTTTCTTAGTTTTTGAGTTAGCGTGCTGACGGACGGACGGACGGACGGACATGGCTCAAAAGTCTTAGAATTTTTTTCTGATCCGATCCATACCTTTGAAGGTATATCTAGCTCGCTTATTTCGAGGTGTTACAAACGGAGGAGTAATTTTATTATACCCGATCCTATCGTACGGGTATAAACAGCGTTTTGATATGATAATCTCAGCAAAGCACACTTCAATTGCACACTAAAATGCAAATTAAACAAAAATATGCGAATAAAATTTTGTTTTGAAGTTGACTACATTTGCAGTATGAGCTAAGCTGCAATAGAAAGCTGCAATAGAATCAAATGGGTAAATTTTACGTCACGTTAACGTTAAAGGTTAAGAAATAAAATTTGGGAAATTTTTTTTTTATAAGAAATGTGAAAATAACCGGAACCTTATAGAACTGAGAAAAACCGTTGACACACGTAAAAGTATATTACTGCAGCTTTAATTTTTGTGTCTTGCCGAAGAAAAATTTGTACAGGTGCTTAAGTTACAGGTGCCTAAAAATAGCAAATTTTCAATTTTTCAGCCCTCAGCTCTTAAACATGATGAAAATGATGAAACATGATGGTGATGAAAAAAAAAAATGAAAAATAAATGAAGGTGAAAAATCATTTAATAACACAATATTCATAAATGAAACGCTTACGCAGTATTTTAATTTACTATATAAAAAAGCAAGAGATTTGAAGAGAAACAATATTATTAAATTTGCATGGGTATCAGATGGCAAGTTACTAATTAGAAAAACAGAAAAAAGTAAAACAATCAGGGTTTTATCAGAA
Source organism: Poecilobothrus nobilitatus (assembly GCA_947095535.1). Classification (NCBI taxonomy): domain Eukaryota; kingdom Metazoa; phylum Arthropoda; class Insecta; order Diptera; family Dolichopodidae; genus Poecilobothrus; species Poecilobothrus nobilitatus. Next base: position 113,753,855 of record OX352772.1, read on the forward strand.
AGCTGTCTAAATGTCGAATAATGAAAATTTTATTTTGCCACTTAAAACCCATGTAAATAGTTGTGATTATGTAGCTCAAATCAAATTTCACAGTGCAAACTCTCTAAAAATACTCACATGCGGTAAAAAAACTTCTTTACAAAATATTCCACAATCATTCAGGTAACGTAAATTTTTCTCCAATAAATACTTACATTAAAAGTAACGTCACATAAAAAATATCACACAATTAGTAAGGTGACGTAATTTTTACTCCAAACGAGGAAGAATACAGTTGCCTTTGTCAACTCTTAGATACCCGTACGAACCGTTAGTATGTTCACAGCCTGTCACTCTGCTTACAATATTATTTTTTTAATATTTTAGTATTTTAAAATAATTTGGGTGAATTTTATAATTTCTAGAACTATGGGTTGGATATATTCAAACTATATGTTTATACATTCTTCAAAAGCAAATTCTAACCTTCCACATAACGATTATCAATCCAAAACTTTTTCAAATATTCTATAGTACCATTTAATACTAAGCGGTAAATGTATATTAAATTTACTTAGTACAAAATAATAAATATAATTTTAAATATTATATTATATTGTATTATATTTAAATATTCAATTGACAGAATAATTTCTTATAAGTACAATAAAATACATATATGTATGTAAATACGGCGCTATATAATATACATATATACTCTTATCATTCATTCACTAGTGACATATACGATATGTAAATAAACATGATATTATATAAGTATGTATATATATCAATATCATATAAATAATAATAAAAATTCTTCAAGTAACCGTTATGTTGTTTATTTATTTACATTTTTTTATACTACGCATTATATCCTCAACAATTTCAAATTATCGAGTAAAACAAAATGGAAAAAATTCGTTTTAAAGAAATTTGTTAGAAAATTTGAAAAAATCAAGTAACACTTTCGTCAATTATAAAATAACCCTATATTATTAAAAAAAGTTGTTAACAGAAATAAGAGTATAATGTTGAAGCTTTAATTTTTGTGTATTACTTCAAAAAAATTTTAACAGGTGTTCAAGTTACAGGTGTTTAAAAATAGGAAATTTTCAGTTTTTGACCCCTTACAGCTCCTAAACGAGGGGTACTACAAAAAAAATTTTTGAAATGACTCATACTTATTTTTAAAGATCTAACTTCTGTAAAAATTTCAAGTTTCCAACTTAAACCGTTTAGAAGACAGAAGGGTTAAAGGATTTTGCAAAATTTGAGTTTCGCATAACGGTAAATTAAGACACCGTATGCCACAAATATATATTTATTGTATATACACTTTTAAAGTTAATAAAAGTAGTAATCGTTTGGCGTTTTCAAAATGAAGATATACTTTATACAACTTGTGCTATAACAATTTAAATATAGAGCTTTTTTGAACCTTTGGGGAGCTGTAGCTACGTAACGGGTGGGGGTACAAAAAAAAGTTATTAACAATAAAATTAATATTTTTGTGACATCTATCAGCAGTTAAAATTTCATAGCTCTATTTCAAAAAAAATGTAGGGATCTAAAAGTTAGGTGTTCGAGAGCTACTCTAAGGCTTGGTCCAAACTCAACCAAAAAAAATAGGGAACCTACAAATTACTCCAAGAATATTTTGTGTAAATTACAAGATTCTAGCTTTCTTAGTTTTTGAGTTAGCGTGCTGACGGACGGACGGACGGACGGACGGACATGCTTCAAAAGTCTTAAAATTTTTTTCTGATCCGATCCATACCTTTGAAGGTATATCTAACTCGCTTATTTCGAGGTGTTACAAACGGAGGAGTAATTTTATTATACCCGATCCTATCGTACGGGTATAAAAATTTGTTGAAGAAATTTGTTAGAAAATTTGAAAAAATCAAGTAACTCTTTCGTCAATTATAAAGTAACCCTATATTATTAAATAAAGTTGTTAAAAAAAATAAGAGTATAATATTGAAGCTTTAATTTTTGTGTATTACTTGAAAAAACTTTTAACAGGTGTTCAAATTAAAGGTGTTTAAAAATTGGAAATTTTCAGTTTTTGACCCCTTACAGCTCTTAAACGGGGGGTGATACAAAAAAAATTTCTCAAATGACTCATACTTATTTTCAACGATCTAACTTTTATCAAAATTTCAAGTTTCTAAATTGAACCGTTTAGAAGATAGAAGGGTTAAAGGATTTTCCAAAATTTTAGTTTCGCATAATGGTAAATGAAGACACCGTATGCCACAAAAATATATTTATTGTATATATACCTTTAAAGCTAATAAAAGTAGTAATCGTTTGGGGTTTTCAAAATGAAGATATACTTTATACAACTTGTGCTATAACAATTTAAATATAGAGCTTTTTTGAACCTTTGTGGAGCTGTAGCTCCGTAACGGGTGGGGGTACAAAAAAAAGTTATTAAAAATAAAATTAATATTTTTGTGACATCTATCAGCAGTTAAAATTTCATAGCTCTATTTCAAAAAAAATGTGGGGATCTAAAAGTTAGGTGTTCGAGAGCTACCCTAAGGTTTGGTCCAAACTCAACCAAAAAAATAGGGAACCTACAAATTACTCCCAGAATGTTTTGTGTAAATTTCAAGATTCGAGCTTTCTTAGTTTTTGAGTTAGCGTGCTGACGGACGGACGGACGGACGGACATGGCTCAAAAGTCTTAGAATTTTTTTCTGATCCGATCCAAACCTTTGAAGGTATATCTAGCTCGCTTATTTCGAGGTGTTACAAACGGAGGAGTAATTTTATTATACCCGATCCTATCGTACGGGTATAAACAGCGTTTTGATATGATAATCTCAGCAAAGCACACTTCAATTGCACACTAAAATGCAAATTAAACAAAAATATGCGAATAAAATTTTGTTTTGAAGTTGACTACATTTGCAGTATGAGCTAAGCTGCAATAGAAAGCTGCAATAGAATCAAATGGGTAAATTTTACGTCACGTTAACGTTAAAGGTTAAGAAATAAAATTTGGGAAATTTTTTTTTTATAAGAAATGTGAAAATAACCGGAACCTTATAGAACTAAGAAAAACCGTTGACACACGTAAAAGTATATTACTGCAGCTTTAATTTTTGTGTCTTGCCGAAGAAAAATTTGTACAGGTGCTTAAGTTACAGGTGCCTAAAAATAGCAAATTTTCAATTTTTCAGCCCTCAGCTCTTAAACATGATGAAAATGATGAAACATGATGGTGATGAAAAAAACAAATGAAAAATAAATGAAGGTGAAAAATCATTTAATAACACAATATTCATAAATGAAACGCTTACGCAGTATTTTAATTTACTATATAAAAAAGCAAGAGATTTGAAGAGAAACAATATTATTAAATTTGCATGGGTATCAGATGGCAAGTTACTAATTAGAAAAACAGAAAAAAGTAAAACAATCAGGGTTTTATCAGAAAGCTGTCTAAATGTCGAATAATGAAAATTTTATTTTGCCACTTAAAACCCATGTAAATAGTTGTGATTATGTAGCTCAAATCAAATTTCACAGTGCAAACTCTCTAAAAATACTATATATTAATGCTAGAAGTCTTAGAAATAAAATGGATGAGGTGTCACTAATATTGGATGCGTTAAAGACAACGATACACTTAATTATAGTTACTGAAACATGGCTAAATGAATTCGAAATAGATCTTATTAATATCCAAAATTATGAAAATGTCTTCTCATGTAGAAAAACTCGGAAAGGAGGTGGAGCAGGTATATTTATTCACAATTCACTAAATTACAAAATACATGAAACTTTCTGTGATGAATACAATTGTATAATTAATATAATGGTTGTTTTTAGCAGTCAAAATATAAATGTATCTGCAATATATAGACCACCTGAAAAAGATGAGGAAATAATTAACAAATTTAATGATATATTAGAAATGAATCTTAATAAACTGTGCAAAAAACATACATACATATTAGGTGATATGAATTATAATATAATAGATGATTCCGATTCAGATGTTGGAATGTATAAAACAATCATTGAAAGCAATGGATTTTTCTTTTGTGATCACTCTCCTACCAGGCCAATAACAGGTACCTGCGTAGATCATATTATTACAAATAATCCACAGGTTAACATGTGCATAACTCACCTGAACACAGATATTTCGGATCATCAAATTTTAATAACCGAATTAAAAAATTATACAACTTTGCCACAATCAATAAAAAATATTCCAAAAATAAATTGTGTTGACATAAATAAAATAAAAAAACAGCTGATAAATGACCCAATTATTATCACAAGTAATGATGTCAATACCACATGTTCCCAATTAATTTCCAAATTTCAAAATAAAATAAGTGATGCCACATACCAAAAAATATTGTCAACTGCGCATAAAAACGTACCTATATGGATTGATCATGAATGTGTAAATATTAATAAAATCAAGCAATACTGTCATTGAAAACATATAAAAAATTATAATGATGAATATATTCATAAAAAATATAAATTTTGGCTAAACAAATACACGGCAATAAAAAGAAAAAAAAGAATGATTTATGACAACAACATCTTCAAAACTGCTGAAGGTAATTCGAAAAAAACATGGAGTTACATAAAACATATAATTAAAAATAAGACCAGTAATCGAAATGATTTCTTTGCGGAACAACAACTTTCCAACAAAGATAAATTGGCAAAACTTAACAATTTTAATAAATACTTTACACATATTGGCAGTGATTTGGCACAAAATTTTACACCGTATATCTACCTATAAATAGAACATCAAGTAGATTTAGATTCAAAATGATTACGAATTATGAAACAAAGAAACTAATAAACGAGTTACGAAATACAGGAGCAACAGGTTATGATGGAATACAAACAAAGGTTATAAAAGAATGCAAAGATGAACTAGCAGCAAACATAAGTGAATTAATCAATGAATCCTTGAATCAAAGTGTTATGCCTAAAGAACTAAAAATAAATAAAGTTATACCAATTTATAAAGGGAATGGAGACAAAAACAATTTATACAATTACCGACCCATTTCAATAGCTTCGATATTTAGTAAAATCATTGAAACATATGTGAATACTCAACTAACTAAATATTTAAAAGACAATAATTTGGCAGATGATCGACAATATGGCTTTAAAAAGAGTTCTAATACAAATACGGCGTTATTCGATATGATCACATACATCCAAGAAGGTATAAATAATAGAAAAAAGGTATCCGTTGTATTTTTCGATTTTACAAAAGCCTTTGATACGGTTGATAGGAAAATATTATTACGTATACTATTCGAATGTGGAATTCTGGGAAAAGAATATATGTGGTTCGAAAGCTATTTAAATGGAAGGAAGCAATATGTTGAGTGTCAACAACTTAAAAGCCAAATTACAGATATAACTTACGGAGTTATTCAAGGCAGCTCTTTGGGACCAACACTGTACTCGTGCTACATAAGCAGCTGTTCAAAATTAAAACTAGATGGTAAAGCTTTTCTTTATGCTGATGATCTAGCTATAGTATTCATGGCAAATAGGTACGAAGACTTAGAAAAATAATGAATAGATATATACAATTAGTAAATAAGTGGATGTCCAAATTAAAGTTAACAGCAAATATAAGCAAAACTAAATATATGATAATAAAAAATACAACAAATACATCACTAAATATAATGTTTAAAAGTATAAATATTAAAGAAACCAACGTGTATAAGTACCTTGGAGTGACCATGGACTCTGAATTAAAATGGAATCAACAATGTAGCGAGATAGCAGCAAAGGCTAGAAGAATTGCTGGTATGCTAAAAATTATACAGAATAGAGTTCCTCTAGCAACTAAAAGGTCTATATATTATTGTCTTTTTCATTCGACTATCACCTATGGAATCATAATCTGGGGAAATACATTCTCAAAAAATTTGAATATGATACAACGTATTCAAAATAATGCCATCAAAAACCTCTATAGATTTGAAAGACGAAAGTCAACAGCTGAAATACATCTACTGTTAAAAATATTACCAATTGAACTACATAAAAAAATGTCACAAGCCATACAAATATTTAATATGCAAAATAAATTAATAAATACAAATACATTGTTAATGCACAACATGGAAATACACAGCCATAATACCCGTACAGCAAGCCAAATACGTAACACGAATCGCAAAACTAAATTCAATGGCTTAGACGGAATCTATTATACGTCAATTAAAACATTTAACAACTTGCCAAATTAATTAAAAACATGTGATATGCCATTCATAAAGTCAAAAATAAAAACATTCTACTTAGAATTAATAAAATAAAAAACAAGACTCTGCAAAAAAACAAAAAAAAAAAAATAAAAAAATAAACAAATTAAGCCACCTGCTAATTTTTAATTTTTAATAATGAATTCTTCTATTTAAATATATTAACTATAATGTAGTTTAAATTTTACTATGATTTTTCTGAAGTTCTAATATTTTTTCATTCTCTTGCATTTGTTATTAAGTATTTTTTTTTTTTGCTAATAATATTACTATATACTACTATTATAATGACTAGTTTGTAAGAATGTAATGTACATACTCTGTACGAGCTCTAAAGCTCTTTTAGAGATATAATTAAATAAATAAAAAAAAAAAAAAATAAAAATATATGATTTTCAATTCCAGTAGTATTGGACTTTATAAATGAAAATATTTGCAAAATACTTGAATACTTGGAAAATAATTGAATTCTTGATACTTAAGTATTTCTTGGTACTTAATTACTTGAAAATACTTAAGTACCAAAAAATAATCACAAAAGTAATTAAACTCAAAATTTAATTACTTTTTGAGAATTTCAAGTATTTTTACTTAATTCTTGTAATTATACTTTGAATTTTATAAGTATCGAAATCTAAATAATGCTGGTACTTGACAAAGTAATGAGTATCAGGTAATGGTACTGGTAATTGTACTGATACTTGAATTGTACAGATCTGTTTAAAAGTTAGCACTAATAAATTCAAATTTTTGCACCTGAAAAAGATGAGGAAATAATTAACAAATTTAATGATATATTAGAAATGAATCTTAATAAACTGTGCAAAAAACATACATACATATTAGGTGATATGAATTATAATATAATAGATGATTCCGATTCAGATGTTGGAATGTATAAAACAATCATTGAAAGCAATGGATTTTTCTTTTGTGATCACTCTCCTACCAGGCCAATAACAGGTACCTGCGTAGATCATATTATTAATCCACAAATCATACAAATAATCCACAAGTTAACATGTGCATAACTCACCTGAACACAGATATTTCGGATCATCAAATTTTAATAACCGAATTAAAAAATTATACAACTTTGCCACAATCAATAAAAAATATTCCAAAAATAAATTGTGTTGACATAAATAAAATAAAAAAACAGCTGATAAATGACCCAATTATTATCACAAGTAATGATGTCAATACCACATGTTCCCAATTAATTTCCAAATTTCAAAATAAAATAAGTGATGCCACATACCAAAAAATATTGTCAACTGCGCATAAAAACGTACCTATATGGATTGATCATGAATGTGTAAATATTAATAAAATCAAGCAATACTGGCATAGAAAACATATAAAAAATTATAATGATGAATATATTCATAAAAAATATAAATTTTGGCTAAACAAATACACGGCAATAAAAAGAAAAAAAAGAATGATTTATGACAACAACATCTTCAAAACTGCTGAAGGTAATTCGAAAAAAACATGGAGTTACATAAAACATATAATTAAAAATAAGACCAGTAATCGAAATGATTTCTTTGCGGAACAACAACTTTCCAACAAAGATAAATTGGCAAAACTTAACAATTTTAATAAATACTTTACACATATTGGCAGTGATTTGGCACAAAATTTTACACCGTATATCTACCAATAAATAGAACATCAAGTAGATTTAGATTCAAAATGATTACGAATTATGAAACAAAGAAACTAATAAACGAGTTACGAAATACAGGAGCAACAGGTTATGATGGAATACAAACAAAGGTTATAAAAGAATGCAAAGATGAACTAGCAGCAAACATAAGTGAATTAATCAATGAATCCTTGAATCAAAGTGTTATGCCTAAAGAACTAAAAATAAATAAAGTTATACCAATTTATAAAGGGAATGGAGACAAAAACAATTTATACAATTACCGACCCATTTCAATAGCTTCGATATTTAGTAAAATCATTGAAACATATGTGAATACTCAACTAACTAAATATTTAAAAGACAATAATTTGGCAGATGATCGACAATATGGCTTTAAAAAGAGTTCTAATACAAATACGGCGTTATTCGATATGATCACATACATCCAAGAAGGTATAAATAATAGAAAAAAGGTATCCGTTGTATTTTTCGATTTTACAAAAGCCTTTGATACGGTTGATAGGAAAATATTATTACGTATACTATTCGAATGTGGAATTCTGGGAAAAGAATATATGTGGTTCGAAAGCTATTTAAATGGAAGGAAGCAATATGTTGAGTGTCAACAACTTAAAAGCCAAATTACAGATATAACTTACGGAGTTATTCAAGGCAGCTCTTTGGGACCAACACTGTACTCGTGCTACATAAGCAGCTTTTCAAAATTAAAACTAGATGGTAAAGCTTTTCTTTATGCTGATGATCTAGCTATAGTATTCATGGCAAATAGGTACGAAGACTTAGAAAAATAATGAATAGATATATACAATTAGTAAATAAGTGGATGTCCAAATTAAAGTTAACAGCAAATATAAGCAAAACTAAATATATGATAATAAAAAATACAACAAATACATCACTAAATATAATGTTTAAAAGTATAAATATTAAAGAAACCAACGTGTATAAGTACCTTGGAGTGACCATGGACTCTGAATTAAAATGGAATCAACAATGTAGCGAGATAGCAGCAAAGGCTAGAAGAATTGCTGGTATGCTAAAAATTATACAGAATAGAGTTCCTCTAGCAACTAAAAGGTATATATATTATTGTCTTTTTCATTGGACTATCACCTATGGAATCATAATCTGGGGAAATACATTCTCAAAAAATTTGAATATGATACAACGTATTCAAAATAATGCCATCAAAAACCTCTATAGATTTGAAAGACGAAAGACAACAGCTGAAATACATCTACTGTTAAAAATATTACCAATTGAACTACATAAAAAAATGTCACAAGCCATACAAATATTTAATATGCAAAATAAATTAATAAATACAAATACCTTGTTAATGCACAACATGGAAATACACAGCCATAATACCCGTACAGCAAGCCAAATACGTAACACGAATCGCAAAAATAAATTCAATGGCTTAGACGGAATCTATTATACGTCAATTAAAACATTTAACAACTTGCCAAATTAATTAAAAACATGTGATATGCCATTCATAAAGTCAAAAATAAAAACATTCTACTTAGAATTAATAAAATAAAAAACAAGACTCTGCAAAAAAAACAAAAAAAAAAAAAATAAAAAAATAAACAAATTAAGCCACCTGCTAATTTTTAATTTTTAATAATGAATTCTTCTATTTAAATATATTAACTATAATGTAGTTTAAATTTTACTATGATTTTTCTGAAGTTCTAATATTTTTTCATTCTCTTGCATTTGTTATTAAGTATTTTTTTTTTGCTAATAATATTACTATATACTACTATTATAATGACTAGTTTGTAAGAATGTAATGTACATACTCTGTACGAGCTCTAAAGCTCTTTTAGAGATATAATTAAATAAATAAAAAAAAAAAAAAAATAAAAATATATGATTTTCAATTCCAGTAGTATTGGACTTTATAAATGAAAATATTTGCAAAATACTTGAATACTTGGAAAATAATTGAATTCTTGATACTTAAGTATTTCTTGGTACTTAATTACTTGAAAATACTTAAGTACCAAAAAATAATCACAAAAGTAATTAAACTCAAAATTTAATTACTTTTTGAGAATTTCAATTATTTTTACTTAATTCTTGTAATTATACTTTGAATTTTATAAGTATCGAAATCTAAATAATGCTGGTACTTGACAAAGTAATGAGTATCAGGTAATGGTACTGGTAATTGTACTGATACTTGAATTGTACAGATCTGTTTAAAAGTTAGCACTAATAAATTCAAATTTTTCCATGTCATGGCCTGAAAATATTGTTAGCTGTGTTTCGAGACAAAGTAGTTGACACTTTCTATAATTAATTCCAATACAAAGTAGGTAATTGGCAATAAGATGCCGCGATTAATTTATTAATTAGAAATGTTTACATATTCCATTTTATTTTTAAAAATCCGATTTATATTATTTAATTTCAATAGAAAGTAGTTAATACTTTCTGTATATGTAGTTACAAATAATTAATTAATTTTAAATGAATATGTATACACATTCCATTTTTTTTAAATTACGATTTATACTAATTAATTTCCATTGACAATAGGATTCCGCGAATAATTTATTAATTATGAATGTCTGCACATTCCATTTTAGTTTTAAAATCATGATTTCAACACAAAGTATTAATAATAGAAATTGATAAAAACAGGTGCGTAAATGGTATGATTTTTGTAATATATTTCCACACCTGTTTTTTCCTTCAATATGAATTTATTCTAGAATAATCAATTAACCTTCAAAATATTAAGAAGAAAAAACTTTTTAGACTAACATTTAATAAATTAGCCCCCTGTTTTAAAATCACGATTTCAATACAAAGTAGTTAACAATAGAATTTGATAAAAACACGTGCATAAATGGCATTTTTTTTGTAATATATTTCCACACCTGTTTTTTCACCAACACCTGTTCTTACAAAATAACTAACGAAAAACCTTTCCCATGCACACGCGCCAACGACATTCTTTTAAATTTCAAGCACTTCAAGGTATAGATTATACATATTATATGATACATATGTATATACTTTACATGTGCTTTTTATAAAAATGGAAAATTTTTAATGAAAATCAGAAAATTTTGGAAAAATATTAATTTTGTAAGATGGCTGTACTGAATATTTATCATTTAAAAAGAGAAAAATGAAAGTTGGTTGGTAAATCATTGAGTAAAAGGGTTTTAAATGTCTGTCATTTACAGATTAAATATTATGATATGTAAGAATTTATTTCGTATAAAATATTAGAAATAAAAAAAAATAAAAAAAAATAAAATAGAATCGAACTTGCAAACTAAAGACTTCTAAAGTTTAAGAAGCGGCCACTCTACCACTGCACCAAACTCCCCACTGAAGTTTCCACATTTTTATTCAATTATATTGTAAAATTTCGATTTCCCACCACGCAAACTATATTTTAAAATTTTTTTTATGTTTTTAGAAAAAAAACAAAAAGCAAAAACAACAAAGCAAAATTTAGAATTCAACGGAATAAAAGAGCGTCGTTTTTGAATATGTATATTATAGGTATAGATTATACATATTATATGATACATATGTATATACTTTACATGGGATTTTTGTAAAAATGGAAAATTAATAATAAAAATCAGAAAATTTTGGAAAAATATTGATCTTGTAAGATGGCTGTACTGAATATTTATCATTTAAAAAGAGAAAAATGAAAGTTGGTTGGTAACTTATTGAGTAAAAGGGTTTTAAATGTCTGTCATTTACAGATTAAATATTATGAAATGTAAAAATTTATTTCGTTTAAAATATTAGAAATAAAAAAAAAAAAATAGAATAGAATCGAACTTACAAACTAAAGACTTCTAAAGTTTAAGAAGCGGACACTCTACCACTGCACCAAACTTCCCACTGAAGTTCGGATGTTTATATTCAATTATATTGTGAAATTTCTATTTCCCACCATGCAAACTATATTTAAAAAATTTTATTTATGTTTTTAGAAAAAAAACAAAAAGCAAAAACAACAAAACAAAATTTAAAATTCAACGGAATAAAAGAGCGTCGTTTTTGAATATGTATATTATAGGTATATATTATACATATTATATGATACACATCTATATACTTTACATGGGATTTTTATAAAAATGGAAAATTAATAATAAAACCCAGAAAATTTTGGAAAAATATTGATCTTGTAAGATGGCTGTACTGATAGTTTATCATTTAAAAAAAATAATGAAAGTTGGTTGGTAAATCATTAGTAAAACGGTTTTAATTGTCTGTCATTTACAGATTAAATATTATGATATGTAAGAATTTATTTCGGTTAAAATATTAGAAATAAAAAAAAAATAAAAAATAGAATAGAATCGAACTTGCAAACTACAGACTTCTAAAGTTTAAGAACCGGCCACTCTACCACTGTACCAAACTTCCACTGAAGTTCGGATCTTTATATTCAATTATATTGTGAAATTTCTATTTCCCACCATGCAAACTAAATTTTTTTAAATTTTACTAGTATTTGCCCGCCCCACGAAATTCGAGGTGTTTTATTTAGCAATTACAATACAATATATACAGTACAGTTTCTTTATGATTTTATTTAAAATGTAAAAATACAATTTTTAATAATTAAGGCCTTTATGAATTTTAAATTTTGTTTGCAAATGATATTTTTTGTAAAAACACGATTATTATTATCTTTTAGAAGTTGCCCTTGATTTATTGAGTATTGGAAACTCAATATATGTATTGAGTAAAACCTATTATATATGTATTTATTATAAGAAGCCTAAGATGGTAAATCATTGAGTAAAAGGGTTTTAAATGTCTATCAATACAGATTAAATATTATGATGATATTATGATATGTAAGAACTTTCGTTTAAAATATAAAAAAAAAAACAAAAAAAAAAAAAAAAAAAAAAACAGAACTGAATCGAACTTGCAAAATCAAAAAGCAACTATTAATAACCCCACAGTCTACCGCTGTACGAAACACTAAACCAAAATTGTAATGTTTATATTCAGTTATATTGTGAAATTCCGACTCCTACCATACAACCAATATCTTAAAATTTTTAATCGAAAAGAAAAATAAAACAAAAATTTAACGGAATCAAAGAGCATCATAATATAGGTATAGATTATACATATTATATGATACATATGTATATACTTGACATGGGTTTTTATAAAAATGGAAAATTATTAATGAAAATCAGAAAATTTTGGAAAAATATTAATTTTGTAAGATGGCTGTACTGAATATTTATCATTTAAAAAGAAAAAAATGAAAGTTGGTTGGTAAATCATTGAGTAAAAGGGTTTTAAATGTCTGTCATTTACAGTTTAAATATTATGATATGTAAGAATTTGTTTCTATAAAATATTAGAAATAAAAAAAAAAAAAAAAAAATAGAATAGAATCGAACTTGCAAACTAAAGACTTCTAAAGTTTAAGAAGCGACCACTCTACCACTCTACCACTCTATATTTTAAATTTTTTTTATGTTTTTAGAAAAAAAAACAAAAAGCAAAAACAACAAAACAAAATTTAAAATTCAACGGAATAAAAACGCGTCGTTTTTGAATATGTATATCATAGGTATAGATTATACATATTATATGATACATATGTATATACTTTACATGGGTTTCTTATAAAAATGGACAATTATTAATGAAAATCAGAAAATTTTGGAAAAATATTAATTTTGGAAGATGGCTGTACTGAATATTTATCATTTAAAAAGAAAAAAATGAAAGTTGGTTGGTAAATCATTGAGTAAAAGGGTTTTAAATGTCTGTCATTTACAGATTAAATATTATGATATGTAAGAATTTATTTCGTATAAAATATTCGAAATAAAAAAAAAAAAAATAAAAGTAAAATAGAATCGAACTTGCAAACTAAAGACTTCTAAAATGTAAGAAGCAGCCACTCTACCACTGCACCAAACTACCCACAGAAGTTTCGACGTTTATATTCAGTTATATTGCGAAATTTCTATTTCCCACCTTGCAAACTATATTTTAAAATTTTTTTTATGTTTTTAGAAAAAAAACAAAAAGCAAAAACAACAAAACAAAATTTAAAATTCAACGGAATAAAAGAACGTCGTTTTTGAATATGTATATTATAGGTATAGATTATACATATTATATGATACATATGTATATACTTTACATGGGTTTTTTATAAAAATGGAAAATTATTAATGAAAATCAGAAAATTTTGGAAAAATATTAATTTTGTAAGATGGCTGTACTGAATATTTATCATTTAAAAAGAAAAAAATTAAAGTTGGTTGGTAATTCATTGAGTAAAAGGGTTTTAAATGTCTGTCATTTACAGATTAAATATTATGATATGTAAGAATTTATTTCGTTTAAAATATTAGAAATAAAAAAAAAAAATAAAAATAGAAGAGAATCGAACTTGCAAACTAAAGACTTCTAAGGTTTAAGAAGCGACCACTCTACCACTGCACCAAACTCCCCACTGAAGTTTCGATGTTTATATTCAATTATATTGTGAAATTTCTATTTCCCACCATGCAAACTATATTATAAAATTTTTTTTATGTTTTTAGAAAAAAAACAAAAATCGAAAACAACAAAACAAAATTTAAAATTCAACGGAATAAAAGAGCGTCGTTTTTGAATATGTATATCATAGGTATAGATTATACATATTATATGATACATATGTATATACTTTACATGGGTTTCTTATAAAAATGGAAAATTATTAATGAAAATCAGAAAATTTTGGAAAAATAGTAATTTTGTAAGATGGCTGTACTGAATATTTATCATTTAAAAAGAGAAAACTGAAAGTTGGTTGGTAAATCATTGAGTAAAAGGGTTTTAAATGTCTGTCATTTACAGATTAAATATTATGATATGTAAGAATTTATTTCGTATAAAGTATTAGAAATAAAAAAAAATAAAAAAAATAGAATAGAATCGAACTTGCAAACTAAAGACTTCTAAAGTTTAAGAAGCGGCCACTCTACCACTGCACCAAACTCCCCACTGAAGTTTCCACATTTATATTCAATTATATTGTAAAATTTCGATTTCCCACCACGCAAACTATATTTTAAAATTTTTTTTATGTTTTTAGAAAAAAAACAAAAAGCAAAAACAACAAAGCAAAATTTAGAATTCAACGGAATAAAAGAGCGTCGTTTTTGAATATGTATATTATAGGTATAGATTATACATATTATATGATACATATGTATATACTTTACATGGGATTTTTGTAAAAATGGAAAATTAATAATAAAAATCAGAAAATTTTGGAAAAATATTGATCTTGTAAGATGGCTGTACTGAATATTTATCATTTAAAAAGAGAAAAATGAAAGTTGGTTGGTAACTCATTGAGTAAAAGGGTTTTAAATGTCTGTCATTTACAGATTAAATATTATGAAATGTAAAAATTTATTTCGTTTAAAATATTAGAAATAAAAAAAAAAAATAGAATAGAATCGAACTTGCAAACTAAAGACTTCTAAAGTTTAAGAAGCGGACACTCTACCACTGCACCAAACTTCCCACTGAAGTTCGGATGTTTATATTCAATTATATTGTGAAATTTCTATTTCCCACCATGCAAACTATATTTAAAAAATTTTATTTATGTTTTTAGAAAAAAAACAAAAAGCAAAAACAACAAAACAAAATTTAAAATTCAACGGAATAAAAGAGCGTCGTTTTTGAATATGTATATTATAGGTATAGATTATACATATTATATGATACACATCTATATACTTTACATGGGATTTTTATAAAAATGGAAAATTAATAATAAAAACCAGAAAATTTTGGAAAAATATTGATCTTGTAAGATGGCTGTACTGATAGTTTATCATTTAAAAAAAAAATGAAAGTTGGTTGGTAAATCATTAGTAAAACGGTTTTAAATGTCTGTCATTTACAGATTAAATATTATGATATGTAAGAATTTATTTCGGTTAAAATATTAGAAATAAAAAAAAAAAAAAAATAAAATAGAATCGAACTTGCAAACTACAGACTTCTAAAGTTTAAGAATCGGCCACTCTACCACTGTACCAAACTTCCACTGAAGTTCGGATCTTTATATTCAATTATATTGTGAAATTTCTATTTCCCACCATGCAAACTAAATTTTTTTAAATTTTACTAGTATTTGCCCGCCCCTCGAAATTCGAGGTGTTTTATTTAGCAATTACAATACAATATATACAGTACAGTTTCTTTCTGATTTTATTTAAAATGTAAAAATACAATTTTCAATAATTAAGGCCTTTATGAATTTTAAATTTTGTTTGCAAATGATATTTTTTTGTAAAAACACGATTATTATTATCTTTTAGAAGTTGCCCTTGATTTATTGAGTATTGGAAACTCAATATATACCTATTATATATGTATTTATTATAAGAAGCCTAAGATGGTAAATCATTGAGTAAAAGGGTTTTAAATGTCTATCAATACAGATTAAATATTATGATGATATTATGATATGTAAGAACTTTCGTTTAAAATATTAAAAAAAAAACAAAAAAAAAAAAAAAAAAAAAAAACAGAACTGAATCGAACTTGCAAAATCAAAAAGCAACTATTAATAACCCCACAGTCTACCGCTGTACGAAACACTAAACCAAAATTGTAATGTTTATATTCAGTTATATTGTGAAATTCCGACTCCTACCATACAACCAATATTTTAAAATTTTTAATCGAAAAGAAAAATAAAACAAAAATTTAACGGAATCAAAGAGCATCATAATATAGGTATAGATTATACATATTATATGATACATATGTATATACTTGACATGGGTTTTTATAAAAATGGAAAATTATTAATGAAAATCAGAAAATTTTGGAAAAATATTAATTTTGTAAAATGGCTGTACTGAATATTTATCATTTAAAAAGAAAAAAATGAAAGTTGGTTGAAATCATTGAGTAAAAGGGTTTTAAATGTCTGTCATTTACACTTTAAATATTATGATATGTAAGAATTTGTTTCTATAAAATATTAGAAATAAAAATAAAAAAAATAAAATAGAATAGAATCGAACTTGCAAACTAAAGACTTCTAAAGTTTAAGAAGCGACCACTCTACCCCTGCCCCAAACTCCCCACTGAAGTTTCCACATTTATATTCAATTATATTGTGAAATTTCTATTTCCCACCATGCAAACTATATTTTAAAATTTTTTTTATGTTTTTAGAAAAAAAAACAAAAAGCAAAAACAACAAAACAAAATTTAAAATTCAACGGAATAAAAAAGCGTCGTTTTTGAATATGTATATCATAGGTATAGATTATACATATTATATGATACATATGTATATACTTTACATGGGTTTCTTATAAAAATGGACAATTATTAATGAAAATCAGAAAATTTTGGAAAAATATTAATTTTGTAAGATGGCTGTACTGAATATTTATCATTTAAAAAGAAAAAAATGAAAGTTGGTTGGTAAATCATTGAGTAAAAGGGTTTTAAATGTCTGTCATTTACAGATTAAATATTATGATATGTAAGAATTTATTTCGTATAAAATATTCGAAATAAAAAAAAAAAAATAAAAGTAAAATAGAATCGAACTTGCAAACTAAAGACTTCTAAAATGTAAGAAGCGGCCACTCTACCACTGCACCAAACTGCCCACAGAAGTTTCGACGTTTATTTTCAGTTATATTGCGAAATTTCTATTACCCACCTTGCAAACTATATTTTAAAATTTTTTTTATGTTTTTAGAAAAAAAACAAAAAGCAAAAACAACAAAACAAAATTTAAAATTCAACGGAATAAAAGAGCGTCGTTTTTGAATATGTATATTATAGGTATAGATTATACATATTATATGATACATATGTATATACTTTACATGGGTTTTTTATAAAAATGGAAAATTATTAATGAAAATCAGAAAATTTTGGAAAAATATTAATTTTGTAAGATGGCTGTACTGAATATTTATCATTTAAAAAGAAAAAAATTAAAGTTGGTTGGTAAATCATTGAGTAAAAGGGTTTTAAATGTCTGTCATTTACAGATTAAATATTATGATATGTAAGAATTTATTTCGTTTAAAATATTAGAAATAAAAAAAAAAAAAAAAAATAGAAGAGAATCGAACTTGCAAACTAAAGACTTCTAAGGTTTAAGAAGCGACCACTCTACCACTGCACCAAACTCCCCACTGAAGTTTCGATGTTTATATTCAATTATATTCTGAAATTTCTATTTCCCACCATGCAAACTATATTATAACATTTTTTTTATGTTTTTAGAAAAAAAACAAAAATCGAAAACAACAAAACAAAATTTAAAATTCAACAGAATAAAAGAGCGTCGTTTTTGAATATGTATATTATAGGTATAGATTATACATATTATATGATACATATGTATATACTTTACATGGGTTTTTTATAAAAATGGAAAATTATTAATGAAAATCAGAAAATTTTGGAAAAATATTAATTTTGTAAGATGGCTGTACTGAATATTTATCATTTAAAAAGAAAAAAATGAAAGTTGGTTGGTAAATCATTGAGTAAAAGGGTTTTAAATGTCTGTCATTTACAGATTAAATATTATGATATGTAAAAATTTATTTCGTTCAAAATATTAGAAAAAAAAAATAGAATAGAATCGAACTTGCAAACTAAAGACTTCTAAAGTTTACGAAGCGGCCACTCTACCACTGCACCAGACTCCCCACTGAAGCTTGGATGTTTATATTCAATTATATTGTGAAATTTCTATTTCCCACCATGCAAACTATATTTTAAAATTTTATTTATGTTTTTAGAAAAAAAAACAAAAAGCAAAAACAAAAACAATTTAAAATTCAACGGAATAAAAGAGCGTCGTTTTTGAATATGTATATTATAGGTATAGATTATACATATTATATGATACATATGTATATACTTTACATGGGTTTTTTATAAAAATGAAAAATTATTAATGAAAATCAGAAAATTTTGGAAAAATATTAATTTTGTAAGATGGCTGTACTGAATATTTATCATTTAAAAAGAAAAAAATTAAAGTTGGTTCGTAAATCATTGAGTAAAAGGGTTTTAAATGTCTGTCATTTACAGATTAAATATTTTGATATGTAAGAATTTATTTCGTATAAAATAATAAAAATAAAAAAAATAGAATAGAATCGAACTTGCAAACTAAAGACTTTTAAAGTTTAAGAAGCGACCACTCTACCACTGCACCAAACTCCCCACTGAAGTTTCCACATTTATATTCAATTATAATGTGAAATTTCTATTTCCCACCATGCAAACTATATTTTAAAATTTTTTTTATGTTTTTAGAAAAAAAACAAAAAGCAAAAAAAACAAAACAAAATTTAAAATTCAACGGAATAAAAGAGCGTCGTTTGAATATGTATATTATAGGTATAGATTATACATATTATATGATACATATGTATATACTTGACATGGGTTTTTTATAAAAATGGAAATTATTAATGAAAATCAGAAAATTTTGGAAAAATATTAATTTTGTAAGATGGCTGTACTGAATATTTATCATTTAAAAAGAAAAAAATTAAAGTTAGTTGGTAAATCATTGAGTAAAAGGGTTTTAAATGTCTGTCATTTACAGATTAAATATTATGATGTGTAAGAATTTATTTCGTATAAAATATTAGAAATAAAAAAAAAAAAAAAAATTGATTAGAATAGAATCGAACTTGCAAACTAAAGACTTCTAAATTTTAAGAAGCGACCACTCTACCACTGCACCAAACTCCCCACTGAAGTTTCCACATTTATATTCAATTATATTGTGAAATTTCTATTTCCCACCATGCAAACTATATTTTAAAATTTTTTTTATGTTTTTAGAAAAAAAACAAAAAGCAAAAACAATAAAACAAAATTTAAAATTCAACGGAATAAAAGAGCGTCGTTTTTGAATATGTATATTATAGGTATAGATTATACATATTATATGATACATATGTATATACTTTAACATGGGTTTTTTATAAAAATGGAAAATTATTAATGAAAATCAGAAAATTTTGGAAAAATATTAATTTTGTAAGATGGCTGTAGGTACTGAATATTTATCATTTAAAAAGAAAAAAATGAAAGTTGGTTGGTAAATCATTGAGTAAAAGGGTTTTAAATGTCTGTCATTTACAGATTAAATATTATGATGTGTAAGAATTTATTTCGTATAAAATATTAGAAATAAAAAAAAAAAAAAAAAATAGAATAGAATCGAACGTGCAAACTAAAGACTTCTAAAGTTTAAAAAGCGGAGACTCTACCACTGCACCAAACTGCCCACTGAAGTTTTGACGTTTATATTCAATTATATTGTGAAATTTCTATTTCCCACCATGCAAACTATATTTTAAATTTTTTTTTATGTTTTTAGAAAAAAAACAAAAAGCAAAAACAACAAAACAAAATTTAAAATTCAACGGAATAAAAGAGCGTCGTTTTTGAATATGTATATTATAGGTATAGATTATACATATTATATGATACATATGTACATACTTTACATGGGTTTTTTATAAAAATGGAAAATTATTAATGAAAATCAGAAAATTTTGGAAAAATATTAATTTTGTAAGATGGCTGTACTGAATATTTATCATTTAAAAAGAAAAAAATGAAAGTTGGTTGGTAAATCATTGAGTAAAAGGGTTTTAAATGTCTGTCATTTACAGATTAAATATTATGATATGTAAGAATTTATTTCGTATAAAATAATAAAAATAAAAAAAATACAGTAGAATAGAATCGAACTTGCAAACTAAAGACTTCTAAATTTTAAGAAGCGACCACTCTACCACTGCACCAAACTCCCCTTTGAAGTTTCCACATTTATATTCAATTATATTGTGAAATTTCTATTTCCCACCATGCAAACTATATTTTAAAATTTTTTTTATGTTTTTAGAAAAAAAACAAAAAGCAAAAACAACAAAACAAAATTTAAAATTCAACGGAATAAAAGAGCGTCGTTTTTGAATATGTATATTATAGGTATAGATTATACATATTATATGATACATATGAATATACTTTACATGGGTTTTTTATAAAAATGGAAAATTATTAATGAAAATCAGAAAATTTTGGAAAAATATTAATTTTGTAAGATGGCTGTACTGAATATTTATTATTTAAAAAGATAAAAATGAAAGTTGGTTGGTAAATCATTGAGAGAAAGGGGTTTAAATGTCTGTCATTTACAGATTAAATATTATGATGATATGTAAGAATTTATTTCGTATAAAATATTAGAAATAAAAAAAAAAAAAAATAATAAAATAGAATCGAACTTGCAAACTAAAGACCTCTAAAGTTTGAGGAGCGGCCACTCTACCACTGCACGAAACTCCCCACTGAAGTTTCCACATTTATATTCAATTATATCGTGAAATTTCTATTTCCCACCATGCAAAGTATATTTTAAAATTTTTTTTATGTTTTTAGAAAAAAACAAAAAGCAAAAACAACAAAACAAAATTTAAAATTCAACGGAATAAAAGAGCGTCGTTTTTGAATATGTATATTATAGGTAGAGATTATACATATTATATGATACATATGTATATACTTTACATGGGTTTTTTATAAAAATGGAAAATTACTAATGAAAATCAGAAAATTTTGGAAAAATATTAATTTTTTAAGATGGCTGTACTGAATATCTATCATTTAAAAAGAAAAAAATTAAAGTTGGTTCGTAAATCATTGAGTAAAAGGGTTTTAAATGTCTGTCATTTACAGATTAAATATTATGATATGTAAGAATTTATTTCGTATAAAATATTAAAAATAAAAAAAATAGAATAGAATCGAACTTGCAAACTAAAGACTTCTAAAGTTTAAGAAACGACCACTCTACCACTGCACCAAACTCCCCACTGAAGTTTCCACATTTATATTCAATTATATTGTGAAATTTCTATTTCCCACTATGCAAATTATATTTTAAAATTTTTTTTATATTTTTAGAAAAAAAACAAAAAGCAAAAACAACAAAACAAAATTTAAAATTCAACGGAATAAAAGAGCGTCGTTTGAATATGTATATTATAGGTATAGATTATACATATTATATGATACATATGTATATACTTTACATGGGTTTTTTATAAAAATGGAAAATTATTAATGAAAATCAGAAAATTTTGGAAAAATATTAATTTTGTAAGATGGCTGTACTTATTTATCATTTAAAAAGAGTAAAATGAAAGTTGGTTCGTAAATCATTGAGTAAAAGGATTTTAAATGTCTGTCATTTACAGATTAAATATTATGATGTGTAAGAATTTATTTCGTATAAAATATTAGAAATAAAAAAAAAAAAAAAAATAGAATAGAATCGAACGTGCAAACTAAAGACTTCTAAAGTTTAAGAAGCGGACACTCTACCACTGCACCAAACTGCCCACTGAAGTTTTGACGTTTATATACAATTATATTGTGAAATTTCTATTTCCCACCATGCAAACTATATTTTAAAATTTTTTTTATGTTTTTAGAAAAAAAACAAAAAGCAAAAACAACAAAACAAAATTTAAAATTCAACGGAATAAAAGAGCGTCGTTTTTGAATATGTATATTATAGGTATAGATTATACATATTATGTGATACATATGTACATACTTTACATGGGTTTTTTATAAAAATGGAAAATAATTAATGAAAATCAGAAAATTTTGGAAAAATATTAATTTTGTAAGATGGCTGTACTGAATATTTATCATTTAAAAAGAAAAAAATGAAAGTTGTTTGTTAAATCATTGAGTAAAAGGGTTTTAAATGTCTGTCATTTACAGATTAAATATTATGATATGTAAGAATTTATTTCGTATAAAATATTAGACATAAAAATAAAAAAAATAGAGTAGAATAGAATCGAACTTGCAAACTAAAGACTTCTAAAGTTTAAGAAGCGACCACTCTACCACTGCACCAAACTCCCCACTGAAGTTTCCACATTTATATTCAATTATATTGTGAAATTTCTATTTCCCACCATCCAAACTATATTTTAAAATTTTTTTTATGTTTTTAGAAAAAAACAAAAAGCAAAAACAACAAAACAAAATTTAAAATTCAACGGAATAAAAGAGCGTCGTTTTTGAATATGTATATTATAGGTATAGATTATACATATTATATGATACATATGTATATAATTTACATGGGTTTCTTATAAAAATGGAATAATATTAATGAAAATCAGAAAATTTTGGAAAAATATTAATTTTGTAAGATGGCTGTACTGAATATTTATCATTTAAAAAGAAAAAAATGAAAGTTGGTTGGTAAATCATTGAGTAAAAGGGTTTTAAATGTCTGTCATTTACAGATTAAATATTATGATATGTAAGAATTTATTTTGTATAAAATATTGGATATAAAAAAAAAAAAAAAAATAGAATAGAATCGAACTTGCAAACTAAAGACTTCTAAAGTTTAAGAAGCGACAACTCTACCACTGCACCAAACTCCCCACTGAAGTTTCGACGTTTATATTCAATTATATTGTTAAATTTCTATTTCCCACCATCCAAACTATATTTTAAAATTTTATTTATGTTTTTAGGAAAAAAACAAAAAGCAAAAACAACAAAACAAAATTTAAATTTCAACGGAATAAAAGAGCGTCGTTTTTGAATATGTATATTATAGGTATAGATTATACATATTATATGATACATATGTATATACTTTACATGGGTTTTTTATAAAAATGGAAATTATTAATGAAAATCAGAAAATTTTGGAAAAATATTAATTTTGTGAGATGGCTGTACTGAATATTTATCATTTAAAAAGAAAAAAATGAAAGTTAGTTGGTAAATCATTGAGTAAAAGGATTTTAAATGTCTGTCATTTACAGATTAAATATTATGATGTGTAAGAATTTATTTCGTATAAAATATTAGAAATAAAAAAAAAAAAAAGAAATAGAATAGAATCGAACTTGCAAACTAAAGACTTCTAAAGTTTAAGAAGCGACCACTCTACCACTGCACCAAACTCCTCACTGAAGTTTCGACGTTTATATTCAATTATATTTTGAAATTTCTATTTCCCACCATGCAAACTATATTTTAAAATTTTTTCTGTTTTTAGAAAAAAAACAAAAAGCAAAAACAACAAAACAAAATTTAAAATTCAACTGAATAAAAGACCGTCGGTTTTTGAATATGTATATTATAGGTATAGATTATACATACTATATGATACATTAGTATATACTTTACATGGGTTTTTTTATAAAAATGGAAATTATTAATGTAAATCAGAAAATTTTGGAAAAATATTAATTTTGTAAGATGGCTGTACTGAATATTTATCATTTAAAAAGAAAAAAATTAAAGTTGGTTGGTAAATCATTGACTACAAGGGTTTTAAATGTCTGACATTTACAGATTATGATATGTAAGAATTTAGTTCGTTTAAAATAATAGAAATAAAAAAAAAAAAAAAGAATCGAACTTGCAAACTAAAGACTTCCAAAGTTTAAGATGCGACCACTCTACCACTGCACCAAGCTCCCCACTGAAATTTCGGCGTTTATATTCAATTATATTGTGAAATTTCTACTTCCCACCATGCAAACTATATTTTAAAATTTTTTTTATGTTTTTAGAAAAAAAACAAAACAAAATTTAAAATTCAACGGAATAAAAGAGCGTCGTTTTTGAATATGTATGTTATAGGTATTGATTATACATATCATATGATACATATGTATATACTTTACATGGGTTTTTTATAAAAATGGAAATTATTAATGAAAATCAGAATATTTTGGAAAAATATTAATTTTGTAAGATGGCTGTACTGAATATTTATCATTTAAAAAGAAAAAAATGAAAGTTGGTTGGTAAATCATTGAGTAAAAGGGTTTTAAATGTCTGTCATTTACAGATTAAATATTATGATATGTAAGAATTTATTTTGTATAAAATATTAGAAATAAAAAAAAAAAAAAAGAAATAGAATAGAATCGAACTTGCAAACTAAAGATTTCTAAAGTTTAAGAAGCGACCACTCTACCACTGCACCAAACTCCCCACTGAATTTTCGACGTTTATATTCAATTATATTGTGAAATTTCTATTTCCCACCATGCAAACTATATTTTAAAATTTTTTTTATGTTTTTAGAAAAAAAACAAAAAGCGAAAACAACAAAGCAAAATTTAAAATTCAACGGAATAAAAGAGCGTCGTTTTTAATATGTATATTATAGGTATAGATTATACATATTATATGATACGTATGTACATACTTTACGTGGATTTTTTATAAAAATGGAAAATTATTAATGAAAATCAGAAAATTTTGGAAAAATATTAATTTTATAAGATGGCTGTAATATTTATCATTTAAAAAGAAAAAAATGAAAGTTGGTTGGTTAATCATTGAGTAAAAGGGTTTTAAATGTCTGTCATTTACATATTAAATATTATGATATGTAAGAATTTATTTCGTATAAAATATTCGAAATAAAAAAAAAAAAATAAAAATAAAATAGAATCGAACTTGCAAAACTAAAGACTTCTAAAGTTGAAGAAGCGACCACTCTAATACTGCACCAAACTTCCCACTGAAGTTTCGACGTTTATATTCAATTATATTGTGAAATTTCTATTTCCCACCATGCAAACTATATTTTAAAATTTTTTTTATGTTTTTAGAAAAAAAACAAAAAGCGAAAACAACAAAGCAAAATTTAAAATTCAACGGAATAAAAGAGCGTCGTTTTTGAATATGTATGTTATAGGTATAAATTATACATATTATATGATACATATGTGATACATGGGATTTTTATAAAAATGGAAAATTAATAATAAAAATCAGAAAGTTTTGGAAAAATATTGATTTTGTAAGATGGCTGTAATATTTATCATTTAAAAAGAAAAAAATGAAAGTTGGTTGGTAAATCATTGAGTAAAAGGGTTTTAAATGTCTGTCATTTACAGATTAAATATTATGATATGTAAGAATTTATTTCGTATAAAATATTAGGAAAAAAAAAAAAAAAAAAAAATAGAATAGAATCGAACTCGCAAACTAAATACTTCTAAAGTTTAAGAAGCGACCAGTCTACCACTGCACCAAACTTCCCACTGAAGTTCGGATGTTTATATTCAATTATATTGTGAAATTTCTACTTCCCACCATGCAAACTATATTTTAAAATTTTTTTTATGTTTTTAGAAAAAAAACAAAAAGCAAAAACAACAAAGCAAAATTTAAAATTCAACGGAATAAAAGAGCGTCGTTTTTGAATATGTATATTATAGGTATAGATTATGCATATTATATGATACATATGTGATACATGGGATTATTATAAAAATGGAAAATTAAAAATAAAAATCAGAAAATTTTGGAAAAATATTGAGCTTGTAAGATGGCTGTAATATTTATCATTTAAAAAGAAAAAAATGAAAGTTGGTTGGTAAATCATTGAGTAAAAGGGTTTTAAATGTCTGTCATTTACAGATTAAATATTATGATATGTAAGAATTTATTTCGTTTAAAATATTAGAAATAAAAAAATAAAAAATTGAATAGAATCGAACTTGCAAACTAAAGACTTCTAAAGTTTAAGAAGCGGCCACTCTACCACTGCACCAAACTTCCCACTGAAGTTCGGATGTTTATGTTCAATTATATTGTGAAATTTATATTTCCCACCATGCAAACTATATTTTAAAACTTTATTTATGTTTTTAGAAAAAAAACAAAAAGCAAAAACAACAAAGCAAAATTTAAAATTCTACGGAATAAAAGAGCGTCGTTTTGAATATGTATATTATAGGTATAGATTATACATATTATATGATACATATGTGATACATGGGATTATTATAAAAATGGAAAATTAAAAATAGAAATCAGAAAATTTTGGAAAAATATTGATCTTGTAAGATGGCTGTAATATTTATCATTTAAAAAGAAAAAAATGAAAATTGGTTGGTAAATCATTGAGTAAAAGGGTTTTAAATGTCTGTCATTTACAGATTAAATATTATGATGTGTAAGAATTTATTTCGTATAAAATATTAGAAATAAAAAAAAAAAAAAAAAATAGAATAGAATCGAACGTGCAAACTAAAGACTTCTAAAGTTTAAGAAGCGGACACTCTACCACTGCACCAAACTGCCCACTGAAGTTTTGACGTTTATATACAATTATATTGTGAAATTTCTATTTCCCACCATGCAAACTATATTTTAAAATTTTTTTTATGTTTTTAGAAAAAAAACAAAAAGCAAAAACAACAAAACAAAATTTAAAATTCAACGGAATAAAAGACCGTCGTTTTTGAATATGTATATTATAGGTATAGATTATACATATTATATGATACATATGTATATACTTTACATGGGATTTTTATAAAAATGGAAAATTATTAATGAAAATCAGAAAATTTTGGAAAAATATTAATTTTGTAAGATGGCTGTACTGAATATTTATCATTTAAAAAGAAAAAAATGAAAGTTGGTTGGTAAATCATTGAGTAAAAGGGTTTTAAATGTCTGTCATTTACAGATAAATATTATGTGTGTAAGAATTTATTTCGTATAAAATATTAGAAATAAAAAAAAAAAAAAAAAATAGAATAGAATCGAACGTGCAAAGTAAAGACTTCTAAAGTTTAAGAAGCGGACACTCTACCACTGCACCAAACTGCCCACTGAAGTTTTGACGTTTATATTCAATTATATTGTGAAATTTCTATTTCCCACCATGCAAACTATATATTAAAATTTTTTTTATGTTTTTAGAAAAAAAACAAAAAGCAAAAACAGCAAAGCAAAATTTAAAATTCAACGGAATAAAAGAGCGTCGTTTTTGAATATGTATATTATAGGTATAGATTATACATATTATATGATACATATGTGATACATGGGATTATTATAAAAATGGAAAATTAAAAATAAAAATCAGAAAATTTTGGAAAAATATTGATCTTGTAAGATGGCTGTAATATTTATCATTTAAAAAGAAAAAAATGAAAGTTAATTGGTAAATCATTGAGTACAAGGGTTTTAAATGTCTGACATTTACAGATTAAATATTATGATATGTAAGAATTTATTTCGTTTAAAATATTAGAAATAAAAATAAAAAAAAAACATAGAATAGAATCGAACTTGCAAACTAAAGACTTCTAAAGTTTAAGAAGCGGACACTCTACCACAGCACCAAACTTCCCACCGAAGTTCGGATCTTTATATTCAATTATATTGTGAAATTTCTATTTACCACCATGCAAACTATATTTTAAAATTTTATTTATGTTTTTAGAAAAAAAAAAAAAGCAAAAACAACAAAGCAAAATTTAAAATTCAACGGAATAAAAGAGCGTCGTTTTTGAATATGTATATTATAGGTATAGATTATACATATTATATGATACATATGTATATACTTTCATTGGAATTTTTATAAAAATGGAAAATTAATAATAAAAATCAGAAAATTTTGGAAAAATATTGATCTTGTAAGATGGCTGTACTGAATATTTATCATTTAAAAAGAAAAAAATGAAAGTTGGTTGGTAAATCATTGAGAAAAAGGGTTTTAAATGTCTGTCATTTACAGATTAAATATTATGATATGTATGAATTTATTTCGTTTAAAATATTAGAAATAAAAAAAAAAAAATAGAATAGAATCGAACTTGCAAACTAAAGACTTCTAAAGTTTAAGAACCGGCCACTCTACCACTGTACCAAACTTCCCACTGAAGTTTGGATCTTTATATTCAATTATATTGTGAAATTTCTATTTCCCACCATGCAAACTATATTTTAAAATTTTATTTATGTTTTTAGAAAAAAAACAAAAAGCAAAAATAACAAAGCAAAATTTACAATTCAACGGAATAAAAGAGCGTCGTTTTTGAATATGTATATTATAGATATAGATTATACGTATTATATGATACATATGTATATACTTTACATGGGATTTTTATAAAAATGGAAAATTAATAATAAAAATCAGAAAATGTTTGGAAAAATATTGATCTTGTAAGATGGCTGTACTGAATATTTATCATTTAAAAAGAAAAAAATGAAAGTTGGTTGGTAAATCATTGAGTAAAAGGATTTTAAATGTCTGTCATTTACAGATTAAATATTATGATATGTAAGAATTTATTTTGTTTCAAATATTAGAAATAAAACAAAAACAAAAAAATAGAATAGAATCGAACTTACAAACTAAAGACTTCTAAAGTTTAAGAACCGGCCACTCTACCACTGTACCAAACTTCCCACTGAAGTTCGGATCTTTATATTCAATTATATTGTGAAATTTCTATTTCCCACCATGCAAACTATATTTTAAAATTTTATTTATGTTTTTAGAAAAAAAACAAAAAGCAAAAACAACAAAGCAAAATTTAAAATTCAACGGAATAAAAGAGCGTCGTTTTTGAATATGTATATTATAGGTATAGATTATACATATTATATTATACATATGTGTATACTTTACATGGGATTTTTATAAAAATGGAAAATTAATAATAAAAATCAGAAAATTTTGGAAAAATATTAATCTTGTAAGATGGCTGTACTGAATATTTATCATTTAAAAAGAAAAAAATGAAAGTTGCTTAGTAAATCATTGAGTAAAAGGATTTTAAATGTCTTTCATTTATAGATTAAATATTATGATATGTAAGAATTTATTTCGTTTAAAATATTAGAAATAAAAAAAAAATAGAATAGAATCGCACTTGCAAATTAAAGACTTCTAAAGTTTAAGAAGCGGCCGCTCTACCACTGAACCAAACTTCCCACTGAAGTTGGGATGTTTATATTCAATTATATTGTGAAATTTCTATTTCCCACCATGCAAACTATATTTTAAAATTTTATTTATGTTTTTAGAAAAAAAACAAAAACTAAAAACAACAAAGCAAAATTTAAAATTCAACGGAATAAAAGAGCGTCGTTTTTGAATATGTATATTATAGGTATAGATTATACATATTATATGATACATATGTATATATTTTACATGGGATTTTTATAAAAATGGAAAATTAATAATAAAAATCATAAAATTTTGGAAAAATATTGATCTTGAAAGATGGCTGTACTGAATATTTATCATTTAAAAAGAAAAAAATGAAAGTTGGTTGGTAAATCATTGAGTAAAAGGGTTTTAAATGTCTGTCATTTACAGATTAAATATTATGATATGTAAGAATTTATTTCGTGTAAAATATTAGATAAAAAAAAAAAAAATAGAATAGATTCAAACTTGCAAACTAAAGACTTCTAAAGTTTAAGAAGCGGCCCCTCTACCACTGTACCAAACTTCCCACTGAAGTTGGGATCTTTATATTCAATTATATTGTGAAATTTCTATTTCCCACCATGCAAACTATATTTTAAAATTTTATTTATGTTTTTAGAAAAAAAAACAAAAAGCAAAAACAACAAAGCAAAATTTAAAATTCAACGGAATAAAAGAGCGTCGTTTTTGAATATGTATATTATAGGTATAGATTATACATATTATATGATACATATGTATATACTTTACATGGGATTTCTATAAAAATGGAAAATTAATAATAAAAATCAGAAAATTTCGGAAAAATATTGATCTTGTAAGATGGCTGTACTGAATATTTATCATTTAAAAAGAAAAAAATGAAAGTTGGTTGGTAAATCATTGAATAAAAGGGTTTTAAATGTCTGTCATTTACAGATTAAATATTATGATATGTAAGAATTTATTTAGTTTAAAATATTAGAAATAAAAAAAAAAAAAAATAGAATAGAATCGAACTTGCAAACTAACTTCTAAAGTTTAAGAACCGGCCACTCTACCACTCTACTAAACTTCCCACTGAATTTCGGATCCTTATATTCAATTATATTGTGAAATTTCTATTTCCCACCATGCAAACTATATTTTAAAATTTTATTTATGTTTTTAGAAAAAAAACAAAAAGCAAAAACAACAAAGCAAAATTTAAAATTCAACGGAATAAAAGAGCGTCGTTTTTGAATATGTATATTATAGGTATAGATTATACATATTATATGATACATATGTGTATACTTTACATGGGATTTTTATAAAAATGGAAAATTAATAACAAAAATCAGAAAATTTTGGAAAAATATTGATCTTGTAAGATGGCTGTACTGAATATTTATCATTTAAAAAGAAAAAAATGAAAGTTGCTTGGTAAATCATTGAGTAAAAGGATTTTAAATGTCTGTCATTTACAGATTAAATATTATGATATGTAAGAATTTATTTCGTTTAAAATATTAGAAATTAAAAAAAAAAAAAAAAAAAAAAAAAAAAATAGAATAGAATCGCACTTGCAAATTAAAGACTTCTAAAGTTTAAGAAGCGGCCACTCTACCACTGAACCAAACTTCCCACTGAAGTTGGGATGTTTATATTCAATTATATTGTGAAATTTCTATTTCCCACCATGCAAACTATATTTTAAAATTTTATTTATGTTTTTAGAAAAAAAACAAAAACTAAAAACAACAAAGCAAAATTTAAAATTCAACGGAATAAAAGAGCGTCGTTTTTGAATATGTATATTATAGGTATAGATTATACATATTATATGATACATATGTGTATACTTTACATGGGATTTTTATAAAAATGGAAAATTAATAATAAAAATCAGAAAATTTTGGAAAAATATTGATCTTGAAAGATGGCTGTACTGAATATTTATCATTTAAAAAGAAAAAAATGAAAGTTGGTTGGTAAATCATTGAGTAAAAGGGTTTTAAATGTCTGTCATTTACAGATTAAATATTATGATATGTAAGAATTTATTTCGTGTAAAATATTAGATATAAAAAAAAAAAAATAGGATAGATTCAAACTTGCAAACTAAAGCCTTCTAAAGTTTAAGAAGCGGCCCCTCTACCTCTGTACCAAACTTCCCACTGTAGTTGGAATCTTTATATTCAATTATATTGTGAAATTTCTATTTCCCACCATGCAAACTATATTTTAAAATTTTATTTATGTTTTTAGAAAAAAAACAAAAAGCAAAAACAACAAAGTAAAATTTAAAATTCAACGGAATAAAAGAGCGTCGTTTTTGAATATGTATATTATAGGTATAGATTATACATATTATATGATACATATGTTTATACTTTATATGGGATTTTTATAAAAATGGAAAATTAATAATAAAAATCAGAAAATTTTGGAAAAATATTGATCTTGTAAGATGGCTGTACTGAATATTTATCATTTAAAAAGAAAAAAATGAAAGTTGGTTGGTAAATCATTGAATAAAAGGGTTTTAAATGTCTGTCATTTACAGATTAAATATTATGATATGTAAGAATTTATTTAGTTTAAAATATTAGAAATAAAAAAAAAAAAAAATAGAATAGAATCGAACTTGCAAACTAACTTCTAAAGTTTAAGAACCGGCCACTCTACCACTCTACTAAACTTCCCACTGAATTTCGGATCCTTATATTCAATTATATTGTGAAATTTCTATTTCCCACCATGCAAACTATATTTTAAAATTTTATTTATGTTTTTAGAAAAAAAACAAAAAGCAAAAACAACAAAGCAAAATTTAAAATTCAACGGAATAAAAGAGCGTCGTTTTTGAATATGTATATTATAGGTATAGATTATACATATTATATGATACATATGTGTATACTTTACATGGGATTTTTATAAAAATGGAAAATTAATAATAAAAATCAGAAAATTTTGGAAAAATATTGATCTTGAAAGATGGCTGTACTGAATATTTATCATTTAAAAAGAAAAAAATGAAAGTTGGTTGGTAAATCATTGAGTAAAAGGGTTTTAAATGTCTGTCATTTACAGATTAAATATTATGATATGTAAGAATTTATTTCGTGTAAAATATTAGATATAAAAAAAAAAAAATAGGATAGATTCAAACTTGCAAACTAAAGCCTTCTAAAGTTTAAGAAGCGGCCCCTCTACCTCTGTACCAAACTTCCCACTGTAGTTGGAATCTTTATATTCAATTATATTGTGAAATTTCTATTTCCCACCATGCAAACTATATTTTAAAATTTTATTTATGTTTTTAGAAAAAAAACAAAAAGCAAAAACAACAAAGTAAAATTTAAAATTCAACGGAATAAAAGAGCGTCGTTTTTGAATATGTATATTATAGGTATAGATTATACATATTATATGATACATATGTTTATACTTTATATGGGATTTTTATAAAAATGGAAAATTAATAATAAAAATCAGAAAATTTTGGAAAAATATTGATCTTGTAAGATGGCTGTACTGAATATTTATCATTTGAAAAGAAAAAAATGAAAGTTGGTTGGTAAATCATTGAGTAAAATGGTTTTAAATGTCTGTCATTTACAGATTAAATATTATGATATGTAAGAATTTATTTCGTGTAAAATATTAGATATAAAAAAAAAATAAAAAAAAATAGAATAGATTCAAACTTGCAAACTAAAGACTTCTAAAGTTTAAGAACCGTCCACTCTACCACTGTACCAAACTTCTCACTGAATTTCGGATCTTTATATTCAATTATATTGTGAAATTTCTATTTCCCACCATGCAAACTATATTTTAAAATTTTATTTATGTTTTTAGAAAAAAAACAAAAAGCAAAAACAACAAAGCAAAATTTAAAATTCGACGGAATAAAAGAGCGTCGTTTTTGAAAATGTATATTATAGATATAGATTGTACACATTAAATGATACATATGTATATACTTTACATGGGATTTTTATAAAAATGGAAAATTAATAATAAAAATCAAAAAATTTTGGAAAAATATTGATCTCTTAAGATGGCTGTACTGAATATTTATCATTTAAAAAGAAAAAATGAAAGTTGGTTGGTAAATCATTGAGTAAAAGGATTTTAAATGTCTGCCATTTACAGATTAAATATTATGATATACAAGAATTTATTTCGTTTAAAATATTAGAAATACAAAAAAAAAAAAAAATACAGAATAGAATCGAACTTGCAAACTAGAGACTTCTAAAGTTTAAGAACCGGGCACTCTACCACTGCACCAAACTTCCCATTGAAGTTGGGATGTTTATATTCAATTATATTGTGAAATTTCTATTTCTCACCATGCAAACTATATTTTAAAATTTTATTACTAAAAACTAAAAACAACAAAGCAAAATTTAAAATTCAACGGAATAAAAGAGCGTCGTTTTTGAAAATGTATATTATAGATATAGATTGTACACATTAAATGATACATATGTATATACTTTACATGGGATTTTTATAAAAATGGAAAATTAATAATAAAAATCAAAAAATTTTGGAAAAATATTGATCTCTTAAGATGGCTGTACTGAATATTTATCATTTAAAAAGAAAAAAATTAAAGTTGGTTGGTAAATCATTGAGTAAAAGGGTTTTAAATGTCTGTCATTTACAGATTAAATATTAT
This sequence comes from Poecilobothrus nobilitatus, assembly GCA_947095535.1. NCBI lineage: Eukaryota > Metazoa > Arthropoda > Insecta > Diptera > Dolichopodidae > Poecilobothrus > Poecilobothrus nobilitatus. The sequence continues at coordinate 113,788,321 of OX352772.1, forward strand.
GATATGTAAGAATTTATTTCGTGTAAAATATTAGATATAAAAAAAAAAATAGAATAGATTCAAACTTGCAAACTAAAGACTTCTAAAGTTTAAGAAGCGGCCCCTCTACCACTGTACCAAACTTCCCACTGAAGTTGGGATCTTTATATTCAATTATATTGTGAAATTTCTATTTCCCACCATGCACACTATATTTTAAAATTTTATTTATGTTTTCAGAAAAAAAACAAAAAGCAAAAACAACAAAGCAAAATTTAAAATTCAACGGAATAAAAGAGCGTCGTTTTTGAATATGTATATTATAGGTATAGATTACACATATTATATGAAACATATGTTTATACTTTATATGGGATTTTTATGAAAATGGAAAATTAATAATAAAAATCAGAAAATTTTGGAAAAATATTGATCTTGTAAGATGGCTGTACTGAATATTTATCATTTAAAAAGAAAAAAATGAAAGTTGGTTGGTAAATCATTGAGTAAAATGGTTTTAAATGTCTGTCATTTACAGATTAAATATTATGATATGTAAGAATTTATTTCGTGTAAAATATTGGATATAAAAAAAAAAAAAAAAAAAATAGAATAGATTCAAACTTGCAAACTAAAGACTTCTAAAGTTTAAGAACCGGCCACTCTACCACTGCACCAAACTTCCCACTGAAGTTCGGATCTTTATATTCAATTATATTGTGAAATTTCTATTTCCCACCATGCAAACTATATTTTAAAATTTTATTTATGTTTTCAGAAAAAAAACAAAAAGCAAAAACAACAAAGCAAAATTTAAAATTCAACGGAATAAAAGAGCGTCGTTTTTGAAAATGTATATTATAGATATACATTGTACACATTAAATGATACATATGTATATACTTTACATGGGATTTTTATAAAAATGTAAAATTAATAATAAAAATCAAAAAATTTTGGAAAAATATTGATCTCTTAAGATAGCTGTACTGAATATTTATCATTTAAAAAGAAAAAAATGAAAGTTGGTTGGTAAATCATTGAGTAAAAGGATTTTAAATGTCTGCCATTTACAGATTAAATATTATGATATGTAGGAATTTATTTCGTTAAAATATTAGCAATTAAAAAAAAAAAAAAAAAATAGAATAGAATCGAACTTGCAAACTAAAGACTTCTAAAGTTTAAGAACAGGCCACTCTACCACTGTACCAAACTTCCCACTGAAGTTCGGATCTTTACATTCAATTATATTGTAAAATTTCTATTTCTCACCATGCAAACTATATTTTAAAATTTTATTTATGTTTTTAGAAAAAAACAAAAAAGCAAAAGCAACAAAGCAAAATTTAAAATTCAACGGAATAAAAGAGCGTCGTTTTTGAAAATGTATATTATAGGTATAGATTATACATATTATATGATACATATGTACATACTTTACATGGAATTTTTATAAAAATGGAAAATTAATAATAAAAATCAGAAAATTTTGGAAAAATATTGATCTTGTAAGATGGCTGTACTGACTATTTATCATTTAAAAAGAAAAAAATGAAGGTTGGTTGGTAAATCATTGAGTAAAAGGGTTTTAAATGTCTGTCATTTACAGATTAAATATTATGATATGTAAGAATTTATTTCGTTTAAAATATTAGAAATAAAAAAAAAAAAAAAAAATAGAATAGAATCGAACTTGCAAACTAAAGACTTCTAAAGTTTAAGAACCGTCCACTCTACCACTGTACCAAACTTCTCACTGAATTTCGGATCTTTATATTCAATTATATTGTGAAATTTCTATTTCCCACCATGCAAACTATATTTTAAAATTTTATTTATGTTTTTAGAAAAAAAACAAAAAGCAAAAACAACAAAGCAAAATTTAAAATTCAACGGAATAAAAGAGCGTCGTTTTTGAATATGTATATTATAGGTATAGATTATACATATTATATGATACATATGTATATACTTTACATGGGATTTTTATAAAAATGGAAAATTAATAATAAAAATCAGAAAAATTTGGAAAAATATTGATCTTGTAAGATGGCTGTACTGAATATTTATCATTTAAAAAGAAAAAAATGAAAGTTGGTTGGTAAATCATTGAGTAAAAGGATTTTAAATGTCTGTCATTTACAGATTAAATATTATGATATGTAAGAATTTATTTCGTTTAAAATATTAGAAATTAAAAAAAAAAAAAAAAAAAAAAAAAAAAAATAGAATCTAACTTGCAAACTAAAGACTTCTAAAGTTTAAGAACCGGCCACTCTACCACTGTACCAAACCTCCCACTGAAGTTCGGATCTTTATATTTTTTTATATATTGTGAAATTTCTATTTCCCACCATGCAAACTATATTTTAAAATTTTATTTATGTTTTTAGAAAAAAAAAAAAGCAAAAACAGCAAAGCAAAATTTAAAATTCAACGGAATAAAAGAGCGTCGTTTTTGAATATGTATATTATAGGTATAGATTATACATATTATGTGACACATATGTATATACTTTACATAAGATTTTTATAAAAATAGAAAATTAATAATAAAAATCAGAAAATTTTGGAAAAATATTGATCTTGTAAGATGGCTGTACTGAATATTTATCATTTAAAAAGAAAAAAATGAAAGTTGGTTGGTAAATCATTGAGTAAAAGGATTTTAAATGTCTGTCATTTACAGATTAAATATTATGATATGTAAGAGTTTATTTCGTTTAAAATATTAGAAATAAAAAAAAAATAGAATAGAATCGCACTTGCAAATTAAAGACTTCTAAAGTTTAAGAAGCGGCCACTCTACCACTGAACCAAACTTCCCACTGAAGTTGGGATGTTTATATTCAATTATATTGTGAAATTTCTATTTCCCACCATGCAAACTATATTTTAAAATTTTATTTATGTTTTTAGAAAAAAAACAAAAACTAAAAACAACAAAGCAAAATTTAAAATTCAACGGAATAAAAGAGCGTCGTTTTTGAATATGTATATTATAGGTATAGATTATACGTATTATATGATACATATGTATACATTTTACATGGGATTTTTATAAAAATGGAAAATTAATAATAAAAATCAGAAAATTTTGGAAAAATATTGATCTTGAAAGATGGCTGTACTGAATATTTATCATTTAAAAAGAAAAAAATGAAAGTTAGTTGGTAAATCATTGAGTAAAAGGGTTTTAAATGTCTGTCATTTACAGATTAAATATTATGATATGTAAGAATTTATTTCATGTAAAATATTAGATATAAAAAAAAAAAATAGAATAGATTCAAACTTGCAAACTAAAGACTTCTAAAGTTTAAGAAGCGGCCCCTCTACCACTGTACCAAACTTCCCACTGAAGTTGGGATCTTTATAAATTATATTGTGAAATTTCTATTTCCCACCATGCAAACTATATTTTAAAATTTTATTTATGTTTTCAGAAAAAAAACAAAAAGCAAAAACAACAAAGCAAAATTTAAAACTCAACGGAATAAAAGAGCGTCGTTTTTGAATATGTATATTATAGGTATAGATTATACATATTATATGATACATATGTTTATACTTTATATGGGATTTTTATAAAAATGGAAAATTAATAATAAAAATCAGAAAATTTTGGAAAAATATTGATCTTGTAAGATGGCTGTACTGAATATTTATCATTTAAAAAGAAAAAAATGAAAGTTGGTTGGTAAATCATTGAGTAAAATGGTTTTAAATGTCTGTCATTTACAGATTAAATATTATGATTTGTAAGAATTTATTTCGTGTAAAATATTAGATATAAAAAAAAAAAAAAAAAAAATAGAATAGATGCAAACTTGCAAACTAAAGACTTCTAAAGTTTAAGAACCGTCCACTCTACCACTCTACCAAACATCTTAACGAAGTTCGGATCTTTATATTCAATTATATTGTGAAATTTCTATTTCCCACCATGCAAACTATATTTTAAAATTTTATTTATGTTTTTAGAAAAAAAACAAAAAGCAAAAACAACAAAGCAAAATTTAAAATTCAACGGAATAAAAGAGCGTCGTTTTTGAAAATGTATATTGTAGATATAGATTGTACACATTAAATGATACATATGTATATACTTTACATGGGATTTTTATAAAAATGGAAAATTAATAATAAAAATCAAAAAATTTTGGAAAAATATTGATCTCTTAAGATGGCTGTACTGAATATTTATCATTTAAAAAGAAAAAAATGAAAGTTGGTTGGTAAATCATTGAGTAAAAGGATTTTAAATGTCTGCCATTTACAGATTAAATATTATGATATACAAGAATTTATTTCGTTTAAAATATTAGAAATAAAAAAAAAAAAAAAAAATAGAATAGAATCGAACTTGCAAACTAGAGACTTCTAAAGTTTAAGAACCGGCCACTCTACCACTGCACCAAACTTCCCACTGAAGTTGGGATGTTTATATTCAATTATATTGTGAAATTTCTATTTCCCACCATGCAAACTATATTTTAAAATTTTATTTATGTTTTTAGAAAAAAAACAAAAACTAAAAACAACAAAGCAAAATTTAAAATTCAACGGAATAAAAGAGCGTCGTTTTTGAAAATGTATATTATAGATATAGATTGTACACATTAAATGATACATATGTATATACTTTACATGGGATTTTTATAAAAATGGAAAATTAATAATAAAAATCAAAAAATTTTGGAAAAATATTGATCTCTTAAGATGGCTGTACTGAATATTTATCATTTAAAAAGAAAAAAATGAAAGTTGGTTTTTAAATCATTGAGTAAAATGGTTTTAAATGTCTGTCATTTACAGATTAAATATTATGACATGTAAGAATTTATTTCGTGTAAAATATTAGATATAAAAAAAAATAAAATAGAATAGATTCAAACTTGCAAACTAAAGACTTCTAAAGTTTAAGAAGCGGCCCCTCTACCACTGTACCAAACTTCCCACTGAAGTTGGGATCTTTATATTCAATTATATTGTGAAATTTCTATTTCCCACCATGCAAACTATATTTTAAAATTTTATTTATGCTTTTAGAAAAAAAACAAAAAGCAAAAACAACAAAGCAAAATTTAAAATTCAACGGAATAAAAGAGCGTCGTTTTTGAATATGTATATTATAGGTATAGATTATACATATTATATGATACATATGTATATACTTTACATGGGATTTTTATAAAAATGGAAAATTAATAATAAAAATCAAAAAATTTTGGAAAAATATTGATCTCTTAAGATGGCTGTACTGAATATTTATCATTTAAAAAGAAAAAAATGAAAGTTGGTTGGTAAATCATTGAGTAAAAAGATTTTAAATGTCTGCCATTTACAGATTAAATATTATGATATGTAGGAATTTATTTCGTTAAAATATTAGATATAAAAAAAAAAAAAAATAGAATAGATTCAAACTTGCAAACTAAAGACTTCTAAAGTTTAAGAACCGGCCACTCTACCACTGTACCAAACTTCCCACAGAAGTTCGGATCTTTATATTCAATTATATTGTGAAATTTCTATTTCCCACCATGCAAACTATATTTTAAAATTTTATTTATGTTTTTAGAAAAAAACAAAAAAGCAAAAGCAACAAAGCAAAATTTAAAATTCAACGGAATAAAAGAGCGTCGTTTTTGAATATGTATATTATAGGTATAGATTATACATATTATATGATACATATGTATATACTTTACATGGGATTTTTATAAAAATGGAAAATTAATAATAAAAATCAGAAAATTTTGGAAAAATATTGATCTTGTAAGATGGCTGTACTGAATATTTATCATTTAAAAAGAAAAAAATGAAGGTTGGTTGGTAAATCATTGAGTAAAAGGGTTTTAAATGTCTGTCATTTACAGATTAAATATTATGATATGTAAGAATTTATTTCGTTTAAAATATTAGAAATAAAAAAAAAAAAAAAAAAAATAGAATAGAATAGAATCGAACTTGCAAACTAAAGACTTCTAAAGTTTAAGAACCGTCCACTCTACCACTGTACCAAACTTCTCACTGAATTTTGGATCTTTATATTCAATTATATTGTGAAATTTCTATTTCCCACCATGCAAACTATATTTTAAAATTTTATTTATGTTTTTAGAAAAAAAACAAAAAGCAAAAACAACAAAGCAAAATTTAAAATTCAACGGAATAAAAGAGCGTCGTTTTTGAATATGTATATTATAGGTATAGATTATACATATTATATGATCCATAACGTATATACTTTACATGGGATTTTTATAAAAATGGAAAATTAATAATAAAAATCAGAAAAATTTGGAAAAATATTGGACTTGTAAGATGGCTGTACTGAATATTTATCATTTAAAAAGAAAAAAATGAAAGTTGGTTGGTAAATCATTGAGTAAAAGGATTTTAAATGTCTGTCATTTACAGATTAAATATTATGATATGTAAGAATTTATTTCGTTTAAAATATTAGAAATTAAAAAAAAAAAAAAAAATAGAATGGAATCGAACTTGCAAACTAAAGACTTCTAAAGTTTAAGAACCGGCCACTCTACCACTGTACCAAACTTCCCACTGAAGTTCGGATCTTTATATTTTTTTATATATTGTGAAATTTCTATTTCCCACCATGCAAACTATATTTTAAAATTTTATTTATGTTTTTAGAAAAAAAAAAAAGCAAAAACAACAAAGCAAAATTTAAAATTCAACTGAATAAAAGAGCATCGTTTTTGAATATGTATATTTTAGGTATAGATTATACATATTATATGACACATATGTATATACTTTACATAAGATTTTTATAAAAATAGAAAATTAATAATAAAAATCAGAAAATTTTGGAAAAATATTGATCTTGTAATATGGCTGTACTGAATATTTATCATTTAAAAAGAAAAAAATGAAAGTTGGTTGGTAAATCATTGACTACAAGGGTTTTAAATGTCTGACATTTACTGATTAAATATTATGATATGTAAGAATTTATTTCGTTTAAAATATTAGAAATACAAAAAAAAAAAAAAAATAGAACAGAATCGAACTTGCAAACTAAAGACTTCTAAAGTTTAAGAACCGGCCACTCTACCACTGTACCAAACTTCCCACTGAAGTTCGGATCTTTATATTCAATAATATTGTGAAATTTCTATTTCCCACCATTCAAACTATATTTTAAAATTTTATTTATGTTTTTAGAAAAAAAACAAAAAGCAAAAACAACAAAGCAAAATTTAAAATTCAACGGAATAAAAGAGCGTCGTTTTTGAATATGTAAATTATATATATAGATTATGCATATTATATGATACATATGTATATACTTTACATGGGATTTTTATAAAAATGGAAAATTAATAATAAAAATCAGAAAACTTTGGAAAAACATTGATCTTGTGAGATGGCTGTAGTGAATATTTATCATTTAAAAAGAAAAAAATGAAAGTTGGTTGGTAAATCATTGAGTAAACGGATTTTAAATGTCTGTCATTTACAGATTAAATATTATGATATGTAAGAATTTATTTCGTTTAAAATATTAGAAATAAAAAAAAAAAAATAGAATAGAATCGAACTTGCGAACTAAAAACTTCTAAAGTTTAAGAACCGACCACTCTACCACAGTACCAAACTCCCCCCTGAAGTTCGGATCTTTATATTCAATTATATTGTGAAATTTCTATTTCCCACAATGCAAACTATATTTTAAAATTTTATTTATGTTTTTAGAAAAAAAAAAAAGCAAAAACTACAAAACAAAATTTAAAATTCAACGGAATAAAAGAGCGTCGTTTTTGAATATGTATATTATAGGTATAGATTATACATATTATATGATACATTTGTATATACTTTACATGGGATTTTTATAAAAATGGAAAAGTAATAATAAAACTCAGAAAATTTTGGAAAAATATTGATCTCTTAAGATGGCTGTACTGAATATTTATCATTTAAAAAGAGAAAAATGAAAGCTGGTTGGTAAATAATTGAGTAAAAGGATTTTAAATGTCTGTCATGTACAGATTAAATATTATGATATGCAAGAATTTATTTCGTTTAAAATATTAGAAATTAAAAAAAAAAAAAAAAAATAGAATAGAATCGAACTTGCAAACTAAAGACTTCTAAAGTTTAAGAACCGGCCACTCTACCACTGTACCAAACTTCCCACTGAAGTTCGGATCTTTATATTCAATTATATTGTGAAATTTCTATTTCCCACCATGCAAACTATATTTTAAAATTTTATTTATGTTCTTAGAAAAAAAACAAAAAGCAAAAACAACAAAGGAAAATTTAAAATTCAACGGAATAAAAGAGCGTCGTTTTTGAATATGTCTATTATAGGTATAGATTATACATATTATATGATACTTATGAATATACTTTACATGGGATTTTTATAAAAATGGAAAATTAATAATAAAAATCAGAAAATTTTGGAAAAATATTGATCTTGTAAGATGGCTGTACTAAATATTTATCATTTAAAAAGAAAAAGATGAAAGTTGGTTGATAAATCATTGAGTACAAGGGTATTAAATGTCTGTCATTTACAGATTAAATATTATGATATGTAAGAATTTATTTCGTTTAAAATATTAGAAATAAAAAAAAAAAATAGAATAGAATCGAACTTGCAAACTAAAGGCTTCTAAAGATTAAGAAGCGGCCACTCTACCACTCTACCAAACATCCCACTGAAGTTCGGATCTTTATATTCAATTATATTGTGAAATTTCTATTTCCCACCATGCAAACTATATTTTAAAATTTTATTTATGTTTTTATAAAAAAAAAAAAAAGCAAAAACAACAAAGCAAAATTTAAAATTCAACGGAATAAAAGAGCGTCGTTTTTGAATATGTATATTATAGGTATAGATTAAACATATTATATGATACATATGTATATACGTTACATGGGATTTTTATAAAAATGGAAAATTAATAATAAAAATCAGAAAATTTTGGAAAAATATTGATCTTGTAAGATGGCTGTACTGAATATTTATCATTTAAAAAGAAATAAATGAAAGTTGGTTGGTAAATCATTGAGTAAAAGGGTTTTAAATGTCTGTCATTTACAGATTAAATATGATATGTAAGAATTTATTTCGTTTAAAATATTAGAAATAAAAAAAAAAAAAAAAATACAATAGAATCGAACTTGCAAACTAAAGACTTCTAAAGTTTAAGAACCGGCCGCTCTACCACTCTGCCAAACATCCCACTGAAGTTCGAATCTTTATATTCAATTATGCAAACTAATATTTTAATTCACCATGCAAACTATATTTTAAAATTTTATTTATGTTTTTAGAAAAAAAACAAAAAGCAAAAACAACAAAGCAAAATTTAAAATTCAACGGAATAAAAGAGCGTCGTTTTAGAATATGTATATTATAGGTATAGATTATACATATTATATGATACATATGAATATACTTTACATGGGATTTTTATAAAAATGGAAAATTAATAATAAAAATCAGAAAATTTTGGAAAAATATTGATCTTGTAAGATGGCTGTACTGAATATTTATCATTTAAAAAGAAAAAAATGAAAGTTGGTTGGTAAATCATTGAGTACAAGGGTTTTGAATGTCTGTCATTTACAGATTAAATATTATGATATGTAAGAATTTATTTCGTTTAAAATATTAGAAATAAAAAAAAAAAGAATAGAATCGAACTTGCAAACTAAAGACTTTTAAAGTTTAAGAAGCGGCAACTCTACCACTGTACCAAACTGCCCACTGAAGTTCATATCTTTATATTCAATTATATTGTGAAATTTCTATTTCCCACCATGCAAACTATATTTTAAAGTTTTATTTATGTTTTCAGAAAAAAAAACAAAAAGCAAAAAGAACAAAGCAAAATTTAAAATTCAATGGAATAAAAGAGCGTCGTTTTTGAATATGTATAATATAGGTATAGATTATACATATTATATGATACATATATATATACTTTACATGGGATTTTTATAAAAATGGAAAATTAATAATAAAAATCAGAAAATTTTGGAAAAATATTGATCTTGTAAGATGGCTGTACTGAATATTTATCATTTAAAAATGAAAGTTGGTTGGTAAATCATTGAGTAAAAGGGTTTTAAATGTCTGTCATTTACAGATTAAATATTATGATATGTAAGAATTTATTTCGTGTAAAATATTAGAAATAAAAAAAAAAAAAAAATAGAATAGAATCGAACTTGCAAACTAAAGACTTCTAAAGTTTAAGAACCGGCCACTCTACCACTCTACCAAACATCTTAACGAAGTTCGGATCTTTATATTGTGAATTTTCTATTTCCCACCATGCAAACTATATTTTAAAATTTTATTTATGTTTTTAGAAAAAAAAAAAAGCAAAAACTACAAAACAAAATTTAAAATTCAACGGAATAAAAGAGCGTCGTTTTTGAATATGTATATTATAGGTATAGATTATACATATTATATGATACATATGTATATACTTTACATGGGATTTTTATAAAAATGGAAAATTAATAATAAAAATCAGAAAATTTTGGAAAAATATTGATCTTGTAAGATGGCTGTACTGAATATTTATCATTTAAAAAGAAATAAATGAAAGTTGGTTGGTAAATCATTGAGTAAAAGGGTTTTAAATGTCTGTCATTTACAGATTAAATATTATGATATGTAAGAATTTATTTCGTTTAAAATATTAGAAATAAAAAAAAAAAAAAAAATAGAATAGAATCGAACTTGCAAACTAAAGACTTCTAAAGTTTAAGAACCGGCCACTCTACCACTCTACCAAACATCTTAACGAAGTTCGGATCTTTATATTCAATTATATTGTGAAATTTCTATTTCCCATCATGCAAACTATATTTTAAATTTTATTTATGTTTTTAGAAAAAAAACAAAAAGCAAAAACAACAAAGCAAAATTTAAAATTCAACGGAATAACAGAGCGTCGTTTTTGAATATGTATATATTATAGGTATAGATTATGCATATTATATTATACATATGTATATACTTTACATGGGATTTTTATAAAAATGGAAAATTAATAATAAAAATCAGAAAATTTTGGAAAAATATTGATCTTGTAAGATGGCTGCACTGAATATTTATCATTTAAAAAGAAAAAAATGAAAGTTGGTTGGTAAATCATTGAGTAAAAGGGTTTTAAATGTCTGTCATTTACAGATTAAATATTATGATATGTAAGAATTTATTTCGTTTAAAATATTAGAAATAAAAAAAAAAAATTAGAATAGAATCGAACTTGCAAACTAAAGACTTCTAAAGTTTAAGAAGCGGCCACTATACCACTGTACCAAACATCCCACTGAAGTTCGGATCTTTATATTCAATTATATTGTGAAATTTCTATTTCCCACCATGCAAACTATATTTTAAAATTTTATTTATGTTTTTAGAAAAAAAACAAAAAGCAAAAACAACAAAGCAAAATTTAAAATGCAACGGAATAAAAGAGCGTCGTTTTTGAATATGTATATTATAGGTATAGATTATACATATTATATGATATATATGTATATACTTTACATGGGATTTTTATAAAAATGGAAAATTAATAATAAAAATCAGAAAATTTTGGAAAAATATTGATCTTGTAAGATGGCTGTACTGAATATTTATCATTTAAAAAGAAAAAATGAAAGTTGGTTAATAAATCATTGAGTAAAAGGATTTTAAATGTCTGTCATTTACAGATTAAATATTATGATATGTAAGAATTTATTTCGTTTAAAATATTAGAAATAAAAAAAAAATAGAATAGAATCGCACTTGCAAACTAAAGACTTCTACAGTTTAAGAAGCGGCCACTCTACCACTGTACCAAACTTCTCACTGAATTTCGGATCTTTATATTCAATTATATTGTGAAATTTCTATTTCCCACCATGCAAACTATATTTTAAAATTTTATTTATGTGTTTAGAAAAAAACAAAAAGCAAAAACAACAAAGCAAAATTTAAAATTCAACGGAATAAAAGAGCGTCGTTTTTGAATATGTATATTATAGGTATAGATTATACATATGTATATACTTTACATGGGATTTTTATAAAAATGGAAAATTAATAATAAAAATCAGAAAATTTTGGAAAAATATTGATCTTGTAAGATGATCTTGTAAGATGGCTGTACTGAATATTTATCATTTAAAAAGAAATAAATGAAAGTTGGTTGGTAAATCATTGAGTAAAAGGGTTTTAAATGTCTGTCATTTACAGATTAAATATTATGATATGTAAGAATTTATTTCGTTTAAAATATTAGAAATAAAAAAAAAAAAAAAAATAGAATAGAATCGAACTTGCAAACTAAAGACTTCTAAAGTTTAAGAACCGGCCACTCTACCACTCTACCAAACATCTTAACGAAGTTCGGATCTTTATATTCAATTATATTGTGAAATTTCTATTTCCCATCATGCAAACTATATTTTAAATTTTATTTATGTTTTTAGAAAAAAAACAAAAAGCAAAAACAACAAAGCAAAATTTAAAATTCAACGGAATAACAGAGCGTCGTTTTTGAATATGTATATATTATAGGTATAGATTATGCATATTATATTATACATATGTATATACTTTACATGGGATTTTTATAAAAATGGAAAATTAATAATAAAAATCAGAAAATTTTGGAAAAATATTGATCTTGTAAGATGGCTGCACTGAATATTTATCATTTAAAAAGAAAAAAATGAAAGTTGGTTGGTAAATCATTGAGTAAAAGGGTTTTAAATGTCTGTCATTTACAGATTAAATATTATGATATGTAAGAATTTATTTCGTTTAAAATATTAGAAATAAAAAAAAAAAATTAGAATAGAATCGAACTTGCAAACTAAAGACTTCTAAAGTTTAAGAAGCGGCCACTATACCACTGTACCAAACATCCCACTGAAGTTCGGATCTTTATATTCAATTATATTGTGAAATTTCTATTTCCCACCATGCAAACTATATTTTAAAATTTTATTTATGTTTTTAGAAAAAAAACAAAAAGCAAAAACAACAAAGCAAAATTTAAAATGCAACGGAATAAAAGAGCGTCGTTTTTGAATATGTATATTATAGGTATAGATTATACATATTATATGATATATATGTATATACTTTACATGGGATTTTTATAAAAATGGAAAATTAATAATAAAAATCAGAAAATTTTGGAAAAATATTGATCTTGTAAGATGGCTGTACTGAATATTTATCATTTAAAAAGAAAAAATGAAAGTTGGTTAATAAATCATTGAGTAAAAGGATTTTAAATGTCTGTCATTTACAGATTAAATATTATGATATGTAAGAATTTATTTCGTTTAAAATATTAGAAATAAAAAAAAAATAGAATAGAATCGCACTTGCAAACTAAAGACTTCTACAGTTTAAGAAGCGGCCACTCTACCACTGTACCAAACTTCTCACTGAATTTCGGATCTTTATATTCAATTATATTGTGAAATTTCTATTTCCCACCATGCAAACTATATTTTAAAATTTTATTTATGTGTTTAGAAAAAAACAAAAAGCAAAAACAACAAAGCAAAATTTAAAATTCAACGGAATAAAAGAGCGTCGTTTTTGAATATGTATATTATAGGTATAGATTATACATATGTATATACTTTACATGGGATTTTTATAAAAATGGAAAATTAATAATAAAAATCAGAAAATTTTGGAAAAATATTGATCTTGTAAGATGGCTGTACTGAATATTTATCATTTAAAAAGAAATAAATGAAAGTTGGTTGGTAAATCATTGAGTAAAAGGGTTTTAAATGTCTGTCATTTACAGATTAAATATTATGATATGTAAGAATTTATTTCGTTTAAAATATTAGAAATAAAAAAAAAAAAAAAAAATAGAATAGAATCGAACTTGCTAACTAAAAACTTCTAAAGTTTAAGAACCGGCCACTCTACCACTCTACCAAACTTTTCACTGAAGTTCGGATCTTTATATTCAATTATATTGTGAAATTTCTATTTCCCACCATGTAAACTATATTTTAAAATTTTATTTATGTTTTTAGAAAAAAAACAAAAAGCAAAAACAACAAAGCAAAATTTAAAATTCAACGGAATAAAAGAGCGTCGTTTTTGAATATGTATATTATAGGTATAGATTATACATATTATATGATACATATGTATATACTTTACATGGGATTTTTATAAAAATGGAAAATTAATAATAAAAATCAGAAAATTTTGGAAAAATATTGATCTTGTAAGATGGCTGTACTGAATATTTATCATTTAAAAAGAAAAAAATGAAAGTTGGTTGGTAAATCATTGAGTAAAAGGATTTAAAATGTCTGTCATTTACAGATTAAATATTATGATATGTAAGAATTTATTTCGTTTAAAATATTAGAAATAAAAAAAAAAAAAAAATAGAATAGAATCGAACTTGCAAACTAAAGACTTCTAAAGTATAAGAACCGGCCACTCTACCACTGTACCAAACTTCCCACTGAAGTTCGGATCTTTATATTCAATTATATTGTGAAATTTCTATTTCCCACCATGCAAACTATATTTTAAAATTTTATTTATGTTTTTAGAAAAAAAACAAAAAGGAAAAACAACAAAGCAAAATTTAAAATTCAACGGAATAAAAGAGCGTCGTTTTTGAATATGTATATTATAGGTATAGCTTATACATATTATATGATACATATGTATATACTTTCCATGGGATTTTTATAAAAATGGAAAATTAATAATAAAAATCAGAAAATTTTGGAAAAATATTGATCTTGCAAGATGGCTGTACTGAATATTTATCATTTAAAAAGAAAAAAATGAAAGTTGGTTGGTAAATCATTGAGTAAAGGGGTTTTAAATGTGTGTCATTTACAGATTAAATATTATGATATGTAAGAATTTATTTCGTTTAAAATATTAGAAATACAAAAAAAAAAAAAAATAGAATAGAATCGAACTTGCAAACTAAAGACTTCTAAAGTTTAAGAAGCGGCCCCTCTACCACTGTACCAAACTTCCCACTGAAGTTCGGATCTTTATATTCAATTATATTGTGAAATTTCTATTTCCCACCATGCAAACTATATTTTAAAATTTTATTTATGTTTTTAGAAAAAAAACAAAAAGCAAAAACAACAAAGCAAAATTTAAAATTCAACGGAATAAAAGAGCGTCGTTTTTGAATATGTATATTATAGGTATAGCTTATACATATTATATGATACATATGTATATACTTTACATGGGATTTTTATAAAAATGGAAAATTAATAAAAAAAATCAGAAAATTTTGGAAAAATATTGATCTTGTAAGATGGCTGTACTGAATATTTATCATTTAAAAAGAAAAAAATGAAAGTTGGTTGGTAAATCATTGAGTAAAACGGTTTTAAATGTCTGTCATTTACAGATAAAATATTATGATATGTAAGAATTTATTTCGTTTAAAATATTAGAAATAAAAAAAAAAAAAATAGAATAGAATCGAACTTGCAAACTAAAGACTTCTAAAGTTTAAGAACCGGCCACTCTAACACATTACCAAACATTCCACTGAAGTTCGGATCTTTATATTCAATTATATTGTGAAATTTCTATTTCCCACCATGTAAACTATATTTTAAAATTTTATTTATGTTTTTAGAAAAAAAACAACAAAGCAAAATTTAAAATTCAACGGAATAAAAGAGCGTCGTTTTTGAATATGTATATTATAGGTATAGATTATACATATTATATTATAAATATGTATATACTTTACATGGGATTTTTATAAAAATGGAAAATTAATAATAAAAATCAGAAAATTTTGGAAAAATATTGATCTTGTAAGATGGCTGTACTGAATATTTATCATTTAAAAAGAAAAAAATGAAAGTTGGTTGATAAATCATTGAGTAAAAGGGTTTTAAATGTCTGTCATTTACAGATTAAATATTATGATATGTAAGAATTTATTTCGTTTAAATTATTAGATATAAAAAAAAAAATAGAATAGAATCGCACTTGCAAACTAAAGAATTCTAAAGTTTAAGAAGCGGCCACTCTACCACTGTAATAAACTTCTCACTGAATTTCGGATCTTTATATTCAATTATATTGTGAAATTTCTATTTCCCACCATGCAAACTATATTTTAAAATTTTATTTATGTTTTTAGAAAAAAAACAAAAAGCAAAAACAACAAAGCAAAATTTAAAATTCAACGGAATAAAAGAGCGTCGTTTTTGAATATGTATATTATAGGTATAGATTATACATATTATATGATACATATGTATATACTTTACATGGGATTTATATAAAAATGGAAAATTAATAATAAAAATCAGAAAATTTTGGAAAAATATTGATCTTGTAAGATGGCTGTACTGAATATTTATCATTAAAAAAGAAAAAAATTAAAGTTGGTTGGTAAATCATTGAGTAAAAGGATTTTAAATGTCTGTCATTTACAGATTAAATATTATGATATGTAAGAATTTATTTCGTTTAAAATATTAGAAATAAAAATAAAAAAAAAATAGAATAGATTCGAACTTGGAAACTAAAGACTTCTAAAGTTTAAGAACCGGCCACTCTACCACTGTACCAAACTTCCCACTGAAGTTCGGATCTTTATATTCAATTATATTGTGAAATTTCTATTTCCCACCATGCAAACTATATTTTAAAATTTTATTTATGTTTTTAGAAAAAAAACAAGAAGCAAAAACAACAAAGCAAAATTTAAAATTCAACGGAATAAAAGAGCGTGGTTTTTGAATATGTATATTATAGGTATAGCTTATACATATTATATGATACATATGTATATACTTTACATGGGATTTTTATAAAAATGGAAAATTAATAATAAAAATCAGAAAATTTTGGAAAAATATTGATCTTGTAAGATGGCTGTACTGAATATTTATCATTTAAAAAGAAAAAAATGAAAGTTGGTTGGTAAATCATTGAGGAAAAGGGTTTTAAATGTCTGTCATTTACAGATTAAATATTATGATATGTAAGAATTTATTTCGTTTAAAATATTAGAAATAAAAAAAAAAAAATAGAATAGAATCGAACTTGCAAACTAAAGACTTCTAAACTTTAAGAAGCGGCCACTCTACCACTGTACCAATCTTCCCACTGAAGTTCGGATCTTTATATTCAATTATATTGTGAAATTTCTATTTCCCACCATGTAAACTATATTTTAAAATTTTATTTATGTTTTTAGAAAAAAAACAAAAAGCAAAAACAACAAAGCAAAATTTAAAATTCAACGGAATAAAAGAGCGTCGTTTTTGAATATGTATATTATAGGTATAGCTTATACATATTATATGATACATATGTATATACTTTACATGGGATTTTTATAAAAATGGAAAATTAATAAAAAAAATCAGAAAATTTTGGAAAAATATTGATCTTGTAAGATGGCTGTACTGAATATTTATCATTTAAAAAGAAAAAAATGAAAGTTGGTTGGTAAATCATTGAGTAAAAGGGTTTAAATGTCTGTCATTTACAGATTAAATATTATGATATGTAAGAATTTATTTCGTTTAAAATATTCGAAATAAAAAAAAAAAAAAAATTAGAATAGAATCGACTTTGCAAACTAAAGACTTCTAAAGTTTAAGAACCGGCCACTCTACCACTGTACCAAACTTCTCACTGAATTTGGGATCTTTATATTCAATTATATTGTGAAATTTCTATTTCCCACCATGCAAACTATATTTTAAAATTTTATTTATGTTTTTAGAAAAAAAACAAGAAGCAAAAACAACAAAGCAAAATTTAAAATTCAACGGAATAAAAGAGCGTGGTTTTTGAATATGTATATTATAGGTATAGCTTATACATATTATATGATACATATGTATATACTTTACATGGGATTTTTATAAAAATGGAAAATTAATAATAAAAATCAGAAAATTTTGGAAAAATATTGATCTTGTAAGATGGCTGTACTGAATATTTATCATTTAAAAAGAAAAAAATGAAAGTTGGTTGGTAAATCATTGAGGAAAAGGGTTTTAAATGTCTGTCATTTACAGATTAAATATTATGATATGTAAGAATTTATTTCGTTTAAAATATTAGAAATAAAAAAAAAAAAATAGAATAGAATCGAACTTGCAAACTAAAGACTTCTAAACTTTAAGAAGCGGCCACTCTACCACTGTACCAATCTTCCCACTGAAGTTCGGATCTTTATATTCAATTATATTGTGAAATTTCTATTTCCCACCATGCAAACTATATTTTAAAATTTTATTTATGTTTTTAGAAAAAAAACAAGAAGCAAAAACAACAAAGCAAAATTTAAAATTCAACGGAATAAAAGAGCGTGGTTTTTGAATATGTATATTATAGGTATAGCTTATACATATTATATGATACATATGTATATACTTTACATGGGATTTTTATAAAAATGGAAAATTAATAATAAAAATCAGAAAATTTTGGAAAAATATTGATCTTGTAAGATGGCTGTACTGAATATTTATCATTTAAAAAGAAAAAAATGAAAGTTGGTTGGTAAATCATTGAGGAAAAGGGTTTTAAATGTCTGTCATTTACAGATTAAATATTATGATATGTAAGAATTTATTTCGTTTAAAATATTAGAAATAAAAAAAAAAAAATAGAATAGAATCGAACTTGCAAACTAAAGACTTCTAAACTTTAAGAAGCGGCCACTCTACCACTGTACCAATCTTCCCACTGAAGTTCGGATCTTTATATTCAATTATATTGTGAAATTTCTATTTCCCACCATGCAAACTATATTTTAAAATTTTATTTATGTTTTTAGAAAAAAAACAAAAAGCAAAAACAACAAAGCAAAATTTAAAATTCAACGGAATAAAAGAGCGTCGTTTTTGAATATGTATATTATAGGTATAGCTTATACATATTATATGATACATATGTATATACTTTACATGGGATTTTTATAAAAATGGAAAATTAATAAAAAAAATCAGAAAATTTTGGAAAAATATTGATCTTGTAAGATGGCTGTACTGAATATTTATCATTTAAAAAGAAAAAAATGAAAGTTGGTTGGTAAATCATTGAGTAAAAGGGTTTAAATGTCTGTCATTTACAGATTAAATATTATGATATGTAAGAATTTATTTCGTTTAAAATATTAGAAATAAAAAAAAAAAAAAAATAGAATAGAATCGAACTTGCAAACTAAAGACTTCTAAAGTATAAGAACCGGCCACTCTACCACTGTACCAAACTTCCCACTGAAGTTCGGATCTTTATATTCAATTATATTGTGAAATTTCTATTTCCCACCATGCAAACTATATTTTAAAATTTTATTTATGTTTTTAGAAAAAAAACAAAAAGGAAAAACAACAAAGCAAAATTTAAAATTCAACGGAATAAAAGAGCGTCGTTTTTGAATATGTATATTATAGGTATAGCTTATACATATTATATGATACATATGTATATACTTTCCATGGGATTTTTATAAAAATGGAAAATTAATAATAAAAATCAGAAAATTTTGGAAAAATATTGATCTTGCAAGATGGCTGTACTGAATATTTATCATTTAAAAAGAAAAAAATGAAAGTTGGTTGGTAAATCATTGAGTAAAGGGGTTTTAAATGTGTGTCATTTACAGATTAAATATTATGATATGTAAGAATTTATTTCGTTTAAAATATTAGAAATACAAAAAAAAAAAAAAATAGAATAGAATCGAACTTGCAAACTAAAGACTTCTAAAGTTTAAGAAGCGGCCCCTCTACCACTGTACCAAACTTCCCACTGAAGTTCGGATCTCTATATTCAATTATATTGTGAAATTTCTATTTCCCACCATGCAAACTATATTTTAAAATTTTATTTATGTTTTTAGAAAAAAAACAAAAAGCAAAAACAACAAAGCAAAATTTAAAATTCAACGGAATAAAAGAGCGTCGTTTTTGAATATGTATATTATAGGTATAGCTTATACATATTATATGATACATATGTATATACTTTACATGGGATTTTTATAAAAATGGAAAATTAATAAAAAAAATCAGAAAATTTTGGAAAAATATTGATCTTGTAAGATGGCTGTACTGAATATATATCATTTAAAAAGAAAAAAATGAAAGTTGGTTGGTAAATCATTGAGTAAAACGGTTTTAAATGTCTGTCATTTACAGATAAAATATTATGATATGTAAGAATTTATTTCGTTTAAAATATTAGAAATAAAAAAAAAAAAAATAGAATAGAATCGAACTTGCAAACTAAAGACTTCTAAAGTTTAAGAACCGGCCACTCTAACACATTACCAAACATTCCACTGAAGTTCGGATCTTTATATTCAATTATATTGTGAAATTTCTATTTCCCACCATGTAAACTATATTTTAAAATTTTATTTATGTTTTTAGAAAAAAAACAACAAAGCAAAATTTAAAATTCAACGGAATAAAAGAGCGTCGTTTTTGAATATGTATATTATAGGTATAGATTATACATATTATATTATAAATATGTATATACTTTACATGGGATTTTTATAAAAATGGAAAATTAATAATAAAAATTAGAAAATTTTGGAAAAATATTGATCTTGTAAGATGGCTGTACTGAATATTTATCATTTAAAAAGAAAAAAATGAAAGTTGGTTGATAAATCATTGAGTAAAAGGGTTTTAAATGTCTGTCATTTACAGATTAAATATTATGATATGTAAGAATTTATTTCGTTTAAATTATTAGATATAAAAAAAAAAATAGAATAGAATCGCACTTGCAAACTAAAGAATTCTAAAGTTTAAGAAGCGGCCACTCTACCACTGTACCAAACTTCTCACTGAATTTCGGATCTTTATATTCAATTATATTGTGAAATTTCTATTTCCCACCATGCAAACTATATTTTAAAATTTTATTTATGTTTTTAGAAAAAAAACAAAAAGCAAAAACAACAAAGCAAAATTTAAAATTCAACGGAATAAAAGAGCGTCGTTTTTGAATATGTATATTATAGGTATAGATTATACATATTATATGATACATATGTATATACTTTACATGGGATTTATATAAAAATGGAAAATTAATAATAAAAATCAGAAAATTTTGGAAAAATATTGATCTTGTAAGATGGCTGTACTGAATATTTATCATTAAAAAAGAAAAAAATTAAAGTTGGTTGGTAAATCATTGAGTAAAAGGATTTTAAATGTCTGTCATTTACAGATTAAATATTATGATATGTAAGAATTTATTTCGTTTAAAATATTAGAAATAAAAATAAAAAAAAAATAGAATAGATTCGAACTTGGAAACTAAAGACTTCTAAAGTTTAAGAACCGGCCACTCTACCACTGTACCAAACTTCCCACTGAAGTTCGGATCTTTATATTCAATTATATTGTGAAATTTCTATTTCCCACCATGCAAACTATATTTTAAAATTTTATTTATGTTTTTAGAAAAAAAACAAGAAGCAAAAACAACAAAGCAAAATTTAAAATTCAACGGAATAAAAGAGCGTGGTTTTTGAATATGTATATTATAGGTATAGCTTATACATATTATATGATACATATGTATATACTTTACATGGGATTTTTATAAAAATGGAAAATTAATAATAAAAATCAGAAAATTTTGGAAAAATATTGATCTTGTAAGATGGCTGTACTGAATATTTATCATTTAAAAAGAAAAAAATGAAAGTTGGTTGGTAAATCATTGAGGAAAAGGGTTTTAAATGTCTGTCATTTACAGATTAAATATTATGATATGTAAGAATTTATTTCGTTTAAAATATTAGAAATAAAAAAAAAAAAATAGAATAGAATCGAACTTGCAAACTAAAGACTTCTAAATTTTAAGAAGCGGCCACTCTACCACTGTACCAATCTTCCCACTGAAGTTCGGATCTTTATATTCAATTATATTGTGAAATTTCTATTTCCCACCATGCAAACTATATTTTAAAATTTTATTTATGTTTTTAGAAAAAAAACAAAAAGCAAAAACAACAAAGCAAAATTTAAAATTCAACGGAATAAAAGAGCGTCGTTTTTGAATATGTATATTATAGGTATAGCTTATACATATTATATGATACATATGTATATACTTTACATGGGATTTTTATAAAAATGGAAAATTAATAATAAAAATCAGAAAATTTTGGAAAAATATTGATCTTGTAAGATGGCTGTACTGAATATTTATCATTTAAAAAGAAATAAATGAAAGTTGGTTGGTAAATCATTGAGTAAAAGGGTTTAAATGTCTGTCATTTACAGATTAAATATTATGATATGTAAGAATTTATTTCGTTTAAAATATTCGAAATAAAAAAAAAAAAAAAATTAGAATAGAATCGACTTTGCAAACTAAAGACTTCTAAAGTTTAAGAACCGGCCACTCTACCACTGTACCAAACTTCTCACTGAATTTGGGATCTTTATATTCAATTATATTGTGAAATTTCTATATCCCACCATGCAAACTATATTTTAAAATTTTATTTATGTTTTTAGAAAAAAAACAAAAAGCAAAAACAACAAAGCAAAATTTAAAATTCAACGGAATAAAAGAGCGTCGTTTTTGAATATGTATATTATAGGTATAGATTATACATATTATATGATACATATGTATATACTTTACATGGGATTTATATAAAAATGGAAAATTAATAATAGAAATCAGAAAATTTTGGAAAAATATTGATATTGTAAGATGGCTGTACTGAATATTTATCATTTAAAAAGAAAAAAATGAAAGTTGGTTGGTAAATCATTGAGCAAAAGGATTTTAAATGTCTGTCATTTACAGATTAAATATTATGATATGTAAGAATTTATTTCGTTTAAAATATTAGAAATAAAAATAAAAAAAAAATAGAATAGATTCGAACTTGGAAACTAAAGACTTCTAAAGTTTAAGAACCGGCTACTCTACCACTGTACCAAACTTCCCACTGAAGTTCGGATCTTTATATTCAATTATATTGTGAAATTTCTATTTCCCACCATGCAAACTATATTTTAAAATTTTATTTATGTTTTTAGAAAAAAACAAAAAGCAAAAACAACAAAACAAAATTGAAAATTCAACGGAATAAAAGAGCATCGTTTTTGAATATGTATATTATAGGTATAGCTTATACATATTATATGATACATATGTATATACTTTACATGGGATTTTTATAAAAATGGAAAATTAATAATAAAAATCAGAAAATTTTGGAAAAATATTAATCTTGTAAGATGGCTGTACTGAATATTTATCATTTAAAAAGAAAAAAATGAAGGTTGGTTGGTAAATCATTGAGTAAAAGGGTTTTAAATGTCTGTCATTTACAGATTAAATATTATGATATGTAAGAATTTATTTAGTTTAAAATATTAGAAATAAAAAAAAAAAAATAGAATAGAATCGAACTTGCAAACTAAAGACTTCTAAAGTTTAAGAAGCGGCCACTCTACCACTGTACCAATCTTCCCACTGAAGTTCGGATCTTTATATTCAATTATATTGTGAAATTTCTATTTCCCACCATGCAAACTATATTTTAAAATTTTATTTAAGTTTTTAGAAAAAAAACAAAAAGCAAAAACAACAAAGCAAAATTTAAAATTCAACGGAATAAAAGAGCGTCGTTTTTGAATATGTATATTATAGGTAGAGCTTATACATATTATATGATACATATGTATATACTTTACATGGGATTTTTATAAAAATAGAAAATTAATAAAAAAAATCAGAAAATTTTGGCAAAATATTGATCTTGTAAGATGGCTGTACTGAATATTTATCATTTAAAAAGAAAAAAATGAAAGTTGGTTGGTAAATCATTGAGTAAAAGGGTTTTAAATGTCTGTCATTTACAGATTAAATATTATGATATGTAAGAATTTATTTCGTTTAAAATATTCGAAATAAAAAAAAAAAAAAAAAATAGAATAGAATCGACTTTGCAAACTAAAGACTTCTAAAGTTTAAGAACCGGCCACTGTACCACTGTACCAAACTTCTCACTGAATTTCGGATCTTTATATTCAATTATATTGTGAAATTTCTATTTCCTACCATGCCAACTATTTTTTAAAATTTTATTTATTTTTGTTTTTAGAAAAAAACAAAAAGCAAAAACAACAAAGCAAAATTTAAAATTCAACGGAATAAAAGAGCGTCGTTTTTGAATATGTATATTATAGGTATAGCTTATACATATTATATGATACATATGTATATACTTTACATGGGATTTTTATAAAAATGGAAAATTAATAATAAAAATCAGAAAATTTTGGAAAAATATTGATCTTGTAAGATGGCTGTACTGAATATTTATCATTTAAAAAGAAAAAAATGAAAGTTGGTTGGTAAATCATTGAGTAAAAGGGTTTTAAATGTCTGTCATTTACAGATTAAATATTATAATATGTAAGAATTTATATCGTTTAAAATATTAGAAATAAAAATAAAAAAATAGAATAGAATCGAACTTGCAAACTAAAGACTTCTAAAGTTTAAGAACCGGCCACTCTACCACTGTACCAAACTTCCCACTGAAGTTCGGATCTTTATATTCAATTATATTGTGAAATTTCTATTTCCCACCATGCAAACTATATTTTAAAATTTTATTTATGTTTTTAGAAAAAAAACAAAAAGCAAAAACAACAAAGCAAAATTTAAAATTAAACGGAATAAAAGAGCGTCGTTTTTGAATATGTATATTATAGGTATAGCTTATACATATTATATGATACATATGTATATACTTTACATGGGATTTTTATAAAAATGGAAAATTAATAAAAAAAATCAGAAAATTTTGGAAAAATATTGATCTTGTGAGATGGCTGTACTGAATATTTATCATTTAAAAAGAAAAAATGAAAGTTTGTTGGTAAATCATTGAGTAAAAGGGTTTTAAATTTCTGTCATTTACAGATTAAATATTATGATATGTAAGAATTTATTTTGTTTAAAATATTCGAAATAAAAAAAAAAAAAAAAAAATAGTATAGAATCGACTTTGCAAACTAAAGACTTCTAAAGTTTAAGAACCGGCCACTCTACCACTGTACCAAACTTCTCACTGAATTTCGGATTTTTATATTCAATTATATTGTGAAATTTCTATTTCCCACCATGCAAACTATATTTTAAAATTTTATTTATGTTTTTAGAAAAAAAACAAAAAGCAAAAACAACAAAGCAAAATTTAAAATTCAACGGAATAAAAGAGCGTGGTTTTTGAATATGTATATTATAGGTATAGCTTATACATATTATATGATACATATGTATATACTTTACATGGGATTTTTATAAAAATGGAAAATTAATAATAAAAATCAGAAAATTTTGGAAAAATATTGATCTAGTAAGATGGCTGTACTGAATATTTATCATTTAAAAAGAAAAAAATGAAAGTTGGTTGGTAAATCATTGAGGAAAAGGGTTTTAAATGTCTGTCATTTACAGATTAAATATTATGATATGTAAGAATTTATTTCGTTTAAAATATTAGAAATAAAAATAAAAAAAAAATAGAATAGATTCGAACTTGGAAACTAAAGACTTCTAAAGTTTAAGAACCGGCCACTCTACCACTGTACCAAACTTCCCACTGAAGTTCGGATCTTTATATTCAATTATATTGTGAAATTTCTATTTCCCACCATGCAAACTATATTTTAAAATTTTATTTATGTTTTTAAAAAAAAAACAAAAAGCAAAAACAACAAAGCAAAATTTAAAATTCAACGGAATAAAAGAGCGTGGTTTTTGAATATGTATATTATAGGAATAGCTTATACATATTATATGATACATATGTATATACTTTACATGGGATTTTTATAAAAATGGAAAATTAATAATAAAAATCAGAAAATTTTGGAAAAATATTGATCTTGTAAGATGGCTGTACTGAATATTTATCATTTAAAAAGAAAAAAATGAAAGTTGGTTGGTAAATCATTGAGGAAAAGGGTTTTAAATGTCTATCATTTACAGATTAAATATTATGATATGTAAGAATTTATTTCGTTTAAAATATTAGAAATAAAAAAAAAAAAATAGAATAGAATCGAACTTGCAAACTAAAGACTTCTAAACTTTAAGAAGCGGCCACTCTACCACTGTACCAATCTTCCCACTGAAGTTCGGATCTTTATATTCAATTATATTGTGAAATTTCTATTTCCCACCATGCAAACTATATTTTAAAATTTTATTTATGTTTTTAGAAAAAAAACAAAAAGCAAAAACAACAAAGCAAAATTTAAAATTCAACGGAATAAAAGAGCGTCGTTTTTGAATATGTATATTATAGGTATAGCTTATACATATTATATGATACATATGTATATACTTTACATGGGATTTTTATAAAAATGGAAAATTAAAAAAAAAAAACAGAAAATTTTGGAAAAATATTGATCTTGTAAGATGGCTGTACTGAATATTTATCATTTAAAAAGAAAAAAATGAAAGTTGGTTGGTAAATCATTGAGTAAAAGGGTTTAAATGTCTGTCATTTACAGATTAAATATTATGACATGTAAGAATTTATTTCGTTTAAAATATTCGAAATAAAAAAAAAAAAAAAATTAGAATAGAATCGACTTTGCAAACTAAAGACTTCTAAAGTTTAAGAACCGGCCACTCTACCACTGTACCAAACTTCTCACTGAATTTGGGATCTTTATATTCAATTATATTGTGAAATTTCTATTTCCCACCATGCAAACTATATTTTAAAATTTTATTTATGTTTTTAGAAAAAAAACAAAAAGCAAAAACAACAAAGCAAAATTTAAAATTCAACGGAATAAAAGAGCGTCGTTTTTGAATATGTATATTATAGGTATAGATTATACATATTATATGATACATATGTATATACTTTACATGGGATTTATATAAAAATGGAAAATTAATAATAGAAATCAGAAAATTTTGGAAAAATATTGATCTTGTAAGATGGCTGTACTGAATATTTATCATTTAAAAAGATAAAAATGAAAGTTGGTTGATAAATCATTGAGTAAAAGGATTTTAAATGTCTGTCATTTACAGATTAAATATTATGATATGTAAGAATTTATTTCTTTTAAAATATTAGAAATAAAAATAAAAAAAAAATAGAATAAATTCGAACTTGGAAACTAAAGACTTCTAAAGTTTAAGAACCGGCTACTCTACCACTGTACCAAACTTCCCACTGAAGTTCGGATCTTTATATTCAATTATATTGTGAAATTTCTATTTCCCACCATGCAAACTATATTTTAAAATTTTATTTATGTTTTTAGAAAAAAAACAACAAAGCAAAATTTAAAATTCAACGGAATAAAAGAGCGTCGTTTTTGAATATGTATATTATAGGTATAGCTTATACATATTATATGATACATATGTATATACTTTACATGGGATTTTTATAAAAATGGAAAATTAATAATAAAAATCAGAAAATTTTGGAAAAATATTAATCTTGTAAGATGGCTGTACTGAATATTTATCATTTAAAAAGAAAAAAATGAAGGTTGGTTGGTAAATCATTGAGTAAAAGGGTTTTAAATGTCTGTCATTTACAGATTAAATATTATGATATGTAAGAATTTATTTCGTTTAACATATTAGAAATAAAAAAAAAAATAGAATAGAATCGAACTTGCAAACTAAAGACTTCTAAAGTTTAAGAAGCGGCCACTCTACCACTGTACCAAACTTCCCACTGAAGTTCCGATCTTTATATTCAATTATATTGTGAAATTTCTATTTCCCACCATGCAAACTATATTTTAAAATTTTATTTAAGTTTTTAGAAAAAAACAAAAAGCAAAAACAACAAAGCAAAATTTAAAATTCAACGGAATAAAAGAGCGTCGTTTTTGAATATGTATATTATAGGTATAGCTTATTCATATTATATGATACATATGTATATACTTTACATGGGATTTTTATAAAAATAGAAAATTAATAAAAAAAATCAGAAAATTTTGCAAAAATATTGATCTTGTAAGATGGCTGTACTGAATATTTATCATTTAAAAAGAAAAAAATGAAAGTTGGTTGGTAAATCATTGAGTAAAAGGGTTTTAAATGTCTGTCATTTACAGATTAAATATTATGATATGTAAGAATTTATTTCGTTTAAAATATTCGAAATAAAAAAAAAAAAAAAAAATAGAATATAATCGACTTTGCAAACTAAAGACTTCTAAAGTTTAAGAACCGGCCACTCTACCACTGTACCAAACTTCCCACTGAAGTTCGGATCTTTATATTCAATTATATTGTGAAATTTCTATTTCCCACAATGCAAACTATATTTTAAAATTTTATTTATGTTTTTAGAAAAAAAACAAAAAGCAAAAACAACAAAGCAAAATTTAAAATTAAACGGAATAAAAGAGCGTCGTTTTTGAATATGTATATTATAGGTATAGCTTATACATATTATATGATACATATGTATATACTTTACATGGGATTTTTATAAAAATGGAAAATTAATAAAAAAAATCAGAAAATTTTGGAAAAATATTGATCTTGTGAGATGGCTGTACTGAATATTTATCATTTAAAAAGAAAAAATGAAAGTTTGTTGGTAAATCATTGAGTAAAAGGGTTTTAAATTTCTATCATTTACAGATTAAATATTATGATATGTAAGAATTTATTTTGTTTAAAATATTCGAAATAAAAAAAAAAAAAAAAAAATAGTATAGAATCGACTTTGCAAACTAAAGACTTCTAAAGTTTAAGAACCGGCCACTCTACCACTGTACCAAACTTCTCACTGAATTTCGGATTTTTATATTCAATTATATTGTGAAATTTCTATTTCCCACCATGCAAACTATATTTTAAAATTTTATTTATGTTTTTAGAAAAAAACAAAAAGCAAAAACAACAAAGCAAAATTTAAAATTCAACGGAATAAAAGAGCGTCGTTTTTGAATATGTATATTATAGGTATAGATTATACATATTATATGATACATATGTATATACTTTACATGGGATTTTTATAAAAATGGAAAATTAATAATAAAAATCAGAAAATTTTGGAAAAATATTGATCTCTTAAGATGGCTGTACTGAATATTTATCATTTAAAAAGAAAAAAATGAAAGTTGGTTGGTAAATCATTGAGTAAAAGGATTTTAAATGTCTGTCATTTACAGATTAAATATTATGATATGTAAGAATTTATTTCGTTTAAAATATGAGAAATAAAAAAAAAAATAGAATAGACTCGCACTTGCAAACTAAAGACTTCTAAAGTTTAAGAAGCGGCCACTCTACCACTACACCAAACTTCCCACTGAAGTTCGGATGTTTATATTCAATTATATTGTGAAATTTCTATTTCCCACCATGCAAACCATATTTTAAAATTTTATTTATGTTTTTAGAAAAAAAATAAAAAGCAAAATCAACAAAGCAAAATGTAAAATTTAACGGAATAAAAGAGCGTCGTTTTTGAATATGTATACTATAGGTATAGATTATACATATTATATGATACATATGTATATACTTTCCATGGGATTTTTATAAAAATGGAAAATTAATAATAAAAATCAGAACATTTTGGAAAAATATTGACCTTGTAAGATGGCTGTACTGAATATTTATCATTTAAAAAGAAAAAAATGAAAGTTGGTTGGTAAATCATTGAGTACAAGGGTTTTAAATGTCTGTCATTTACAGATTAAATATTATGATATGTAAGAATTTATTTCGTTTAAAATATTAGAAATACAAAAAAAAAAACAAATAGAATAGAATCGAACTTGCAAACTAAAGAGTTCTAAAGTTTAAGAAGCGGCCACTCTACCACTGCACCAAACTTTCCACTGAAGTTCGGATCTTTATATTCAATTATATTGTGAAATTTGTATTTCCCATCATGCAAACTATATTTTAAAATTTTATTTATGTTTTTAGAAAAAAAAAAAAAAGCAAAAACAACAAAGCAAAATTTAAAATTCAACGGAATAAAAGAGCGTCGTTTTTGAATATGTATATTATAGGTATAGATTATACATATTATATGATACATATGTATATACTTTACATGGGATTTTTATAAAAATGGAAAATTAATAATAAAAATCAGAAAATTTTGGAAAAATATTGATCTTGTAAGATGGCTGTACTGAATATTTATTATTTAAAAAGAAAAAAATGAAAGTTGGTTGGTAAATCATTGAGTAAAAGGGTTTTAAATGTCTG
Source organism: Poecilobothrus nobilitatus (assembly GCA_947095535.1). Lineage (NCBI taxonomy): Eukaryota > Metazoa > Arthropoda > Insecta > Diptera > Dolichopodidae > Poecilobothrus > Poecilobothrus nobilitatus. The sequence goes on from OX352772.1 coordinate 113,818,613, forward strand.
TCATTTACAGATTAAATATTATGATATGTAAGAATTTATTTAGTTTAAAATATTAGAAATTAAAAAAAAAAATAGAATAGAATCGAACTTGCAAACTAAAGACTTCGAAAGTTTAAGAACCGGCCACTCTACCACTGTACCAAACATCCCACTGAAGTTCGGATCTTTATATTCAATTATATTGTGAAATTTGTATTTCCCATCATGCAAACTATATTTTAAAATTTTATTTATGTTTTTAGAAAAAAAACAAAAAGCAAAAACAACAAAGCAAAATTTAAAATTCAACGGAATAAAACAGCGTCGTTTTTGAATATGTATATTATAGGTATAGATTATACATATTATATGATACATATGTATATACTTTACATGGGATTTTTATAAAAATGGAAAATTAATAATAAAAATCAGAAAATTTTGGAAAAATATTGATCTTGTAAGATGGCTGTACTGAATATTTATCATTTAAAAAGAAATAAATGAAAGTTGGTTGGTAAATCATTGAGTAAAAGGATTTTAAATGTCTGTCATTTACAGATTAAATATTATGATATGTAAGAATTAATTTCGTTTAAAATATTAGAAATAAAAAAAAAAAAATAGAATAGAATCGAACTTGCAAACTAAAGACTTCTAAACTTTAAGAAGCGGCCACTCTACCACTGTACCAATCTTCCCACTGAAGTTCGGATCTTTATATTCAATTATATTGTGAAATTTCTATTTCCCACCATGCAAACTATATTTTAAAATTTTATTTATGTTTTTAGAAAAAAAACAAAAAGCAAAAACAACAAAGCAAAATTTAAAATTCAACGGAATAAAAGAGCGTCGTTTTTGAATATGTATATTATAGGTATAGCTTATACATATTATATGATACATATGTATATACTTTACATGGGATTTTTATAAAAATGGAAAATTAATAAAAAAAATCAGAAAATTTTGGAAAAATATTGATCTTGTAAGATGGCTGTACTGAATATTTATCATTTAAAAAGAAAAAAATGAAAGTTGGTTGGTAAATCATTGAGTAAAAGGGTTTTAAATGTCTGTCATTTACAGATTAAATATCATGATATGTAAGAATTTATTTCGTTTAAAATATTCGAAATAAAAAAAAAAAAAAAAATTAGAATAGAATCGACTTTGCAAACTAAAGACTTCTAAAGTTTAAGAACCGGCCACTCTACCACTGTACCAAACTTCTCACTGAATTTCGGATTTTTATATTCAATTATATTGTGAAATTTCTATTTCCCACCATGCAAACTATATTTTAAAATTTTATTTATGTTTTTAGAAAAAAACAAAAAGCAAAAACAACAAAACAAAATTTAAAATTCAACGGAATAAAAGAGCGTCGTTTTTGAATATGTATATTATAGGTATAGATTATACATATTATATGATACATATGTATATACTTTACATGGGATTTATATAAAAATGGAAAATTAATAATAAAAATCAGAAAATTTTGGAAAAATATTGATCTTGTAAGATGGCTGTACTGAATATTTATCATTTAAAAAGAAAAAAATGAAAGTTGGTTGGTAAATCATTGAGTAAAAGGGTTTTAAATGTCTGTCATTTACAGATTAAATATTATGATATGTAAGAATTTATTTTGTTTAAAATATTCGAAATAAAAAAAAAAAAAATAAAAATAGTATAGAATCGACTTTGCAAATTAAAGACTTCTAAAGTTTAAGAACCGGCCACTCTACCACTGTACCAAACTTCCCACTGAATTTCGGATTTTTATATTCAATTATATTGTGAAATTTCTATTTCCCACCATGCAAACTATATTTTAAAATTTTATTTATGTTTTTAGAAAAAAACAAAAAGCAAAAACAACAAAGCAAAATTTAAAATTCAACGGAATAAAAGAGCGTCGTTTTTGAATATGTATATTATAGGTATAGAATATACATATTATATGATACATATGTATATACTTTACATGGGATTTTTATAAAAATGGAAAATTAATAATAAAAATCAGAAAATTTTGGAAAAATATTGATCTCTTAAGATGGCTGTACTGAATATTTATCATTTAAAAAGAAAAAAATGAAAGTTGGTTGGTAAATCATTGAGTAAAAGGGTTTTAAATTTCTGTCATTTACAGATTAAATATTATAATATTTAAGAATTTATATCGTTTAAAATATTAGAAATAAAAATAAAAAAATAGAATAGAATCGAACTTGCAAACTAAAGACTTCTAAAGTTTAAGAACCGGCCACTCTACCACTGTACCAAACTTCCCACTGAATTTCGGATTTTTATATTCAATTATATTGTGAAATTTCTATTTCCCACCATGCAAACTATATTTTAAAATTTTATTTATGTTTTTAGAAAAAAACAAAAAGGAAAAACAACAAAGCAAAATTTAAAATTCAACGGAATAAAAGAGCGTCGTTTTTGAATATGTATATTATAGGTATAGAATATACATATTATATGATTCATATGTATATACTTTACATGGGATTTTTATAAAAATGGAAAATTAATAATAAAAATCAGAAAATTTTGGAAAAATATTGATCTCTTAAGATGGCTGTACTGAATATTTATCATTTAAAAAGAAAAAAATGAAAGTTGGTTGGTAAATCATTGAGTAAAAGGATTTTAAATGTCTGTCATTTAAATATTATGATATATAAGAATTTATTTCGTTTAAAATATGAGAAATAAAAAAAAAAAATAGAATAGACTCGCACTTGCAAACTAAAAACTTCTAAAGTTTAAGAAGCGGCCACTCTACCACTACACCAAACTTCCCACTGAAGTTGGGATGTTTATATTCAATTATATTGTGAAATTTCTATTTCCCACCATGCAAACCATATTTTAAAATTTTATTTATGTTTTTAGAAAAAAAACAAAAAGCAAAATCAACAAAGCAAAATGTAAAATTCAACGGAATAAAAGAGCGTCGTTTTTGAATATGTATACTATAGGTATAGATTATACATATTATATGATACATATGTATATACTTTACATGGGATTTTTATAAAAATGGAAAATTAATAATAAAAATCAGAAAATTTTGGAAAAATATTGATCTTGTAAGATGGCTGTACTGAATATTTATCATTTAAAAAGAAAAAAATGAAAGTTGGTTGGTAAATCATTGAGTAAAAGGATTTTAAATGTCTGTCATTTACAGATTAAATATTATGATATATAAGAATTAATTTCGTTTAAAATATTAGAAAAAATAGAATAGAATCAAACTTGCAAACTAAAGACTTCTAAACTTTAAGAAGCGGCCACTCTACCACTGTACCAATCTTCCCACTGAAGTTCGGATCTTTATATTCAATTATATTGTAAAATTTCTATTTCCCACCATGCAAACTATATTTTAAAATTTTATTTATGTTTTTAGAAAAAAACAAAAAGCAAAAACAACAAAGCAAAATTTAAAATTCAACGGAATAAAAGAGCGTCGTTTTTGAATATGTATATTATAGGTATAGATTATACATATTATATGATACATATGTATATACTTTACATGGGATTTTTATAAAAATGGAAAATTAATAAAAAAAATCAGAAAATTTTGGAAAAATATTGATCTTGTAAGATGGCTGTACTGAATATTTATCATTTAAAAAGAAAAAAATGAAAGTTGGTTGGTAAATCATTGAGTAAAAGGGTTTTAAATGTCTGTCATTTACAGATTAAATATTATGATATGTAAGAATTTATTTCGTTTAAAATATTCGAAATAAAAAAAAAAAAAACATTAGAATAGAATCGACTTTGCAAACTAAAGACTTCTAAAGTTTAAGAACCGGCCACTCTACCACTGTACCAAACTTCTCACTGAATTTCGGATTTTTATATTCAATTATATTGTGAAATTTCTATTTCCCAGCATGCAAACTATATTTTAAAATTTTATTTATGTTTTTAGAAAAAAACAAAAAGCAAAAACAACAAAACAAAATTGAAAATTCAACGGAATAAAAGAGCGTCGTTTTTGAATATGTATATTATAGGTATAGATTATACATATTATATGATACATATGTATATACTTTACATGGGATTTATATAAAAATGGAAAATTAATAATAAAAATCAGAAAATTTTGGAAAAATATTGATCTTGTAAGATGGCTGTACTGAATATTTATCATTTAAAAAGAAAAAAATGAAAGTTGGTTGGTAAATCATTGAGTAAAAGGATTTTAAATGTCTGTCATTTACAGATTAAATATTATGATATGTAAGAATTAATTTCGTTTAAAATATTAGAAATAAAAAAAAAAAAATAGAATAGAATCGAACTTGCAAACTAAAGACTTCTAAACTTTAAGAAGCGGCCACTCTACCACTGTACCAATCTTCCCACTGAAGTTCGGATCTTTATATTCAATTATATTGTGAAATTTCTATTTCCCACCATGCAAACTATATTTTAAAATTTTATTTATGTTTTTAGACAAAGCAAAATTTAAAATTCAACGGAATAAAAGAGCGTCGTTTTTGAATATGTATATTATAGGTATAGCTTATACATATTATATGATACATATGTATATACTTTACATGGGATTTTTATAAAAATGGAAAATTAATAAAAAAAATCAGAAAATTTTGGGAAAAAAATGATTTTGTAAGATGGCTGTACTGAATATTTATCATTTAAAAAGAAAAAAATGAAAGTTGGTTGGTAAATCATTGAGTAAAAGGGTTTTAAATGTCTGTCATTTACAGATTAAATATCATGATATGTAACAATTTATTTCGTTTAAAATATTCGAAATAAAAAAAAAAAAAAAAATTAGAATAGAATCGACTTTGCAAACTAAAGACTTCTAAAGTTTAAGAACCGGCCACTCTACCACTGTACCAAACTTCTCACTGAATTTCGGATTTTTATATTCAATTATATTGTGAAATTTCTATTTCCCACTATGCAAACTATATTTTAAAATTTTATTTATGTTTTTAGAAAAAAACAAAAAGCAAAAACAACAAAACAAAATTTAAAATTCAACGGAATAAAAGAGCGTCGTTTTTGAATATGTATATTATAGGTATAGATTATACATATTATATGATACATATGTATATACTTTACATGGGATTTATATAAAAATGGAAAATTAATAATAAAAATCAGAAAATTTTGGAAAAATATTGATCTTGTAAGATGGCTGTACTGAATATTTATCATTTAAAAAGAAAAAAATGAAAGTTGGTTGGTAAATCATTGAGTAAAAGGGTTTTAAATGTCTGTCATTTACAGATTAAATATTATGATATGTAAGAATTTATTTTGTTTAAAATATTCGAAATAAAAAAAAAAAAAATAAAAATAGTATAGAATCGACTTTGCAAATTAAAGACTTCTAAAGTTTAAGAACCGGCCACTCTACCACTGTACCAAACTTCCCACTGAATTTCGGATTTTTATATTCAATTATATTGTGAAATTTCTATTTCCCACCATGCAAACTATATTTTAAAATTTTATTTATGTTTTTAGAAAAAAACAAAAAGCAAAAACAACAAAGCAAAATTTAAAATTCAACGGAATAAAAGAGCGTCGTTTTTGAATATGTATATTATAGGTATAGAATATACATATTATATGATACATATGTATATACTTTACATGGGATTTTTATAAAAATGGAAAATTAATAATAAAAATCAGAAAATTTTGGAAAAATATTGATCTCTTAAGATGGCTGTACTGAATATTTATCATTTAAAAAGAAAAAAATGAAAGTTGGTTGGTAAATCATTGAGTAAAAGGGTTTTAAATTTCTGTCATTTACAGATTAAATATTATAATATTTAAGAATTTATATCGTTTAAAATATTAGAAATAAAAATAAAAAAATAGAATAGAATCGAACTTGCAAACTAAAGGCTTCTAAAGTTTAAGAACCGGCCACTCTACCACTATACCAAACTTCCCACTGAATTTCGGATTTTTATATTCAATTATATTGTGAAATTTCTATTTCCCACCATGCAAACTATATTTTAAAATTTTATTTATGTTTTTAGAAAAAAACAAAAAGGAAAAACAACAAAGCAAAATTTAAAATTCAACGGAATAAAAGAGCGTCGTTTTTGAATATGTATATTATAGGTATAGAATATACATATTATATGATTCATATGTATATACTTTACATGGGATTTTTATAAAAATGGAAAATTAATAATAAAAATCAGAAAATTTTGGAAAAATATTGATCTCTTAAGATGGCTGTACTGAATATTTATCATTTAAAAAGAAAAAAATGAAAGTTGGTTGGTAAATCATTGAGTAAAAGGATTTTAAATGTCTGTCATTTAAATATTATGATATATAAGAATTTATTTCGTTTAAAATATGAGAAATAAAAAAAAAAAATAGAATAGACTCGCACTTGCAAACTAAAGACTTCTAAAGTTTAAGAAGCGGCCACTCTACCACTACACCAAACTTCCCACTGAAGTTGGGATGTTTATATTCAATTATATTGTGAAATTTCTATTTCCCACCATGCAAACCATATTTTAAAATTTTATTTATGTTTTTAGAAAAAAAACAAAAAGCAAAATCAACAAAGCAAAATGTAAAATTCAACGGAATAAAAGAACGTCGTTTTTGAATATGTATACTATAGGTATAGATTATACATATTATATGATACATATGTATATACTTTACATGGGATTTTTATAAAAATGGAAAATTAATAATAAAAATCAGAAAATTTTGGAAAAATATTGATCTTGTAAGATGGCTGTACTGAATATTTATCATTTAAAAAGAAAAAAATGAAAGTTGGTTGGTAAATCATTGAGTAAAAGGATTTTAAATGTCTGTCATTTACAGATTAAATATTATGATATGTAAGAATTAATTTCGTTTAAAATATTAGAAAAAATAGAATAGAATCGAACTTGCAAACTAAAGACTTCTAAACTTTAAGAAGCGGCCACTCTACCACTGTACCAATCTTCCCACTGAAGTTCGGATCTTTATATTCAATTATATTGTAAAATTTCTATTTCCCACCATGCAAACTATATTTTAAAATTTTATTTATGTTTTTAGAAAAAAACAAAAAGCAAAAACAACAAAGCAAAATTTAAAATTCAACGGAATAAAAGAGCGTCGTTTTTGAATATGTATATTATAGGTATAGATTATACATATTATATGATACATATGTATATACTTTACATGGGATTTTTATAAAAATGGAAAATTAATAAAAAAAATCAGAAAATTTTGGAAAAATATTGATCTTGTAAGATGGCTGTACTGAATATTTATCATTTAAAAAGAAAAAAATGAAAGTTGGTTGGTAAATCATTGAGTAAAAGGGTTTTAAATGTCTGTCATTTACAGATTAAATATTATGATATGTAAGAATTTATTTCGTTTAAAATATTCGAAATAAAAAAAAAAAAAACATTAGAATAGAATCGACTTTGCAAACTAAAGACTTCTAAAGTTTAAGAAGCGGCCACTCTACCACTGTACCAATCTTCCCACTGAAGTTCGGATCTTTATATTCAATTATATTGTGAAATTTCTATTTCCCACCATGCAAACTATATTTTAAAATTTTATTTATGTTTTTAGAAAAAAACAAAAAGCAAAAACAACAAGACAAAATTTAAAATTCAACGGAATAAAAGAGCGTCGTTTTTGAATATGTATATTATAGGTATAGATTATACATATTATATGATACATATGTATATACTTTACATGGGATTTATATAAAAATGGAAAATTAATAATAAAAATCAGAAAATTTTGGAAAAATATTGATCTTGTAAGATGGCTGTACTGAATATTTATCATTTAAAAAGAAAAAAATGAAAGTTGGTTGGTAAATCATTGAGTAAAAGGATTTTAAATGTCTGTCATTTACAGATTAAATATTATGATATGTAAGAATTAATTTCGTTTAAAATATTAGAAATAAAAAAAAAAAAATAGAATAGAATCGAACTTGCAAACTAAAGACTTCTAAACTTTAAGAAGCGGCCACTCTACCACTGTACCAATCTTCCCACTGAAGTTCGGATCTTTATATTCAATTATATTGTGAAATTTCTATTTCCCACCATGCAAACTATATTTTAAAATTTTATTTATGTTTTTAGAAAAAAAACAAAAAGCAAAAACAACAAAGCAAAATTTAAAATTCAACGGAATAAAAGAGCGTCGTTTTTGAATATGTATATTATAGGTATAGCTTATACATATTATATGATACATATGTATATACTTTACATGGGATTTTTATAAAAATGGAAAATTAATAAAAAAAATCAGAAAATTTTGGAAAAATATTGATCTTGTAAGATGGCTGTACTGAATATTTATCATTTAAAAAGAAAAAAATGAAAGTTGGTTGGTAAATCATTGAGTAAAAGGGTTTTAAATGTCTGTCATTTACAGATTAAATATTATGATATGTAAGAATTTATTTCGTTTAAAATATTCGAAATAAAAAAAAAAAAAAAAATAGTATAGAATCGACTTTGCAAACTAAAGACTTCTAAAGTTTAAGAACCGGCCACTCTACCACTGTACCAAACTTCTCACTGAATTTCGGATTTTTATATTCAATTATATTGTGAAATTTCTATTTCCCACCATGCAAACTATATTTTAAAATTTTATTTATGTTTTTAGAAAAAAACAAAAAGCAAAAACAACAAAGCAAAATTTAAAATTCAACGAAATAAAAGAGCGTCGTTTTTGAATATGTATATTATAGGTATAGAATATACATATTATATGATTCATATGTATATACTTTACATGGGATTTTTATAAAAATGGAAAATTAATAATAAAAATCAGAAAATTTTGGAAAAATATTGATCTCTTAAGATGGCTGTACTGAATATTTATCATTTAAAAAGAAAAAAATGAAAGTTGGTTGGTAAATCATTGAGTAAAAGGATTTTAAATGTCTGTCATTTACAGATTATATATTATGATATGTAAGAATTTATTTCGTTTAAAATATGAGAAATAAAAAAAAAAATAGAATAGACTCGCACTTGCAAACTAAAGACTTCTAAAGTTTAAGAAGCGGCCACTCTACCACTACACCAAACTTCCCACTGAAGTTGGGATGTTTATATTCAATTATATTGTGAAATTTCTATTTCCCACCATGCAAACCATATTTTAAAATTTTATTTATGTTTTTAGAAAAAAACCAAAAAGCAAAATCAACAAAGCAAAATGTAAAATTCAACGGAATAAAAGAGCGTCGTTTTTGAATATGTATACTATAGGTATAGATTATACATATTATATGATACATATGTATATACTTTACATGGGATTTTTATAAAAATGGAAAATTAATAATAAAAATCAGAACATTTTGGAAAAATATTGATCTTGTAAGATGGCTGTACTGAATATTTATCATTTAAAAAGAAAAAAATGAAAGTTGGTTGGTAAATCATTGAGTACAAGGGTTTTAAATGTATGTCATTTACAGATTAAATATTATGATATGTAAGAATTTATTTCGTTTAAAATATTAGAAATACAAAAAAAAAAAACAAATAGAATAGAATCGAACTTGCAAACCAAAGAGTTCTAAAGTTTAAGAAGCGGCCACTCTACCACTGCACCAAACTTTCCACTGAAGTTCGGATCTTTATATTCAATTATATTGTGAATTTTCTATTTTCCACCATGCAAACTATATTTTAAAATTTTATTTATGTTTTTAGAAAAAAAACAAAAAGCAAAAACAACAAAGCAAAATTTAAAATTCAACGGAATAAAAGAGCGTCTTTTTTGAATATGTATATTATAGGTATAGATTATACATATTATATGATACATATGTATATACTTTACATGGGATTTTTATAAAAATGGAAAATTAATAATAAAAATCAGAAAATTTTGGAAAAATATTGATCTTGTAAGATGGCTGTACTGAATATTTATCATTTAAAAAGAAAAAAATGAAAGTTGGTTGGTAAATCATTGAGTAAAAGGATGTTAAATGTCTGTCATTTACAGATTAAATATTATGATATGTAAGAATTTATTTAGTTTAAAATATTAGAAATTAAAAAAAAAAAATAGAATAGAATCGAACTTGCAAACTAAAGACTTCTAAAGTTTAAGAACCGGCCACTCTACCACTGTACCAAACTTCCCACTGAAGTTCGGATCTTTATATTCAATTATATTGTGAAATTTCAATTTCCCACCATGCAAACTATATTTTAAAATTTTATTTATGTTTTTAGAAAAAAAAAAAAAAGCAAAAACAACAAAGCAAAATTTAAAATTCAACGGAATAAAAGAGCGTCGTTTTTGAATATGTATATTATAGGTATAGATTATACATATTATATGATACACATGTATATACTTTACATGGGATTTTTATAAAAATGGAAAATTAATAATAAAAATCAGAAAATTTTGGAAAAATATTGACCTTGTAAGATGGCTGTACTGAATATTTATCATTTAAAAAGAAAAAAATGAAAGTTGGTTGGTAAATCATTGAGTAAAAGGGTTTTAAATGTCTGTCATTTACAGATTAAATATTATGATATATAAGAATTTATTTCGTTTAAAGTATTAGAAATAACAAAAAAAAAAAAAAAATAGAATAGAATCGAACTTGCAAACTAAAGACTTCGAAAGTTTAAGAACCGGCCACTCTACCACTGTACCAAACATCCCACTGAAGTTCGGATCTTTATATTCAATTATATTGTGAAATTTCTATTTCCCACCATGCAAACTATATTTTAAAATTTTATTTATGTTTTTAGAAAAAAAACAAAAAGCAAAAACAACAAAGCAAAATTTAAAATTCAACGGAATAAAACAGCGTCGTTTTTGAATATGTATATTATAGGTATAGATTATACATATTATATGATACATATGTATATACTTTACATGGGATTTTTATAAAAATGGAAAATTAATAATAAAAATCAGAAAATTTTGGAAAAATATTGATCTTGTAAGATGGCTGTACTGAATATTTATCATTTAAAAAGAAATAAATGAAAGTTGGTTGGTAAATCATTGAGTAAAAGGATTTTAAATGTCTGTCATTTACAGATTAAATATTATGATATGTAAGAATTAATTTCGTTTAAAATATTAGAAATAAAAAAAAAAAATAGAATAGAATCGAACTTGCAAACTAAAGACTTCTAAACTTTAAGAAGCGGCCACTCTACCACTGTACCAATCTTCCCACTGAAGTTCGGATCTTTATATTCAATTATGTTGTGAAATTTCTATTTCCCAGCATGCAAACTATATTTTAAAATTTTATTTATGTTTTTAGAAAAAAAACAAAAAGCAAAAACAACAAAGCAAAATTTAAAATTCAACGGAACAAAAGAGCGTCGTTTTTGAATATGTATATTATAGGTATAGCTTATACATATTATATGATACATATGTATATACTTTACATGGGATTTTTATAAAAATGGAAAATTAATAATAAAAATCAGAAAATTTTGGAAAAATATTGATCTTGTAAGATGGCTGTACTGAATATTTATCATTTAAAAAGAAAAAAATGAAAGTTGGTTGGTAAATCATTGAGTAAAAGGGTTTTAAATGTCTGTCATTTACAGATTAAATATTATGATATGTAAGAATTTATTTCGTTTAAAATATTCGAAATAAAAAAAAAAAAAAAAATTAGAATAGAATCGACTTTGCAAACTAAAGACTTCTAAAGTTTAAGAACCGGCCACTCTACCACTGTACCAAACTTCTCACTGAATTTCGGATCTTTATATTCAATTATATTGTGAAATTTCTATTTCCCACCATGCAAACTATATTTTAAAATTTTATTTATGTTTTTAGAAAAAAAACAAAAAGCAAAAACAACAAAGCAAAATTTAAAATTCAACGGAATAAAAGAGCGTCGTTTTTGAATATGTATATTAAAGGTATAGATTATACATATTATATGATACATATGTATATACTTTACATGGGATTTATATAAAAATGGAAAATTAGTTATAAAAATCAGAAAATTTTGGAAAAATATTGATCTTGTAAGATGGCTGTACTGAATATTTATCATTTAAAAAGAAAAAAATGAAAGTTGGTTGGTAAATCATTGAGTAAAAGGATTTTAAATGTCTGTCATTTACAGATTAAATATTATGATATGTAAGAATTTATTTCGTTTAAAATATTAGAAATAAAAATAAAAAAAAAATAGAATAGATTCGAACTTGGAAACTAAAGACTTCTAAAGTTTAAGAACCGGCCACTCTACCACTCTACCAAACTTCCCACTGAAGTTCGGATCTTTATATTCAATTATATTGTGAAATTTCTATTTCCCACCATGCAAACTATATTTTAAAATTTTATTTATGTTTTTAGAAAAAAAACAAAAAGCAAAAACAACAAAGCAAAATTTAAAATTCAACGGAATAAAAGAGCGTCGTTTTTGAATATGTATATTATAGGTATAGCTTATACATATTATATGATACATATGTATATACTTTACATGGGATTTTTATAAAAATGGAAAATTAATAATAAAAATCAGAAAATTTTGGAAAAATATTGATCTTGTAAGATGGCTGTACTGAATATTTATCATTTAAAAAGAAAAAAATGAAAGTTGGTTGGTAAATCATTGAGTAAAAGTATTTTAAATGTCTGTCATTTACAGATTAAATATTATGATATGTAAGAATTTATTTCGTTTAAAATATTCGAAATAAAAAAAAATAAAAATTAGAATAGAATCGACTTTGCAAACTAAAGACTTCTAAAGTTTAAGAACCGGCCACTCTACCACTGCACCAAACTTCTCACTGAATTTCGGATCTTTATATTCAATTATATTGTGAAATTTCTATTTCCCAACATGCAAACTATATTTTAAAATTTTATTTATGTTTTTAGAAAAAAAACAAAAAGCAAAAACAACAAAGCAAAATTTAAAATTCAACGGAATAAAAGAGCGTCGTTTTTGAATATGTATATTATAGGTATAGATTATACATATTATATGATACATATGTATATACTTTACATGGGATTTATATAAAAATGGAAAATTAATAATAAAAATCAGAAAATTTTGGAAAAATATTGATCTTGTAAGATGGCTGTACTGAATATTTATCATTTAAAAAGAAAAAAATGAAAGTTGGTTGGTAAATCATTGAGTAAAAGGATTTTAAATGTCTGTCATTTACAGATTAAATATTATGATATGTAAGAATTTATTTCGTTTAAAATATAAGAAATAAAAATAAAAAAAAAATAGAATAGATTCGAACTTGGAAACTAAAGACATCTAAAGTTTAAGAACCGGCCACTCTACCACTCTACCAAACTTCCCACTGAAGTTCGGATCTTTATATTCAATTATATTGTGAAATTTCTATTTCCCACCATGCAAACTATATTTTAAAATTTTATTTATGTTTTTAGAAAAAAAACAAAAAGCAAAAACAACAAAGCAAAATTTAAAATTCAACGGAATAAAAGAGCGTCGTTTTTGAATATGTATATTATAGGTATAGCTTATACATATTATATGATACATATGTATATACTTTACATGGGATTTTTATAAAAATGGAAAATTAATAATAAAAATCAGAAAATTTTGGAAAAATATTGATCTTGTAAGATGGCTGTACTTAATATTTATCATTTGAAAAGAAAAAAATGAAAGTTGGTTGGTAAATCATTGAGTAAAAGGGTTTTAAATGTCTGTCATTTACAGATTAAATATTATGATATGTAAGAATTTATTTCGTTTAAAATATTAGAAATAAAAAAAAAAAATAGAATAGAATCGAACTTGCAAACTAAAGACTTCTAAAGTTTAAGAAGCGGCCACTCTACCACTGTACCAATCTTCCCACTGAAGTTCGGATCTTTATATTCAATTATATTGTGAAATTTCTATTTCCCACCATGCAAACTATATTTTAAAATTTTATTTATGTTTTTAGAAAAAAAAAAAAAGCAAAAACAACAAAGCAAAATTTAAAATTCAACGGAATAAAAGAGCGTCGTTTTTGAATATGTATATTATAGGAATAGCTTATACATATTATATGATACATATGTATATACTTTACATGGCATTTTTATAAAAATGGAAAATTAATAAAAAAAATCAGAAAATTTTGGAAAAATATTGATCTTGTAAGATGGCTGTACTGAATATTTATCATTTAAAAAGAAAAAAATTAAAGTTGGTTGGTAAATCATTGAGTAAAAGGGTTTTAAATGTCTGTCATTTACAGATTAAATATTATGATATGTAAGAATTTATTTCGTTTAAAATATTCGAAATAAAAAAAAAAAAAAAAATGGAATAGAATCGACTTTGCAAACTAAAGACTTCTAAAGTTTAAGAACCGGCCACTCTACCACTGTACCAAACTTCTCACTGAATTTCGGATCTTTATATTCAATTATATTGTGAAATTTCTATTTCCCACCATGCAAACTATATTTTAAAATTTTATTTATGTTTTTAGAAAAAAAACAAAAAGCAAAAACAACAAAGCAAAATTTAAAATTCAACGGAATAAAAGAGCGTCGTTTTTGAATATGTATATTATAGGTATAGATTATACATATTATATGATACATATGTATATACTTTACATAGGATTTTTATAAAAATGGAAAATTAATAATAAAAATCAGAAAATTTTGGAAAAATATTGATCTTGTAAGATGGCTGTACCGAATATTTATCATTTAAAAAGAAAAAAATGAAAGTTGGTTGGTAAATCATTGAGTAAAAGGATTTTAAATGTCTGTCATTTACAGATTAAATATTATGATATGTAAGAATTTATTTCGTTTAAAATATTAGAAATAAAAAAAAAAAAAATAGAATAGAATCGAACTTGCAAACTAAAGACTTCTAAAGTTTAAGAACCGGCCACTCTACCACTGTACCAAACTTCCCACTGAAGTTCGGATCTTTATATTCAATTATATTGTGAAATTTCTATTTGCCACCATGCAAACTTTATTTCAAATTTTATTTATGTTTTTAGAAAAAAAACAAAAAGCAAAAACAACAAAGCAAAATTTAAAATTCAACGGAATAAAAGAGCGTCGTTTTTGAATATGTATATTATAGGTATAGCTTATACATATTATATGATACATATGTATATACTTTACATGGGATTTTTATAAAAATGGAAAATTAATAATAAAAATCAGAAAATTTTGGAAAAATATTGATCTTGTAAGATGGCTGTACTGAATATTTATCATTTAAAAAGAAAAAAATTAAAGTTGGTTGGTAAATCATTGAGTAAAAGGGTTTTAAATGTCTGTCATTTACAGATTAAATATTATAATATGTAAGAATTTATTTCGTTTAAAATATTAGAAATAAAAATAAAAAAATAGAATAGAATCGAACTTGCAAACTAAAGACTTCTAAAGTTTAAGAACCGGCCACTCTACCACTGTACCAAACTTCCCACTGAAGTTCGGATCTTTATATTCAATTATATTGTGAAATTTCTATTTCCCACCATGCAAACTATATTTTAAAATTTTATTTATGTTTTTAGAAAAAAAACAAAAAGCAAAAACAACAAAGCACAATTTAAAATTAAACGGAATAAAAGAGCGTCGTTTTTGAATATGTATATTATAGGTATAGCTTATACATATTATATGATACATATGTATATACTTTACATGGGATTTTTATAAAAATGGAAAATTAATAAAAAAAAATCAGAACATTTTGGAAAAATATTGATCTTGTGAGATGGCTGTACTGAATATTTATCATTTAAAAAGAAAAAATGAAAGTTTGTTGGTAAATCATTGAGTAAAAGGGTTTTAAATTTCTGTCATTTACAGATTAAATATTATGATATGTAAGAATTTATTTCGTTTAAAATATTCGAAATAAAAAAAAAAAAAAAAAATAGAATAGAATCGACTTTGCAAACTAAAGACTTCTAAAGTTTAAGAACCGGCCACTCTACCACTGTACCAAACTTCTCATTGAATTTCGGATTTTTATATTCAATTATATTGTGAAATTTCTATTTCCCACCATGCAAACTATATTTTAAAATTTTATTTATGTTTTTAGAAAAAAACAAAAAGCAAAAACAACAAAGCAAAATTTAAAATTCAACGGAATAAAAGAGCGTCGTTTTTGAATATGTATATTATAGGTATAGAATATACATATTATATGATACATATGTATATACTTTACATGGGATTTTTATAAAAATGGAAAATTAATAATAAAAATCAGAAAATTTTGGAAAAATATTGATCTCTTAAGATGGCTGTACTGAATATTTATCATTTAAAAAGAAAAAAATGAAAGTTGGTTGGTAAATCATTGAGTAAAAGGATTTTAAATGTCTGTCATTTACAGATTAAATATTATGATATGTAAGAATTTATTTCGTTTAAAATATTAGAAATAAAAAAAAAAAAATAGAATAGAATCGACTTTGCAAACTAAAGACTTCTAAAGTTTAAGAACCGGCCACTCTACCACTGTACCAAACTTCTCACTGAATTTCGGATTTTTATATTCAATTATATTGTGAAATTTCTATTTCCCACCATGCAAACTATATTTTAAAATTTTATTTATGTTTTTAGAAAAAAACAAAAAGCAAAAACAACAAAGCAAAATTTAAAATTCAACGGAATAAAAGAGCGTCGTTTTTGAATATGTATATTATAGGTATAGATTATACATATTATATGATACATATGTATATACTTTACATGGGATTTTTATAAAAATGGAAAATTAATAATAAAAATCAGAACATTTTGGAAAAATATTGATCTTGTAAGATGGCTGTACTGAATATTTATCATTTGAAAAGAAAAAAATGAAAGTTGGTTGGTAAATCATTGAGTAAAAGGGTTTTAAATGTCTGTCATTTACAGATTAAATATTATGATATGTAAGAATTTATTTCGTTTAAAATATTAGAAATACAAAAAAAAAAAACAAATAGAATAGAATCGAACTTGCAAACTAAAGAGTTCTAAAGTTTAAGAAGCGGCCACTCTACCACTGCACCAAACTTTTCACTGAAGTTCGGATCTTTATATTCAATTATATTGTGAATTTTCTATTTTCCACCATGCAAACTATATTTTAAAATTTTATTTATGTTTTTAGAAAAAAAACAAAAAGCAAAAACAACAAAGCAAAATTTAAAATTAAACGGAATAAAACAGCGTCGTTTTTGAATATGTATATTATAGGTATAGATTATACATATTATATGATACATATGTATATACTTTATATGGGATTTTTATAAAAATGGAAAATTAATAATAAAAATCAGAAAATTTTGGAAAAATTTTGATCTTGTAAGATGGCTGTACTGAATATTTATCATTTAAAAAGAAAAAAATGAAAGTTGATTGGTAAATCATTGAGTAAAAGGATTTTAAATGTCTGTCATTTACAGATTAAATATTATGATATGTAAGAATTTATTTAGTTTAAAATATTAGAAATTAAAAAAAAAAAATAGAATAGAATCGAACTTGCAAACTAAAGACTTCTAAAGTTTAAGAACCGGCCACTCCACCACTGTACCAAACTTCCCACTGAAGTTCGGATCTTTATATTCAATTATATTGTGAAATTTCTATTTCCCACCATACAAACTATATTTTAAAATTTTATTTATGTTTTTAGAAAAAAAAAAAAAAGCAAAAACAACAAAGCAAAATTTAAAATTCAACGGAATAAAAGAGCGTCGTTTTTGAATATGTATATTATAGGTATAGATTATACATATTATATGATACATATGTATATACTTTACATGGGATTTTTATAAAAATTGAAAATTAATAATAAAAATCAGAAAATTTTGGAAAAATATTGATCTTGTAAGATGGCTGTACTGAATATTTATCATTTAAAAAGAAAAAAATGAAAGTTGGTTGGTAAATCATTGAGTAAAAGGGTTTTAAATGTCTGTCATTTACAGATTAAATATTATGATATGTAAAAATTTATTTCGTTTAAAGTATTAGAAATAGCAAAAAAAAAAAAAAATAGAATAGAATCGAACTTGCAAACTAAAGACTTCTAAAGTTTAAGAAGCGGCCACTCTACCACTGTACCAAACTTCCCACTGAATTTTGGATCTTTATATTCAATTATATTGTGAAATTTCTATTTCCCACCATGCAAACTATATTTTAAAATTTTATTTATGTTTTTAGAAAAAAAAACAAAAAGCAAAAACAACAAAGCAAAATTTAAAATTCAACGGAATAAAAGAGCGTCGTTTTTGAATATGTATATTATAGGTATAGATTATACATATTATATGATACATATTTATATACTTTATATGGGATTTTTATAAAAATGGAAAATCAATAATAAAAATCAGAAAATTTTGGAAAAATATTGATCTTGTAAGATGGCTGTACTGAATATTTATCATTTAAAAAGAAAAAAATGAAAGTTGGTTGGTAAATCATTGAGTAAAAGGGTTTTAAATGTCTATCATTTACAGATTAAATATTATGATATTTAAGAATTTATTTCGTTTAATATATTAGAAATAAAAAAAAAAAAATAGAATAGAATCGAACTTGCAAACTAAAGACTTCTAAAGTTTAAAAAGCGGCCACTCTACCACTGTACCAAACTTCCCACTGAAGTTCGGATCTTTATATTCAATAATATTATGAAATTTCTATTTCCCACCATGCAAACTATATTTTAAAATTTTATTTATGTTTTTAGAAAAAAAAACAAAAAGCAAAAACAACAAAGCAAAATTTAAAATTCAACGGAATAAAAGAGGGTCGTTTTTGAATATGTATATTATAGGTATAGATTATACATATTATGTGATACATATGTATATACTTTACATGGGATTTTTATAAAAATGGAAAATTAATAATAAAAATCAGAAAATTTTGGAAAAATATTGATCTTGTAAGATGGCTGTACTGAATATTTATGTTTTAAAAAAAAAAAATGAAAGTTGGTTGGTAAATCATTGAGTAAAAGGGTTTTAAATGTCTGTCATTTACAGATTAAATATTATGATATGTAAGAATTTATTTAGTTTAAAATATTAGAAATTAAAAAAAAAAAAAAAATAGAATAGAATCGAACTTGCAAACTAAAGACTTCTAAAGTTTAAGAACCGGCCACTCTACCACTGCACCAAACTTCCCACTGAATTTCGGATCTTTATATTCAATTATATTGTGAAATTTCTATTTCCCATCATGCAAACTATATTTTAAAATTTTATTTATGTTTTTAGAAAAAAAAACAAAAAGCAAAAACAACAAAGCAAAATTTAAAATTCAACGGAATAAAAGAGCGTCGTTTTTGAATATGTATATTATAGGTATAGATTATACATATTATATGATACATTTGTATATACTTTACATGGGATTTTTATAAAATTGGAAAATTAATAATAAAAATCAGAAAATTTTGGAAAAATATTGATCTTGTAAGATGGCTGTACTGAATATTTATCATTTAAAAGGAAAAAAATGAAAGTTGGTTGGTAACTCATTGAGTACAAGAGTTTTAAATGTCTGTCATTTACAGTTAAATATTATGATATGTAAGAATTTATTTCATTTAAAATATTAGAAATAAAAAAAAAAAAAAAAAAAATAGAATAGAATCGAACTTGCAAACTAAAGACTTCTAATGTTTAAGAAGCGGCCACTCTACCACTGTACCAAACTCCCCACTGAAGTTGGGATGTTTATATTCAATTATATTGTGAAATTTCTATTTCCCACCATCCAAACTATATTTTAAAATTTTATTAATGTTTTTAGAAAAAAAACAAAAAGCAAAAACAACAAAGCAAAATTTAAAATGCAACGCAATAAAAGAGCGTCGTTTTTGAATATGTATATTATAGGTATAGATTATACATATTATATGATACATATGTATATACTTTACATGGGATTTTTATAAAAATGGAAAATTAATAATAAAAATCAGAAAATTTTGGAAAAATATTGATCTTGTAAGATGGCTGTACTGAATATTTATCATTCAAAAAGAAAAAAATGAAAGTTGGTTGATAAATCATTGAGTAAAAGGGTTTTAAATGTCTGTCATTTACAGATTAAATATTATGATATGTAAGAATTTATTTCGTTTAAAATATTAGAAATAAAAATAAAAAAATAGAATAGAATCGAACTTGCAAACTAAAGACTTCTAAAGTTTAAGAAGCGGCCACTCTACCACTGTACCAAACTTCCCACTGAAGTTCGAATCTTTATATTCAATTATATTGTGAAATTTCTATTTCCCACCATGCAAACTATATTTTAAAATTTTATTTATGTTTTTAGAAAAAAAAAAAAAGCAAAAACAACAAAGCAAAATTTGAAATTCAACGGAATAAAAGAGCGTCGTTTTTGAATATGTATATTATAGGTATAGATTATACATATTATATGATACATATGTATATACTTTACATGGGATTTTTATAAAAATGGAAAATTTATAATAAAAATCAGAAAATTTTGGAAAAATATAGATCTCTTAAGATGGCTGTACTGAATATTTATCTTTTAAAAAGAAAAAAATGAAAGTTGGTTGGTAAATCATTGAGTAAAAGGGTATTAAATGTCTGTCATTTACAGATTAAATATTATGATATGTAAAAATTTATTTAGTTTAAAATATTAGAAATAAAAATAAAAAAAAATAAAAATAGAATAGAATCGCACTTGCAAACTAAAGACTTCTAAAGTTTAAGAACCGGCCACTCTACCACTGTACCAAACTTCCCACTGAATTTCGGATCTTTATATTCAATTATATTGTGAAATTTCTATTTCCCACTATGCAAACTATATTTTAAAATTTTATTTATGTTTTGAGAAAAAAAACAAAAAGCAAAAACAACAAAGCAAAATTTAAAATTCAACGGAATAAAAGAGAGTCGTTTTTGAATATGTATATTATAGGTATAGATTATACATATTATATGATACATGTGTATATACTTTACATGGGATTTTTATAAAAATGGAAAATTAATAATAAAAATCAGAAAATTTTGGAAAAATATTGATCTTGTAAGATGGCTGTACTGAATATTTATCATTTAAAAAGAAAAAAATGAAAGTTGGTTGGTAAATCATTGAGAAAAAGGATTTTAAATGTCGGTCATTTACAGATTAAATATTATGATATGTAAGAATTTATTTCGCTTAAAATATTAGAAATAAAAAAAAAATAGAATACAATCGAACTTGCAAACTAAAGACTTCTAAAGATTAAGAAGCGGCCACTCTACCACTGCACCAAACTTCCCACTGAAGTTGGGATGTTTATATTCAATTATATTGTGAAATTTCTATTTCCCACTATGCAAACTATATTTTAAAATTTTATTTATGTTTTGAGAAAAAAAACAAAAAGCAAAAACAACAAAGCAAAATTTAAAATTCAACGGAATAAAAGAGAGTCGTTTTTGAATATGTATATTATAGGTATAGATTATACATATTATATGATACATGTGTATATACTTTACATGGGATTTTTATAAAAATGGAAAATTAATAATAAAAATCAGAAAATTTTGGAAAAATATTGATCTTGTAAGATGGCTGTACTGAATATTTATCATTTAAAAAGAAAAAAATGAAAGTTGGTTGGTAAATCATTGAGTATAAGGATTTTAAATGTCTGTCATTTACAGATTAAATATTATGATATGTAAAAATTTATTTCGTTTAAAATATTAGAAATAAAAAAAAAAAATAGAATAGAATCGCACTTGCAAACTAAAGACTTCTAAAGTTTAAGAAGCGGCCACTCTACCACTGCACCAAACTTCCCACTGAAGTTGGGATGTTTATATTCAATTATATTGTGAAATTTCTATTTCCCACCATGCAAACTATATTTTAAAATTTTATTTATGTTTTTAGAAAAAAAACAAAAAGCAAAAACAACAAAGCAAAATTTAAAATTCAACGGAATAAAAGGGAGTCCTTTTTGAATATGTATATTATAGGTATAGATTATACATATTATATGATACATATGTATATTCTTTACATGGGATTTTTATAAAAATGGAAAATTAATAATAAAAATCAGAAAATTTTGGAAAAATATTGATCTTGTAAGATGGCTGTACTGAATATTTATCATTTAAAAAGAAAAAAATGAAAGTTGATTGGTAAATCATTGAGTACAAGGGTTTTAAATGTCTGTCATTTACAGATTAAATATTATGATACGTAAGAATTTATTTCGTTTAAAATATTAGAAATAAAAAAAAAAAAAAAAAAATAGAACAGAATCGAACTTGCAAACTAGAGACTTCTAAAGTTTAAGAACCGGCCACTCTACCACTGTACTAAACATCCCACTGAAGTTCAGATCTTTATATTTAATTATATTTTGAAATTTGTATTTCCCACCATGCAAACTATATTTTAAAATTTTATTTATGTTTTTAGAAAAAAAAAAAAAAGTAAAAACAACAAAGCAAAATTTAAAATTCAACGGAATAAAAGAGCGTCGTTTTTGAATATGTATATTATAGGTATAGATTATACATATTATATGATACATATGTATATACTTTACATTGGATTTTTATAAAAATGGAAAATTAATAATAAAAATCAGAAAATTTTGGAAAAATATTGATCTTGTAAGATGGCTGTATTGAATATTTATCATTTAAAAAGAAAAAAATGAAAGTTGGTTGGTAAATCATTGAGTAAAAGGGTTTTAAATGTCTGTCATTTACAGATTAAATATTATGATATGTAAGAATTTATTTCGTTTAAAATATTAGATATAAAAAAAAAAAAAAATAGAATAGAATCGAACATGCAAACTAAGACTTCTAAAGTTTAAGAACCGGCCACTATACCACTGTACCAAACATCCCACTGAAGTTCGGATCTTTATATTCAATTATATTGTGAAATTTCTATTTCCCAACATGCAAACTATATTTTAAAATTTTATTTATGTTTTTAGAAAAAAAACAAAAAGCAAAAACAACAAAGCAAAATTTAAAATTCAACGGAATAAAAGAGCGTCGTTTTTGAATATGTATATTATAGGTATAGATTATACATATTATATGATACATATGTATATACTTTACATGGGATTTTTATAAAAATGGAAAATTAATAATAAAAATCAGAAAATTTTGGAAAAATATTGATCTTGTAAGATGGCTGTACTGAATATTTATCATTTAAAAAGAAAAAAATGAAAGTTGGTTGGTAAATCATTGAGTAAAAGGATTTTAAATGTCTGTCATTTACAGATTAAATATTATGATATGTAAGAATTTATTTCGTTTAAAATATTAGAAATAAAAAAAAAAAATAGAATAGAATCGCACTTGCAAACTAAAGACTTTTACAGTTTAAGCAGCGACCACTCTACCACTGCACCAAACTTCCCACTGAAGCTGGGATGTTTATATTCAATTATATTGTGAAATTTCTATTTCCCACCATGCAAACTATATTTTAAAATTTTATTTATGTTTTTAGAAAAAAAACAAAAAGCAAAAACAACAAAGCAAAATTTAAAATTCAACGGAATAAAACAGCGTCGTTTGTGAATATGTATATTATAGGTATAGATTATACATATGTATATACTTTACATGGGATTTTTATAAAAATGGAAAATTAATAATAAAAATCAGAAAATTTTGGAAACATATTGATCTTGTAAGATGGCTGTACTGAATATTTATCATTTAAAAAGAAAAAAATGAAAGTTGGTTGGTAAATCATTGAGTACAAGGGTTTTAAATGTCTGTCATTTACAGATTAAAT
Organism: Poecilobothrus nobilitatus; assembly: GCA_947095535.1. NCBI lineage: Eukaryota > Metazoa > Arthropoda > Insecta > Diptera > Dolichopodidae > Poecilobothrus > Poecilobothrus nobilitatus. Next base: position 113,842,532 of record OX352772.1, read on the forward strand.
ATTATGATATGTAAGAATTTATTTCGTTTAAAATATTAGAAATAAAAAAAAAAAATAGAATAGAATCGCACTTGCAAACTAAAGACTTCTACAGTTTAAGCAGCGGCCACTCTACCACTGCACCAAACTTCCCACTGAAGCTGGGATGTTTATATTCAATTATATTGTGAAATTTCTATTTCCCACCATGCAAACTATATTTTAAATTTTATTTATGTTTTTAGAAAAAAAACAAAAAGCAAAAACAACAAAGCAAAATTTAAAATTCAACGAAATAAAACAGCGTCGTTTTTGAATATGTATATAATAGGTATAGATTATACATATGTATATACTTTACATGGGATTTTTATAAAAATGGAAAATTAATAATAAAAATCAGAAAATTTTGGAAAAATATTGATCTTGTAAGATGGCTGTACTGAATATTTATCATTTAAAAAGAAAAAAATGAAAGTTGGTTGGTAAATCATTGAGTAAAAGGGTTTTAAATGTCTGTTATTTACAGATTAAATATTATGATATGTAAGAATTTATTTCGTTTAAAATATTAGAAATAAAAAAAAAAAATGGGAATAGAATCGAACTTGCAAACTAAAGACTTCTAAAGTTTAAGAAGCGACCACTCTATCACTGTACCAAACTTCCCACTGAAGTTCGGATCTTTATATTCAATTATATTGTGAAATTTCTATTTCCCACCATGCAAACTATATTTTAAAATTTTATTTATGTTTTTAGAAAAAAAACAAAAAGCAAAAACAACAAAGCAAAATTTAAAATTCAACGGAATAAAAGAGCGTCGTTTTTGAATATGTATATTATAGGTATAGATTATACATATTATATGATACATATGTATATACTTTACATGGGATTTTTATAAAAATGGAAAATTAATAATAAAAATCAGAAAATTTTGGAAAAATATTGATCTTGTAAGATGGCTGTACTGAATATTTATCATTTAAAAAGAAAAAAATGAAAGTTGGTTGGTAAATCATTGAGTAAAAGGATTTTAAATGTCTGTCATTTACAGATTAAATATTATGATATGTAAGAATTTATTTCGTTTAAAATATTAGAAATAAAAAAACAAAATAGAATAGAATCGCACTTGCAAACTAAAGACTTCTACAGTTTAAGCAGCGACCACTCTACCACTGCACCAAACTTCCCACTGAAGCTGGGATGTTTATATTCAATTATATTGTGAAATTTCTATTTCCCACCATGCAAACTATATTATAAAATTTTATTTATGTTTTTAGAAAAAAAATAAAAAGCAAAAACAACAAAGCAAAATTTAAAATTCAACGGAATAAAACAGCGTCGTTTTTGAATATGTATATAATAGGTATAGATTATACATATGTATATACTTTACATGGGATTTTTATAAAAATGGAAAATTAATAATATAAATCAGAAAATTTTGGAAAAATATTGATCTTGTAAGATGGCTGTACTGAATATTTATCATTTAAAAAGAAAAAAATGAAAGTTGGTTGGTAAATCATTGAGTAAAAGGGTTTTAAATGTCTGTCATTTACAGATTAAATATTATGATATGTAAGAATTTATTTCGTTTAAAATATTAGAAATAAAAAAAAAAAATGGGAATAGAATCGAACTTGCAAACTAAAGACTTCTAAAGTTTAAGAAGCGGCCACTCTACCACTGCACCAAACTTCCCACTGAAGTTCGGATCTTTATATTCAATTATATTGTGAAATTTCTATTTCCCACCATGCAAACTATATTTTAAAATTTTATTTATGTTTTTAGAAAAAAACAAAAAGCAAAAACAACAAAGCAAAATTTAAAATGCAACGGAATAAAAGAGCGTCGTTTTTGAATATGTATATTATAGGTATAGATTATACATATTATATGATACATATGTATATAGTTTACATGGGATTTTTATAAAAATGGAAAATTAATAATAAAAATCAGAAAATTTTGGAAAAATATTGATCTTGTAAGATGGCTGTACTGAATATTTATCATTTAAAAAGAAAAAAATGAAAGTTGGTTAGTAAATCATTGAGTAAAAGGATTTTAAATGTCTGTCATTTACAGATTAAATATTATGATATGTAAGAATTTATTTCGTTTAAAATATTAGAAATAAAAAAAAAAAATAGAATAGAATCGCACTTGCAAACTAAAGACTTCTACAATTTAAGCAGCGACCACTCTACCACTGCACCAAACCTCCCACTGAAGCTGGCATGTTTATATTCAATTATATTGTGAAATTTCTATTTCCCACCATGCAAACTATATTTTAAAATTTTATTTATGTTTTTAGAAAAAAAACAAAAAGCAAAAACAACAAAGCAAAATTTAAAATTCAACGGAATAAAACAGCGTCTTTTTTGAATATGTATATTATAGGTATAGATTATACATATTATATGATACATATGTATATACTTTACATGGGATTTTTATAAAAATGGAAAATTAATAATAAAAATCAGAAAATTTTGGAAAAATATTGATCTTGTAAGATGGCTGTACTGAATATTTATCATTTAAAAAGAAAAAAATGAAAGTTGGTTGGTAAATCATTGAGTATAAGGATTTTAAATGTCTGTCATTTACAGATTAAATATTATGATATGTAAAAATTTATTTCGTTTAAAATATTAGAAATAAAAAAAAAATAGAATAGAATCGCACTTGCAAACTAAAGACTTCTAAAGTTTAAGAAGCGGCCACTCTACCACTACACCAAACTTCCCACTGAAGTTGGGATGTTTATATTCAATTATATTGTGAAATTTCTATTTCCCACCATGCAAACGATATTTTAAAATTTTATTTATGTTTTTAGAAAAAAAACAAAAAGCAAAAACAACAAAGCAAAATTTAAAATTCAACGGAATAAAACAGCGTCGTTTTTGAATATGTATATAATAGGTATAGATTATACATATGTATATACTTTACATGGGATTTTTATAAAAATGGAAAATTAATAATAAAAATCAGAAAATTTTGGAAAAATATTGATCTTGTAAGATGGCTGTACTGAATATTTATCATTTAAAACGAAAAAAATGAAAGTTGGTTGGTAAATCATTGAGTAAAAGGGTTTTTAATGTCTGTCATTTACAGATTAAATATTATGATATGTAAGAATTTATTTCGTTTAAAATATTCGAAATAAAAAAAAAAAATGGGAATAGAATCGAACTTGCAAATTAAAGACTTCTAAAGTTTAAGAAGCGGCCACTCTACCACTGTACCAAACTTCCCACTGAAGTTCGGATCTTTATATTCAATTATATTGTGAAATTTCTATTTCCCACCATGGAAACTATATTTTAAAATTTTATTTATGTTTTTAGAAAAAAAACAAAAAGCAAAAACAACAAAGCAAAATTTAAAATTCAACGGAATAAAAGAGCGTCGTTTTTGAATATGTATATTATAGGTATAGATTATACATATTATATGATACATATGTATATACTTTACATGGGATTTTTATAAAAATGGAAAATTAATAATAAAAATCAGAAAATTTTGGAAAAATATTGATCTTGTAAGATGGCTGTACTGAATATTTATCATTTAAAAAGAAAAAAATGAAAGTTGATTGGTAAATCATTGAGTAAAAGGATTTTAAATGTCTGTCATTTACAGATTAAATATTATGATATGTAAGAATTTATTTCGTTTAAAATATTAGAAATAAAAAAAAAAATAGAATAGAATCGCACTTGCAAACTAAAGACTTCTACAGTTTAAGCAGCGACCACTCTACCACTGCACCAAACTTCCCACTGAAGCTGGGATGTTTATATTCAATTATATTGTGAAATTTCTATTTCCCACCATGCAAACTATATTTTAAAATTTTATTTATGTTTTTAGAAAAAAAACAAAAAGCAAAAACAACAAAGCAAAATTTAAAATTCAACGGAATAAAAGAGCGTCGTTTTTGAATATGTATATTATAGGTATAGATTATACATATTATGTGATACATATGTATATACTTTACATGGGATTTTTATAAAAATGGAAAATTAATAATAAAAATCAGAAAATTTTGGAAAAATATTGATCTTGTAAGATGGCTGTACTGAATATTTATCATTTAAAAAGAAAAAAATGAAAGTTGATTGGTAAATCATTGAGTAAAAGGATTTTAAATGTCTGTCATTTACAGATTAAATATTATGATATGTAAGAATTTATTTCGTTTAAAATATTAGAAATAAAAAAAAAAAATGGGAATAGAATCGAACTTGCAAACTAAAGACTTCTAAAGTTTAAGAAGCGGCCACTCTACCACTGTACCAAACTTCCCACTGACGTTCGGATCTTTATATTCAACTATATTGTGAAATTTCTATTTCCCACCATGCAAACTATATTTTAAAATTTTATTTATATTTTTAGAAAAAAAACAAAAAGCAAAAACAACAAAGCAGAATTTAAAATTCAACGCAATAAAAGAGCGTCGTTTTTGAATATGTATATTATAGGTATAGATTATACATATTATATGATACATATGTATATACTTTACATGGGATTTTTATAAAAATGGAAAATTAATAATAAAAATCAGAAAATTTTGGAAAAATATTGATCTTGTAAGATGGCTGTACTGAATATTTATCATTTAAAAAGAAAAAAATGAAAGTTGGTTGGTAAATCATTGAGTAAAAGGATTTTAAATGTCTGTCATTTACAGATTAAATATTATGATATGTAACAATTTATTTCGTTTAAAATATTAGAAATAAAAAAAAAATAGAATAAAATCGCACTTGCAAACTAAAGACTTCTACAGTTTAAGCAGCGACCACTCTACCACTGCACCAAACTTCCCACTGAAGCTGGGATGTTTATATTCAATTATATTGTGAAATTTCTATTTCCCACCATGCAAACTATATTTTAAAATTTTATTTATGTTTTTAGAAAAAAAACAAAAAGCAAAAACAACAAAGCAAAATTTAAAATTCAACGGAATAAAAGAGCGTCGTTTTTGAATATGCATATTATAGGTATAGATTATACATATTATATGATACATATGTATATACTTTACATGGGATTTTTATAAAAATGGAAAATTAATAATAAAAATCAGAATATTTTGGAAAAATATTGATCTTGTAAGATGGCTGTACTGAATATTTATCATTTCAAAAGAAAAAAATGAAAGTTGGTTGGTAAATCATTGAGTATAAGGATTTTAAATGTCTGTCATTTACAGATTAAATATTATGATTTGTAAAAATTTATTTCGTTTAAAATATTAGAAATAAAAAAAAAAATAGAATAGAATCGCACTTGCAAACTAAAGACTTCTAAAGTTTAAGAAGCGGCCACTCTACCACTGCACCAAATTTCCCACTGAAGTTGGGATGTTTATATTCAATTATATTGTGAAATTTCTATTTCCCACCATGCAAACTATATTTTAAAATTTTATTTATGTTTTTAGAAAAAAAACAAAAAGCAAAAACAACAAAGCAAAATTTAAAATTCAACGGAATAAAAGAGCGTCGTTTTTGAATATGTATATTATAGGTATAGATTATACATATTATGTGATACATATGTATATACTTTACATGGGATTTTTATAAAAATGGAAAATTAATAATAAAAATCAGAAAATTTTGGAAAAATATTGATCTTGTAAGATGGCTGTACTGAATATTTATCATTTAAAAAGAAAAAAATGAAAGTTGGTTGGTAAATCATTGAGTAAAAGGATTTTAAATGTCTGTCATTTACAGATTAAATATTATGATATGTAAGAATTTATTTCGTTTAAAATATTAGAAATAAAAAAAAAAATAGAATAGAATCGCACTTGCAAACTAAAGACTTCTACAGTTTAAGCAGCGGCCACTCTACCACTGCACCAAACTTCCCACTGAAGCTGGGATGTTTATATTCAATTATATTGTGAAATTTCTATTTCCCACCATGCAAACTATATTTTAAAATTTTATTTATGTTTTTAGAAAAAAAACAAAAAGCAAAAACAACAAAGCAAAATTTAAAATTCAACGGAATAAAACAGCGTCGTTTTTGAATATGTATATAATAGGTATAGATTATACATATGTATATACTTTACATGGGATTTTTATAAAAATGGAAAATTAATAATAAAAATCAGAAAATTTTGGAAAAATATTGATCTTGAAAGATGGCTGTACTGAATATTTATCATTTAAAAAGAAAAAAATGAAAGTTGGTTGGTAAATCATTGAGTAAAAGGGTTTTAAATGTCTGTCATTTACAGATTAAATATTATGATATGTAAGAATTTATTTCGTTTAAAATATTAGAAATAAAAAAAAAAAATAGGAATAGAATCGAACTTGCAAACTAAAGACTTCCAAAGTTTAAGAACCGGCCACTCTACCACTGTACCAAACTTCCCACTGAAGTTCGGATCTTTATATTCAATTATATTGTGAAATTTCTATTTCCCACCATGCAAACCATATTTTAAAATTTTATTTATGTTTTTAGAAAAAAAACAAAAAGCAAAAACAACAAAGCAAAATTTAAAATTCGACGGAATAAAAGAGCGTCTTTTTTGAATATGTATATTATAGTTATAGATTATACATATTATATGATACATATGTATATACTTTACATGGGATTTTTATAAAAATGGAAAATTAATAACAAAAATCAGAAAATTTTGGAAAAATATTGATCTCTTAAGATGGCTGTACTGAATATTTATCTTTTAAAAAGTAAAAAATGAAAGGTGGTTGGTAAATCATTGAGTACAAGGGTTTTAAATGTCTGTCATTTACAGATTAAATATTATGATATGTAAGAATTTATTTCGTTTAAAATATTAGAAATAAAAAAAAAAATAGAATAGAATCGAACTTGCAAACTAAAGACTTCTAAAGTTTAAGAACCGGCCACTCTACCACTGTACCAAACACCCCACTGAAGTTCGGATCTTTATATTCAATTATATTGTGAAATTTCTATTTCCCACCATGGAAACTATATTTTAAAATATTATTTATGTTTTTAGAAAAAAAACAAAAAGCAAAAACAACAAAGCAAAATTTAAAGTTCAACGGAATAAAAGAGCGTCGTTTTTGAATATGTATATTATAGGCATAGATTATACATATTATATGATACATATGTATATACTTTACATGGGATTTTCATAAAAATGGAAAATTAATAATAAAAATCAGAAAATTTTGGAAAAATATTAATCTTGTAAGACGGCTGTATTGAATATTTATCTTTTAAAAAGTAAAAAATGAAAGGTGGTTGGTAAATCATTTAGTACAAGGGTTTTAAATGTCTGTCATTTACAGATTAAATATTATGATATGTAAGAATTTATTTCGTTTAAAATATTAGAAATAAAAAAAAAAAATAGAATAGAATCGAACTTGCAAACTAAAGACTTCTAAAGTTTAAGAACCGGCCACTCTACCACTGTACCAAACATCCCACTGAAGTTCGAATCTTTATATTCAATTATATTGTGAAATTTCTATTTCCCACCATGCAAACTATATTTTAAAATTTTATTTATGTTTTTAGAAAAAAAACAAAAAGCAAAAACAACAAAGCAAAATTTAAAATGCAACGGAATAAAAAAGCGTCGTTTTTGAATATGTCTATTATAGTATAGATTATACATATTATATGATACATATGTATATACTTTACATGGGATTTTTATAAAAATTGAAAATTAATAATAAAAATCAGAAAATTTTGGAAAAATATTGATCTTGTAAGATGGCTGTACTGAATATTTATCATTTAAAAAGAAAAAAAATGAAAGTTGGTTGGTAAATCATTGAGTAAAAGGATTTTAAATGTCTGTCATTTACAGATTAAATATTATGATATATAAGAATTTATTTCGTTTAAAATATTAGAAATAAAAAAAAAAAAAAAATAGAATAGAATCGAACTTGCAAACTAAAGACTTCTAAAGTTTAAGAACCGGCCACTAGACCACTGTACCAAACTTCCCACTGAAGTTCGGATCTTTATAACCAATTATATTGTGAAATTTCTATTTCCCACCATGCAAACTATATTTTAAAATTTTATTTATGTTTTTAGAAAAAAAACAACAAAGCAAAATTTAAAATTCAACGGAATAAAAGAACGTCGTTTTTGAATATGTATATTATAGGTATAGATTATACATATTATATGATACATATGTATATACTTTACATGGGATTTTTATAAAAATGGAAAATTAATAATAAAAATCAGAAAATTTTGGAAAAATATTGATCTTGTAAAATGGCTGTACTGAATATTTATCATTTAAAAAGAAAAAAATGAAAGTTGGTTGGTAAATCATTGAGTAAAAGGCTTTTAAATGTCTGTCATTTACAGATTAAATATTATGATATGTAAGACCTTATTTCGTTTAAAATATTAGAAATAAAAAAAAAAAAAAAAAAATAGAATAGAATCGAACTTGCAAACTAAAAACTTCTAAAGTTTAAGAACCGTCCACTCTACCACTGTACCAAACTTCCCACTGAAGGTCGGATCTTTATATTCAATTATATTGTGAAATTTCTATTTCCCACCATGCAAACTATATTTTAAAATTTTATTTATGTTTTTAGAAAAAAAACAAAAAGCAAAAACAACAAAGCAAAATTTAAAATTCAACGGAATAAAAGATCGTCGTTTTTGAATATATATATTATAGGTATAGATTATACATATTATATGATACATATGTATATACTTGACATGGGATTTTTATAAAAATGGAAAATTAATAATAAAGATCAGAAAATTTTGGAAAAATATTGATCTTGTAAGATGGCTGTACTGAATATTTATCATTTAAAAAGAAAAAAATGAAAGTTGGTTGGTAAATCATTGAGCAAAAGGATTTTAAATGTTTGTCATTTACAGATTAAATATTATGATATGTAAGAATTTATTTCGTTTAAAGTATTAGAAATAAAAAAAAAAAAAAAATAGAATATAATCGAACTTGCAAACTAAAGACTTCTAAAGTTTAAGAACCGGCCACTCTATCACTGTACCAAACTTCCCACTGAAGTTCGGATCTGTATATTTAATTATATTGTGAAATTTCTATTTCCCACCATGCTAACTATATTTTAAAATTTTATTTATGTTTTCAGAAAAAAAACAAAAAGCAAAAACAACAAAGCAAAATTTAAAATTCAACGGAATAAAAGAGCGTCGTTTTTGAATATGTATATTATAGGTATAGATTATACATATTATATGATACATATGTATATACTTTACATGTGATTTTTATAAAAATGGAAAATTAATAATAAAAATCAGAAAATTTTGGAAAAATATTGATCTTGTAAGATGGCTGTACTGAATATTTATCATTTAAAAAGAAAAAAATGAAAGTTGGTTGGAAAATCATTGAGTAAAAGGGTTTTAAATGTCTGTCATTTACAGATTAAATATTATGATATGTAAGAATTTATTTCGTTTAAAATATTAGAAATAAAAAAAAAAAATAGAATAGAATCGAACTTGCAAACTAAAGACTTCTAAAATTTAACAAGCGGCCACTCTACCACTGTACCAAACTTCCCACTGAAGTTCGGATCTTTATATTCAATTATATTGTGAAATTTCGATTTCCCACCATGCAAACTATATTTTAAAATTTTATTTATGTTTTTAGAAAAAAAACAAAAAGCAAAAACAACAAACTAAAATTTAAAATTCAACGGAATAAAAGAGCGTCGTTTTTGAATATGTATATTATAGGTATAGATTATACACATTATATGATACATATGTATATACTTTACATGGGATTTTTATAAAAATAGAAAATTAATAATAAAAATCAGAAAATTTTGGAAAAATATTGATCTCTTAAGATGGTTGTACTGAATATTTATCTTTTAAAAAGAAAAAAATGAAAGTTGGTTGGTAAATCATTGAGTAAAAGGGTTTTAAATGTCTGTCATTTACAGATTAAATATTATGATATGTAAGAATTTATTTAGTTTAAAATATTAGATATAAAAAACAAAAAAAATAGAATAGAATCGAACTTGCAGACTAAAGACTTCTAAAGTTTAAGAAGCGGACACTCTACCACTGCACCAAACTTCCCACTGAAGTTCGGATGTTTATATTCAATTATATTGTGAAATTTCTATTTCCCACCATGCAAACTATATTTAAAAAATTTTATTTATGTTTTTAGAAAAAAAACAAAAAGCAAAAACAACAAAACAAAATTTAAAATTCAACGGAATAAAAGAGCGTCGTTTTTGAATATGTATATTATAGGTATAGATTATACATATTATATGATACACATCTATATACTTTACATGGGATTTTTATAAAAATGGAAAATTAATAATAAAAACCAGAAAATTTTGGAAAAATATTGATCTTGTAAGATGGCTGTACTGATAGTTTATCATTTAAAAAAAAAAATGAAAGTTGGTTGGTAAATCATTGAGTAAAAGGGTTTTAAATGTCTGCCATTTACAGATTAAATATTATGATATGTTAGAATTTATTTAGTTTTAAATATTAGAAATACAAAAAAAAAAAAAAAAAAAAAAATAGAATCGAACTTGCAAACAAAAGACTTCTAAAGATTAAGAACCGGCCACTAGACCACTGTACCAAACTTCCCACTGAAGTTCGGATCTTTATATCCAATTATATTGTGAAATTTCTATTTCCCACCATGCAAACTATATTTTAAAATTTTATTTATATTTTTAGAAAAAAAACAAAAAGCAAAAACAACAAAGCAGAATTTAAAATTCAACGCAATAAAAGAGCGTCGTTTTTGAATATGTATATTATAGGTATAGATTATACATATTATATGATACATATGTATATACTTTACATGGGATTTTTATAAAAATGGAAAATTAATAATAAAAATCAGAAAATTTTGGAAAAATATTGATCTTGTAAGATGGCTGTACTGAATATTTATCATTTAAAAAGAAAAAAATGAAAGTTGATTGGTAAATCATTGAGTAAAAGGATTTTAAATGTCTGTCATTTACAGATTAAATATTATGATATGTAAGAATTTATTTCGTTTAAAATATTAGAAATAAAAAAAAAAAATGGGAATAGAATCGAACTTGCAAACTAAAGACTTCTAAAGTTTAAGAAGCGGCCACTCTACCACTGTACCAAACTTCCCACTGAAGTTCGGATCTTTATATTCAACTATATTGTGAAATTTCTATTTCCCACCATGCAAACTATATTTTAAAATTTTATTTATATTTTTAGAAAAAAAACAAAAAGCAAAAACAACAAAGCAGAATTTAAAATTCAACGCAATAAAAGAGCGTCGTTTTTGAATATGTATATTATAGGTATAGATTATACATATTATATGATACATATGTATATACTTTACATGGGATTTTTATAAAAATGGAAAATTAATAATAAAAATCAGAAAATTTTGGAAAAATATTGATCTTGTAAGATGGCTGTACTGAATATTTATCATTTAAAAAGAAAAAAATGAAAGTTGGTTGGTAAATCATTGAGTAAAAGGATTTTAAATGTCTGTCATTTACAGATTAAATATTATGATATGTAACAATTTATTTCGTTTAAAATATTAGAAATAAAAAAAAAATAGAATAGAATCGCACTTGCAAACTAAAGACTTCTACAGTTTAAGCAGCGACCACTCTACCACTGCACCAAACTTCCCACTGAAGCTGGGATGTTTATATTCAATTATGTTGTGAAATTTCTATTTCCCACCATGCAAACTATATTTTAAAATTTTATTTATGTTTTTAGAAAAAAAACAAAAAGCAAAAACAACAAAGCAAAATTTAAAATTCAACGGAATAAAAGAGCGTCGTTTTTGAATATGCATATTATAGGTATAGATTATACATATTATATGATACATATGTATATACTTTACATGGGATTTTTATAAAAATGGAAAATTAATAATAAAAATCAGAAAATTTTGGAAAAATATTGATCTTGTAAGATGGCTGTACTGAATATTTATCATTTCAAAAGAAAAAAATGAAAGTTGGTTGGTAAATCATTGAGTATAAGGATTTTAAATGTCTGTCATTTACAGATTAAATATTATGATATGTAAAAATTTATTTCGTTTAAAATATTAGAAATAAAAAAAAAAAATAGAATAGAATCGCACTTGCAAACTAAAGACTTCTAAAGTTTAAGAAGCGGCCACTCTACCACTGTACCAAACATCCCACTGAAGTTCGAATCTTTATATTCAATTATATTGTGAAATTTCTATTTCCCACCATGCAAACTATATTTTAAAATTTTATTTATGTTTTTAGAAAAAAAACAAAAAGCAAAAACAACAAAGCAAAATTTAAAATGCAACGGAATAAAAAAGCGTCGTTTTTGAATATGTCTATTATAGTATAGATTATACATATTATATGATACATATGTATATACTTTACATGGGATTTTTATAAAAATGGAAAATTAATAATAAAAATCAGAAAATTTTGGAAAAATATTGATCTTGTAAGATGGCTGTACTGAATATTTATCATTTAAAAAGAAAAAAAATGAAAGTTGGTTGGTAAATCATTGAGTAAAAGGATTTTAAATGTCTCTCATTTACAGATTAAATATTATGATATGTAAGAATTTATTTCGTTTAAAATATTAGAAATAAAAAAAAAAAAAAATAGAATAGAATCGAACTTGCAAACTAAAGACTTCTAAAGTTTAAGAACCGGCCACTAGACCACTGTACCAAACTTCCCACTGAAGTTCGGATCTTTATATCCAATTATATTGTGAAATTTCTATTTCCCACCATGCAAACTATATTTTAAAATTTTATTTATGTTTTTAGAAAAAAAACAACAAAGCAAAATTTAAAATTCAACGGAATAAAAGAACGTCGTTTTTGAATATGTATATTATAGGTATAGATTATACATATTATATGATACATATGTATATACTTTACATGGGATTTTTATAAAAATGGAAAATTAATAATAAAAATCAGAAAATTTTGGAAAAATATTGATCTTGTAAAATGGCTGTACTGAATATTCATCATTTAAAAAGGAAAAAATGAAAGTTGGTTGGTAAATCATTGAGTAAAAGGCTTTTAAATGTCTGTCATTTACAGATTAAATATTATGATATGTAAGAATTTATTTCGTTTAAAATATTAGAAAAAAAAAAAAAAAAAACAAATAGAATAGAATCGAACTTGCAAACTAAAAACTTCTAAAGTTTAAGAACCGTCCACTCTACCACTGTACCAAACTTCCCACTGAAGTACGGATCTTTATATTCAATTATATTGTGAAATTTCTATTTCCCACCATGCAAACTATATTTTAAAATTTTATTTATGTTTTTAGAAAAAAAACAAAAAGCAAAAACAACAAAGCCAAATTTAAAATTCAACGGAATAAAAGATCGTCGTTTTTGAATATATATATTATAGGTATAGATTATACATATTATATGATACATATGTATATACTTGACATGGGATTTTTATAAAAATGGAAAATTAATAATAAAGATCAGAAAATTTTGGAAAAATATTGATCTTGTAAGATGGCTGTACTGAATATTTATCATTTAAAAAGAAAAAAATGAAAGTTGGTTGGTAAATCATTGAGCAAAAGGATTTTAAATGTTTGTCATTTACAGATTAAATATTATGATATGTAAGAATTTATTTCGTTTAAAGTATTAGAAATAAAAAAAAAAAAAAAATAGAATATAATCGAACTTGCAAACTAAAGACTTCTAAAGTTTAAGAACCGGCCACTCTATCACTGTACCAAACTTCCCACTGAAGTACGGATCTGTATATTTAATTATATTGTGAAATTTCTATTTCCCACCATGCTAACTATATTTTAAAATTTTATTTATGTTTTCAGAAAAAAAACAAAAAGCAAAAACAACAAAGCAAAATTTAAAATTCAACGGAATAAAAGAGCGTCGTTTTTGAATATGTATATTATAGGTATAGATTATACATATTATATGATACATATGTATATACTTTACATGTGATTTTTATAAAAATGGAAAATTAATAATAAAAATCAGAAAATTTTGGAAAAATATTGATCTTGTAAGATGGCTGTACTGAATATTTATCATTTAAAAAGAAAAAAATGAAAGTTGGTTGGAAAATCATTGAGTAAAAGGGTTTTAAATGTCTGTCATTTACAGATTAAATATTATGATATGTAAGAATTTATTTCGTTTAAAATATTAGAAATAAAAAAAAAAAATAGAATAGAATCGAACTTGCAAACTAAAGACTTCTAAAATTTAACAAGCGGCCACTCTACCACTGTACCAAACTTCCCACTGAAGTTCGGATCTTTATATTCAATTATATTGTGAAATTTCGATTTCCCACCATGCAAACTATATTTTAAAATTTTATTTATGTTTTTAGAAAAAAAACAAAAAGCAAAAACAACAAAGTAAAATTTAAAATTCAACGGAATAAAAGAGCGTCGTTTTTGAATATGTATATTATAGGTATAGATTATACACATTATATGATACATATGTATATACTTTACATGGGATTTTTATAAAAATAGAAAATTAATAATAAAAATCAGAAAATTTTGGAAAAATATTGATCTCTTAAGATGGCTGTACTGAATATTTATCTTTTAAAAAGTAAAAAATTAAAGTTGGTTGGTAAATCATTGAGTAAAAGGGTTTTAACTGTCTGTCATTTACAGATTAAATATTATGATATGTAAGAATTTATTTAGTTTAAAATATTAGATATAAAAAAAAAAAAAATAGAATAGAATCGAACTTGCAGACTAAAGACTTCTAAAGTTTAAGAAGCGGACACTCTACCACTGCACCAAACTTCCCACTGAAGTTCGGATGTTTATATTCAATTATATTGTGAAATTTCTATTTCCCACCATGCAAACTATATTTAAAAAATTTTATTTATGTTTTTAGAAAAAAAACAAAAAGCAAAAAGAACAAAACAAAATTTAAAATTCAACGGAATAAAAGAGCGTCGTTTTTGAATATGTATATTATAGGTATAGATTATACATATTATATGATACACATCTATATACTTTACATGGGATTTTTATAAAAATGGAAAATTAATAATAAAAACCAGAAAATTTTGGAAAAATATTGATCTTGTAAGATGGCTGTACTGATAGTTTATCATTTAAAAAAAAAAATGAAAGTTGGTTGGTAAATCATTGAGTAAAAGGGTTTTAAATGTCTGCCATTTACAGATTAAATATTATGATATGTTAGAATTTATTTAGTTTTAAATATTAGAAATACAAAAAAAAAAAAAAAAAAAAAAATAGAATCGAACTTGCAAACTAAAGACTTCTAAAGATTAAGAACCGGCCACTCTATCACTGTACCAAACTTCCCACTGAAGTTCGGATCTGTATATTCAATTATATTGTGAAATTTCTATTTCCCACCATGCAAACTATATTTTAAAATTTTATTTATGTTTTTAGAAAAAAAACAAAAAGCAAAAACAACAAAGCAAAATTTAAAATTCAACGGAATAAAAGAGCGTCGTTTTTGAATATGTATATTATAGGCATAGATTATACATATTATATGATACATATGTATATACTTTACATGGGATTTTTATAAAAATGGAAAATTAATAATAAAAATCAGAAAATTTTGGAAAAATGTTGATCTTGTAAGATGGCTGTATTGAATATTTATCTTTTAAAAAGTAAAAAATGAAAGGTGGTTGGTAAATCATTGAGTACAAGGGTTTTAAATGTCTGTCATTTACAGATTAAATATTATGATATGTAAGAATTTATTTCGTTTAAAATATTAGAAATAAAAAAAAAAATAGAATAGAATCGAACTTGCAAACTAAAGACTTCTAAAGTTTAAGAACCGGCCACTCTACCACTGTACCAAACATCCCACTGAAGTTCGAATCTTTATATTCAATTATATTGTGAAATTTCTATTTCCCACCATGCAAACTATATTTTAAAATTTTATTTATGTTTTTAGAAAAAAAACAAAAAGCAAAAACAACAAAGCAAAATTTAAAATGCAACGGAATAAAAGAGCGTCGTTTTTGAATATGTCTATTATAGTATAGATTATACATATTATATGATACATATGTATATACTTTACATGGGATTTTTATAAAAATGGAAAATTAATAATAAAAATCAGAAAATTTTGGAAAAATATTGATCTTGTAAGATGGCTGTACTGAATATTTATCATTTAAAAAGAAAAAAAATGAAAGTTGGTTGGTAAATCATTGAGTAAAAGGATTTTAAATGTCTGTCATTTACAGATTAAATATTATGATATGTAAGAATTTATTTCGTTTAAAATATTAGAAATAAAAAAAAAAAAAAATAGAATAGAATCGAACTTGCAAACTAAAGACTTCTAAAGTTTAAAAACCGGCCACTAGACCACTGTACCAAACTTCCCACTGAAGTTCGGATCTTTATATCCAATTATATTGTGAAATTTCTATTTCCCACCATGCAAACTATATTTTAAAATTTTATTTATGTTTTTAGAAAAAAAACAACAAAGCAAAATTTAAAATTCAACGGAATAAAAGAACGTCGTTTTTGAATATGTATATTATAGGTATAGATTATACATATTATATGATACATATGTATATACTTTACATGGGATTTTTATAAAAATGGAAAATTAATAATAAAAATCAGAAAATTTTGGAAAAATATTGATCTTGTAAAATGGCTGTACTGAATATTTATCATTTAAAAAGAAAAAAATGAAAGTTGGTTGGTAAATCATTGAGTAAAAGGCTTTTAAATGTCTGTCATTTACAGATTAAATATTATGATATGTAAGAATTTATTTCGTTTAAAATATTAGAAATAAAAAAAAAAAAAAACAAATAGAATAGAATCGAACTTGCAAACTAAAAACTTCTAAAGTTCAAGAACCGTCCACTCTACCACTGTACCAAACTTCCCACTGAAGTTCGGATCTTTATATTCAATTATATTGTGAAATTTCTATTTCCCACCATGCAAACTATATTTTAAAATTTTATTTATGTTTTTAGAAAAAAAACAAAAAGTAAAAACAACAAAGCAAAATTTAAAATTCAACGGAATAAAAGATCGTCGTTTTTGAATATATATATTATAGGTATAGATTATACATATTATATGATACATATGTATATACTTGACATGGGATTTTTATAAAAATGGAAAATTAATAATAAAGATCAGAAAATTTTGGAAAAATATTGATCTTGTAAGATGGCTGTACTGAATATTTATCATTTAAAAAGAAAAAAATGAAAGTTGGTTGGTAAATCATTGAGCAAAAGGATTTTAAATGTTTGTCATTTACAGATTAAATATTATGATATGTAAGAATTTATTTCGTTTAAAGTATTAGAAATAAAAAAAAAAAAA
Organism: Poecilobothrus nobilitatus; assembly: GCA_947095535.1. Classification (NCBI taxonomy): domain Eukaryota; kingdom Metazoa; phylum Arthropoda; class Insecta; order Diptera; family Dolichopodidae; genus Poecilobothrus; species Poecilobothrus nobilitatus. Next base: position 113,860,033 of record OX352772.1, read on the forward strand.
AAATAGAATATAATCGAACTTGCAAACTAAAGACTTCTAAAGTTTAAGAACCGGCCACTCTATCACTGTACCAAACTTCCCACTGAAGTTCGGATCTTTATATTCAATTATATTGTGAAATTTCTATTTCCCACCATGCAAACTATATTTTAAAATTTTATTTATGTTTTTAGAAAAAAAACAAGAAGCAAAAACAACAAAGCAAAATTTAAAATTCAACGGAATAAAAGAGCGTGGTTTTTGAATATGTATATTATAGGTATAGCTTATACATATTATATGATACATATGTATATACTTTACATGGGATTTTTATAAAAATGGAAAATTAATAATAAAAATCAGAAAATTTTGGAAAAATATTGATCTTGTAAGATGGCTGTACTGAATATTTATCATTTAAAAAGAAAAAAATGAAAGTTGGTTGGTAAATCATTGAGGAAAAGGGTTTTAAATGTCTGTCATTTACAGATTAAATATTATGATATGTAAGAATTTATTTCGTTTAAAATATTAGAAATAAAAAAAAAAAATAGAATAGAATCGAACTTGCAAACTAAAGACTTCTAAAATTTAACAAGCGGCCACTCTACCACTGTACCAAACTTCCCACTGAAGTTCGGATCTTTATATTCAATTATATTGTGAAATTACGATTTCCCACCATGCAAACTATATTTTAAAATTTTATTTATGTTTTTAGAAAAAAAACAAAAAGCAAAAACAACAAAGTAAAATTTAAAATTCAACGGAATAAAAGAGCGTCGTTTTTGAATATGTATATTATAGGTATAGATTATACACATTATATGATACATATGTATATACTTTACATGGGATTTTTATAAAAATAGAAAATTAATAATAAAAATCAGAAAATTTTGGAAAAATATTGATCTCTTAAGATGGCTGTACTGAATATTTATCATTTAAAAAGAAAAAAATGAAAGTTGGTTGGTAAATCATTGAGCAAAAGGATTTTAAATGTTTGTCATTTACAGATTAAATATTATGATATGTAAGAATTTATTTCGTTTAAAGTATTAGAAATAAAAAAAAAAAAAAAATAGAATATAATCGAACTTGCAAACTAAAGACTTCTAAAGTTTAAGAACCGGCCACTCTATCACTGTACCAAACTTCCCACTGAAGTTTGGATCTGTATATTTAATTATATTGTGAAATTTCTATTTCCCACCATGCTAACTATATTTTAAAATTTTATTTATGTTTTCAGAAAAAAAACAAAAAGCAAAAACAACAAAGCAAAATTTAAAATTCAACGGAATAAAAGAGCGTTTTTTTGAATATGTATATTATAGGTATAGATTATACATATTATATGATACATATGTATATACTTTACATGTGATTTTTATAAAAATGGAAAATTAATAATAAAAATCAGAAAATTTTGGAAAAATATTGATCTTGTAAGATGGCTGTACTGAATATTTATCATTTAAAAAGAAAAAAATGAAAGTTGGTTGGAAAATCATTGAGTAAAAGGGTTTTAAATGTCTGTCATTTACAGATTAAATATTATGATATGTAAGAATTTATTTCGTTTAAAATATTAGAAATAAAAAAAAAAAATAGAATAGAATCGAACTTGCAAACTAAAGACTTCTAAAATTTAACAAGCGGCCACTCTACCACTGTACCAAACTTCCCACTGAAGTGCGGATCTTTATATTCAATTATATTGTGAAATTACGATTTCCCACCATGCAAACTATATTTTAAAATTTTATTTATGTTTTTAGAAAAAAAACAAAAAGCAAAAACAACAAAGTAAAATTTAAAATTCAACGGAATAAAAGAGCGTCGTTTTTGAATATGTATATTATAGGTATAGATTATACACATTATATGATACATATGTATATACTTTACATAGGATTTTTATAAAAATAGAAAATTAATAATAAAAATCAGAAAATTTTGGAAAAATATTGATCTCTTAAGATGGCTATACTGAATATTTATCTTTTAAAAAGAAAAAAATGAAAGTTGGTTGGTAAATCATTGAGTAAAAGGGTTTTAAATGTCTGTCATTTACAGATTAAATATTATGATATGTAAGAATTTATTTAGTTTAAAATATTAGATATAAAAAAAAAAAAAATAGAATAGAATCGAACTTGCAGACTAAAGACTTCTAAAGTTTAAGAAGCGGACACTCTACCACTGCACCAAACTTCCCACTGAAGTTCGGATGTTTATATTCAATTATATTGTGAAATTTCTATTTCCCACCATGCAAACTATATTTAAAAAATTTTATTTATGTTTTTAGAAAAAAAACAAAAAGCAAAAACAACAAAACAAAATTTAAAATTCAACGGAATAAAAGAGCGTCGTTTTTGAATATGTATATTATAGGTATAGATTATACATATTATATGATACACATCTATATACTTTACATGGGATTTTTATAAAAATGGAAAATTAATAATAAAAACCAGAAAATTTTGGAAAAATATTGATCTTGTAAGATGGCTGTACTGATAGTTTATCATTTAAAAAAAAAAATGAAAGTTGGTTGGTAAATCATTGAGTAAAAGGGTTTTAAATGTCTGCCATTTACAGATTAAATATTATGATATGTTAGAATTTATTTAGTTTTAAATATTAGAAATACAAAAAAAAAAAAAAAAAAAAAAATAGAATCGAACTTGCAAACTAAAGACTTCTAAAGATTAAGAACCGGCCACTCTATCACTGTACCAAACTTCCCACTGAAGTTCGGATCTGTATATTCAATTATATTGTGAAATTTCTATTTCCCACCATGCAAACTATATTTTAAAATTTTATTTATGTTTTTAGAAAAAAAACAAAAAGCAAAAACAACAAAGCAAAATTTAAAATTCAACAGAATAAAAGAGCGTCGTTTTTGAATATGTATATTATAGGCATAGATTATACATATTATATGATACATATGTATATACTTTACATGGGATTTTTATAAAAATGGAAAATTAATAATAAAAATCAGAAAATTTTGGAAAAATGTTGATCTTGTAAAATGGCTGTACTGAATATTTATCATTTAAAAAGAAAAAAATGAAAAATGGTTGGTAAATCATTGAATAAAAGGGTTTTAAATGTCTGTCATTTACAGATTAAATATTATGATATGTTAGAATTTATTTAGTTTTAAATATTAGAAATACAAAAAAAAAAAAAAAAAAAAAAAAATAGAATCGAACTTGCAAACTAAAGACTTCTAAAGTTTAAGAACCGGCCACTCTATCACTGTACCAAACTTCCCACTGAAGTTCGGATCTGTATATTCAATTATATTGTGCAATTTCTATTTCCCACCATGCAAACTATATTTTAAAATTTTATTTATGTTTTTAGAAAAAAAAAAAAAAGCAAAAACAACAAAGCAAAATTTAAAATTCAACGGAATAAAAGAGCGTCGTTTTTGAATATGTATATTATAGGTATAGATTATACATATTATATGATACATATGTATATACTTTACATGGGATTTTTATAAAAATGGAAAATTAATAATAAAAATCAGAAAATTTTGGAAAAATATTGATCTTGTAAAATGGCTGTACTGAATATTTATCATTTAAAAAGAAAAAAATGAAAGTTGGTAGGTAAATCATTGAGTAAAAGGGTTTTAAATGTCTGTCATTTACAGATTAAATATTATGATATGTAAGAATTTATTTCGTTTAAAATATTAGAAATAAAAAAAAAAAAAAATAGAATATAATCGAACTTGCAGACTAAAGACTTCTAAAGTTTTAGAAGCGGCCACTCTACCACTGTACCAAACTTCCCACTGAAGTTCGGATCTTTATATTCAATTATATTGTGAAATTTCTATTTCCCACCATGCAAACTATATTTTAAAATTTTATTTATGTTTTTAGAAAAAAAACAAAAAGCAAAAACAACAAAACAAAATTTAAAATTCAACGAAATAAAAGAGCGTCGTTTTTGAATATGTATATTATAGGTATAGCTTATACATATTATATGATACACATCTATATACTTTACATGGGATTTTTATAAAAATGGAAAACTAATAATAAAAACCAGAAAATTTTGGAAAAATATTGATCTTGTAAGATGGCTGTACTGATAGTTTATCATTTAAAAAAAAAAATGAAAGTTGGTTGGTAAATCATTGAGTAAAAGGGTTTTAAATGTCTGCCATTTACAGATTAAATATTATGATATGTTAGAATTTATTTAGTTTTAAATATTAGAAATACAAAAAAAAAAAAAAAAAAAAAAATAGAATCGAACTTGCAAACTAAAGACTTCTAAAGATTAAGAACCGGCCACTCTATCACTGTACCAAACTTCCCACTGAAGTTCGGATCTGTATATTCAATTATATTGTGAAATTTCTATTTCCCACCATGCAAACTATATTTTAAAATTTTATTTATGTTTTTAGAAAAAAAACAAAAAGCAAAAACAACAAAGCAAAATTTAAAATTCAACGGAATAAAAGAGCGTCGTTTTTGAATATGTATATTATAGGCATAGATTATACATATTATATGATACATATGTATATACTTTACATGGGATTTTTATAAAAATGGAAAATTAATAATAAAAATCAGAAAATTTTGGAAAAATGTTGATCTTGTAAAATGGCTGTACTGAATATTTATCATTTAAAAAGAAAAAAATGAAAAATGGTTGGTAAATCATTGAATAAAAGGGTTTTAAATGTCTGTCATTTACAGATTAAATATTATGATATGTTAGAATTTATTTAGTTTTAAATATTAGAAATACAAAAAAAAAAAAAAAAAAAAAAAAATAGAATCGAACTTGCAAACTAAAGACTTCTAAAGTTTAAGAACCGGCCACTCTATCACTGTACCAAACTTCCCACTGAAGTTCGGATCTGTATATTCAATTATATTGTGCAATTTCTATTTCCCACCATGCTAACTATATTTTAAAATTTTATTTATGTTTTTAGAAAAAAAACAACAAAGCAAAATTTAAAATTCAACGGAATAAAAGAGCGTCGTTTTTGAATATGTATATTATAGGTATAGATTATACATATTATATGATACATATGTATATACTTTACATGGGATTTTTATAAAAATGGAAAATTAATAATAAAAATCAGAAAATTTTGGAAAAATATTGATCTTGTAAAATGGCTGTACTGAATATTTATCATTTAAAAAGAAAAAAATGAAAGTTGGTAGGTAAATCATTGAGTAAAAGTGTTTTAAATGTCTGTCATTTACAGATTAAATATTATGATATGTAAGAATTTATTTCGTTTAAAATATTAGAAATAAAAAAAAAAAAAAATAGAATATAATCGAACTTGCAGACTAAAGACTTCTAAAGTTTTAGAAGCGGCCACTCTACCACTGTACCAAACTTCCCACTGAAGTTCGGATCTTTATATTCAATTATATTGTGAAATTTCTATTTCCCACCATGCAAACTATATTTTAAAAATTTATTTATGTTTTTAGAAAAAAAACAAAAAGCAAAAACAACAAAGCAAAATTTAAAATTCAACGGAATAAAAGAGCGTCGTTTTTGAATATGTATATTATAGGTATAGCTTATACATATTATATGATACATATGTATATACTTTACATGGGATTTTTATAAAAATAGAAAATTAATAATAAAAATCAGAAAATTTTGGAAAAATATTGATCTCTTAAGATAGCTGTACTGAATATTTATCATTTAAAAAGAAAAAAATGAAAGTTGGTTGGTAAATCATTGAGTAAAAGGATTTTAAATGTCTGTCATTTACATATTAAATATTATGATATGTAAGAATTTATTTCGTTAAAAATATTAGACATAAAAAAAAAAAAAAAAATAGAATAGAATGGAACTTGGAAACTAAAGACTTCTAAAGTTTAAGAACCGACCACTCTACCACTGTACCAAACTTTTCACTGAATTTCGGATTTTTATATTCAATTATATTGTGAAATTTCTATTTCCCACCATGCAAACTATATTTTAAAATTTTATTTATGTTTTTAGAAAAAAAACAAAAACAACAAAGCGAAATTTAAAATTCAACGGAATAAAAGAGCGTCGTTTTTGAATATGTATATTATAGGTATAGATTATACATATTATATGATACATATGTATATACTTTACATGGGATTTTTATAAAAATGGAAAATTAATAATAAAAATCAGAAAATTTTGGAAAAATATTGATCTTGTAAGATAGCTGTACTGAATATTTATCATTTAAAAAGAAAAAAATGAAAGTTGGTTGGTAAATCATTGAGTAAAAGGGTTTTAAATGTCTGTCATTTACAGATTAAATATTATGATATGTAACAATTTATTTCGTGTAAAATATTAGAAATAAAAAAAAAAAAAAAAATAGAATAGATTCGAACTTGCAAACTAAAGACTTCTAAAGTTTAAGAAGCGGCCACTCTACCACTGCACCAAACTTCCCACTGAAGTTGGGATGTTTATATTCAATTATATTGTGAAATTTCTATTTACCACCATGCAAACTATATTTTAAAATTTTATTTATGTTTTTAGAAAAAAAACAAAAAGCAAAAACAACAAAGCAAAATTTAAAATTCAACGGAATAAAAGAGTGTCGTTTTTGAATATGTATATTATAGGTATAGATTATATATATTATATGATACATATGTATATACTTTACATGGGATTTTTATAAAAATGGAAAATTAATAATAAAAATCAGAAAATTTTGGAAAAATATTAATTTTGTAAGATGGCTGTACTGAATATTTATCATTTAAAAAGAAAAAAATGAAAGTTGGTTGGTAAATCATTGAGTAAAAGGGTTTTAAATGTCTGTCATTTACAGATTAAATATTATGGTATGTAAGAATTTATTTCGTGTAAAATATTAGAAATTTGCAAACTAAAAACTTCTAAAGTTTAAGAAGCGGCCACTCTATCACTGTACCAAACTTCCCACTGAAGTTTGGATGTTTATATTCAATTATATTGTGAAATTTTTATTTCCCACCATGCAAACTATATTTTAAATTTTATTTATGTTTTTAGAAAAAAAACAAAGAGCAAAAACAACAAAGCAAAATTTAAAATTCAACGAAATAAAAGAGCGTCGTTTTGGAATGTGTATATTATAGGTATAGATTATACATATTATATGATACATATGTATATATTTTACATGGGATTTTTATAAAAATGGAAAATTAATAATAACGAGGAAGAGTGCAGTAGAGTAGACTGTGTCAACTCTGGGATACCTGTATGAACGTAATATATCCTATTTCTATAAAACTTGATCATCTTTTAAAAACATTCAGATATTTTAGTACCGAACTACAGAGATATATTTATGTAAATTGTGGAGTTGTATGACAGCTACCCGAATCTATTTCGCCTAGCATCATTAAGTTCCAAGAAATGCAAGAAGCTTAAACCGGCTGCTTTAAACCAATCAAATTTTACAAAAGTTTTTGGCATGCAACTCGACACTTTTTCACTAAATTTCAGATAGCTAGATTCAATAGACACTGAGTTATTTTTATTTAAAAAGAGAAGTTGTATGGCAACTACCCGAACCTGTCATATCATCACAACCAAATTTTACAGAAGTTATTGCCATAAAACATGATCATCATTCGCAAAATTTCAGATACCTATATTGAATAGACACTGGGTTATTTCTATTTAAAGAAAGAAGTTGTATGGCAACTACTCGAACCCGGCGGCCGAAAATGCTGGAGTTAAATAAAAAAACTAACAATTTTGCAAAAGTGACGTAAAAAAAATATCAGCCTCCTAGCTCCTTTATTTTTTGAATTATCGTGCGGACGGACACTGAGTTATTTTCATTTAAAAAGAGAAGTTGTATGGCAGCTACCCGAACCCGTTTCACCACCACAACCAAATTTTGCAGGAGTTGTTTCCATAAAACTTGATCATTATTCGCAAAATTTCAGATACCTAGATTGAATAGACACAGGGTTATTTCCATTTAAAGAAAGACGTTGTATGGCAGCTACTCGAACCCGGGGGCCAAAAATGCTGGAGGTAAATAGCAAGACTAACAACTTTACAAAAGTGACGTAAAAAAATGTTCAGCCTCCTAGCTCCTCTATTTTTTGAGTTATCGTGCGGACGGACACTGAGTTCTTTTCATTTAAAAAGAGAAGTTGTACGGCAGCTACCCGAACCCGTCGCACCACCACAACCAAATTTCGCAGAAGTTGTTGCCATTAAACTTGATCATCATTCGCAAAATTTCAGATACCTAGATTGAACAGACACTGGGTTATTTCCATTTAAAGAAAGACGTTGTATGGCAGCTACTCGAACCCGGGGGCCAAAAATGCTCGAGTTAAATAGCAAAACTAACAATTTTACAAAAGTGACGTAAAAAAATGTTCAGCCTCCTAGCTCCTCTATTTTTTAAGTAATCGTGCGGACGGACACTGAGTTCTTTTCATTTAAAACGAGATTTTGTATGGCAACTACCCGAACCCGTCGCACCACCACAACCAAATTTTGTAGAAGTTGTTGCCATAAAACTTGATCGTCATTCGCAAAATTTCAGATACCTAGATTGGATAGACACTGGGTTATTTCCATTTAAAGAAAGACGTTGTATGGCAGCTACTCGAACCCGGGGGCCAAAAGTGCTGGAGTTAAATAGCAAAACTAATAATTTTGCAAAGGTGATGTAAAAAAAATATCAGCCTCCTAGCTCCTTTATTTTTTGAGTTATCGTGCGGACGGACACTGAGTTATTTTCATTCAAAAAGAGAAGTTGTATGGCGGCTACCCGAACCCGTCGCACCACCACAACCAAATTTTGCAAAAGTTGTTGCCATAAAACTTGATCTTCATTTGCAAGATTTCAGACGCCTGGCTTTATTAACTTCCAAGAGGTGCAAAAAGCCTGAACCGGCTGCTCTAGACCAACCAAATTTTACTAAAGTTGTTGGCATGTAACTCGACACCTCTTTACTAAATTTCAGATTCCTAGCTTCAATAAACACTGAGTTATTCTCATTTAAACGGAGAAGTTGTGTGGCAGCTACCCGAACCCGCCGCACCAACACAACCAATTTTTACAAAAGTTGTTACCATAAAACTTGATCATCATTTACAAAATTTTAGAAACCTAGCTTGAATAGATACTGAGTTATTTCTATATAAAGAAAGAAGTTGTATGGCAGCAACTCGAACCCGCCGATCGAAAATGTTGGATTTAAATAGCAAAACTAACAATTTTTCAAAAGTGACGTAAAAAGAATTTCAGCCTCCTAGCTCCTTTATTTTTTGAGTTATCGTGCAGACGGACGGACGGACGTACATGGCTTAATCGACTCAGAATTCGATTCTGAGCCGATCCATACCCTTGACACTATATCTAGCTCGGCTCCTTTAAGGTGTCACAAACGTAATGGCAAATTTATTATACCCTTGAACATAGTTCATACGGGTATAAAAATCAGAAAAAAAATCATGAAAAATATTGATCTTGTAAGATGGCTGTACTGAATATTTATCATTTAAAAAGAAAAAAATGAAAGTTGGTTGGTAAATCATTGAGTAAAAGGGTTTTAAATGTCTGTCATTTACAGATTAAATATTATGATACATACAATAATAAGTTTTATGTATGTACTATAATTTTATTAAAAATATAATACATACATATATACGAACATTCATTCAAAAAAAAATTTAAAAGCATGCATTTTAAAAGCAACTTTATTACTATAGTATACAATACAGTCACACAAAATATCCCAGCTAATGTATAATACTATAAGCAAATTTGGATGTTTCGTGTGATTGTATTTTTTATTTAATGTTATACTAAAAATATCAATACAATCGCACGAAACATCCCAATGGGGTGTTTCAAAACCGTAGAAAAATGCTTAATATTTTTGTTCTACGTGAGCTAATATAAACGAATTCTTAGCCCGGTTTCAACTTTTAAGCCCGCCCCAAAAAACAGAACCCAAAAAGTAAGGAACCCTTTTTCGGCACTTTCTTTTAATTTTTTGCTTTTTTTCTATTACCGTATTGGGAACTACGTGTTTTAAATCTTAATTTTTTTCTTATAGCTTTTTTTTGTATAGTCAAAAGCTCAAAATAAGAAAGTATTGCCGGTTTAAAAAATAATATAAATCATTTTAATTTTAAATTTCATTTCATGTTGCTCGACTATCGAAATCGCAAAAAATTATTAAAATGAAATGAAATTTTTAATTTTAATTTTTATGAAATGACTATCGAAATCAGGGCTATAATTTTAAAAGAAGGAAAGTAAAATATGATTCATCTAGATTGCATTTATTTCAATATCGACAATTATTATAAAATAATTATGGTTTAATTTTACAGGGTGTTTTCTTTGAATAAGTAACCCCCCCCTTCCTTAGGAATATTGTACTCCTGAACAATATAATTTCCTGCATTATTTTTTAAATCTATATGATTTCTTGACTTATTATTAAAAATGACTTAAATTTAAAAATTAATAAAATTATTATGATAGACATTAAGGGAATTAAAATGAAAGTAGAATAAGAAAAAATTGTATAAAAATATTTATTTAATTTATATTAATAATTTCTATAATTTATATTTATATTAAATTATTATTCATATTTAATTTCCTTAATTTCTTCTTTATTTTTCATTTGATTAACATGTAACATTTTTAGGTTAACTGTCTGATTAACATGATCAATAGTTGCATAATTTGGAAGTAAAAATGATTGCTTAAACTGTAAATTACTATTTGAAAATTTTATTTGATTTACTGTTATAGTACAGTTATCAAAGGTTATAATATAATTTTTATTTAACAAATATTCAATGTTATTACAAGTATTATATAAGCTTATATTTTTTGCATTTTTTATTAAAATAACTCCGAAGTCTAATTCTACTATTTTCATATATGTTTCTAAAGTTTTTGCGCAATTTCCAAAAGAGTTTTCAAATAGTTTAGAAATACAATTTGATACTGGGTTTAATTTATTTTCATATTTTTCTGTATCAAGATAATAAATTTTATTTTTTTATTTTATAACATCTGAAATACTTATAGTAATTTCTTCAAATTTAGAATTAGGAACAGGAAAAATTTTATATTGAATAGCTTTTTCTTTCCTCATTTCAGGAACGGGAGTTACATATTTGTTAAACTCTCTTGATACAAAAATAGCAGACACTACGTCAGCACTTCCTGTTATTGCAAAATGATAAAACTTATTACAAAATTATTTATAATCAATCTCATATTGCAATCATGTTCAATCATAATTCTATCATGAAAGATTGTTATTGCTAAATAAATTAAAATAGTTTCATCAGAGACTGGTTTCATATTTCAATATGCGAAAATAAAATTAATAATTTTCCCATAATAACAAAATTATGCAATTGCTCAAATTACACCAAAATTATTAACTGTAAATTATCAAAATAAAAATGTATAAATTGCCGAATTTGCAATTAATAACATATAAATACCTGTACATTTTCTAATTAAAATTAAGTCTCGATTAAATCTTAGACATATTAATGTCAAAATAAAAATTCAAATTTAAAACTTAAATATGTTGTGGTTTTACTTAAAATAAGTTGTTATTTTTTTATGTAATTGCAAAAGCAAATACAAAAGTCGTGTATTACAAAAATTAATTTATTGTCATAAGTTAACAAAGAACTTTTAAGTTCCTGAATTTTAAAAATATTAATGTCATAAGCATCAATTTCTTCTGCTGTAAGAAAGGATCTGCTCATTATCTGATGTTTTGCAAACATTATATTCTCTTGTATTTTTTTCGATTTCTTCATTTAGAAAATTTAAATCAGAAATTAGTTGTAAAAATTGAATTTGTTTGAGAACGTTTCAATTTTCAGTTGAAACGCCATTGCGTAATATTTCTAGAAGTAAGTTGTTATTATTAATACTTTTTTGCAATATTTCCATATTTTTTTGGATATTATCGTTAATTTTAATTTGATTTTTAGAGCTTTTTATATCATTATGTACACTTTCATCTAAAACTTTTAAATGTTGTTCAATTTCATTTTTGTCTTTTTCATCCATAGTTCCGAAGACAAATTTTAAAATCGAACCACCTAAATTTAGTAAAGATCTCTTATGTCTAAAAGGTATTAGTGTTTTAAAAGTATGCTTAAGTTTATTAATTTTATGCATGAGAATATTGAAATTATTTTTATCGGTAGGTAGATTAAAATTGGACTTTATTTGTTTTTGCAACATATCTATGGTATATTCAATTTCATCTAAATTTATTATGTGTACAATTTTTTATAACTTTCTATTATTTCTATGTTACCATGTTGTGTTACGGCAAAACCAGCTTCGGTTTCCAATTTTTGAACAATGATTGAAGGTTGACAAGTATTTACTAATAACAGCATTATTATTATTGTTGGTAGTTTAGTCGGGAAGTTTATTATCTGAAAGTTTGAATATTCTTTTAATGCGACTTGGATGAATATTCTTATCATTATTATCTATTATTTTATTATTGGATCGTTTAATTTTAATTTTTTTATATTTGGGTACTTCTTTATATCTAACGATAGCAGGGTTTTGTATTAAAATTTCATTAGTATTAGGTAGTTTAAATTGTTTCCGGTTCTTATTCAATTTATTGATAATTTGCTCTTTTTTTGATTGTAATTTAATTTTTATTTTCTCAAAATCAGAAATTTTGCCATTTATAAAATCTATTGGCTTAACTTCTGTTGTTGAATGAATGGTATTATTATATGGTTCTACTTAAGAATTTGACTTTCGGTATTTAATTCTGGATTTGTAAGCCCGAGAATTGTAACATGTTCAGTAACAGTTCCATGGGTTCTTTTAATAACAGAATTACCTGTATGGCTTCGAGGAGAAGTAAAATGAACCATGATATTCTCTAGTCTACAAAAGTCTTTCAGATTTAAACTATTAAGTTCATTATCAAAGACAAATTCATTTATACGAAGTTGGATTTCTGTCATACTTCGCTAAATTACATACTTCGCAATTATTGATAATTTATATATAAAATCCTTTAATTTTGGAAAATAAGATAAGATATATAAGATTCCCCGATGGTTTATTTTCTCATGAAATTCTTTGATTAATTCTATCAGTTGGTCTTCATTTTCAATTTCATTAGCTAACTTGGTACATTTAACAAATTTAATTTTATTATCATTTCTAAATAATTCAATCAATTTATTTTGCAAGATAACAAATTTATTATCTTCTAGTTCAGAATATATTGCAGTAATACCCTTTTTTATTGAACGTCTCAATAAATCATTTAGATAATTACTATTGTTTAAATCATTTTCATTAACAAAAATTTTCTTGTATCTTTTATATTTTATTGCAATTCATTTATTTTATTTTTTATCAGATGTATCTGGTTTAAGTACTTATTTACAATGTTTTCTACGATTGGGATGTGGTCATCCAAATTTTCGACACCACTATGAATTATAGCATGATCACTTACAATACTAGACTCTTTTTCTTCAATTTGTAGAACATTAATTCAATTTTATCTGTATTAATCCTGCTTAAAAAGTCAGCTACCTTGTTATCCCTTCCTTTAACATATTCTATATCAAAATCATATTCGTTTAATCTTATTCTCCATCGTTGCAGTTTACAGTTTGGATCTTTTAAAGAATTTGACCAAATTAATGGCTTATGATCCGTTCTGATAGTAAATTTTATCCCGTAAAGAAATGGTCTAAAATACTTGGTTGACCATACAATCGATAACAGTTCCTTTTCTATTATGCTGTATCTGCTTTCATATTCGTTTAATGTCCTGCTTGCAAATGATATTGGATGACCATTTTGAGATAAAACAGCTCCAATAGCATATTGGCTTGCATCAGTTGTCAAGACGAATTTTTGATTAAAGTTAGGGTACTTTAAAATTGGATCTCTCACTATTAACTCTTTGAGTTCCTCGAAAGCTTCAATATATTTAGAATCATTTGGATCTATTTTATTATTCTTTTTCAGACATCTTGTAAGGGGTTGAGCTATTTCCGCGAAATCTTTGATAAATTCTCGATAATAACCAGTTATTCCTAGGAAACTTTTTATAGATTTTTGGGTTTTTGGAAGTTTATAATTTTTTATTATATCAAATTTAGCAGGGTTTGGTTTTATACCTTCATCAGTTAGTAAATGTCCAAGATACTCGGTTTCTTTTGAAAAAAATGTATATTTGTGTACTTGAATTTTTAAATTGTATTTCGTTTAATTAATTTCGTTTAATTAAATTTCATTTACATTTAAGTAATTTAAAATATATTTAAGAAATGGTAAAAGTGACCATAATTATGTATCATTAATAAAGAAATATGGCTATAAAAAAATAACTTGTGGTTTAACTATTTTATTTTTAGTTTATTATTCACATATATTTAATTATTCACTTCTTTATTATAAATTACTATTTTTTTTTTTTATTTATTTATTTATCTCTCTAAAAGAGCTTACAGCTCATACAGAGTATATACAGTTTTTTATAACACATTAATATAATATGTATATTAAAAACAAAAATTTGATCAAAGCGGTAAAAAATTTAAGATTTAATTACAAAAAGAAAAAACAAAATAATAATAATAATAGAAACATTAAGAATACAAAAATACAAAAACTAGTCAAAATAAAGAGATATAGCAATTCATTAATTTTTAATTCACAAAAACATTAGGAATAATTTATCATATTATTAAGCCTCTATTATTTACATTTAAAAGCTATAATACAAAGTTTAAAAAGTATTGTTTCATTTTAGTTTTAATTTTCCTATCTTCCGTAATTTTAATTTCTAATGGTAATTCATTGTAGATCTTAGTTGCTATATTGAAAGTTTCCGAGTTGTGTGAGTGTATATTATTCGTTGTCCTGGTACTATTGTTCTGGATTATCTCTACATTAGTTTTTATTTTTTTTGTTTTCATATTATGTATTTGAATAGCTTGCATCATTTTTTTATGTAATTCTAATGTTAGTATTCCAAAGCGCTGATGTATTTCTGTGGTTGAAGAACGATGATTCAGCCCATAAAGATTTTTAATCGCTTTATTTTGTATTCTTTGTAGCTTAGCGATATTCTTTAGGTAAGTTGCCCCACACAATTATGCCATATGATATGGTGGAATGAAATAAGCAATAGAATATCGAACTTTTTTGTTCATATGGTACTCTTTTTTCTGCTAATTTGAAAACACCTGCGATACGTCTAGTTTTTTTGGCAATTTCATTTGACTGTTGCTTCCATTTTAATTTGGTGTCAATATATATTCCTAAATATTTGAATATATCCACTTCCTCTATTTCATTACCACTATACATAATTTTTACTTTTGCTGTCGGCTGTTTTTTTATTAACATGTATTTTGTCTTTTTTATATTTACCGTCAGCTTATGAATCTTCATCCATTCACTGACTTCTTTTAAATCTAGATTTATTTGTTTTTCTAATTCAGTATAATTATTTTCTCTAAAAACAATCGCTATATCATCTGCATATAAAAAAGCCTTAGCTTTTAATTTTAATTTAGAAAAACCACTTATATAGCACGCAAATAGTGTAGGGCCGAGCGAACTGCCTTGAATAACTCCAAATTCAACATCTTCTATTTTGCTTTTATACTGCTCACATTCTGTATACTGTTTTCTTCCAGATAAGTAGTTCTTAAACCACTTAAGTTCCTTTTCAAAAACTCCACATTCAAATAGTATCTTCCTGTCAACTGAGTCAAATGCTTTGGCTAAATCGAGAAATACTACAGCCACTCTCTGCTTTTTACTTACTCCTGCTTGAACTTCAGTTATTAAATCAAATAGAGCAGCATTTGTATTTGAACAATTCCTAAAGCCATATTGTTTTTTATCCATTAAGTTATTCTTGCTTAAATAAGTACTCAGCTGATTATTTATGTAGGTTTCAAGTAACTTGCTGAAAATAGATGATATTGATATTGGCCTATAATTACATACTTCATTTTTATCTCCATCACCTTTATAAATTGGGATTACTTTACTTATTTTTAGACTCTCTGGTAGTTCACGGCAAATTAAGGATGTGTTAATCAGATTTCTTATATTTAATAACAATTCATCCTGGCAATACTTTATTGTTTTCGTTTGAATTTCATCATAACCCGTTGCCGTAGTATTGTTTAAGTTATTTATTAAATTTTTTGTTTCATTTAGAGATATTAACTTAAATTTAAATCTTGATGTTGTCCTAATTTTTGGTACATATACCTTATTAAATTTTGTTGCTAAAGTCTTTCCAACATTGGCATAGTATCGATTAAATTCATTTAGTTCATTACTTTTTTTTTATTATCTGCATTTTGATCATGAAATAATCCATTTTGATTCTTTGGACAAGGATTTATAATATTTTTAATATGTTTCCGCGTTTTGCTTGGGTTTCCTTTAGTTTTCTGAAATATATTATTATCATAACTAATTTATTTTTTTCGTTTGATTGAAGTATATTTATTACGCCAAAACTTATATTCATTCTTTACATGTTCATTTTCATAATTTTTTATATGTTTTCTATGTCAATAATTTTTTATATTATTTATTCTTCTGCATTCAAGATCAAACCAGGGTGGTACTTCTTTTTGCTTTATCTTTATAATTTTATTGCATATGGCATCTCTGGTATGTAATATTAAATTTTGTTTTAATTGTTCATATTTGTCATTTACATTATCTGACATAAATATTATTGGACACTCTTTCAATTTTTGTTTTACTTTTCTAACATCTGTTGTTTTGACATTAATTGGAACATCAACAATTTTTTTTTTTAAAGTATAATTATTTATTTCAGCTATTATAATTTGATGATCAGAAATTTTAGTATTTAGGTGAGTAATATTAGTATTTATTTTTACATTATTAGAAATAAAATGATCTAAACAGGTTTTACTTATTAGTCTAGTGGTAGTATAGTCACAAAAGAAGAAGCCATTACTTTCCACAACAGTTTTATACATTTCAATATCTGAAGAGGCATTTTTTATGTTAAAATTAAAATCACCAAATATGTAAGTTTCATACTTAGAAAGATTTGCTAAATTATACTCTAATATTTCATTAAATTTATTTATATTTTCACAATTTCTTTCAGGTGGTCTGTATATATCTGAGACAAAGATATGGTTTTTATTGAAGTTAAAACTGATATTTATAATGTTATGATATTCAGAATAAATATATTGAAGTTTATAATTAAGTGTTTTGTGTATATATATTACAGTGCCACCTCCTTTACGTGTTTTTCTACATGAAAATACATTACTATAATTCATTAAATTAACCTGACTAGTTTCATAATCAAACAACCAAGTTTCAGTGAATACAATTAAGTGAACAATTGTTTTTAAACTTTCTAATATAAGTGATATGTCTTCTATTTTATTCTTTAGGCTTCTAACATTTAAATATAATATTTTGAGTGAATCATTTTTTTGAAAATTAACTTGAGATACATAATCACAAACTTCTTTTACATGGATTTTGAGTGGTAAAATAAAATCTTCATAGTGTTTATTCAACATTTAAATTGGATGTTGATAAAACTCGGATAATTTTGCTATTTTCTGTTTTTCTAATTAATATTTTACCCTCTTTAATCCATGCATATTTTATAAGTTTTTTTTCTTCATATCCCTAGCTTTTTTATATAACAAGCTGAAATACGAGGTTACTTTCTCGTTTATAAATATTGGTTTGCAATTACCTTTATCTTTGTAAGATTCAAAAATAGCCATATTTAAATTTTTAAAATTTTTCTTTTTCTCCATTATTTTTTGTATAATTTCTGAATTACTAAA
The DNA here is from genome assembly GCA_947095535.1 of Poecilobothrus nobilitatus. NCBI lineage: Eukaryota > Metazoa > Arthropoda > Insecta > Diptera > Dolichopodidae > Poecilobothrus > Poecilobothrus nobilitatus. Next base: position 113,877,955 of record OX352772.1, read on the forward strand.
TTCTACAACAATTTTTTCGGGCTCACCTGAGTTCTTGGACCTCTTTTTGCTTCTATAGGAATGATTTATATGCTCGGTTTTCAAATCAGTACCAATACTTTTACCTACATTTATAATTAATTCAGATATTGAAGTGTCAGCTATCTCCTCTATTCCTGTGAATTCCACTATGTTAGATAAGCGTTTCTGTTTCATCTTTTCAATTTCTATAAAATTATACTCCACTTTATCTTTCAACTGTTTATTTTCATTCTTAAGTTGCATATTTTCTTCGATTAGATTATCCTTTAGGTTTTTGATAGAGTTAACCTCATTTTGGAGTTCTTCAAATTCTTTATCATGAGTAGTTAACTTTTCTATTATTTCATCTAGTTTTCTCATTATTTTTTCATTATAATCATTTTTGCTACTGATTATTGTACTTTTGTTGAGATTGCTCAAGTTTATATTTGACGTGCCAACACCACTCTTATCAATTGTAAGTCTTATTTTTTTCTTGTTCTTACAGGTTGTACACATCCATTTTTTATCAGCACCCTCTAAGTAATCTTGAAGCTCCTCATTTTCCAATCCAGTGCATGTATCATGGACCCACTTTTTACAATCACCATTGCAATCGATCACTTTATTATTTTTTTTTAAATTAAATTTTTTCTTACATTGTAAACATTCTACAACTTTACCGCCTGACATTTTGACATTTTTTCGTAATCTCTGAAAGATTTTAGATATAGCTTCAACATGTTCCTGAAGTGAGGTACTAAAAATTAGAATGTCGTCTAAATATACGACACAACAAATATTAATGAAATCGCGTAAAATATGGTTCATCATTCGTTGAAATGTTGCAGGAGCATTCTCTAAGCCCAATGGCATCCTGACAAATTCATAATGTCCCCGTGGGGTTGAAAATGCGGAAATGAACAAGTATTTGATGAAAACCTTTTGCGAGATCTAAGGTCGTAAAATATTGGGCTCGACCAAGTTTATCAAAAAGTGCGTCAATGTTTGGTAATGGGAACTTATCATCTATTGTGATTTCGTTAAGTTTACGATAATCAACAACAATTCGCCATTGTTTTCTCCCGAATAATCAATTTTCTTGGGAACTACCTAAATTGGAGAATTATATGGTGAATTACTATGCTTTATACCTTGAGCTACCATTTCTATAGTTTGTTTCTCGACTTCTTGCTCATGTACTTTGGAGAAACGATAGATTTTAGAATAAATTGGTTGAGAGATTTTTGTAACAACTGAATGTTTAATTATATCAACATTAGTTAATTGTTGACCGTCTTGGTAGAATAAATCCTTATTATTATGGATAATATTCCTAAGGTATTTACATTCTTCTGTATTCAATTTTTCATCCTTTATATGATTGTAAATATCACTTGGATTCAAGGTTAAAGAATTCAGTTGATGAATTTCATTGAACGGATATGCATTTTTAAATTTAGTTACTTTGCCTTTAATTTCTATTTGTTGGTTTTTTAAATCAATTTTGCACCGATACAGTTTAATACGTTTTGTACTAAAATAGCATCAAAACTCTTATTATTAATATTCATCACTTTCCAAAGAATTTTGGCTTTATGATTAAATTCATTTGGAACATTTGATATCAATTCGTGCCAAATTTCACTCTCTCCGAATAGTGTTTTAATTTTTATGGGATGTTTTAATTTAATTAACTTAATTTGAGGAAATATATTATTTAGTTCCATCAATTATGAATTCTACTATTGGTAAAGAATTTCTTTGTTTTGTTTCCAAGGTCTGAACCGAACATTTTTTTGAGATTTTGTCAGATTTTCTTGTTCGGTATGAATCAGCTCTAATTCCAATGGTTCTAAAAATTGATTAGATTGAGAGGAATTCTGGTAATTCCTAGAAATACCACTAGGTTGATTATTATTACGCTTACCATTATATCTACTTTGAACGGAGTTATTATTTAAACGATTACTATTATAATTATGGTTGTAATTATTATTATAATTACGGTTGTAATTATAACCATAATTACTATTTCTATTATTACAAGCATTATTTCGATTATTATTAGGAGAATGATTGAAATAAGAATAGTTATTTAAGGTATTATTACCGTTATGAAATTGATTATTGCTATTATTTTGAGTAAATTTAAGATTAGATTTGTTATTCTGGTATATATTAGTACGTGAAATACCTGTTTCAAGCAATTCAAAATATGCTTTTTTAAAGAAATTACATTTTTATTCTCAAGAACATACTATCAACTCTTCGGATTTTGCACAAAAACTTCTCAAGAATAGATTTTTCACTAGTTTTTACTTCAAATTCAATTGGCTTATTATCATCTAACTTATATTTTAAGTTTATTTTATCTAAAATTTTAGAAAGATCTGAATAAAATTGACTTACAGTATGAAATCTGATAGAATCTGCTTTTTCCTTCAAATATGATTCCTGCACCCCAAATATTTTCTTCAGTTGGTTTTTGATGGGAATCCATGTGTTATCTTGAATTCTCTTGAATACCATGTGATTTATCAAATCCCTTGTATTTATTTCGTTAGCTATTTTATTTTTGATAGTTGATTTAAACGTTTGTTTGTTGTATTTTTGCTTCGTAGTATTTCTCCTTTTCCTCAGAAATTGTAGGTAAAGATGTAGTTGTTCTTATTTTAGTTATAAGTTGTGCTTGGATTTCATTAAAATATTTACTGATATTTAATGAACAATGTTTTATATTTTTGGTTTTTTTGACCAACAAATCCTTGAAAGGACACTAATTATTTTTTTTTTTAATTATTTATAAAATATTATTATAATATTTTTTTAATTAATAGTTCGCTAATATAACGATAACTTTTTTCCAATTTAACATTAATCTGTTCTTTTATTAAAATAATTAGTTTGGCGATCCTACCGACTGCGCCAATAATTTATTTAATATAAAACATAAAATTAAACACAAGTTCTTAATAAAACAATTAATCTTTATTGAATCTTCTTAAAGACTAAAAAATTAACATTAAATCTTACAATATATATAATGGTCAGAAATCAACATATGAGGAAATAAATGCAAGTTAAAAAATAAATTTGGGCCTTTTAAGTGGTTTACTTATTGTAATTATTTTAGTTATGCTAAGATAAACGAATTCTTAACCCGGTTTAAATGAGTAATATAAATTACAAATACTATAAATTACAATTAGTAACCTTATTCTTATTGAAAACAAAAATAAAATATTTGCGCTAGCAATTTTTCTTTATAATTAATATTTAAACATATTATTTTAAAAGAAAGAAAGTAAAATGTGTTTTACCTAGATTGCATTTATTTCAATAACGATAATTATTATAAAATAATTATGGTTTAATTTTACAGGGTGTTTTCTTTGGAAAAGTAACTTGTACATATTTTACCAAATTAAAATCCAAATCCCAATATTACGATCTACGATTTCTGTACATATCAGGTTTGTTTGGTATGTGAAAAGTTTTTAAAACTTTTTAAAACTTTAAAAAGCCTTGCAAGTTTTCTGTTTGTTATCCAAAAACTTTTTACTTTTTGATAGTGGAAGAGAGAAAAATGACACGATGACGTATGCAAGTTATATGTATACCTATCCAACCAAGCAAATCTTAGTGGAAATTATTTAATCCAATTTTCTGAATTGTAAAAACCCCTAAATAAATTTCATAAACACTTAAAAATTCCCACACTGCAAATTTTATTATTTTTATTATCTTTGTGTTATTATTTTTATTTTTTTTCCTTTCTTAATGACCATTTCCATAAATAAACGAGGATGAATACAGTTGCCTTTGTCAACTCTTAGATACCCGTACGAACCGTTAGTATGTTCACAGCCTGTCACTCCGCTTACAATATTATTTTTTTAATATTTTAGTATTTTAAAATAATTTGGGTGAATTTTATAATTTCTAGAACTATTGGTTGTACATATATTCAAACTATATTTTTATATGTACATTCTTCAAAAGCAGATTCTAACCTTCCACATAACGATTATCAATCCAAAACTTTTTCAAATATTCTATAGTACCATTTAATACTAAGCGGTAAATGTATATTAAATTTACTTAGTACAAAATAGTAAATATAATATTAAACATTATATTATATTAATACGCACATAGTATATTTATATTGTTATAAGTATATCGCCATACATTGCAATATTTCTTTAAAAATATTTCCATTCATAGAATAATTTCTTATAAGTACAATAAAATACATATGTATATGTATGTAAATACGGCGTTATATAATATACATCTATACTCTTATCATTCATTCATCAGTAACATATACGATATGTAAATAAACATGATATTATATAAGTATGTATGTATATCAATATCATATAAATAAAAATTCTTCAAGCAACTGTTATGTTGTTTATTTATTTAAATTTTTTTCTACTACGCTACAATTTAAAATTATCGAGCAAAACAAATGCAAAAAATTCGTTAAAGAAATTTGTTAGAAAATTTGAAAAAAGCAAGTAACACTTTCGTCAATTATAAAGTAACCCTATATTATTAAAAAAAGTTGTTGACAGAAATTAAAGTATAATGTTGAAGCTTTAATTTTTGTGTATTACTTCAAAAAAATTTTAACAGGTGTTTAAAAATAGAAAATTTTCAGTTTTTGACCCCTTACAGCTCCTAAACGGGGGGTGATACAAAAAAATTTCTGAAATAACTCATACTTATTTTCAAAGATCTAACTTCTGTCAAAATTTCAAGTTTCTAACTTAAACCGTTTAGAAGATAGAATGGTTAAAAGATTTTGCAAAATTTGAGTTTCGAATAACGGTAAATTAAGACACCGTATGCCACAAATATATATTTATTGTATATATACTTTTAAAGCTAATAAAAGTAGTAATCGTTTAGCGTTTTCAAAATGAAGATATACCGTATACAACTTGTGTTATAACAATTTAAATATAGAGTTTTTTTGAACCTTTGGGGAGCTGTAGCTCCGTAACAGGTGGGGCTACAAAAAAAAGTTATTAAAAATAAAATTAATATTTTTGTGAGATCTATCAGCAGTTAAAATTTCATAGCTCTATTTCAAAAAAAATGTGGGGATCTAAAAGTTAAGTGTTCGAGAGCTACCTTAAGGTTTGGTCCAAACTCAACCAAAAAAAATAGGGAACCTACAAATTACTCCCAGAATATTTTGTGTAAATTTCAAGATTCTAGCTTTCTTAGTTTTTGAGTTACCGTGCTGACGGACGGACGGACGGACGGACATGGCTCAAAAGTCTTAGAATTTTTTTCTGATCTGATCCATACCTTTGAAGGTATATCTAGCTCGCTTATTTCGTGGTGTTACAAACGGAGGAGTAATTTTATTATACCCGATCCTATCGTACGGGTATAAAAATGCAATTAGTAAAATTATCAACTAATAAACAATTCTTACATTAAATAAAAGAATCAAATTCCAAAGACACAACATATAATTTGTTTCATAATTTCCAAAGTAATGAAATATATTAAAAGGATTCAAATTTCAACCAGACGAAATATTATTTTTGTATTTAAAACGAGGAAGAATACAGTTGACTTTGTCAACCCTTAGATACCCGTACGAACCGTTAGTATGTTCACAGCCTGTCACTTCGCTTACAATATTATTTTTTTAATATTTTAGTATTTTAAAATAATTTGGGTGAATTTTATAATTTCTAGAATTATGGGTTGTACATATATTCAAACTATAAGTTTATACATTCTTCAAAAGCAGAATTTAACATAACGATTATCAATTAAAAAACTTTTTCAAATATTCTATAGTACCATTTAATACTAAGCGGTAAATTTATATTAAATTTACTTAGTACAAAATAGTAAATATAATTTTAAATATTATATTATATTATATTTAAATATTCCATTGACAGAATAATTTCTTATAAGTACAATAAAATACATATGTGTATGTAAATACGGCGCTATATAATATACATCTATACTCTTATAATTCATTCATCAGTGACATATACGATATGTAAATAAACATGATATTATATAAGTATGTATATATAACAATATCATATAAATAAAAATTCTTCAAGCAACCGTTATGTTGTTTATTTCTTTACATTTTTTTGTACTACGCATTATATCCTCAACAATTTCAAATTATCGAGTAAAACAATATGCAAAAAATTCGTTAAAGAAATTTGTTAGAAAATTTGAAAAAACCAAGTAACACTTTCGTCAATTATAAAGTAACCCTATATTATTAAAAAAAAGTTGTTGACAGAAATAAAAGTATAATGTTGAAGCTTTAATTTTTGTGTATTACTTCAAAAAAATTTTAACAGGTGTTCAAGTTACAGGTGTTTAAAAATAGAAAATTTTCAGTTTTTGACTCCTTACAGCTCCTAAACGGGGGGTGATACAAAAAAATTTCTGAAATAACTCATACTTATTTTCAAAGATCTAACTTCTGTCAAAATTTCAAGTTTCCAACTTAAACCGTTTAAAAGATAGAAGGGTTAAGGATTTTGCAACATTTGAGTTTCGCATAACGGTAAATTAAGACACCATATGCCACAAATATATATTTATTGTGTATATGCTTTTAAAGCTAATAAAAGTAGTAATCGTTTAGCGTTTTCAAAATGAAGATATACCTTATACAACTTGTGCTATAACAATTTAAATATAGAGCTTTTTTGAAGCTTTGGGGAGCTGTAACTCCGTAACCGGTGGGGCTACAAAAAAAAGTTATTAAAAATAAAATTAATATTTTTGTGAGATCTATCAGCAGTTAAAATTTCATAGCTCTATTTCAAAAAAAATGTGGGGATCTAAAAGTTAGGTGTTCGAGAGCTACCCTAAGTTTTGGTCCAAACACAACCAAAAAAAATAGGGAACCTACAAATTACTCCCAGAATATTTTGTGTAAATTTCAAGATTCTAGCTTTCTTAGTTTTTTAGTTACCGTGCTGACGGACGGACGGACGGACGGACATGGCTCAAAAGTCTTAGAATTTTTTTCTGATCCATACCTTTGAAGGTATATCTAGCTCGCTTATTTCGTGGTGTTACAAACGGAGGAGTAATTTTATTATACCCGATCCTATCGTACGAGTATAATAATATGTAAAAAAAATATTTTTTAAAATATGCTTTTACTTTTATATTATAACAGTCCAAAAAGCTAAAGTTTTGCAATCAATTTTATTTTCTACTTCTTAGGGGGCGAATTCGGTTTTGATAAAAGCATATTTTAAAAAATACTTTTTTTACATATTATTTTATTTTATACTTTTTAGTTTTAAATGAAACACATAATTTGAATTTAAAAAATATGGGATATTTTTTATTCACACATACATTATTGTTTCTGATATAAAATACGTTTTACAATTTTATACCAAACTAGTAATGTGTGCTTGCATTGCAAGCGTCAAACAGATGATGAAATCGCATGATGAAAAAGCATGTTGAAAAAGCATTGTATCACTGATTTTTATAGTAATTGATCATAAACGCTCTCATCCTCCAACAGAACGTTCTTGAACCATGGTCCAGAAACAAAAGTTGTAGAGCTGGTCAAAATCTGTTTAATGATACCCCACATGATAATATATCGTTGTCTTTTATATTAAGGGCTTATAAACAGTTTCAGGAACCAACCAGGGCGTGCTAGACAATGGTCCCCAAACTAAAGTTAAATAGCTCGCCAAGATCATTTCAATGATACCCCACATAATCATATACAGCTGATTTTATATCAAGGGCTCATAAAAGCTTTCTGAACCCAAGCGGGGCCTCCAGAAACCAGAGTTGTTAAGCTCGCCAAGACTTTTTTAATGATACCACACATGGTAATATACAGTTAACTTTTATATTAAGGGCTTATAAACGATCTCAGGGAATAAGAAGAGCGTCCTAGAATACTGGTCCCCAAACTAAAGTTGAAGAGCTCGCCAAGATCTTTTCCATTATACCCCACATGATCATATACAGCTGATTTTATATCAAGGGCTTATAAAAGCTTTCTGGGCCCAAGCAGGGTATCCTAAAACCAAAGTCCCGAAACAAAAGTTGTTAAATACGCCAAGAACTTTTTAATGATACCACAAATATAATATACAGTTTACTTTTATATTAAGGGCTTATAAACGGTCTCAGGGACCAAGAACGGCTTCCTAGAATACTGGTTTCCAAATAAAAGTTGAAGAGCTCGCCAAGACCTTTTCAATAATACTGAATTATTATTACCTTTGAGAAGTTTAATAATTATACCCGTACGATAGGATCGGGTATAATAAAATTACTCCTCCGTTTGTAACACCTCGAAATAAGCGAGCTAGATATACCTTCAAAGGTATGGATCGGATCAGAAAAAAATTCTAAGACTTTTGAGCCATGTCCGTCCGTCCGTCCGTCCGTCAGCACGCTAACTCAAAAACTAAGAAAGCTAGAATCTTGAAATTTACACAAAATATTTTGGGAGTAATTTGAAGGTTCCCTATTTTTTTTGGTTGAGTTTGGACCAAGCCTTAGGGTAGCTCTCGAACACCTAACTTTTAGATCCCCACATTTTTTTTGCAATAGAGCTATGAAATTTTAACCACTGATAGATCTCACAAAAATATTAATTTTATTTTTAATAACTTTTTTTTGTAGCCCCACCCGTTACGGAGCTACAGCTCCCCAAAGGTTCAGAAAAGCTCTATATTTAAATTCTTATAGCACAAGTTGTATAAGGTATATCTTCATTTTGAAAACGCCAAACGATTACTACTTTCATTAGCTTTAAAAGTATATATACAATAAATATATATTTTTGGCATACGGTGTCTTAACTTACCGTTATGCGAAACTCAAATTTTGCAAAATTCTTTAACCCTTCCATCTTCTAAACGGTTAAAGTTGGAAACTTGAAATTTTGACAGAAGTTAGATCTTTGAAAATTAGTATGAGTTATTTCAGAAATTTTTTTTGTATCACCCCCCGTTTAGGAGCTGTAAGGGGTCAAAAACTGAAAATTTCCTATTTTTAAACACCTGTAACTTGAACACCTGTTAAAATTTTTTTGAAGTAATACACAAAAATTAAAGCTCCAATATTATACTTTTATTTCTGTTAACAACTTTTTTTAATAATATAGGGTTACTTTATAATTGACGAAAGTGTTACTTGATTTTTTCAAATTTTCTAACAAATTTCTTTAAAACGAATTTTTTCCATTTTGTTTTACTCGATAATTTGAAATTGTTGAGGATATAATGCGTAGTACAAAAAAATGTAAAGAAATAAACAACACAACGGTTGCTTGAAGAATTTTTATTTATATGATATTAATATATATACATACTTATATAATATCATGTTTATTTACATATCGTATATATCACTATTGAATGAATGATAAGAGTATAGATGTATATTATATAGCGCCGTATTTACATACATATATGTATTTTATTGTACTTATAAGAAATTATTCTGTCAATGGAATATTTAAACATAATATAATATAATATTTAAAATTATATTTACTGTTTTGTACTTAGTAAATTTAATATACATTTACCGCTTAGTAGTAAATGGTACTATAGAATATTTGAAAAAGTTTTGGATTGATAATCGTTATGTGGAAGGTTAGAATCTGCTTTTGAAGAATGTACATATAAACATGTAGTTTGAATACATGTACAACCCATAGTTCTAGAAATTATAAAATTCACCCAAATTATTTTAAAATACTAAAATATTAAAAAAATAATATTGTAAGCAGAGTGACAGGCTGTGAACATACTAACGGTTCGTACGGGTATCTAAGAGTTGACAAAGTCAACTGTATTCTTCCTCGTTTTTATTATAAAAAAATTTGCTTGATTACGGAACGTAAGTTTAAACTTGATTTAATGTTTATATAAAAAGTTTTTAAAGCTGGACTAAAAAGTGTTGAATTATTATTATCTTTGAGAAGCTTTAAAATTGTAATATTCAGATAAATTCAACCACTTCAATTGGAAAAGTTTTTTAAGTTTGGTTTAAATACTTCATTAAAAATTTAGTATACTAAAATAAAGCTTGGTTTAAATATGAATATAAAATGTATTATAAAAATAAAATTATTATAAAACGAGGAAGAATACAGTTGACTTTGTCAACTCTTAGATACCCGTAAGAACCGTTAGTATGTTCACAGCCTGTCACTCTGCTTACAATATTATTTTTTTAATATTTTAGTATTTTAAAATAATTTGGGTGAATTTTATAATTTCTAGTACTATGGGTTGTACATATATTCAAACTATATGTTTATATGTACATTCTTCAAAAGCAGATTCTAACCTTCCACATAACGATTATCAATCATAAACTTTTACAAATATTCTATAGTACCATTTAATACTAAGCGGTAAATGTATATTAAATTTACTAAGTACAAAACAGTAAATATAATTTTAAATATTATATTATATTATATTTAAATATTCCATTGACAGAATAATTTCTTATAAGTACAATAAAATACATATGTGTATGTAAATACGGCACTATATAATATAAATATATACTCTTATCATTCACTCACTAGTGGCATATACGATATGTAAATAAAGATGATATTATATAAGTATGTATATATATCAATATCATATAAATAAAAATTCTTCAAGCAACCGTTATGTTGTTTATTTCTTTACATTTTTTTGTACTACGCATTATATCCTCAACAATTTCAAATTATCGAGTAAAACAAATGCAAAAAATTCGTTAAAGAAATTTGTTAGAAAATTTGAAAAAATCAAGTAACACTTTCGTCAATTATCAAGTAACCCTATATTATTAAAAAAAGTTGTTAACAGATATAAGAGTATAATCTGGAAGCTTTAATTTTTGTGTATTACTTCAAAAAAATGTTAACAGGTGTTCAAGTTACAGGTGTTTAAAAATAGAAAATTTTCAGTTTTTGACCCCTTACAGCTCCTAAACGGGGGGTGATACAAAAAAATTTCTGAAATGACTCATACTCATTTTCAAAGATCTAACTTCTGTCAAAATTTCAAGCTTCCAACTTAAACCGTTTAGAAGATAGAAGGGTTAAAGGATTTTGCAAAATTTGAGTTTCGCATAACGGTAAATTAAGACACCGTATGCCAAAAATATATATTAATTGTATATAAACTTTTAAAGCTAATAAAAGTAGTAATCGTTTGGCCTTTTCAAAACGAAGATATACCTTATACAACTTGTGCTATAACAATTTAAATATAGAGCTTTTTTGAACCTTTGGGGAGCTGTAGCTCCGTAACGGGTGGGGCTACAAAAAAAAGTTATTAAAAATAAAATTAATATTTTTGTGAGATCTATCAGTGGTTAAAATTTCATAGCTCTATTTCAAAAAAAATGTGGGGATCTAAAAGTTAGGTGTTCGAGAGCTACCCTAAGTTTTGGTCCAAACTCAACCAAAAAAAATAGGGAACCTACAAATTACTCCCAGAATATTTTGTGTAAATTGCAAGATTCTAGCTTTCTTAGTTTTTGAGTTAGCGTGCTGACGGACGGACGGACGGACGGACATGGCTCAAAAGTCTTAGAATTTTTTTCCGATCCGCTCCATACCTTTGATGGTATATCTAGCTCGCTTGTTTCGAGGTGTTACAAACGGAGAAGTAATTTTATTATACCCGATCCTATCGTACGGGTATATATATTCTGTTGACTAGTTCTTTTTTCGTAAATAAAAACCCATGTTCTTTTGAAATGATATTTAAGACAATGTAGAGTTTAAAAGCTAATATAAAACGAGGAAGAATACAGTTGACTTTGTCAACTCTTAGATACCCGTACGAACCGTTATTATGTTCACAGCCTGTCACTCTGCTTACAATATTATTTTTTTAATATTTTAGTATTTTAAAATAATTTGGGTGAATTTTATAATTTCTAGAACTATGGGTTGTACATATATTCAAACTACATGTTTATATGTACATTCTTCAAAAGCAGATTCTAACCTTCCACATAACGATTATCAATCCAAAACTTTTTCAAATATTCTATAGTACCATTTAATACTAAGCGGTAAATGTATATTAAATTTACTAAGTACAAAACAGTAAATATAATTTTAAATATTATATTATATTATATTTAAATATTCCATTGACAGAATAATTTCTTATAAGTACAATAAAATACATATATGTATGTAAATACGGCGCTATATAATATACATCTATAATATACATCTAATTTACTAAGTACAAAACAGTAAATATAATTTTAAATATTATATTATATTATATTTAAATATTCCATTGACAGAATAATTTCTTATAAGTACAATAAAATACATATATGTATGTAAATACGGCGCTATATAATATACATCTATACTCTTATCATTCATTCAATAGTGATATATACGATATGTAAATAAACATGATATTATATAAGTATGTATATATATTAATATCATATAAATAAAAATTCTTCAAGCAACCGTTATGTTGTTTATTTCTTTACATTTTTTTGTACTACGCATTATATCCTCAACAATTTCAAATTATCGAGTAAAACAAAATGGAAAAAATTCGTTTTAAAGAAATTTGTTAGAAAATTTGAAAAAATCAAGTAACACTTTCGTCAATTATAAAGTAACCCTATATTATTAAAAAAAGTTGTTAACAGAAATAAAAGTATAATATTGGAGCTTTAATTTTTGTGTATTACTTCAAAAAAATTTTAACAGGTGTTCAAGTTACAGGTGTTTAAAAATAGGAAATTTTCAGTTTTTGACCCCTTACAGCTCCTAAACGGGGGGTGATACAAAAAAAATTTCTGAAATGACTCATACTAATTTTCAAAGATCTAACTTCTGTCAAAATTTCAAGTTTTCAACTTTAACCGTTTAGAAGATGGAAGGGTTAAAGAATTTTGCAAAATTTGAGTTTCGCATAACGGTAAATTAAGACACCGTATGCCAAAAATATATATTTATTGTATATATACTTTTAAAGCTAATGAAAGTAGTAATCGTTTGGCGTTTTCAAAATGAAGATATACCTTATACAACTTGTGCTATAAGAATTTAAATATAGAGCTTTTTTGAACCTTTGGGGAGCTGTAGCTCCGTAACGGGTGGGGCTACAAAAAAAAGTTATTAAAAATAAAATTAATATTTTTGTGAGATCTATCAGTGGTTAAAATTTCATAGCTCTATTGCAAAAAAAATGTGGGGATCTAAAAGTTAGGTGTTCGAGAGCTACCCTAAGGCTTGGTCCAAACTCAACCAAAAAAAATAGGGAACCTACAAATTACTCCCAAAATATTTTGTGTAAATTTCAAGATTCTAGCGTTCTTAGTTTTTGAGTTAGCGTGCTGAAGGACGGACGGACGGACATGGCTCAAAAGTCTTAGAATTTTTTTCTGATCCGATCCATACCTTTGAAGGTATATCTAGCTCGCTTATTTCGAGGTGTTACAAACGGAGGAGTAATTTTATTATACCCGATCCTATCGTACGGGTATAAATAATAGAAGGTTTTTTATAATATTGGATGGAAAAAAAACAAATAAAAGTAACTTATTTTATTTATAAACATAATTTAAATGCATTTTTTTCTTTTTTTATTTATTATGCAAAATTATTACTTATAAACTTTTTATAAATATGATCAAAAGCTTTTAAAGCATAAAGAATGAGTAAAAAAAATTGATGTCTTTGATATTTTAAATTAATGAAATGATCTAATATTTTATTTAAAGTGCTGAATATTCTAAATTAGACTAAACATATGAAAATTTTAAAGTTGAAAAAAAAGTTTAAAGTTTGGTTTAAATACCAATTTTTTATTATTAAAATTTAAACTTGATTTAATATTTATCTGAAAAATATTTTAAAAAAGTTTTTAAAACTTGATTTGAACACATAATGAATACAAAATAATTTTTAAATGGAACGTTTTGTTATTCTCGTAATACAATGTAAATTAGACTTTTGGTAAATATGTTTTTACTTTAATAAAAGCTTTGCGTTAACGGTTGAAATGATATTGTTAATAATATAAGCTGTGATTATGAAATACAAATTGAAAATATGATCAAGCTCAAGTTAAAAGTAAACAAAAAGAAGTAAATGTAACAGTAAGCCGATCAGCTGCTTGAACTTCTTCACTTTTCTTTCTTATTCAACTCGAATTTCAGGAACGTAAAAGAGGCATCCTCTTGGGATATGTTTGACACCTTTGTAAAGAATTTTAAGTTTCTATCTTTATTAATTTCGAAGATTGTTAGTCCTTGGGAGGTGTATGTCAGGTACCCGAATTGCCGCTCCAATTCATAGAATCGATCTCAGGAACATAAAGAAAACATGTCAGAACACCATTGTACTAAATTTAAAGGTTCTACTTTTGTTGGTTTTGGAGATATGCTCGTCCAAAAGTTAGCAAAATACGAACCCATGGTTCAAATTCTTTCAAATGTCAGTTTCCAATTTTACAGAAACGGAAACATAACAGAACACCTTTGAAAATAAAAGTTCTATCTTTGTTGGGTACGATTGAAACGTTCTACAATTGATGCTTTTAGTTCTGAATATGTATGATAATGGTTAATTTTATTTTTCCTCATTAGATTTTGAAATTTTTTGTTGAAAAATTCCATACCTTAATCAGATTGTAAATTTTTTGATTTTTTACCAGCCCGCTTAAAAATATTTTTCATTATATATTTATAACCTAATCATTGCATATTTATAACGTAATATCTCATATGACGATATTAGGTTATAAATATTGAAATCCCCATACAACATATAAAGGACTAAAAGGGCTCCTTTGAAACCAAAAATATGTAATTTCAGATTTTTGTGTATGGTTTCACACCAAACTCTATCAAATACATTTTGCAGCTAGTCTCTAGCACATCTAAAAGTGCTTCATCTTTTTGATACGAAATGAGTGAGTGGTTTCATGCATTTGTTAGGAACAGCTTTATCTTACAAATAAGGAAGAAATTCTGTTTGTTTGTTTGTTTGTGCCCTTTTCATGTAAAAACCACCAGTCCGATTGCAACCAAATTTTGCAGGAACATTTCTACGACCCCGGAAAGTGTTATAGGCTATACGGTGTTTTGGTTCATTAACCCATTGCGGCCCGAGAGCCATTTAAAGCTTTTTCGTTTTTTCGTTGTCCTGCCTAAACGGTTCAATCGATTGAGTTGAAAATTTGTACAAATGTTCTTCTTAGCTTTGGACGGGTGAAAAAGTATCCGAAGAAATTTGGATACCATATGTTACCCGGATCCGACCCGGCGGGCTTCCAAAAAAATGTTGTTTCCGATTTATTTCCAATTTTGTATGGTGGTTTTATGGTTCGAAAAAAAGTCTACGACAAATTTTTATGCAGTTTCGTTAACCCGTTTGGGCAGGAGTGCCGAACGAAGTTCATTCAATTTTTCTGTTGTCCTGCTTAAACGGTTTGACCAATTGAGTTGAAAATTTACAATAGTGTAGCTTTTTACCACAGGAGCTGACTGAGTTGATTTGGTTACGATCCATTAACCCGTTTCGGCACCAGGGGTCAGTGAAGTTTTGCAATTTACTTAGTTGTCGCACTTAAACTGTTTGACCAATTGAGTTAAAAATTTATCAAAGTGTAGCTCTTTACAACAGCAGCTTACTGAGTTGATTTGGTTACGATCCATTAACCCATTTCGGCACCAGAACTCAATGAAGTTTCTCAATTTATTTGTTGTCGCGCTTAAACGGTTTTGCCAAATGAATTGAAAATTTACAAAAGTGTAGCTCTTTACCACAGGAGCTCACTGAGATGATTTCGTTACGATCCATTAATCCGTTTCAGCACCAGGACTCAATGAATTTTTTTAATTTCTTTGTTGTCGCGCTTAAAAGGTTTTTCCAATTGAATTGAAAATTTACAAAAGTGTATCTCTTTACTACAGAAGCTCACTGAGGTGATTTTTTTTACAATCCATTAACCCGTTTCGGCACCAGGGGTCAATAACATTTTTTAATTTCTTTGCTGTCGCACTTGAACGGTTTTACCAATTGAGTTGAAAATTTACAAAAGTGTAGGTCTTTATAACAAAAGCTTTCTGAGTTGATTTGGTTACGATACATTAACCCATCATGCTTCAGGCCATGAAATTCTCATTTTTTGTTGTTGTGCTTAAACGATTTGCCCAATTGAAAATTTGCACAAGTATTGTACTTTGGCACACAAACTCATTCAATAAATTTTGTTGTGATACATTAACACATTTCGACACGATAGACTGTCAAAAAAAAAATTTTGTTTCTAATTTCTGTCTAATTTGGCAGGATGAATTTATGGTTCTAATGTTAACCAATTTGCGCACGAGCACTTATTAATAATATAATTTTGTGTATTGTTATTATTATTAAAAAGATATTTCCAACATTCTTTACTGTTATCTATACTGTTTCTAATATTCCATAAAAACCTTTCAATGCAAATTTCTAATATAGAACAGTAATTAAAGTAACCTTATTAAGTATCTTAAGAATACTGTGTTTAAGTCCTAACAACATAACATTTTCGGCCGTTGTTTAAAAACAGAAACAATCTCCTACATTAGACAATCATCATGTCATCATTCAGAAATGCATTACTTACATGTGGTCCTTACATGTGGTCTACCTATATAAGATGCATGTGTATAACATGTTTCCCATAAAATATTGAAATATGTGCATATAGTATATATAATATCCGTATATTTAAAAATACTATAAACTTTATCAATTAAATTAGAAAACATATTCACATTTCTGTACATCATTTAATCAAAAATGAGTACATACATATTTAAAGAACAGAAAACCTTACATTCTTATCCATATAGAATTTTTACACATATTTTTAGCCAATCAATTTGGAAACATAATTAGAAAAACTAAACGTAAAAAAATTCTGGTTGATTTATAAAGGTAAAAAACAATCATGTATTTTTTATATTGAAAATATGTTAAACAGAACCTGAAATGTACGCATTTAAAAAGAAGTTTTTTCAAAATTTGAAGAGCTGTCGGTGCTGTAGGATCTCCAACGGTGAGGGTACATAAAAAAGTTGTTCTACAACATTACTCTTTTAAGAGACCTATGCATAGTTAATATTTCATTGCTCTTTATTAAACAGTATATAAGTTTTAACACACGGAGGGACAGAGCGAACTTAATAACAAATTTTTCAAAATGTGCTTAAAATGATAATTCACCAAAACATGAAGTGACATTACTTACGAAAAAATGTACTACATTATGGTCATAATTGAAATGCGATTTTATGTCTCGGTATTAAAGAATATATTGTGGAAATTCACTTCGCCGTAATTGTGTACTCAATAGATTATTGATTCCTTTAAAAAATTTTTGTAGAAGAATTGTCTCTAATTCTTGGTTCTGTTTATTCAATTTAACTAAATCTAATAAAAAATAGAATATAAACTACCAGCATCTGTAAATGCATAGTAATAAGTTAACTATATTAATTAAACTATATTAACGCAGAAACAAAAGTTAATAATTTTTATTTCATAAAGCCAATAAAATACTCCGGACAACGCCGGGTACTCTGCTAGTATCTAATAAATAAGGAAGAAATTCTGTTTGTTTGTTTGTTTGTTTGTTTGTGCCCTTTTCACGTAAAAACCACCAGTCCGATTGCAACCAAATTTTGCAGGAACATTCCTACGACCGCGGAAAGTGTTATAGGCTATATCGCATTTCGGTTCATTAACCCATTGCGGCCCGAGAGCCATTTAAAGCCGTTTCGTTTTTTCGTTATCCTGCCTAAACGGTTTAATCGATTGAGTTGAAAATTTGGACAAATATTCTTCTTATCATTGGACGGGTACCAAAGAAATTTGGATTCAATATGTTACCCGGATTCGGCCCGGCGGGCTTCCAAAAAAATTTTTGTTTCCGATTTATGTCCAATTTTGTATGGTGGTTTTATGGTCTTAAAAAAAGCCTGTGACAAATTTTTATGAAGATCCGGTAACCCGTTTGGGCACGAGAGCCGAACGAAGTTCATTAAATGTTGTTGTTGTCCTGCTTAAACGGTTCAATCAATTGATTTGAAAACTTGCAAAACTGTTGCTCTGTAGCCTAAAAGTCCACTAAGTTAATTTGGTTATGACCCATTAACCCGTTTCGGCACCAGGTCTCAATGAAGTTTTTTAATTTCTTTGTTGTCGCGCCTAAACGGCTTGACTAATTTAGTTGAAAATTTACAGAAGTGTGACTCTTTACCATGAAATCTCACTAAGTTGATTTGGTTATGATTCATTAATCCGTTTCGGCACCAGAGCTCAATGAAATTTTTTAATTTCTTTATTGTTGCGCCTAAACGGCTTGACTAATTTAGTTGAAAATTTACAGAAGTGTAGCTCTTTACCACAGAAGCTCACTGAGTTGATTTGGTTAAGATCCATTAACCCATTTCGGCAGCAGGGTTCAATGAAATTTTTTAATTTTTTTGTTGTCGCGCCTAAACGGCTTGACTAATTTAGTTGAAAATTTACAGAAGTGTAGCTCTTTACCACAAAAGCTCAATGGGTTGATTTGGTTAAGATCCATTAACCCATTTCAGTAGCAGGGTTCAACGAAATTTTTTAATATCTTTATTGTCGCACCTAAACAGCTTGACTAATTTAGTTGAAAATTTACAGAAGTGTAACTCTTTATCACAGAAACTCACTAAGTTGATTTGGTTATGATTCATTAATCCGTTTCGGCACCAGAGCTCAATGAAGTTTTTTAATTTCTTTGTTGTCGCACCTAAACGGCTTGACTAATTTAGTTGAAAATTTACAAAAGTGTAGCTCTTTACCACAAAAGCTCACTGAGTTGATTTGGTTACGACCCATTAACCCGTTTCGGCACCAGGACTCAATAAAGTTTTTTAATTTCTTTGTTGTCGCGCTTAAGTGGTTCGACCAATTGAGTTGAAAATTTACAAAAGTCCTGTGACCAATTTTTCTTAAGTTTTGTTAGTCCATTTCGAGTGTCTAAAGTCTAAACTATTATTTTTTCAATACCTAATTTTTGGTAAGTATTGAGTGGTTAATTTTTTGAAATGTTATTATTATTAAAGATATTTTCAAAATTCTTTACTTTTATCTATGTACATTTTTTTGTTATTTCATAAAGAGCTTTCAATGTAAATTTCTAAAATCTAATAGTGATCAAAATAACCAAATTAAGTAGGTACCTATCTTAAGAATAATGCTTTTGAGCTTTAATAACATAACATTTTGGGCAGTTATTAAAATACTGCAATATAATCTCCTCTCATAAGATTATTAAATTATCATCATATCCATCAGTCAATAATGCAATTTAAACATGAGGTATACTTATGTGGTATGTGTATAATGTATTTCAGAAAAAATATCATTAATATAAGTGCATAGGTACTATATCTATAATCTAACGTATATTATTCTCCATTCAACACAGTATATCTATTTAATCAAAAATCAGTACATATTACACACATATTTAAAGAACAGAAAAGCTTATAGCTGTTGTTACAACTACATAGTTTTAGTCTTATTTAATATCGATTTCAAAGCATTAATATGTATTACTAAAGTGAAAGTAAAAAAATAATCACTGTATTACGCAGATTATCATTGATTATCATTGATAATATTAATTTATCAATGAAAAAAATAATAAAAAATTTGCCTAGGTATTAAAACCACAATAGAATAATATGTATGTAATTACTCATTATGAATCTGTAAAATCAAATAAAATATTCCAATTACATTATTTTCTTAATCTTTATTTTTTAGGAATCTATTTTGCAAACTTTATTTTTGATATTAATTTTTATTATTCAAATAATCAGAATCAAAGTATATGTATCTATTATGAAAAATTAGTACCTATTATGTAAAACATTTTATCAAAAAAGCTAAACGAAAAAACTGCTAAACCAAAATTTTTATTAAAAAAAAAGAAAAACAAAACAATTTTTAAATTAAACAGCCAAAATGAATAAGGCCTGCATTTTTTTTGGCTTCACTTATAATATTACTTATCTGCTTTTTTCTTTTTTGTTTTTTTATTATTTTGTTTCTTTTCTTTCTTGACCTTCTTCTATAAAATAAATTCGTAAGAATTAGATTCTTGCTTTTGCTTTTTTTTATTTCTCAGTTAGAAAAATAATAAAACTGTACTGTTTGTATTTATATGTAGTATATGTATATTTAATCAAAATTATTAATAACGTCATATTATGTATAGGAAACTATCTTTCTTAATTTGAATTGGCTTTAAGTTTCTAATTTTTGTACATTAGATGTTATTTGATTTTGATGAATCATTTTTAAATATTTAAGCCAATTTTTTTTTTTTGCTAAAACTCAAAATTAACCAAAAAAGTTTTCAAAATATTATAGAATTAAAACTACCAATATCTATTAAAGTTATATTAAATATATAACCCAACAATTATAGGACATCGTTCACCTATTTTAGAATAAAACTATGAAAAATAATTAATACTTCTTATATTGAATGGTTATTGGTTTTAACTCCAATTTTTATTAGTATAATATTAGTACATAACGTACTAATTCATGTTGATATTCGAACCATAATTTTTTTTTGGAACTGAAACTTAACTAAAATTATTTCGAAAATGTATTCAAAACCTAAATAGAAATATTATAACACAAAAGTTTTCTTAAAAAAAAAAAAAAAAAAAACTCTTTTTAAAATAACGAATGATGCTTAAATTATTTTTTTCTCTGGCTTTTTTGGATTTCCTTTTTTGTGCGTTTTTTATGTCTTACATACATAAGTATATTATCAGTCAATAATGCATTATTAAACATGTGGTTTACATTATATTATATTATGTTGTAGGTGTACAATGTATTTTTGAAAAAATATCATTAAAATATGTAGGTACATATGTAGGTACTATATGTCTATATCTACATATAAAGTAACATATTATATTCACCTTTCAGTACAGTATTAATCAAAAATCTGTCCATACATATTTAAAGAACAGAAAAGCTTACACTTCTTACACACATTTTTAGTCTTATTCAATATCCATTTGAAACCATAATTATGTATTAGAAAAATGTAAGATATCATTGATTATCATTGATATTAATAATTTACCAATGAAAAACATAATAAGAAATTTACCTAGGTAATAAAACCATAATATAACAATATGTACGAGTATGTAATTACTCATTATCAATCTGTAAAATCAAAGAAAAAATTCCTATTACATTATTATGTATTTATGTATGTACTTCTTAATTTTTATATTTTTAAAAATCTATTTTGCAAGCTTTATTTTTGATATTCAATTTTATTATTCAAATAAGTATGTAATCAGAATTCAAAATACATGTATCTATTATCAAAAATTAGTACCTCTTATGTAAAACATTTTATCAAAAAAGCTAAACGGAGAAACTCCTAAACCAAAATTTTTATTAAAAAAAAAAAGAAAAACAAAACAATTTTTAAATTAAACAGTCAAAATAAATGACGCTTGCATTTTTTGACTTCACTTATTAGATTTTATCTATTTTTTTCTTTTTCATATTATGTATTTGTTTTTTTTTGCGTGACCTTTTAATCTTCTATAAAATAAATTTTTAAAAATTACACTCCTGCTTTAGCTTTTTTTTTATTTCTCAATTATTAGAAAAATAATGAAACTGTACTGTTTGTATTTATACATGTACATTCATTTAACCAAAATTATTAATAACGCCATATGTACAGAGAATTATCTTTCTTAATTTGAATGATTATTATAGTTTATGATTATAATTTCTAATTTTTGTACATTAGATGTTATTTCATTTTGATTGAATCATTAAAATATTTAAACGTAATTTTTTTTTGTTAAAACTCAAAATTAACCAACATTTTATATTATAGTTTTATAGTTTAGTTATAAAACTACAACTGTTAATATCATATTTTTAATATATACCGAAGAATTATAGGACATCGTTCACCTGTTTTAGAATAAAACTATGAATAATTAATACTTCCTATATTGAATGGTTATTGGTTTTAACTTCAATTTTTATTAGTATAATAACATAACGTACTAATTCATATAGAAATTCGAACCATAATTTTTTTTTGGAACTCAAAATTAACTAAAATTTTTTCCAAAATGTATTCAAAACCTAAATAGAAATATTATAACACAAAAGTTTTCTTAAAAAAAAAAAAAAAAAAAAAAAAAAAAAACTCTTTTTAAAATAACGAATGATGCTTGCATTTTTCTCTGTGCATTCTCTTTTTTTATGCGTTTTTTATGTCGCTTTCATTTCGTTTACTTCTCAATCTAGGTGTAGGTAAGTATTTGTAATATTTTGAATTAGACAAATAGAAACTTTTGTGACCTTTTGTGAGAAGGTGTGAAATTTGTGTTAAATTAAATTTAAAACAAGTTTTGATACCAAATTAATAAAAAACAAATTATAACCATAATATTATAATTAGAAAATTTATATACCTATACATTGTATTATTAATACAAAATTTATATATATACATATACATTTACATATATACAAATTAAATTTATATGTATATTTATTATATATATATATATATATTTTTTATACATATATATATATACATATGTAATAACGACATTATAATATATATACATATATATTTTTTTTTTGTGTTACTTACATAATATATCTTTTTTGTGGACAATTTTTTAATTGTAAATTTTTAATTTTTCTTTTGTATTGAATTTTTTTTTATTTATTTTATTTTAATTTTGCTTTTATTTTTTGTTCTTTTGCATTTTTTTTATATGTAGTTTTTTTGTGGACAATTTTCATTTCAATAATTAGAAATAGCTGGGATCGGATACAGCACACCAAGAAGGTATGTAAGTCAAAATTTCTTAAATAAATTTTGGAAATTTGTAAATTTTACGTAAATTTGTTTACTATTAAATTTTTTTCTTCAAATTTTAATAGTTAAATTTTTATTTATACATTATAAATTTAAATAACATTTTATATTTTTTAAATTATTTTACTGAATTTTAATAGTTAAATTTTTATTTATACATTATAAATTTAAGTAACATTTTATATTTTTTAAATTATTTTACTGAATTTTGTTTTATTTTTTCGTTTTACAAATTTTTGGTGTTTTTCTTATATGTATATATAAGTATACCTAATATATTTTTTATAAAATATTATTGAAGTAGTTTTTTATTAAGTTTTTTTTAATAACATTTTTAAATTTGAATTTAACACATAATTCTAAGAAACGAACATTAATCCGTAATTTTAAAAAATAATATTTTAAACAAAATTTTCTGAAAATGCCTCGAAGACGGAAATCTAATTTGAACAAAACAACGTCACGAAGTAGAAAAATCACCGTAACTCGCGGAGCGGAAACACCAAATCGAAGACAAAAACGATTAGCAGAACAACGATTGCGTCAAGAAAGGTTACGAGAAATCGCAACAATAGAGCAGATCATTGCAAGAAGAGAAATCCAGCGTATTAGACAAGCAGAATTAAGAGAAACAGAAACATTGGAGAGGCGAAGACAAAGAAAGGCAGCGCAACGAAGACGCCAACGACTTTTAAGAGAAATTGAAACGGTTGAAAAAGGAAGATTAAGAAGGGAAGTGCAACAGGAACGTCAAAGGAATTTAAGAAGAACTGAAACAGTCAAACGCAGAAGACCAAGGAGAAAAGAGCAACGACGACGTCAACAAGTTTTAAGAGAATTTGAAATGGTTGAAGAAGGAATATTAAGGAGAGAAGACCAACGGGGACGTCAACAAGTTTTAAGAGAAGTTGAAACGGCTGAAGAAGCAAGATTAAGGCGAGAAGAGCAACGAGGACGTCAACAAGTTTTAAGAGAAGTTGAAACGGTTGAAGAAGGAACATTAAGGAGAGAAAACCAACGAGGACGTTAACAAGTTTTAAGAGAAGCTGAAACGGTTGAAGAAGGAAGATTAAGGAGAGAAGACCAACGAGGACGTCAACAAGTTTTAAGAGAAGCTGAAACGGTTGAAGAAGGAAGATTAAGGAGAGAAAACCAAAGAGGACGTCAACAAGTTTTAAGAGAAAAAGAAACAGAGGAGGAAAGAAGAAACAGATTAAAGAACGATAGTAGGCGCATTGTAGGTTATAGAGTAAGAAAATGGCAAATTTTAGAAAATAGGGTCTTTAATTACAACCCTGTAGATAACTACGACTCTTATAATATTTTGAATATAGGCCGAATGGACAATGTTTGCACACATTGTTGTGCACTTAAGTGGGTAGGTGAAACAGCTGCTATGTGCTGTTTAAAAGGAAGGGTTCGGTTAACACCTCTCCAAAATCCCCCTCGACCACTTTTCTCATTAATGTCGGGAACCACAAATCTAAAGAATTCTTAAAAAATATCAGAAAATATAACTCTTGCTGTTTGAAAATATAACTCCAAATGACTTCTTTCGGTGCGACAAATCAATTTTTTGGACAAGGCTTCATGCCAACATTTAAAGTACAGGGTCAAATTTATCATAAAATTGGTTGTTTACTTCCAATCGCTAATACACAACCACGATTTCTTCAAATATATTTTACGGGGAACGCGCAGCAAGAGGTTCAACATCGGTGTAGTATAGTTTCCGGTACCAGAAGAGATATTGTAGAGCAACTACAAGAAATGTTTCACAGACACAACAATTACGTGAATATTTTTAAGAGTGCTTTACAAAGAATGCCTTCTGACGACTATAGAATTGTTATTCGAGCTGACAGAAGGCCTGCTGGACAACACGAACGACGTTTTAACAAACCTTTGACAGACGAAATCGCGATTGTAATTGCAGGAAACGAATTTGAAAAAAGAGATATTGGGTTAGAGAAACACAATAATGACCTTCAGAGAGTGGCTGAAACTCATCGGTCTTATGACGCACTGCAATATCCACTAATTCTTTGGGGAGGTGAAGAGGAGGTTACCACTTCAATATTTCACAAGTCAACCCTATAACTAACATACCAACTACCAATAAAAAAGTATCCGCAATGAATTTTTATGCGCATTGAATTATGCTGCGAGAGGAGAATTTTAATCAAATTCTCAAATGCAGACAACTATTTCACCAGTTTATAGTAGATATGTATAATAACTGAGCGTCTTATTTATATACGCTGCAATCAAAAACAACTTAGGGTTGACGAATATATTCATTTAAGAGACTCTTTGGCCCATGACAGTAACGCACATGACTTGGGCCAATTGGTTATTCTTCCCTCTTCCTTCAATGGGAGTCCGCTGCATATGCAAGAGTATACCCAAGATGCAATGACGTACGTTCGCAATTACGGTCGGCCGGATTTGTTCATAACGTTTATGTGCAATCCGAAATGGGAAGAAATCCAGAGAGAACTGCTGCCTGGACAAACGCATTATGATCGGCATGACTTGACGGCGAGGGTATTTAGGCAAAAATTGATTACATTTATGGATACAATTGTGAAAGGTCGCGTTTTTGGGGAAACGAGATGTTGGATGTATACCGCCGAATGGCAAAAAAGAGGATTACCGCATGCGCATCCTTTATTATGGTTAAGACAGAAAATTAGGCCTAATCAAATTGACGAAATAATTTGTGCGGAAATACCAAATCCTGAGTTAGACTCTCTCTTAAATGATTTAGTGCTTAAACATATGATCCATGGACCCTGTGGGAATCTTAGCCCTAATTCTCCATGTATGAAGGAAGGCACATGTACGAAACGCTATCCGCGAAAGGTTCTTGACCAAACTCAAACCGGAAGAGATGGCTACCCTCTCTACAGAAGACGTAAGACAGAAGACGGCGACAAACAGCTGTAATTAAAGTTAACGGACCTTCTTCTCGAAAAATTGATTTTGAAGTTGACAATAGGTGGGTTGTCCCTTTCTGTCCTTTGTTAACTAAAATATTTAAGGCCCATATTAATGTAGAGTCTTGCAATTCCGTAAAATTGATAAAATATGTCTGTAAGTATATTAATAAAGGTAGCGATATGGCAGTATGGGGAGATCCGATCCATACCTTTGAAGGTATGTTTCGAGGTGTTACAAACGGAGAAGTAATTTTATTATACCCGATCCTATCGTACGGGTATAAATATTCTGTTGACTAGTTCTTTTTTCATAACTAAAAACCCATGTTCTTTTGAAATGATAATTAAGACAATGTAGAGTTTAAAAGCTAATATAAAAATAATAGAAAGTTTTTTATAATATTGGATGGAAAAAAAACAAATAAAAGTAACTTATTTTATTTATAAACATAATTTAAATGCATTTTTTTCTTTTTTTATTTATTATGCAAAATTATTACTTATAAACTTTTTATAAATATGATCAAAAGGCTTTTAAAGCATAAAGAATGAGTAAAAAAAATTGATGTCTTTGATATTTTAAATTAGTGAAATGATCTAATATTTTATTTAAAGTGCTGAATATTCTAAATTAGACTAAACATATGAAAATTTTAAAGTTGAAAAAAAAGTTTAAAGTTTGGTTTAAATACCAATTTTTTATTATTAAAATTTAAACTTGATTTAATATTTATCTGAAAAATATTTTAAAAAAGTTTTTAAAACTTGATTTGAACACATAATGAATACAAAATAATTTTTAAATGGAACGTTTTGTTATTCTCGTAATACAATGTAAATTAGATTTTATTTAAATATGTTTTTACTTTAATAAAAGCTTTGCGTTAACGGTTGAAATTATATTGTTAATAATATAAGCTATGATTATGAAATACAAATTGAAAACATGATCAAGTTCAAGTTAAAAGTAAACAAAAAGAAGTAAATGTAACAGTAAGTCGATCAGCTGCTTGAACTTCTTCCCTTTTCTTTCTTATTCAACTCGAATTTCAGGAACGTAAAAGAGGCATCCTCTTGGGATATGTTTGACACCTTTGTAAAGAATTTTAAGTTTCTATCTTTATTAATTTCGAAGATTGTTAGTCCTTGGGAGGTGTATGTCAGGTACCCGAATTGCCGCTCCAAATCATAGAATCGATCTCAGGAACATAAAGAAAACATGCCAGAACACCATTGTACTAAATTTAAAGGTTGTACTTTTGTTGGTTTTGGAGATATGCTCGTCCAAAAGTTTCCAAAATACGAACCCATGGTTCAAATTCCTTCAAATGTCAGTTTCCAATTTTACAGAAACGGAAACATAACAGAACACCTTTGTACTAAAAATAAAAGTTCTATCTTTGTTGGTTGTGAATATATACTCGTTTGCAGTGGGGCTCGTCCGGAAGCTTCCAAGATTTGAAACCATGGACCAAATCCTCACAAATTTCAGAAACATAAATCAAACATGAAGGAACACCATTCTGCCTAATTTAAAGGTTATATCGTTGTTGCTTTTGGAGATAATATCATTTGCTCTGAGGCTCGTTCGGAAGCTTCCAAAATCCGAGCCCAAGGACCAAAACCTCTCAAATTTCAGAGACTTAAATAAAACATGAAAGAACACCATTCTGCCAAATTTAAAGGTTATATCTTTATTGGTTTTGGAGATAATCTCATTTGCTCTGGTGCTCGTTCGGAAGCTTTCAAAATCCAAACCCATGGACCAAATCCTCTTAAATTTACGAGACATAAATCAAACGGGAAGGAACATCATTGTTCAAAATTTAAAGGTTCTATCTTTGTTGATTTTGGAGATAATCTCGTTTGCTGTGGGGCTTGTTCGGAAGCTTCCAAAATCCGAACCCATGGACCAAATCCTCTCAAATTTTAGAGACTTAAATAGAACATGAAAGAACACCACTCTGTCAAATTTGAAGGTTATATCTTTATTGGTTTTGGAGATAATGTCATTTGCTCTGGTGCTCGTTCGGAAGCTTCCAAAATCTAAACCCATGGACCAAATCCCCTTAAATTTCAGAGACATTCGAACCGGAAGGAACATCATTGTACAAAAATTAAAGATTCTATCTTTGTTGGTTTTGGAGATAATCTCGTTTGCTCCGGAAACATTCGGAAGCTTCCAGAATCGGAACCCATGGACCGATTTTGTCCAGATTCGAACTTAGCTTTCCTTTCGTAATTAGTAACCTACTATATAAATTGCATCAAGATAGCTTTATTAGTTTTTGAGTTATCATGCGAACGGAAGGACGGACGGACATCGATAAATCGACTCAGGAGGTGATCCTGATTCAGAATATATATACATGTCCATATCTAACTCGCTTCCCTTTGGTGGTTACAAACACCATACCAAAGTTAATATACCCTATACTTTAGGTGTAGGGTATAAAAATGGAAAAAAATCTTGGGTTTAGAAAGTTGTTTTTAATATCAAATAACAGAATTGTATTTTTTACTAAAAGTTTATAAATTTTTACTCTTTAAATAATATCTCGTTTATTTATCCATGAATCATGTTTTTTACCAAGCCAAGCCACCTAACCAAAACTTGATTTCCTTTTTTCTTATTATTTTTTCTACAAAGTAAATATTAGGAAATTTAACAGATGTAAGTTCAGGTTCATAAAAACTGCCTTTTATTTGTTTTTGTGTGTAATCGAGTAAATTGTATGTTATTGGATCAGTTCTTTTTATTTTTGCTATGGTATATATTTCTGTTGACCAATTAGGTTGATAACCTTTTGCAAATATACTTTTAAATTTACTTATACGAACAAAATCTCCAACTTTGTATTTTGCTTTTAGGAATACTTTTAATTTATTGTATACAGTTTTTAATAATAATTTCTAATTTTTTTTTGTAACATTTTTAGGTGGAAGTTTAATTATATGATGGTATGTTGAGTTATATTTTTCTATTAGCGATGGTAGAATAGTTAACCATTTATATGTGCCTTGTGAACTAAATTGTTTCCACATCGTGTTTTTTAGCGTACGATTGAAACGTTCTACAATTGATGCTTTTAGTTCTGAATATGTATGATAATGGTTAATTTTATTTTTCCTCATTAGATTTTGAAATTTTTTGTTGAAAAATTCCATACCTTAATCAGATTGTAAATTTTTTGATTTTTTACCAGCCCGCTTAAAAATATTTTTTATTATATATTTCATTATAACCTAATCATTGCATATTTATAACGTAATATCTCATATGACGATATTAGGTTATAAATATTGAAATCCCCATACAACATATAAAGGACTAAAAGGGCTCCTTTGAAACCAAAAATATGTAATTTCAGATTTTTGTGTATGGTTTCACACCAAACTCTATCAAATGCATTTTGCAGCTAGTCTCTAGCACATCTAGAAGTGCTTCATCTTTTTGATACGAAATGAGTGAGTGGTTTCATGCATTTGTTAGGAACAGCTTTATTCTTATAAATAAGGAAGAAATTCTGTTTGTTTGTTTGTTTGTTTGTGCCCTTTTCACGTAAAAACCACCAGTCCGATTGCAACCAAATTTTGCAGGAACATTTCTACGACCCGTGTTATAGGCTATACGGTGTTATAGGCATTTCTACGGAAAGTGTTATAGGCTATACGGTGTTTTGGTTCATTAACTCATTGCGGCCCGAGAGCCATTTAAAGCTTTTTCGTTTTTTCGTTGTCCTGCCTAAACGGTTCGATCGATTGAGTTGAAAATTTGTACAAATGTTCTTCTTAGCTTTGGACGGGTGAAAAAGTATCCGAAGAAATTTGGATACCATATGTTACCCGGATCCGACCCGGCGGGCTTCCAAAAAAATTTTGTTTCCGATTTATTTCCAATTTTGTATGGTGGTTTTATGGTTCGAAAAAAAGCCTACGACAAATTTTTATGAAGTTTCGTTAACCCGTTTGGGCAGGAGTGCCGAACGAAGTTCATTCAATTTTTCTGTTGTCCTGCTTAAACGGTTTGACCAATTAAGTTGAAAATTTACAAAAGTGTATCTCTTTACTACAGAAGCTCACTGAGGTGATTTTTTTTACAATCCATTAACCCGTTTCGGCACCAGGGCTCAATAACATTTTTTAATTTCTTTGCTGTCGAACTTGAACGGTTTTACCAATTGAGTTGAAAATTTACAAAAGTGTAGGTCTTTATAACAAAAACTTTCTGAGTTGATTTGGTTACGATACATTAACCCATCATGCTTCAGGCCATGAAATTCTCATTTTTTGTTGTTGTGCTTAAACGATTTGCAAAATTGAAAATTTGCACAAGTATTGTACTTTGGCACACAAACTCATTCAATAAATTTTGTTGTGATACATTAACACATTTCGACACGATAGACTGTCAAAAAAAAAATTTTGTTTCTAATTTCTGTCTAATTTGGCAGGGTGAATTTATGGTTCTAATGTTAACCAATTTGCGCACGAGCACTTATTAATAATATAATTTTGTGTATTGTTATTATTATTAAAAAGATATTTCCAACATTCTTTACTGTTATCTATACTGTTTCTAATATTCCATAAAAACCTTTCAATGCAAATTTCTAATATAGAACAGTAATTAAAGTAACCTTATTAAGTATCTTAAGAATACTGTGTTTAAGTCTTAACAACATAACATTTTCGGCCGTTGTTTAAAAACAGAAACAATCTCCTACATTAGACAATCATCATGTCATCATTCAGAAATGCATTACTTACATGTGGTCTACCTATATAAGATGCATGTGTATAACATGTTTCCCATAAAATATTGAAATATGTGCATATAGTATGTATAATATCCGTATATTGAAAAATACTATAAACTTTATCAATTAAATTAGAAAACATATTCACATTTCTGTACATCATTTAATCAAAAATGAGTACATACATATTTAAAGAACAGAAAACCTTACATTCTTATCCATATAGAATTTTTACACATATTTTTAGCCAATCAATTTGGAAACATAATTAAAAAAACTAAACGGAAAAAAATTCTGGTTGATTTATAAAGGTAAAAAACAATCATGTATTTTTTATATTGAAAATATGTTAAACAGAACCTGAAATGTATGCATTTAAAAAGAAGTTTTTTCAAAATTTGAAGAGCTGTCGGTGCTGTAGGATCTCCAACGGTGTGGGTACATAAAAAGTTGTTCTACAACATTACACTTTTAAGAGACCTATGCATAGTTAATATTTCATTGCTCTTTATTAAACAGTATATAAGTTTTAACACACGGAGGGACAGAGCGAACTTAATAACAAATTTTTCAAAATGTGCTTAAAATGATAATTCACCAAAACATGAAGTGACATTACTTACGAAAAAATGTACTACATTATGGTCATAATTGAAATGCGATTTTATGTCTCGGTATTAAAGAATATATTGTGGAAATTCACTTCGCCGTAATTGTGTACTCAATAGATTATTGATTCCTTTAAAAAATTTTTGTAGAAGAATTGTCTCTAATTCTTGGCTCTGTTTATTCAATTTAACTAAATCTAATAAAAAATAGAATATAAACTACCAGCATCTGTAAATGCATAGTAATAAGTTAACTATATTAATTAAACTATATTAACGCAGAAACAAAAGTTAATAATTTTTATTTCATAAAGCCAATAAAATACTCCGGGTAACGCCGGGTACTCTGCTAGTATCTAATAAATAAGGAAAAAATTCTGTTTGTTTGTTTGTTTGTTTGTTTGTGCCCTTTTCACGTAAAAACCACCAGTCCGATTGCAACCAAATTTTGAAGGAACGTTCCTACGACCGCGGAAAGTGTTATAGGCTATATCGCGTTTCGGTTCATTAACCCATTGCGGCCCGAGAGCCATTTAAAGCCGTTTCGTTTTTTCGTTATCCTGCCTAAACGGTTTGATCGATTGAGTTGAAAATTTGGACAAATATTCTTCTTATCATTGGACGGATACCGAAGAAATTTGGATTCAATATGTTACCCGGATTCGGCCCGGCGGGCTTCCAAAAAAATTTTTGTTTCCGATTTATATCCAATTTTGTATGGTGGTTTTATGGTCTTAAAAAAAGCCTGTGACAAATTTTTATGAAGATCCGGTAACCCGTTTGGGCACGAAAGCCGAACGAAGTTCATTAAATGTTGTTGTTGTCCTGCTTAAACGGTTCAGTCAATTGATTTGAAAACTTGCAAAACTGTTGCTCTGTAGCCTAAAAGTCCACTAAGTTAATTTGGTTATGACCCATTACCCCGTTTCGGCACCAGGTCTCAATGAAGTTTTTTAATTTCTTTGTTGTCGCGCCTAAACGGCTTGACTAATTTAGTTGAAAATTTACAGAAGTGTGACTCTTTACCATGGAATCTCACTAAGTTGATTTGGTTATGATTCATTAATCCGTTTCGGCACCAGAGCTCAATGAAATTTTTTAATTTCTTTATTGTTGCGCCTAAACGGCTTGACTAATTTAGTTGAAAATTTACAGAAGTGTAGCTCTTTACCACAGAAGCTCACTGAGTTGATTTGGTTAATATCCATTAACCCATTTCGGCAGCAGGGTTCAATGAAATTTTTTAATTTTTTTGTTGTCGCGCCTAAACGGCTTGACTAATTTAGTTGCAAATTTACAGAAGTGTAGCTCTTTACCACAGAAACTCACTAAGTTGATTTGGTTAAGATCCATTAACCCGTTTTGGCACCAGAGCTCAATGAAGTTTTTTAATTTCTTTGTTGTCGCACCTAAACGGCTTGACTAATTTAGTTGCAAATTTACAAAAGTGTAACTCTTTATCACAGAAACTTACTAAGTTGATTTGGTTATGATTCATTAATCCGTTTTGGCACCAGAGCTCAATGAAGTTTTTTAATTTCTTTGTTGTCGCACCTAAACGGCTTGACTAATTTAGTTGAAAATTTACAAAAGTGTAGCTCTTTACCACAAAAGCTCACTGAGTTGATTTGGTTACGACCCATTAACCCGTTTCGGCACCAGGACTCAATAAAGTTTTTTAATTTCTTTGTTGTCGCGCTTAAGTGGTTCGACCAATTGAGTTGAAAATTTACAAAAGTCCTGCGACCAATTTTTCTTAAGTTTTGTTAGTCCATTTCGAGTGTCTAAAGTCTAAACTATTATTTTTTCAATACCTAATTTTTGGTAAGTATTGAGTGGTTAATTTTTTGAAATGTTATTATTATTAAAGATATTTTCAAAATTCTTTACTTTTATCTATGTATATTTTTTTGTTATTTCATAAAAAGCTTTCAATGTAAATTTCTAAAATGTAATAGTGATCAAAATAACCTAATTAAGTAGGTACCTATCTTAAGAATAATGCTTTTGAGCTTTAATAACATAACATTTTGGGCAGTTATTAAAAAACTGCAATATAATCTCCTCTCATAAGATTATTAAATTATCATCATATCCATCAGTCAATAATGCAATTTAAACATGAGGTATACTTATGTGGTATGTGTATAATATATTTCAGAAAAAATATCATTAATATAAGTGCATAGGTACTATATCTATAATCTAACGTATATTATTCTCCATTCAATACAGTATACCTATTTAATCAAAAATCAGTACATATTACACACATATTTAAAGAACAGAAAAGCTTATAGCTGTTGTTACAACTACATAGTTTTAGTCTTATTTAATATCCATTTCAAAGCATTAATATGTATTACTAAAGTGAAAGTAAAAAAATAATCACTGTATTACGCAGATTATCATTGATTATCATTGATAATATTAATTTATCAATGAAAAAAATAATAAAAAATTTGCCTAGGTATTAAAACCACAATAGAATAATATGTATGTAATTACTCATTATGAATCTGTAAAATCAAATAAAAAATTCCAATTACATTATTTTCTTAATCTTTATTTTTTAGAAATCTATTTTGCAAACTTTATTTTTCATATTAATTTTTATTATTCAAATAATCAGAATCAAAGTATATGTATCTATTATGAAAAATTAGTACCTATTATGTAAAACATTTTATCAAAAAAGCTAAACGAAAAAACTCCTAAACCAAAATTTTTATTAAAAAAAAAGAAAAACAAAACAATTTTTAAATTAAACAGCCAAAATGAATAAGGCCTGCATTTTTTTTGGCTTCACTTATAATATTTAATCTGCTTTTTTCTTTTTTGTTTTCTTATTATTTTGTTTTTTTTCTTTCTTGACCTTCTTCTATAAAATAAATTCGTAAGAATTAGATTCTTGCTTTTGCTTTTTTTTATTTCTCAGTTAGAAAAATAATAAAACTGTACTGTTTGTATTTATATGTAGTATATGTATATTTAACCAAAATTATTAATAACGTCATATTATGTATAGGAAACTATCTTTCTTAATTTGAATTGGCTTTAAGTTTCTAATTTTTGTACATTAGATGTTATTTGATTTTGATGAATCATTTTTAAATATTTAAGCCAATTTTTTTTTTTTGCTAAAACTCAAAATTAACCAAAAAATTTTTCAAAATATTATAGAATTAAAACTACCAATATCTATTAAAGTTATATTAAATATATAACCCAACAATTATAGGACATCGTTCACCTATTTTAGAATAAAACTATGAAAAATAATTAATACTTCTTATATTGAATGGTTATTGGTTTTGACTCCAATTTTTATTAGTATAATATTAGTACATAACGTACTAATTCATGTTGATATTCGAACCATAATTTTTTTTTTGGAACTGAAACTTAACTAAAATTATTTCCAAAATGTATTCAAAACCTAAATAGAAATATTATAACACAAAAGTTTTCTTAAAAAAAAAAAAAAAAACTCTTTTTAAAATAACGAATGATGCTTAAATTATTTTTTTCTCTGGCTTTTTTGGATTTCCTTTTTTGTGCGTTTTTTATGTCTTACATACATAAGTATATTATCAGTCAATAATGCATTATTAAACATGTGGTTTACATTATATTATATTATGTTGTAGGTGTACAATGTATTTTTGAAAAAATATCATTAAAATATGTAGGTACATATGTAGGTACTATATGTCTATATCTACATATAAAGTAACATATTATATTCACCTTTCAGTACAGTATTAATCAAAAATCTGTCCATACATATTTAAAGAACAGAAAAGCTTACACTTCTTACACACATTTTTAGTCTTATTCAATATCCATTTGAAACCATAATTATGTATTAGAAAAATGTAAGATATCATTGATTATCATTGATATTAATAATTTACCAATGAAAAACATAATAAGAAATTTACCTAGGTAATAAAACCATAA
Organism: Poecilobothrus nobilitatus; assembly: GCA_947095535.1. NCBI lineage: Eukaryota > Metazoa > Arthropoda > Insecta > Diptera > Dolichopodidae > Poecilobothrus > Poecilobothrus nobilitatus. The sequence goes on from OX352772.1 coordinate 113,913,219, forward strand.
TATAACAATATGTACGAGTATGTAATTACTCATTATCAATCTGTAAAATCAAAGAAAAAATTCCTATTACATTATTATGTATTTATGTATGTACTTCTTAATCTTTATATTTTTAAAAATCTATTTTGCAAGCTTTATTTTTGATATTCAATTTTATTATTCAAATAAGTATGTAATCAGAATTCAAAATACATGTATCTATTATCAAAAATTAGTACCTCTTATGTAAAACATTTTATCAAAAAAGCTAAACGGAGAAACTCCTAAACCAAAATTTTTATTAAAAAAAAAAAGAAAAACAAAACAATTTTTAAATTAAACAGTCAAAATAAATGACGCTTGCATTTTTTGACTTCACTTATTAGATTTTATCTATTTTTTTCTTTTTCATATTATGTATTTGTTTTTTTTTGCGTGACCTTTTAATCTTCTATAAAATAAATTTTTAAAAATTACACTCCTGCTTTAGCTTTTTTTTTTATTTCTCAATTATTAGAAAAATAATGAAACTGTACTGTTTGTATTTATACATGTACATTCATTTAACCAAAATTATTAATAACGCCATATGTACAGAGAATTATCTTTCTTAATTTGAATGATTATTATAGTTTATGATTATAATTTCTAATTTTTGTACATTAGATGTTATTTCATTTTGATTGAATCATTAAAATATTTAAACGTAATTTTTTTTTGTTAAAACTCAAAATTAACCAACATTTTATATTATAGTTTTATAGTTTAGTTATAAAACTACAACTGTTAATATCATATTTTTAATATATACCGAAGAATTATAGGACATCGTTCACCTGTTTTAGAATATAACTATGAATAATTAATACTTCCTATATTGAATGGTTATTGGTTTTAACTTCAATTTTTATTAGTATAATAACATAACGTACTAATTCATATAGAAATTCGAACCATAATTTTTTTTTGGAACTCAAAATTAACTAAAATTTTTTCCAAAATGTATTCAAAACCTAAATAGAAATATTATAACACAAAAGTTTTCTTAAAAAAAAAAAAAAAAAAAAAAAATTTTTTAAAATAACGAATGATGCTTGCATTTTTCTCTGTACATTATCTTTTTTTATGCGTTTCTTATGTCGCTTTCATTTCGTTTACTTCTCAATCTAGGTGTAGGTAAGTATTTGTAATATTTTGAATTAGACAAATAGAAACTTTTGTGACCTTTTGTGAGAAGGTGTGAAATTTGTGTTAAATTAAATTTAAAACAAGTTTTGATACCAAATTAATAAAAAACAAATTATAACCATAATATTATAATTAGAAAATTTATATACCTATACATTGTATTATTAATACAAAATTTATATATATACATATACATTTACATATATACAAATTAAATTTATATGTATATTTATTATATATATATATATATATATATATATATATATATATATATATATATATATATATACATATGTAATAACGACATTATAATATATATACATATATATTTTTTTTTTGTGTTACTTACATAATATATCTTTTTTGTGGACAATTTTTTAATTGTAAATTTTTAATTTTTCTTTTGTATTGAATTTTTTTTTATTTATTTTATTTTAATTTTGCTTTTATTTTTTGTTCTTTTGCGTTTTTTTTATATGTAGTTTTTTTGTGGACAATTTTCATTTCAATAATTAGAAATAGCTGGGATCGGATACAGCACACCAAGAAGGTATGTAAGTCAAAATTTCTTAAATAAATTTTGGAAATTTGTAAATTTTACGTAAATTTGTTTACTATTAAATTTTTTTCTTCAAATTTTAATAGTTAAATTTTTATTTATACATTATAAATTTAAATAACATTTTATATTTTTTAAATTATTTTACTGAATTTTAATAGTTAAATTTTTATTTATACATTATAAATTTAAGTAACATTTTATATTTTTTAAATTATTTTACTGAATTTTGTTTTATTTTTTCGTTTTACAAATTTTTGGTGTTTTTCTTATATGTATATATAAGTATACCTAATATATTTTTTATAAAATATTATTGAAGTAGTTTTTTATTAAGGTTTTTTTAATAACATTTTTAAATTTGAATTTAACACATAATTCTAAGAAACGAACATTAATCCGTAATTTTAAAAAATAATATTTTAAATAAAATTTTCTGAAAATGCCTCGAAGACGGAAATCTAATTTGAACAAAACAACGTCACGAAGTAGAAAAATCACCGTAACTCGCGGAGCGGAAACACCAAATCGAAGAAGAAAACGATTAGCAGAACAACGATTGCGTCAAGAAAGGTTACGAGAAATCGCAGCAATAGAGCAGATCATTGCAAGAAGAGAAATCCAGCGTATTAGACAAGCAGAATTAAGAGAAACAGAAACATTGGAGAGGCGAAGACAAAGAAAGGCAGCGCAACGAAGACGCCAACGACTTTTAAGAGAAATTGAAACGGTTGAAGAAGGAAGATTAAGAAGGGAAGTGCAACAGGAACGTCAAAGGAATTTAAGAAGAACTGAAACAGTCAAACGCAGAAGACCAAGGAGAAAAGAGTTACGGTTGAAGAAGGAATATTAAGGAGAGAAGACCAACGGGGACGTCAACAAGTTTTAAGAGAAGTTGAAACGGCTGAAGAAGCAAGATTAAGGCGAGAAGAGCAACGAGGACGTCAACAAGTTTTAAGAGAAGTTGAAACGGTTGAAGAAAGAACATTAAGGAGAGAAAACCAACGAGGACGTTAACAAGTTTTAAGAGAAGCTGAAACGGTTGAAGAAGGAAGATTAAGGAGAGAAGACCAACGAGGACGTCAACAAGTTTTAAGAGAAGCTGAAACGGTTGAAGAAGGAAGATTAAGGAGAGAAAACCAAAGAGGACGTCAACAAGTTTTAAGAGAAAAAGAAACAGAGGAGGAAAGAAGAAACAGATTAAAGAACGATAGTAGGCGCATTGTAGGTTATAGAGTAAGAAAATGGCAAATTTTAGAAAATAGGGTCTTTAATTACAACCCTGTAGATAACTACGACTCTTATAATATTTTGAATATAGGCCGAATGGACAATGTTTGCACACATTGTTGTGCACTTAAGTGGGTAGGTGAAACAGCTGCTATGTGCTGTTTAAAAGGAAGGGTTCGGTTGACACCTCTCCAAAATCCCCCTCGACCACTTTTCTCATTAATGTCGGGAACCACAAATCTAAAGAATTCTTAAAAAATATCAGAAAATATAACTCTTGCTGCTTGAAAATATAACTCCAAATGACTTCTTTCGGTGCGACAAATCAATTTTTTGGACAAGGCTTCATGCCAACATTTAAAGTACAGGGTCAAATTTATCATAAAATTGGTTGTTTACTTCCAATCGCTAATACACAACCACGATTTCTTCAAATATATTTTACGGGGAACGCGCAGCAAGTTTCACAGACACAACAATTACGTGAATATTTTTAAGAGTGCTTTACAAAGAATGCCTTCTGACGACTATAGAATTGTTATTCGAGCTGACAGAAGGCCTGCTGGACAACACGAACGACGTTTTAACAAACCTTTGACAGACGAAATCGCGATTGTAATTGCAGGAAACGAATTTGAAAAAAGAGATATTGTGTTAGAGAAACACAATAATGACCTTCAGAGAGTGGCTGAAACTCATCGGTCTTATGACGCACTGCAATATCCACTAATTCTTTGGGGAGGTGAAGAGGAGGTTACCACTTCAATATTTCACAAGTCAACCCTATAACTAACATACCAACTACCAATAAAAAAGTATCCGCAATGAATTTTTATGCGCATTGAATTATGCTGCGAGAGGAGAATTTTAATCAAATTCTCAAATGCAGACAACTATTTCACCAGTTTATAGTAGATATGTATAATAACTGAGCGTCTTATTTATATACGCTGCAATCAAAAACAACTTAGGGTTGACGAATATATTCATTTAAGAGACTCTTTGGCCCATGACAGTAACGCACATGACTTGGGGCAATTGGTTATTCTTCCCTCTTCCTTCAATGGGAGTCCGCGGCATATGCAAGAGTATACCCAAGATGCAATGACGTACGTTCGCAATTACGGTCGGCCGGATTTGTTCATAACGTTTACGTGCAATCCGAAATGGGAAGAAATCCAGAGAGAACTGCTGCCTGGACAAACGCATTATGATCGACATGACTTGACGGCGAGGGTATTTAGGCAAAAATTGATTACATTTATGGATACAATTGTGAAAGGTCGCGTTTTTGGGGAAACGAGATGTTGGATGTATACCGCCGAATGGCAAAAAAGAGGATTACCGCATGCGCATCCTTTATTATGGTTAAGACAGAAAATTAGGCCTAATCAAATTGACGAAATAATTTGTGCGGAAATACCAAATCCTGAGTTAGACCCTCTCTTAAATGATTTAGTGCTTAAACATATGATCCATGGACCCTGTGGGAATCTTAGCCCTAATTCTCCATGTATGAAGGAAGGCACATGTACGAAACGCTATCCGCGAAAGTTTCTTGACCAAACTCAAACCGGAAGAGATGGCTACCCTCTCTACAGAAGACGTAAGACAGAAGACGGCGACAAACAGCTGTAATTAAAGTTAACGGACCTTCTTCTCGAAAAATTGATTTTGAAGTTGACAATAGGTGGGTTGTCCCTTTCTGTCCTTTGTTAACTAAAATATTTAAGGCCCATATTAATGTAGAGTCTTGCAATTCTGTAAAATTGATAAAATATGTCTGTAAGTATATTAATAAAGGTAGCGATATGGCAGTATGGGGAGATCCGATCCATACCTTTGAAGGTATATCTAGCTCGCTTGTTTCGAGGTGTTACAAACGGAGAAGTAATTTTATTATACCCGATCCTATCGTACGGGTATAAATATTCTGTTGACTAGTTCTTTTTTCGTAAATAAAAACCCATGTTCTTTTGAAATGATATTTAAGACAATGTAGAGTTTAAAAGCTAATATAAAAATAATAGAAAGTTTTTTATAATATTGGATGGAAAAAAAACAAATAAAAGTAACTTATTTTATTTATAAACATAATTTAAATGCATTTTTTTCTTTTTTTATTTATTATGCAAAATTATTACTTATAAACTTTTTATAAATATGATCAAAAGGCTTTTAAAGCATAAAGAATAAGTAAAAAAAATTGATGTCTTTGATATTTTAAATTAGTGAAATGATCTAATATTTTATTTAAAGTGCTGAATATTCTAAATTAGACTAAACATATGAAAATTTTAAAGTTGAAAAAAAAGTTTAAAGTTTGGTTTAAATACCAATTTTTTATTATTAAAATTTAAACTTGATTTAATATTTATCTGAAAAATATTTTAAAAAAGTTTTTAAAACTTGATTTGAACACATAATGAATACAAAATAATTTTTAAATGGAACGTTTTGTTATTCTCGTAATACAATGTAAATTATACTTTTGGTAAATATGTTTTTACTTTAATAAAAGCTTTGCGTTAACGGTTGAAATTATATTGTTAATAATATAAGCTATGATTATGAAATACAAATTGAAAACATGATCAAGTTCAAGTTAAAAGTAAACAAAAAGAAGTAAATGTAACAGTAAGTCGATCAGCTGCTTGAACTTCTTCCCTTTTCTTTCTTATTCAACTCGAATTTCAGGAACGTAAAAGAGGCATCCTCTTGAGATATGTTTGACACCTTTGTAAAGAATTTTAAGTTTCTATCTTTATTAATTTCGAAGATTGTTAGTCCTTGGGAGGTGTATGTCAGGTACCCGAATTGCCGCTCCAAATCATAGAATAGATCTCAGGAACATAAAGAAAACATGCCAGAACACCATTGTACTAAATTTAAAGGTTCTACTTTTGTTGGTTTTGGAGATATGCTCGTCCAAAAGTTTCCAAAATACGAACCCATGGTTCAAATTCTTTCAAATGTCAGTTTCCAATTTTACAAAAACGGAAACATAACAGAACACCTTTGTACTAAAAATAAAAGTTCTATCTTTGTTGGTTGTGAATATATACTCGTTTGCAGTGGGGCTCGTCCGGAAGCTTCCAAGATTTGAAACCATGGACCAAATCCTCACAAATTTCAGAAACATAAATCAAACATGAAGGAACACCATTCTGCCTAATTTAAAGGTTATATCGTTGTTGCTTTTGGAGATAATATCATTTGCTCTGAGGCTCGTTCGGAAGCTTCCAAAATCCGAGCCCAAGGACCAAAACCTCTCAAATTTCAGAGACTTAAATAAAACATGAAAGAACACCATTCTGCCAAATTTAAAGGTTATATCTTTATTGGTTTTGGAGATAATCTCATTTGCTCTGGTGCTCGTTCGGAAGCTTTCAAAATCCAAACCCATGGACCAAATCCTCTTAAATTTCCGAGACATAAATCAAACGGGAAGGAACATCATTGTTCAAAATTTAAAGGTTCTATCTTTGTTGATTTTGGAGATAATCTCGTTTGCTGTGGGGCTTGTTCGGAAGCTTCCAAAATCCGAACCCATGGACCAAATCCTCTCAAATTTTAGAGACTTAAATAGAACATGAAAGAACACCACTCTGTCAAATTTGAAGGTTATATCTTTATTGGTTTTGGAGATAATGTCATTTGCTCTGGTGCTCGTTCGGAAGCTTCCAAAATCTAAACCCATGGACCAAATCCCCTTAAATTTCAGAGACATTCGAACCGGAAGGAACATCATTGTACAAAAATTAAAGATTCTATCTTTGTTGGTTTTGGAGATAATCTCGTTTGCTCCGGAAACATTCGGAAGCTTCCAGAATCGGAACCCATGGACCGATTTTGTCCAGATTCGAACTTAGCTTTCCTTTCGTAATTAGTAACCTACTATATAAATTGCATCAAGATAGCTTTATTAGTTTTTGAGTTATCATGCGAACGGACGGACGGACGGACATCGATAAATCGACTCAGGAGGTGATCCTGATTCAGAATATATATACATGTCCATATCTAACTCGCTTCCCTTTGGTGGTTACAAACACCATACCAAAGTTAATATACCCTATACTTTAGGTGTAGGGTATAAAAATGGAAAAAAATCTTGGGTTTAGAAAGTTGTTTTTAATATCAAATAACAGCATTGTATTTTTTACTAAAAGTTTATAAATTTTTACTCTTTAAATAATATCTCGTTTATTTATCCATGAATCATGTTTTTTACCAAGCCAAGCCACCTAACCAAAACTTGATTTCCTTTTTTCTTATTATTTTTTCTACAAAGTAAATATTAGGAAATTTAACAGATGTAAGTTCAGGTTCATAAAAACTGCCTTTTATTTGTTTTTGTGTGTAATCGAGTAAATTGTATGTTATTGGATCAGTTCTTTTTATTTTTGCTATGGTATATATTTCTGTTGATCAATTAGGTTGATAACCTTTTGCAAATATACTTTTAAATTTACTTATACGAACAAAATCTCCAACTTTGTATTTTGCTTTTAGGAATACTTTTAATTTATTGTATACAGTTTTTAATAATAATTTCTAATTTTTCTTTGTAACATTTTTAGGTGGAAGTTTAATTATATGATGGTATGTTGAGTTATATTTTTCTATTAGCGATGGTAGAATAGTTAACCATTTATATGTGCCTTGTGAACTAAATTGTTTCCACATCGTGTTTTTTAGCGTACGATTGAAACGTTCTACAATTGATGCTTTTAGTTCTGAATATGTATGATAATGGTTAATTTTATTTTTCCTCATTAGATTTTGAAATTTTTTGTTGAAAAATTCCATACCTTAATCAGATTGTAAATTTTTTGATTTTTTACCAGCCCGCTTAAAAATATTTTTTATTATATATTTCATTATAACCTAATCATTGCATATTTATAACGTAATATCTCATATGACGATATTAGGTTATAAATATTGAAATCCCCATACAACATATAAAGGACTAAAAGGGCTCCTTTGAAACCAAAAATATGTAATTTCAGATTTTTGTGTATGGTTTCACACCAAACTCTATCAAATGCATTTTGCAGCTAGTCTCTAGCACATCTAGAAGTGCTTCATTTTTTTGATACGAAATGAATGAGTGGTTTCATGCATTTGTTAGGAACAGCTTTATTCTTATAAATAAGGAAGAAATTCTGTTTGTTTGTTTGTTTGTTTGTGCCCTTTTCACGTAAAAACCACCAGTCCGATTGCCACCAAATTTTGCAGGAACATTTCTACGACCCCGGAAAGTGTTATAGGCTATACGGTGTTTTGGTTCATTGATTAACCCATCATGCTTCAGGCCATGAAATTCTCATTTTTTGTTGTTGTGCTTAAACGATTTGCCCAATTGAAAATTTGCACAAGTATTGCACTTTGGCAGACAAACTCATTCAATAAATTTTGTTGTGATACATTAACACATTTCGACACGATAGACTGTCAAAAAAAAAATTTTGTTTCTAATTTCTGTCTAATTTGGCAGGATGAATTTATGGTTCTAATGTTAACCAATTTGCGCACGAGCACTTATTAATAATATAATTTTGTGTATTGTTATTATTATTAAAAAGATATTTCCAACATTCTTTACTGTTATCTATACTGTTTCTAATATTCCATAAAAACCTTTCAATGCAAATTTCTAATATAGAACAGTAATTAAAGTAACCTTATTAAGTGTCTTAAGAATACTGTGTTTAAGTCCTAACAACATAACATTTTCGGCCGTTGTTTAAAAACAGAAACAATCTCCTACATTAGACAATCATCATTTCATCATTCAGAAATGCATTACTTACATGTGGTCCTTACATGTGGTCTACCTATATAAGATGCATGTGTATAACATGTTTCCCATAAAATATTGAAATATGTGCATATAGTTGTATAATATCCGTATATTTAAAAATACTATAAACTTTATCAATTAAATTAGAAAACATATTCACATTTCTGTACATCATTTAATCAAAAATGAGTACATACATATTTAAAGAACAGAAAACCTTACATTCTTATCCATATAGAATTTTTACACATATTTTTAGCCAATCAATTTGGAAACATAATTAGAAAAACTAAACGTAAAAAAATTCTGGTTGATTTATAAAGGTAAAAAACAATCATGTATTTTTTATATTGAAAATATGTTAAACAGAACCTGAAATGTACGCATTTAAAAAGAAGTTTTTTCAAAATTTGAAGAGCTGTCGGTGCTGTAGGATCTCCAACGGTGAGGGTACATAAAAAAGTTGTTCTACAACATTACTCTTTTAAGAGACCTATGCATAGTTAATATTTCATTGCTCTTTATTAAACAGTATATAAGTTTTAACACACGGAGGGACAGAGCGAACTTAATAACAAATTTTTCAAAATGTGCTTAAAATGATAATTCACCAAAACATGAAGTGACATTACTTACGAAAAAATGTACTACATTATGGTCATAATTGAAATGCGATTTTATGTCTCGGTATTAAAGAATATATTGTGGAAATTCACTTCGCCGTAATTGTGTACTCAATAGATTATTGATTCCTTTAAAAAATTTTTGTAGAAGAATTGTCTCTAATTCTTGGCTCTGTTTATTCAATTTAACTAAATCTAATAAAAAATAGAATATAAACTACCAGCATCTGTAAATGCATAGTAATAAGTTAACTATATTAATTAAACTATATTAACGCAGAAACAAAAGTTAATAATTTTTATTTCATAAAGCCAATAAAATACTCCGGGCAACGCCGGGTACTCTGCTAGTATCTAATAAATAAGGAAGAAATTCTGTTTGTTTGTTTGTTTGTTTGTGCCCTTTTCTCGTAAAAACCACCAGTCCGATTGCAACCAAATTTTGCAGGAACGTTCCTACGACCGCGGAAAGTGTTATAGGCTATATCGCGTTTCGGTTCATTAACTCATTGCGGCCCGAGAGCCATTAAAAGCCGTTTCGTTTTTTCGTTATCCTGCCTAAACGGTTTAATCGATTGAGTTGAAAATTTGGACAAATATTCTTCTTATCATTGGACGGGTACCGAAGAAATTTGGATTCAATATGTTACCCGGATTCGGCCCGGCGGGCTTCCAAAAAAATTTTTGTTTCCGATTTATATCCAATTTTGTATGGTAGTTTTATGGTCTTAAAAAAAGCCTGTGACAAATTTTTATGAAGATCCGGTAACCCGTTTGGACACGAGAGCCGAACGAAGTTCATTAAATGTTGTTGTTGTCCTGCTTAAACGGTTCAGTCAATTGATTTGAAAACTTGCAAAACTGTTGCTCTGTAGCCTAAAAGTCCACTAAGTTAATTTGGTTATGACCCATTAACCCGTTTCGGCACCAGGTCTCAATGAAGTTTTTTAATTTCTTTGTTGTCGCGCCTAAACGGCTTGACTTATTTAGTTGAAAATTTACAGAAGTGTGACTCTTTACCATGGAATCTCACTAAGTTGATTTGGTTATGATTCATTAATCCGTTTCGGCACCAGAGCTCAATGAAATTTTTTAATTTCTTTATTGTTGCGCCTAAACGGCTTGACTAATTTAGTTGAAAATTTACAGAAGTGTAGCTCTTTACCACAGAAGCTCACTGAGTTGATTTGGTTAATATCCATTAACCCGTTTTGGCACCAGGTCTCAATGAAGTTTTTTAATTTCTTTGTTGTCGCGCCTAAACGGCTTGACTAATTTAGTTGAAAATTTACAGAAGTGTAGCTCTTTACCACAGAAACTCACTAAGTTGATTTGGTTAAGATCCATTAACCCGTTTTGGCACCAGAGCTCAATGAAGTTTTTTAATTTCTTTGTTGTCGCACCTAAACGGCTTGACTAATTTAGTTGAAAATTTACAGAAGTGTAACTCTTTATCACAGAAACTCACTAAGTTGATTTGGTTATGATTCATTAATCCGTTTTGGCACCAGAGCTCAATGAAGTTTTTTAATTTCTTTGTTGTCGCACCTAAACGGCTTGACTAATTTAGTTGAAAATTTACAAAAGTGTAGCTCTTTACCACAAAAGCTCACTGAGTTGATTTGGTTACGACCCATTAACCCGTTTCGGCACCAGGACTCAATAAAGTTTTTTAATTTCTTTGTTGTCGCGCTTAAGTGGTTCGACCAATTGAGTTGAAAATTTACAAAAGTCCTGCGACCAATTTTTCTTAAGTTTTGTTAGTCCATTTCGAGTGTCTAAAGTCTAAACTATTATTTTTTCAATACCTAATTTTTGGTAAGTATTGAGTGGTTAATTTTTTGAAATGTTATTATTATTAAAGATATTTTCAAAATTCTTTACTTTTATCTATGTATATTTTTTTGTTATTTCATAAAAAGCTTTCAATGTAAATTTCTAAAATGTAATAGTGATCAAAATAACCTAATTAAGTAGGTACCTATCTTAAGAATAATGCTTTTGAGCTTTAATAACATAACATTTTGGGCAGTTATTAAAAAACTGCAATATAATCTCCTCTCATAAGATTATTAAATTATCATCATATCCATCAGTCAATAATGCAATTTAAACATGAGGTATACTTATGTGGTATGTGTATAATGTATTTCAGAAAAAATATCATTAATATAAGTGCATAGGTACTATATCTATAATCTAACGTATATTATTCTCCATTCAATACAGTATACCTATTTAATCAAAAATCAGTACATATTACACACATATTTAAAGAACAGAAAAGCTTATAGCTGTTGTTACAACTACATAGTTTTAGTCTTATTTAATATCCATTTCAAAGCATTAATATGTATTACTAAAGTGAAAGTAAAAAAATAATCACTGTATTACGCAGATTATCATTGATTATCATTGATAATATTAATTTATCAATGAAAAAAATAATAAAAAATTTGCCTAGGTATTAAAACCACAATAGAATAATATGTATGTAATTACTCATTATGAATCTGTAAAATCAAATAAAAAATTCCAATTACATTATTTTCTTAATCTTTATTTTTTAGAAATCTATTTTGCAAACTTTATTTTTCATATTAATTTTTATTATTCAAATAATCAGAATCAAAGTATATGTATCTATTATGAAAAATTAGTACCTATTATGTAAAACATTTTATCAAAAAAGCTAAACGAAAAAACTCCTAAACCAAAATTTTTATTAAAAAAAAAGAAAAACAAAACAATTTTTAAATTAAACAGCCAAAATGAATAAGGCCTGCATTTTTTTTGGCTTCACTTATAATATTTAATCTGCTTTTTTCTTTTTTCTTTTTTTATTATTTTGTTTTTTTTCTTTCTTGACCTTCTTCTATAAAATAAATTCGTAAGAATTAGATTCTTGCTTTTGCTTTTTTTTATTTCTCAGTTAGAAAAATAATAAAACTGTACTGTTTGTATTTATATGTAGTATATGTATATTTAACCAAAATTATTAATAACGTCATATTATGTATAGGAAACTATCTTTCTTAATTTGAATTGGCTTTAAGTTTCTAATTTTTGTACATTAGATGTTATTTGATTTTGATGAATCATTTTTAAATATTTAAGCCAATTTTTTTTTTTTGCTAAAACTCAAAATTAACCAAAAAATTTTTCAAAATATTATAGAATTAAAACTACCAATATCTATTAAAGTTATATTAAATATATAACCCAACAATTATAGGACATCGTTCACCTATTTTAGAATAAAACTATGAAAAATAATTAATACTTCTTATATTGAATGGTTATTGGTTTTAACTCCAATTTTTATTAGTATAATATTAGTACATAACGTACTAATTCATGTTGATATTCGAACCATAATTTTTTTTTTGGAACTGAAACTTAACTAAAATTATTTCCAAAATGTATTCAAAACCTAAATAGAAATATTATAACACAAAAGTTTTCTTAAAAAAAAAAAAAAAAAAACTCTTTTTAAAATAACGAATGATGCTTAAATTATTTTTTTCTCTGGCTTTTTTGGATTTCCTTTTTTGTGGGTTTTTTATGTCTTACATACATAAGTATATTATCAGTCAATAATGCATTATTAAACATGTGGTTTACATTATATTATATTATGTTGTAGGTGTACAATGTATTTTTGAAAAAATATCATTAAAATATGTAGGTACATATGTAGGTACTATATGTCTATATCTACATATAAAGTAACATATTATATTCACCTTTCAGTACAGTACTAATCAAAAATCTGTCCATACATATTTAAAGAACAGAAAAGCTTACACTTCTTACACACATTTTTAGTCTTATTCAATATCCATTTGAAACCATAATTATGTATTAGAAAAATGTAAGATATCATTGATTATCATTGATATTAATAATTTACCAATGAAAAACATAATAAGAAATTTACCTAGGTAATAAAACCATAATATAACAATATGTACGAGTATGTAATTACTCATTATCAATCTGTAAAATTAAAGAAAAAATTCCTATTACATTATTATGTATTTATGTATGTACTTCTTAATCTTTATATTTTTAAAAATCTATTTTGCAAGCTTTATTTTTGATATTCAATTTTATTATTCAAATAAGTGTGTAATCAGAATTCAAAATACATGTATCTATTATCAAAAATTAGTACCTCTTATGTAAAACATTTTATCAAAAAAGCTAAACGGAGAAACTCCTAAACCAAAATTTTTATTAAAAAAAAAAAGAAAAACAAAACAATTTTTAAATTAAACAGTCAAAATAAATGACGCTTGCATTTTTTGACTTCACTTATTAGATTTTATCTATTTTTTTCTTTTTCATATTATGTATTTGTTTTTTTTTGCGTGACCTTTTAATCTTCTATAAAATAAATTTTTAAAAATTACACTCCTGCTTTAGCTTTTTTTTTTATTTCTCAATTATTAGAAAAATAATGAAACTGTACTGTTTGTATTTATACATGTACATTCATTTAACCAAAATTATTAATAACGCCATATGTACAGAGAATTATCTTTCTTAATTTGAATGATTATTATAGTTTATGATTATAATTTCTAATTTTTGTACATTAGATGTTATTTCATTTTGATTGAATCATTAAAATATTTAAACGTAATTTTTTTTTGTTAAAACTCAAAATTAACCAACATTTTATATTATAGTTTTATCGTTTAGTTATAAAACTACAACTGTTAATATCATATTTTTAATATATACCGAAGAATTATAGGACATCGTTCACCTGTTTTAGAATATAACTATGAATAATTAATACTTCCTATATTGAATGGTTATTGGTTTTAACTTCAATTTTTATTAGTATAATAACATAACGTACTAATTCATATAGAAATTCGAACCATAATTTTTTTTTGGAACTCAAAATTAACTAAAATTTTTTCCAAAATGTATTCAAAACCTAAATAGAAATATTATAACACAAAAGTTTTCTTAAAAAAAAAAAAAAAAAAAAACTCTTTTTAAAATAACGAATGATGCTTGCATTTTTCTCTGTGCATTCTCTTTTTTTATGCGTTTTTTATGTCGCTTTCATTTCGTTTACTTCTCAATCTAGGTGTAGGTAAGTATTTGTAATATTTTGAATTAGACAAATAGAAACTTTTGTGACTTTTTGTGAGAAGGTGTGAAATTTGTGTTAAATTAAATTTAAAACAAGTTTTGATACCAAATTAATAAAAAACAAACTATAACCATAATATTATAATTAGAAAATTTATATACCTATACATTGTATTATTAATACAAAATTTATATATATACATATACATTTACATATATACAAATTAAATTTATATATATATTTATATATATATATATATATATATATATATATATACATATGTAATAACGACATTATAATATATATACATATATATTTTTTTTTTGTGTTACTTACATAATATATCTTTTTTGTGGACAATTTTTTAATTGTAAATTTTTAATTTTTCTTTTGTATTGAATTTTTTTTTATTTATTTTATTTTAATTTTGCTTTTATTTTTTGTTCTTTTGCATTTTTTTTATATGTAGTTTTTTTGTGGACAATTTTCATTTCAATAATTAGAAATAGCTGGGATCGGATACAGCACACCAAGAAGGTATGTAAGTCAAAATTTCTTAAATAAATTTTGGAAATTTGTAAATTTTACGTAAATTTGTTTACTATTAAATTTTTTTCTTCAAATTTTAATAGTTAAATTTTTATTTATACATTATAAATTTAAATAACATTTTATATTTTTTAAATTATTTTACTGAATTTTAATAGTTAAATTTTTATTTATACATTATAAATTTAAGTAACATTTTATATTTTTTAAATTATTTTACTGAATTTTGTTTTATTTTTTCGTTTTACAAATTTTTGGTGTTTTTCTTATATGTATATATAAGTATACCTAATATATTTTTTATAAAATATTATTGAAGTAGTTTTTTATTAAGTTTTTTTTAATAACATTTTTAAATTTGAATTTAACACATAATTCTAAGAAACGAACATTAATCCGTAATTTTAAAAAATAATATTTTAAATAAAATTTTCTGAAAATGCCTCGAAGACGGAAATCTAATTTGAACAAAACAACGTCACGAAGTAGAAAAATCACCGTAACTCGCGGAGCGGAAACACCAAATCGAAGAAGAAAACGATTAGCAGAACAACGATTGCGTCAAGAAAGGTTACGAGAAATCGCAGCAATAGAGCAGATCATTGCAAGAAGAGAAATCCAGCGTATTAGACAAGCAGAATTAAGAGAAACAGAAACATTGGAGAGGCGAAGACAAAGAAAGGCAGCGCAACGAAGACGCCAACGACTTTTAAGAGAAATTGAAACGGTTGAAGAAGGAAGATTAAGAAGGGAAGTGCAACAGGAACGTCAAAGGAATTTAAGAAGAACTGAAACAGTCAAACGCAGAAGACCAAGGAGAAAAGAGCAACGACGACGTCAACAAGTTTTAAGAGAATTTGAAACGGTTGAAGAAGGAATATTAAGGAGAGAAGACCAACGGGGACGTCAACAAGTTTTAAGAGAAGTTGAAACGGCTGAAGAAGCAAGATTAAGGCGAGAAGAGCAACGAGGACGTCAACAAGTTTTAAGAGAAGTTGAAACGGTTGAAGAAGGAACATTAAGGAGAGAAAACCAACGAGGACGTTAACAAGTTTTAAGAGAAGCTGAAACGGTTGAAGAAGGAAGATTAAGGAGAGAAGACCAACGAGGACGTCAACAAGTTTTAAGAGAAGCTGAAACGGTTGAAGAAGGAAGATTAAGGAGAGAAAACCAAAGAGGACGTCAACAAGTTTTAAGAGAAAAAGAAACAGAGGAGGAAAGAAGAAACAGACTAAAGAACGATAGTAGGCGCATTGTAGGTTATAGAGTAAGAAAATGGCAAATTTTAGAAAATAGGGTCTTTAATTACAACCCTGTAGATAACTACGACTCTTATAATATTTTGAATATAGGCCGAATGGACAATGTTTGCACACATTGTTGTGCACTTAAGTGGGTAGGTGAAACAGCTGCTATGTGCTGTTTAAAAGGAAGGGTTCGGTTAACACCTCTCCAAAATCCCCCTGGACCACTTTTTTCATTAATGTCGGGAACCACAAATCTAAAGAATTCTTAAAAAATATCAGAAAATATAACTCTTGCTGCTTGAAAATATAACTCCAAATGACTTCTTTCGGTGCGACAAATCAATTTTTTGAACAAGGCTTCATGCCAACATTTAAAGTACAGGGTCAAATTTATCATAAAATTGGTTGTTTACTTCCAATCGCTAATACACAACCACGATTTCTTCAAATATATTTTACGGGGAACGCGCAGCAAGAGGTTCAACATCGGTGTAGTATAGTTTCCGGTACCAGAAGAGATATTGTAGAGCAACTACAAGAAATGTTTCACAGACACAACAATTACGTGAATATTTTTAAGAGTGCTTTACAAAGAATACCTTCTGACGACTATAGAATTGTTATTCGAGCTGACAGAAGGCTTGCTGGACAACACGAACGACGTTTTAACAAACCTTTGACAGACGAAATCGCGATTGTAATTGCAGGAAACGAATTTGAAAAAAGAGATATTGTGTTAGAGAAACACAATAATGACCTTCAGAGAGTGGCTGAAACTCATCGGTCTTATGACGCACTGCAATATCCACTAATTCTTTGGGGAGGTGAAGACGGTTACCACTTCAATATTTCACAAGTCAACCCTATAACTAACATACCAACTACCAATAAAAAAGTATCCGCAATGAATTTTTATGCGCATTGAATTATGCTGCGAGAGGAGAATTTTAATCAAATTCTCAAATGCAGACAACTATTTCACCAGTTTATAGTAGATATGTATAATAACTGAGCGTCTTATTTATATACGCTGCAATCAAAAACAACTTAGGGTTGACGAATATATTCATTTAAGAGACTCTTTGGCCCATGACAGTAACGCACATGACTTGGGCCAATTGGTTATTCTTCCCTCTTCCTTCAATGGGAGTCCGCTGCATATGCAAGAGTATACCCAAGATGCAATGACGTACGTTCGCAATTACGGTCGGCCGGATTTGTTCATAACGTTTACGTGCAATCCGAAATGGGAAGAAATCCAGAGAGAACTGCTGCCTGGACAAACGCATTATGATCGACATGACTTGACGGCGAGGGTATTTAGGCAAAAATTGATTACATTTATGGATACAATTGTGAAAGGTCGCGTTTTTGGGGAAACGAGATGTTGGATGTATACCGCCGAATGGCAAAAAAGAGGATTACCGCATGCGCATCCTTTATTATGGTTAAGACAGAAAATTAGGCCTAATCAAATTGACGAAATAATTTGTGCGGAAATACCAAATCCTGAGTTAGACCCTCTCTTAAATGATTTAGTGCTTAAACATATGATCCATGGACCCTGTGGGAATCTTAGCCCTAATTCTCCATGTATGAAGGAAGGCACATGTACGAAACGCTATCCGCGAAAGTTTCTTGACCAAACTCAAACCGGAAGAGATGGCTACCCTCTCTACAGAAGACGTAAGACAGAAGACGGCGACAAACAGCTGTAATTAAAGTTAACGGACCTTCTTCTCGAAAAATTGATTTTGAAGTTGACAATAGGTGGGTTGTCCCTTTCTGTCCTTTGTTAACTAAAATATTTAAGGCCCATATTAATGTAGAGTCTTGCAATTCTGTAAAATTGATAAAATATGTCTGTAAGTATATTAATAAAGGTAGCGATATGGCAGTATGGGGAGATCCGATCCATACCTTTGAAGGTATGTTTCGAGGTGTTACAAACGGAGAAGTAATTTTATTATACCCGATCCTATCGTACGGGTATAAATATTCTGTTGACTAGTTCTTTTTTCGTAAATAAAAACCCATGTTCTTTTGAAATGATATTTAAGACAATGTAGAGTTTAAAAGCTAATATAAAAATAATAGAAAGTTTTTTATAATATTGGATGGAAAAAAAACAAATAAAAGTAACTTATTTTATTTATAAACATAATTTAAATGCATTTTTTTCTTTTTTTATTTATTATGCAAAATTATTACTTATAAACTTTTTATAAATATGATCAAAAGGCTTTTAAAGCATAAAGAATAAGTAAAAAAAATTGATGTCTTTGATATTTTAAATTAGTGAAATGATCTAATATTTTATTTAAAGTGCTGAATATTCTAAATTAGACTAAACATATGAAAATTTTAAAGTTGAAAAAAAAGTTTAAAGTTTGGTTTAAATACCAATTTTTTATTATTAAAATTTAAACTTGATTTAATATTTATCTGAAAAATATTTTAAAAAAGTTTTTAAAACTTGATTTGAACACATAATGAATACAAAATAATTTTTAAATGGAACGTTTTGTTATTCTCGTAATACAATGTAAATTAGACTTTTGGTAAATATGTTTTTACTTTAATAAAAGCTTTGCGTTAACGGTTGAAATTATATTGTTAATAATATAAGCTATGATTATGAAATACAAATTGAAAACATGATCAAGTTCAAGTTAAAAGTAAACAAAAAGAAGTAAATGTAACAGTAAGTCGATCAGCTGCTTGAACTTCTTCCCTTTTCTTTCTTATTCAACTCGAATTTCAGGAACGTAAAAGAGGCATCCTCTTGAGATATGTTTGACACCTTTGTAAAGAATTTTAAGTTTCTATCTTTATTAATTTCGAAGATTGTTAGTCCTTGGGAGGTGTATGTCAGGTACCCGAATTGCCGCTCCAAATCATAGAATAGATCTCAGGAACATAAAGAAAACATGCCAGAACACCATTGTACTAAATTTAAAGGTTCTACTTTTGTTGGTTTTGGAGATATGCTCGTCCAAAAGTTTCCAAAATACGAACCCATGGTTCAAATTCTTTCAAATGTCAGTTTCCAATTTTACAGAAACGGAAACATAACAGAACACCTTTGTACTAAAAATAAAAGTTCTATCTTTGTTGGTTGTGAATATATACTCGTTTGCAGTGGGGCTCGTCCGGAAGCTTCCAAGATTTGAAACCATGGACCAAATCCTCACAAATTTCAGAAACATAAATCAAACATGAAGGAACACCACTCTGTCAAATTTGAAGGTTATATCTTTGTTGCTTTTGGAGATAATATCATTTGCTCTGAGGCTCGTTCGGAAGCTTCCAAAATCTAAACCCATGGACCAAATCCCCTTAAATTTCAGAGACTTTCGAACCGGAAGGAACATCATTGTACAAAAATTAAAGATTCTATCTTTGTTGGTTTTGGAGATAATCTCGTTTGCTCCGGAAACATTCGGAAGCTTCCAGAATCGGAACCCATGGACCGATTTTGTCCAGATTCGAACTTAGCTTTCCTTTCGTAATTAGTAACCTACTATATAAATTGCATCAAGATAGCTTTGTTAATTTTTGAGTTATCATGCGAACGGACGGACGGACGGACATCGATAAATCGACTCAGGAGGTGATCCTGATTCAGAATATATATACATGTCCATATCTAACTCGCTTCCCTTTGGTGGTTACAAACACCATACCAAAGTTAATATACCCTATACTTTAGGTGTAGGGTATAAAAATGGAAAAAAATCTTGGGTTTAGAAAGTTGTTTTTAATATCAAATAACAGCATTGTATTTTTTACTAAAAGTTTATAAATTTTTACTCTTTAAATAATATCTCGTTTATTTATCCATGAATCATGTTTTTTACCAAGCCAAGCCACCTAACCAAAACTTGATTTCCTTTTTTCTTATTATTTTTTCTACAAAGTAAATATTAGGAAATTTAACAGATGTAAGTTCAGGTTCATAAAAACTGCCTTTTATTTGTTTTTGTGTGTAATCGAGTAAATTGTATGTTATTGGATCAGTTCTTTTTATTTTTGCTATGGTATATATTTCTGTTGATCAATTAGGTTGATAACCTTTTGCAAATATACTTTTAAATTTACTTATACGAACAAAATCTCCAACTTTGTATTTTGCTTTTAGGAATACTTTTAATTTATTGTATACAGTTTTTAATAATAATTTCTAATTTTTCTTTGTAACATTTTTAGGTGGAAGTTTAATTATATGATGGTATGTTGAGTTATATTTTTCTATTAGCGATGGTAGAATAGTTAACCATTTATATGTGCCTTGTGAACTAAATTGTTTCCACATCGTGTTTTTTAGCGTACGATTGAAACGTTCTACAATTGATGCTTTTAGTTCTGAATATGTATGATAATGGTTAATTTTATTTTTCCTCATTAGATTTTGAAATTTTTTGTTGAAAAATTCCATACCTTAATCAGATTGTAAATTTTTTGATTTTTTACCAGCCCGCTTAAAAATATTTTTTATTATATATTTCATTATAACCTAATCATTGCATATTTATAACGTAATATCTCATATGACGATATTAGGTTATAAATATTGAAATCCCCATACAACATATAAAGGACTAAAAGGGCTCCTTTGAAACCAAAAATATGTAATTTCAGATTTTTGTGTATGGTTTCACACCAAACTCTATCAAATGCATTTTGCAGCTAGTCTCTAGCACATCTAGAAGTGCTTCATCTTTTTGATACGAAATGAGTGAGTGGTTTCATGCATTTGTTAGGAACAGCTTTATTCTTATAAATAAGGAAGAAATTCTGTTTGTTTGTTTGTTTGTTTGTGCCCTTTTCACGTAAAAACCACCAGTCCGATTGCCACCAAATTTTGCAGGAACATTTCTACGACCCCGGAAAGTGTTATAGGCTATACGGTGTTTTGGTTCATTAACCCATTGCGGCCCGAGAGCCATTTAAAGCTTTTTCGTTTTTTCGTTGTCCTGCCTAAACGGTTCGATCGATTGAGTTGAAAATTTGTACAAATGTTCTTCTTAGCTTTGGACGGGTGAAAAAGTATCCGAAGAAATTTGGATACCATATGTTACCCGGATCCGACCCGGCGGGCTTCCAAAAAAATTTTGTTTCCGATTTATTTCCAATTTTGTATGGTGGTTTTATGGTTCGAAAAAAAGCCTACGACAAATTTTTATGAAGTTTCGTTAACCCGTTTGGGCAGGAGTGCCGAACGAAGTTCATTCAATTTTTCTGTTGTCCTGCTTAAACGGTTTGACCAATTAAGTTGAAAATTTACAAAAGGTTATCTCTTTACTACAGAAGCTCACTGAGGTGATTTTTTTTAGAATCCATTAACCCGTTTCGGCACCAGGGCTCAATTACTTTTTTTAATTTCTTTGCTATCGCACTTGAACGGTTTTACCAATTGAGTTGAAAATTTACAAAAGTGTAGGTCTTTATAACAAAAGCTTTCTGAGTTGATTTGGTTACGATACATTAACCCATCATGCTTCAGGCCATGAAATTCTCATTTTTTGTTGTTGTGCTTAAACGATTTGCCCAATTGAAAATTTGCACAAGTATTGCACTTTGGCACACAAACTCATTCAATAAATTTTGTTGTGATACATTAACACATTTCGACACGATAGACTGTCAAAAAAAAAATGTTGTTTCTAATTTCTGTCTAATTTGGCAGGATGAATTTATGGTTCTAATGTTAACCAATTTGCGCACGAGCACTTATTAATAATATAATTTTGTGTATTGTTATTATTATTAAAAAGATATTTCCAACATTCTTTACTGTTATCTATACTGTTTCTAATATTCCATAAAAACCTTTCAATGCAAATTTCTAATATAGAACAGTAATTAAAGTAACCTTATTAAGTATCTTAAGAATACTGTGTTTAAGTCCTAACAACATAACATTTTCGGCCGTTGTTTAAAAACAGAAACAATCTCCTACATTAGACAATCATCATGTCATCATTCAGAAATGCATTACTTACATGTGGTCCTTACATGTGGTCTACCTATATAAGATGCATGTGTATAACATGTTTCCCATAAAATATTGAAATATGTGCATATAGCATGTATAATATCCGTATATTTAAAAATACTATAAACTTTATCAATTAAATTAGAAAACATATTCACATTTCTGTACATCATTTAATCAAAAATGAGTACATACATATTTAAAGAACAGAAAACCTTACATTCTTATCCATATAGAATTTTTACACATATTTTTAGCCAATCAATTTGGAAACATAATTAGAAAAACTAAACGTAAAAAAATTCTGGTTGATTTATAAAGGTAAAAAACAATCATGTATTTTTTATATTGAAAATATGTTAAACAGACACTGAAATGTACGTATTTAAAAAGAAGTTTTTTCAAAATTTGAAGAGCTGTCGGTGCTGTAGGATCTCCAACGGTGAGGGTACATAAAAAAGTTGTTCTACAACATTACTCTTTTAAGAAACCTATGCATAGTTAATATTTCATTGCTCTTTATTAAACAGTATATAAGTTTTAACACACGGAGGGACAGAGCGAACTTAATAACAAATTTTTCAAAATGTGCTTAAAATGATAATTCACCAAAACATGAAGTGACATTACTTACGAAAAAATGTACTACATTATGGTCATAATTGAAATGCGATTTTATGTCTCGGTATTAAAGAATATATTGTGGAAATTCACTTCGCCGTAATTGTGTACTCAATAGATTATTGATTCCTTTAAAAAATTTTTGTAGAAGAATTGTCTCTAATTCTTGGCTCTGTTTATTCAATTTAACTAAATCTAATAAAAAATAGAATATAAACTACCAGCATCTGTAAATGCATAGTAATAAGTTAACTATATTAATTAAACTATATTAACGCAGAAACAAAAGTTAATAATTTTTATTTCATAAAGCCAATAAAATACTCCGGGCAACGCCGGGTACTCTGCTAGTATCTAATAAATAAGGAAGAAATTCTGTTTGTTTGTTTGTTTGTTTGTGCCCTTTTCACGTAAAAACCACCAGTCCGATTGCAACCAAATTTTGCAGGAACGTTCCTACGACCGCGGAAAGTGTTATAGGCTATATCGCGTTTCGGTTCATTAACTCATTGCGGCCCGAGAGCCATTAAAAGCCGTTTCGTTTTTTCGTTATCCTGCCTAAACGGTTTAATCGATTGAGTTGAAAATTTGGACAAATATTCTTCTTATCATTGGACGGGTACCGAAGAAATTTGGATTCAATATGTTAGCCGGATTCGGCCCGGCGGGCTTCCAAAAAAATTTTTGTTTCCGATTTATATCCAATTTTGTATGGTGGTTTTATGGTCTTAAAAAAAGCCTGTGACAAATTTTTATGAAGATCCGGTAACCCGTTTGGGCACGAGAGCCGAACGAAGTTCATTAAATGTTGTTGTTGTCCTGCTTAAACGGTTCATTCAATTGATTTGAAAACTTGCAAAACTGTTGCTCTGTAGCCTAAAAGTCCACTAAGTTAATTTGGTTATGACCCATTAACCCGTTTCGGCACCAGGTCTCAATGAAGTTTTTTAATTTCTTTGTTGTCGCGCCTAAACGGCTTGACTAATTTAGTTGAAAATTTACAGAAGTGTGACTCTTTACCATGGAATCTCACTGAGTTGATTTGGTTATGATTCATTAATCCGTTTCGGCACCAGAGCTCAATGAAATTTTTTAATTTCTTTATTGTTGCGCCTAAACGGCTTGACTAATTTAGTTGAAAATTTACAGAAGTGTAGCTCTTTATCACAGAAGCTCACTGAGTTGATTTGGTTAATATCCATTAATCCATTTCGGCAGCAGGGTTCAATGAAATTTTTTAATTTTTTTGTTGTCGCACCTAAACGGCTTGACTAATTTAGTTGAAAATTTACAGAAGTGTAGCTCTTTACCACAGAAACTCACTAAGTTGATTTGGTTAAGATCCATTAACCCGTTTTGGCACCAGAGCTCAATGAAGTTTTTTAATTTCTTTGTTGTCGCACCTAAACGGCTTGACTAATTTAGTTGAAAATTTACAGAAGTGTAACTCTTTATCACAGAAACTCACTAAGTTGATTTGGTTATGATTCATTAATCCGTTTTGGCACCAGAGCTCAATGAAGTTTTTTAATTTCTTTGTTGTCGCACCTAAACGGCTTGACTAATTTAGTTGAAAATTTACAAAAGTGTAGCTCTTTACCACAAAAGCTCACTGAGTTGATTTGGTTACGACCCATTAACCCGTTTCGGCACCAGGACTCAATAAAGTTTTTTAATTTCTTTGTTGTCGCGCTTAAGTGGTTCGACCAATTGAGTTGAAAATTTACAAAAGTCCTGCGACCAATTTTTCTTAAGTTTTGTTAGTCCATTTCGAGTGTCTAAAGTCTAAACTATTATTTTTTCAATACCTAATTTTTGGTAAGTATTGAGTGGTTAATTTTTTGAAATGTTATTATTATTAAAGATATTTTCAAAATTCTTTACTTTTATCTATGTATATTTTTTTGTTATTTCATAAAAAGCTTTCAATGTAAATTTCTAAAATGTAATAGTGATCAAAATAACCTAATTAAGTAGGTACCTATCTTAAGAATAATGCTTTTGAGCTTTAATAACATAACATTTTGGGCAGTTATTAAAAAACTGCAATATAATCTCCTCTCATAAGATTATTAAATTATCATCATATCCATCAGTCAATAATGCAATTTAAACATGAGGTATACTTATGTGGTATGTGTATA
This sequence comes from Poecilobothrus nobilitatus, assembly GCA_947095535.1. NCBI lineage: Eukaryota > Metazoa > Arthropoda > Insecta > Diptera > Dolichopodidae > Poecilobothrus > Poecilobothrus nobilitatus. The sequence continues at coordinate 113,938,279 of OX352772.1, forward strand.
ATGTATTTCAGAAAAAATATCATTAATATAAGTGCATAGGTACTATATCTATAATCTAACGTATATTATTCTCCATTCAATACAGTATACCTATTTAATCAAAAATCAGTACATATTACACACATATTTAAAGAACAGAAAAGCTTATAGCTGTTGTTACAACTACATAGTTTTAGTCTTATTTAATATCCATTTCAAAGCATTAATATGTATTACTAAAGTGAAAGTAAAAAAATAATCACTGTATTACGCAGATTATCATTGATTATCATTGATAATATTAATTTATCAATGAAAAAAATAATAAAAAATTTGCCTAGGTATTAAAACCACAATAGAATAATATGTATGTAATTACTCATTATGAATCTGTAAAATCAAATAAAAAATTCCAATTACATTATTTTCTTAATCTTTATTTTTTAGAAATCTATTTTGCAAACTTTATTTTTCATATTAATTTTTATTATTCAAATAATCAGAATCAAAGTATATGTATCTATTATGAAAAATTAGTACCTATTATGTAAAACATTTTATCAAAAAAGCTAAACGAAAAAACTCCTAAACCAAAATTTTTATTAAAAAAAAAGAAAAACAAAACAATTTTTAAATTAAACAGCCAAAATGAATAAGGCCTGCATTTTTTTTGGCTTCACTTATAATATTTAATCTGCTTTTTTCTTTTTTCTTTTTTTATTATTTTGTTTTTTTTCTTTCTTGACCTTCTTCTATAAAATAAATTCGTAAGAATTAGATTCTTGCTTTTGCTTTTTTTTATTTCTCAGTTAGAAAAATAATAAAACTGTACTGTTTGTATTTATATGTAGTATATGTATATTTAACCAAAATTATTAATAACGTCATATTATGTATAGGAAACTATCTTTCTTAATTTGAATTGGCTTTAAGTTTCTAATTTTTGTACATTAGATGTTATTTGATTTTGATGAATCATTTTTAAATATTTAAGCCAATTTTTTTTTTTTGCTAAAACTCAAAATTAACCAAAAAATTTTTCAAAATATTATAGAATTAAAACTACCAATATCTATTAAAGTTATATTAAATATATAACCCAACAATTATAGGACATCGTTCACCTATTTTAGAATAAAACTATGAAAAATAATTAATACTTCTTATATTGAATGGTTATTGGTTTTAACTCCAATTTTTATTAGTATAATATTAGTACATAACGTACTAATTCATGTTGATATTCGAACCATAATTTTTTTTTTGGAACTGAAACTTAACTAAAATTATTTCCAAAATGTATTCAAAACCTAAATAGAAATATTATAACACAAAAGTTTTCTTAAAAAAAAAAAAAAAAAAACTCTTTTTAAAATAACGAATGATGCTTAAATTATTTTTTTCTCTGGCTTTTTTGGATTTCCTTTTTTGTGGGTTTTTTATGTCTTACATACATAAGTATATTATCAGTCAATAATGCATTATTAAACATGTGGTTTACATTATATTATATTATGTTGTAGGTGTACAATGTATTTTTGAAAAAATATCATTAAAATATGTAGGTACATATGTAGGTACTATATGTCTATATCTACATATAAAGTAACATATTATATTCACCTTTCAGTACAGTACTAATCAAAAATCTGTCCATACATATTTAAAGAACAGAAAAGCTTACACTTCTTACACACATTTTTAGTCTTATTCAATATCCATTTGAAACCATAATTATGTATTAGAAAAATGTAAGATATCATTGATTATCATTGATATTAATAATTTACCAATGAAAAACATAATAAGAAATTTACCTAGGTAATAAAACCATAATATAACAATATGTACGAGTATGTAATTACTCATTATCAATCTGTAAAATCAAAGAAAAAATTCCTATTACATTATTATGTATTTATGTATGTACTTCTTAATCTTTATATTTTTAAAAATCTATTTTGCAAGCTTTATTTTTGATATTCAATTTTATTATTCAAATAAGTGTGTAATCAGAATTCAAAATACATGTATCTATTATCAAAAATTAGTACCTCTTATGTAAAACATTTTATCAAAAAAGCTAAACGGAGAAACTCCTAAACCAAAATTTTTATTAAAAAAAAAAAGAAAAACAAAACAATTTTTAAATTAAACAGTCAAAATAAATGACGCTTGCATTTTTTGACTTCACTTATTAGATTTTATCTATTTTTTTCTTTTTCATATTATGTATTTGTTTTTTTTTGCGTGACCTTTTAATCTTCTATAAAATAAATTTTTAAAAATTACACTCCTGCTTTAGCTTTTTTTATTTCTCAATTATTAGAAAAATAATGAAACTGTACTGTTTGTATTTATACATGTACATTCATTTAACCAAAATTATTAATAACGCCATATATACAGAGAATTATCTTTCTTAATTTGAATGATTATTATAGTTTATGATTATAATTTCTAATTTTTGTACATTAGATGTTATTTCATTTTGATTGAATCATTAAAATATTTAAACGTAATTTTTTTTTGTTAAAACTCAAAATTAACCAACATTTTATATTATAGTTTTATAGTTTAGTTATAAAACTACAACTGTTAATATCATATTTTTAATATATACCGAAGAATTATAGGACATCGTTCACCTGTTTTAGAATATAACTATGAATAATTAATACTTCCTATATTGAATGGTTATTGGTTTTAACTTCAATTTTTATTAGTATAATAACATAACGTACTAATTCATATAGAAATTCGAACCATAATTTTTTTTTGGAACTCAAAATTAACTAAAATTTTTTCCAAAATGTATTCAAAACCTAAATAGAAATATTATAACACAAAAGTTTTCTTAAAAAAAAAAAAAAAAAAAAAAACTCTTTTTAAAATAACGAATGATGCTTGCATTTTTCTCTGTGCATTCTCTTTTTTTATGCGTTTTTTATGTCGCTTTCATTTCGTTTACTTCTCAATCTAGGTGTAGGTAAGTATTTGTAATATTTTGAATTAGACAAATAGAAACTTTTGTGACTTTTTGTGAGAAGGTGTGAAATTTGTGTTAAATTAAATTTAAAACAAGTTTTGATACCAAATTAATAAAAAACAAACTATAACCATAATATTATAATTAGAAAATTTATATAACTATACATTGTATTATTAATACAAAATTTATATATATACATATACATTTACATATATACAAATTAAATTTATATATATATTTATATATATATATACATATGTAATAACGACATTATAATATATATACATATATATTTTTTTTTTGTGTTACTTACATAATATATCTTTTTTGTGGACAATTTTTTAATTGTAAATTTTTAATTTTTCTTTTGTATTGAATTTTTTTTTATTTATTTTATTTTAATTTTGCTTTTATTTTTTGTTCTTTTGCGTTTTTTTTATATGTAGTTTTTTTGTGGACAATTTTCATTTTAATAATTAGAAATAGCTGGGATCGGATACAGCACACCAAGAAGGTATGTAAGTCAAAATTTCTTAAATAAATTTTGGAAATTTGTAAATTTTACGTAAATTTGTTTACTATTAAATTTGTTTTCTTCAAATTTTAATAGTTAAATTTTTATTTATACATTATAAATTTAAGTAACATTTTATATTTTTTAAATTATTTTACTGAATTTTAATAGTTAAATTTTTATTTATACATTATAAATTTAAGTAACATTTTATATTTTTTAAATTATTTTACTGAATTTTGTTTTATTTTTTCGTTTTACAAATTTTTGGTGTTTTTCTTATATGTATATATAAGTATACCTAATATATTTTTTATAAAATATTATTGAAGTAGTTTTTTATTAAGTTTTTTTTAATAACATTTTTAAATTTGAATTTAACACATAATTCTAAGAAACGAACATTAATCCGTAATTTTAAAAAATAATATTTTTAAATAAAATTTTCTGAAAATGCCTCGAAGACGGAAATCTAATTTGAACAAAACAACATCACGAAGTAGAAAAATCACCGTAACTCGCGGAGCGGAAACACCAAATCGAAGAAGAAAACGATTAGCAGAACAACGATTGCGTCAAGAAAGGTTACGAGAAATCGCAGCAATAGAGCAGATCATTGCAAGAAGAGAAATCCAGCGTATTAGACAAGCAGAATTAAGAGAAATAGAAACATTGGAGAGGCGAAGACAAAGAAAGGCAGCGCAACGAAGACGCCAACGACTTTTAAGAGAAATTGAAACGGTTGAAGAAGGAAGATTAAGAAGGGAAGTGCAACAGGAACGTCAAAGGAATTTAAGAAGAACTGAAACAGTCAAACGCAGAAGACCAAGGAGAAAAGAGCAACGACGACGTCAACAAGTTTTAAGAGAATTTGAAACGGTTGAAGAAGCAAAATTAAGGAGAGAAGACCAAAGAGGACGTCAACAAGTTTTAAGAGAAAAAGAAACAGAGGAGGAAAGAAGAAACAGACTAAAGAACGATAGTAGGCGCATTGTAGGTTATAGAGTAAGAAAATGGCAAATTTTAGAAAATAGGATCTTTAATTAAAACCCTGTAGATAACTACGACTCTTATAATATTTTGAATATAGGCCGAATGGACAATGTTTGCACACATTGTTGTGCACTTAAGTGGGTAGGTGAAACAGCTGATATGTGCTGTTTAAAAGGAAGGGTTCGGTTAACACCTCGGTCGGTCTTATGACGCACTGCAATATCCACTAATTCTTTGGGGAGGTGAAGACGGTTACCACTTCAATATTTCACAAGTCAACCCTATAACTAACATACCAACTACCAATAAAAAAGTATCCGCAATGAATTTTTATGCGCATTGAATTATGCTGCGAGAGGAGAATTTTAATCAAATTCTCAAATGCAGACAACTATTTCACCAGTTTATAGTAGATATGTATAATAACTGAGCGTCTTATTTATATACGCTGCAATCAAAAACAACTTAGGGTTGACGAATATATTCATTTAAGAGACTCTTTGGCCCATGACAGTAACGCACATGACTTGGGGCAATTGGTTATTCTTCCCTCTTCCTTCAATGGGAGTCCGCGGCATATGCAAGAGTATACCCAAGATGCAATGACGTACGTTGGCAATTACGGTCGGCCGGATTTGTTCATAACGTTTACGTGCAATCCGAAATGGGAAGAAATCCAGAGAGAACTGCTGCCTGGACAAACGCATTATGATCGGCATGACTTTCCGGCGAGGGTATTTAGGCAAAAATTGATTACATTTATGGATACAATTGTGAAGACGCGTTTTTGGGGAAACGAGATGTTGGATGTATACCGCCGAATGGCAAAAAAAGGATTAACGCATGCGCATCCTTTATTATGGTTAAGACAGAAAATTAGGCCTAATCAAATTGACGAAACAATTAGTGCGGAAATATCAAATCCTGAGTTAGGCCCTCTCTTAAATGCTTTAGTGCTTAAACATATGATCCATGGACCCTGTGGGAATCTTAGCCCTAATTCTCCATGTATGAAGGAAGGCACATGTACGAAACGCTATCCGCGAAAGTTTCTTGACCAAACTCAAACCGGAAGAGATGGCTACCCTCTCTACAGAAGACGTAAGACAGAAGACCTTCTTCTCGAAAAATTGATTTTTGCAGCAACAAAGCGCTCTGGCGAATATTAAATTTTCCCATGCACGAACGGCATCCGACTGTGATACATCTTGCAGTACACTTAGAGAATGGTCAACGCATTTATTTTACAGAAGAGAATCTGCAAAATAGAGTAAGTAATCCGCCAAATACAACTTTAACCGCATTTTTCTTGCTTTGCCAGCAGGATGTTTTTGCCAAGACCCTTCTCTATTGCGATGTACCAAAATATTACACCTGGGATAAGACGAGGAAAAAATTTAAACGTCGAGTTCAAGGTGTGGCAGTTCCCGACTGGAATGGTATTAAATTCACCGATGCCCTCGGTCGGGTTTATACAGTGCATCCAAATAATTTCGAATGTTTTTACTTACGCGTTTTGCTTCATTGGGCCAGGGGACCTACTTCATTTCAAGATCTTCGAACTGTTAACGGTCAAATTTATGATACTTATCGTCAAGCCTGCCAAATCAGAGGTTTGCTTGAAGATGATGGACACTGGAACACCGCAATGTTAGAAGCTGCTGCCACTCAATCACCTTCAAAATTAAGGTATTTATTCGCGATATTAATATCTACTTGTGGGGTATCAAATCCAAAACAGCTTTGGTAGTCCCATAAAGAAAGTTTGACCGAGGATATCTTATTGGATGCACGGCGCGGAAACCTAGAAGCCAATATTGTTTATACACCCCATATGTTTAATGAAACTTTAATTTTACTTGAAAGGTTGGTGTTAGGAATGATAGGAAAAACCCTTAAACAAATAGGTCTTCCTTCTCCAAAAAACAAAGAAAATAATCAGGACACAAACGAGATGTTGCGCGAAATAAGTTATACTGTTGACGAAACGAATGACTTCGTATCCCTTAATGAGCCGCGTTTAACACCTGAACAGAGAGTGGTTTACCAGACCTTATTGAACCGAATAAGCAATAAAACTGGTGGTATATATTTCCTAGATGCTCCAGGTGGGACAGGGAAAACATTTCTTATCAATTTACTCCTTAGCAAAGTTTGGCAACAATCAAAAATTGCCATTGCTATGGCCTCTTCTGGAATTGTCTCTACATTACTTCTTGGTGGTCGAACTGTGCATTCAACGTTAAAATTACCTCTTAATCCTGGTCTTTTAGAAAATCTTATATGTAACATAAAAAAAGGTACCGGTGTAGCTCAAGTTTTACAAAAGTGTGAACTTATTGTATGGGATGAATGCACAATGTCCCATAAGCATGCGTTAGAAGCTCTAAATACTACCATGCAAGATTTAAGAGGCAACCGTAAATTAATGGGAGGTGTTGTTTTGTTATTAGTCGGTGACTTTCGTCAAACGCTTCCCGTTGTTCCGAAAGGAACAATGGCAGACGAACTTAAGGCTTCTATGAAGGCGTCACACCTCTGGAAATATGTTAGGAACCTTAAACTTCAAACAAATATGCGTGTACATTTACAAAAAGATTCCGAACGGTTCGTACGAGAATTGATAGCCATTGGTGAGGGACGAATACCTATTGATCCAATGAATGGTTTAATTAATCTTTCTAATATTTTTTGTGAAATTGTAGAATCATCCGAAGCTCTTAAAATTAGCCTTTTTCCAAATATTGAAAGTAACTATATGGATAAAACATGGCTGTGCGAACGAGCTATACTTGCCCCTAAAAATGATAGTGTTAATTTAATTAACTTTGAAATTCAAAATAGGTTACCAGGAGCATGTAATTCTTATTATTCAATAGATACTGTTGTGGATGTAGATCAGGCGGTTAACTATCCCATAGAATTTTTAAATTCTCTCGAAATTTCAGGAATGCCACCTCATCGATTAGTATTAAAAATTGGTTCTCCTATTATGCTCTTGAGAAATTTAGATCCACCAAAATTATGCAACGGCACACGTTTATGTGTAAAAAAATGTATGCCACATGTTATTGAAGCCACTATTTTGTCTGGGTGCGCTAAGGGGGAAGATGTTTTTTTACCGCGGATACCATTAATTTCTTCAGATACAAACCTTCCTTTCTAGTTTAAGCGACTTCAATTTCCCGTACGGTTAGCATATGCTATGTCGGTTAATAAATATCAAGGACAAACACTTAAATATACTGGTATTTATTTGGAAACCTCTTGTTTTTCTCACGGTCATATGTTGCATGTTCAAGAGTTGGGTCAGGGAAAAATCTGTTCATTTACGCGCCCGATGCGAAAACTAAAAATGTGGTTTATCACGCGGCTTTATAACGCGGTTTCTTTTTTTGTCTTTTGGTTATTTTGTTCCTTTGCTTGCTATTTTGTACGTTCTTTCCATATTTTTAACTGTCATAATTTCTGTCTTTGCTCTATCTTTTTTTGTTATTTTGGATTTTTAACTTATTTCTTTTTTGTGTTTTTACATTTTGTATGTTTCTTGCATGTTTCTTATACCCTGTCTTTCTATTTGTCTCTATTTTGATCTATTTGACATTTTGTATGTTTGACTTTTTACTATTTTATTTCTGTTTTTTTTTACTTATTGTATGTTTCTTCTATGCTTCTAAATATCTTAATCTCTGTCTCCGTCTTTGCTTTGTCTCTGGTTTTTTTCAGTTCATATTTTGGATTTTTGACTTTTTACTTTTTGTCTTTTTACCTTATGTATGTTACTTCTTCTTGCATTTTTTCTTACACCTTGCCTTTGTCTTTGTCTGTATCTTTAATCCCTGCCTTTGATTCTGTCTTCTTTAATCTCCAGCTTGCTCTCAGCCTTTTAATTATTGTTATATTGTATTTTCGATTTACTCCCTTTTTTTTATATTTTTTAGTTTTTCCGTAACAAAATGTCCATTGTTGAGCGGTGATTGCCTTTCTATTGCGAAGGGTGATTAAACCCCCTCTACAACTTATGATTCTATAGAATTAAGCCTTAATATATGAAACTTACTCCATCTTTTTCTCTTTCATATTGATAATTTTACTACTCTCTCTTACTCCCTTTTTATAAGTTTTTTTTTTATATTTATAGTTTTCCCATAATAGAGTTCCATTGTGAGGGGTGATTAAACCCCCTCTATAAATAAAATATCCATTAGAATTAAGGTTTTAGATATCCATTTATTGAATTTACTCTAATTTTCTTAATCTTTGAAGTTAATGTCTATGTCTTTGAATTGGTCCCTATATTTTCTTTAATTTGCTATTTTTGTGTTTTAGTCTTCTTGCTTTTGTAATATAATATTAAAAAACAATTTTTTTACATTAAGTTTATGCTTATTTTATAATAACAGGCTCCGTAACTAACATATGTCCATATTATAAAAGACGATGAATATGTATTATTGTATATGTATTTTTAATGCATACAGTTTACGAACGAGTATAAAAATTATTTTTACTTAAAATGGCGTTGGTAATTCAAAACGATTTGAGATTTTCCTTATTTCGCTTCTTATTGTATTTTACTAAATATTATCAACATAAAAAAAAACTTAACGCATTTTTCAGAAATTTCAGACGTGATATAATTGAACAAGATATGACGTGACATATTCTTACATCACTTCAGTGATTCAGTGTCTTTCAGAATATGAGCGATGGTAAGTAAAAGTATAAATGTTAATACTAACACTAAGAAATAGTACTTTATTAGTTATAGAAAAAGTAGAAATGTAAAAGTTGTTAATACTACCACTAAGAAATAAGATTTAATTAATTAAATGTAGAAAAACAATAATATAAAGTATTTTTTTAAGTACGACTAGATATATATATGTTTTGAATTAACATAAATGTAAGATTTAATTTATTATAAAAAACTAAAAACATTAACTATCTATCTCATAATTTTGATCCTAACATACTATAATGTCATATAGGTATATTAATATAACTATTATGATATGTAAACGTTCCCTCATCAGTTCATAATCAAAATTATTTATTCATACAATTTCTTAAAATTAAATTTTGAAAGTGTTTATTTCAAAGTTTTTTTCCGTTTCTTTTTATATTTACTATAACTTCTATTATTTTTGGAATTACTCTCCACAATATTTCTAAATTTAAAAATTATTCTTCTATAAAATATTTCATAAAACTTTGAAATTTTTTTTTTTTAATTTAGCCCAACATAATCTAAAAATATTGATAACTTCTAATATTCTTGATAACTTCTAATATTCTCTACACAAAATTTTACAAGGGAGGTGGTTTTGGTGGGTATGAATCCCACACTATTACAAAGATCGCGCGCGAATTCTTTGTTTTGGTTTTCAAACTTTCCACCTTCCTTCGCCAAAAAAAAAATAAAAATAAAAAAAATTCTTAAAAATATAAATATTCTTTTCTACTAAGATATTCATCCATAAAGTTTTTAAAAATTTGATATGATTCTGACATGATTAACATACCGCGACTTACTTTATAATGTTTAAGATATAAAAGAATTGTGTTTTGATCTATTTAATATGCATTTAATAATTTTCTTCCAAAATTATTTAAAAAAACTGTAATTTTCAAATTTTTCTATTTTCTCGGGCAACGCCGGTAGCCCTGCTAGTACCTTAAAATAAAAGAATATAATTGAATTATAGCACTGTTCGACCATACCGTTAATGCCAAGGCCTTATAATTAACAATTTTTTAATATTGATTTTCATTTTATTATTTTTCTTATATACATATAAACTTAAACTTAATTTTAAGATGTTAATAACTTAAAATAAAAGAATATAATTGAATTATAGCATTATGAATTAACGTAAAATTTAAACAATTTCAAATCACTGTTCAGCCATACGGTTAATGCCAATGCCTTATAATTAACAATTTTTTAATATTTATTTTAATTTTATTATTTTTTCTTAGAATTATAAACTTAAGCTTAATTTTAGTTATAATTATAATTAGTTAATAATTTCATTAATTTTATAATAAGTCCGAATTAAATATAACTTTTAAGAACTTTAAAGCTTTTAATACCATCTGTGGTTTTTAAATCGGAATCCATTAATGTATTTCTAAAAGATTTAATTAGATGGGAAAAATCGAAAAATGTTTTATTATTATAATTACAAAATGGTTTATCAGATGTTATTTCTAGCAACGAAAAAACTTTAGCTAAAGTTTGGTCACAAGTAATTGCCCGTATTATAATGCCAATATCGAACAAACTTCTCAAATTTTTTTAATAATTTCTAAAAGTGTTACAAGACGAATATCTGTATTCTATATTTTATATTCTATTAAATCTTTTATCTAAAATAAAATTTAAAAGTGTTACGAGAAGAATATCTCTATAGATATATATGTATGTATTTATATCCATACATCAGTTACAGAAAAAAATATTCATAAAAAATTTTACAATATTTTATATCAAAGCCTAAATATCTTACAAGCCGGATCGGAATACTCAATTTATTTTGTACACAAATAGCCTTTTTTTCAAAGTTTTCGTTGAATGTTTCGGCTTGTAAGTGTAAAGGCGTTGTTATAAATATCGTGCATTAAAATAACTTTTTTGTTGTTCATGTAGTTGTATCTTTTTAATTAAATTTTTTTTTGTAAAGATATGGTAAGTTGTTTAACCCCTTCGTGCAGAGTGTTTTTCTTTTAAAAATACCTTCTTAATTTTTAAATTCTGTTTTTTAATATGACTAACTATATGTAGCTACCTTATTCAATATCAAAAAATACTTTTAAGAATTCTGCTATCTAGAATAATTACATATCTATCTATAGTCATAAAGGCTGGTTTTCATGAGAAATTTCATGGATATTGTCGCAACTTTAGAAAGAGAAAAATATAGTGCACTACCAGTGGGAAAGAGTGAGGAAAAAAACTATATTATTAAAAAATATTACAGCAACACTTTGACAGTTAAAATTGTACATAAGCTAATTTATTAATGTTTATATTCATATTTAGTTAAAAATTTAAAAATTTTTATTTATAAAGTTGTTAAAAATAATATACATAGTTTATTAATAATATTTTTATACCGATAATATAGTCATTTTAATATAGGTTCTCACTAAAAAATAAAATTTGAATATTTGTTTATTTTTTTGACACTTCAAAATTTAAATGCCTGGTACCTAGTAGAAATTTTTTTGTAAGATATACAATTTTTGCATAGGTACATACATATTTAATTCGTGGATATTTATGGTTACTTTCTTGGATATTTTCAAATATTTCATGATTATTTTTTTAGCTTAATCTCTTTCAAACACATATTACTTTTGTATGTTCTGCCTATGCTCTAACATTTTCGTAGATATATTGGTCTAATGAAAACCAGCTTTAATATATGTAATTATACATTCAGTAAATTTGATCTTAACTATACCTTTGTGGGACCACAAAGGTTAATACCAATATTTTAGAAAATTTTAATATTCCATCCAAAAATATTTTTTAATTTTTAGAAGAAATATTCTTCTAAACAAAAAAGAAAAAAATAAAAACGAATAGATGACCGTTAGAATTTACATCACACTTGCAATATTATAATAAAATTTTGTTGGCCTTCAAATGTTATCTATGTGTTGTGTAGATTATTTGAGATCTATAAAATTCCATTTTAAAGTTATAAGAACATTTGTTTGTGATTCATAGATAAATATGTATGTATGTATGGATATGTAACAATATAAAACCAATTTTTAGAGAAAAAAAATAAATCAGTTCGAAGAAAATAAATTATGAACAGAATGAATGAAAAAATATTTTTTTGTTTTGTTTTTCTTATGTTCTTTGATGGTATACCAAAAATACGGTCATCTTTTTACGAAATATCTCCAAATACGATCTTGGGGTGTTTTCAAATCAATGAAATTGACTACGATTTTTTCTTCTACGTGAGTTCTCTATGTATATAGTTACTTTATGATAATATATTAATAACTTAAAATAAAACAATATAATTGAATTATAGCACTATGAATTAACGTAAAATTGAAACAATTTCAAATCACTGTTCAGCCATACGGTTAGTGCCAAGGCCTTATTAATTAACAATTTTTTAATATTGATTTTCATTTTATTATTTTTCTTATATACATATAAACTTAAGCTTAATTTTAAGATGTTAATAACTTAAAATATGTAAAAGAAAATAATTGAATTATAGCATTATGAATTAACGTAAAATTTAAACAATTTCAAATCACTGTTCAGCCATACGGTTAATGCCAATGCCTTATAATTAACAATTTTTTAATATTTATTTTAATTTTATTATTTTTTCTTATAATTATAAACTTAAGCTTAATTTTAGCTATAATTATAATTAGTTAATAATTTCATGAATTTTAGTAATAAGTCCGAATTAAATATAACCATAAATTTTGTTGTTCTTTTAGTAACTATTAAGTTTAAATTATTTTAAAATAAAGAAAAAAAAGTACCTTACTTGAAGCACTTATCCGAGTTCGGTTAAGTGCTTTGTTCGGGTAAGTTCTCAAAATTGATAAAATTTTTGTAAGAGCATTTAAGCCGGTTTTACTAGATGCTTGCCGTATACGATTACTTGCCGAATTCAAAAAGGATTGCTTAAATTGTTAACGGCGGTTTTGTAACTATAAATAATTTCAATTTTTATATAAGAGTTGATAATTTTCTAATCCTATAACATAGTATACGTACTATGCCAATAATAAAGGTCAAAGTTCAATTACCCTTAGTGCATTTCCGGATTGTGTCAAAAATGCTGAAATCATTCCATTAATCAAAAAAGGTGGTAAGCGCTTTCTAAATAACTATACATATATCGGTTTTATTTACTTTTTCAAAGATTTTTGAAAAATTAGTCAATGTAGGATTCTAAATTTCTTAAACAAACATAACTTCTTTTCTAATTTCCAATTTGGATTTGGATCTAATTTATCTACAGAAGACTGTTAGATTTTGTTATACTATTCACAATGGATTAAATAATAGGAAAAAAATGGTTGCTTTGTTTCTTTACATATGTTAGCTGTTCGATACAGTTAACCATAAAATTATGTTTTAGAGGTCATATGCATAAATGGTTTTTGTCTTACCAATAAGGTAGAGGGCAAAAAATAAAATTAGAAGGTATCGTTGGGGATTTTTCATCAGTTTCTCTTGGCGTTCCGCAGGGATCTGGTTTGGGCCCCATTCTGTTTTTAATTTTTATTAATTCAATATTTTCTTTCAAATTTAAGTAATTTAATAGCTTTCGCTGATGATATGGTAGGCACCTTTTACGTGATACTTATTTTAATTTGATGGCTGATATTAGTCATGATTTAGCATTATTTAAGTCATTGGTTCGCTTCGAGCAAAATATAATTGAGTAGTAAAAGTAAATTAATGATTTTTAGTATAATTGAATACTGGGTGAACTGGGTGAACTTGGTATTCTTGTTTATCATAGTGATAGTTCTAAAAGAGTGTATACTTCGTCTGACATTTGTTGTAGTACTAATATTGTTGACACTTTTAAGTACAATACTGATTGCTCCTAAAATTGTTTTCAAATTGAAACAGTCACGAATTTCAAATATCTTGGATTGTTATTTGATAATAAGTTAAATTGGTTCGACCATATTTAACTTATTAAAATATTTTTTAATATCCACCAGGTTTATATACCTTTTAAAACAATTTTGCAATAAGGACCTCCTCACTTGCAATGATTCATAATGGTTGAATTGATTGATGTTGAATTAATTGAATTAGTTGAATTAATTGTAAACATTCTAACTTCAATACTAATTTAAGTTGATTTAACTTTTATAAAATTTAATTTATAAAAAAATTATATATTATTAACTATATAAATTTTATAATAAACCAATTACATATTTTTTATTTTTATAAATCTTAATCAATGGAAAAATGAAATATAATTATTGTATTGTTCAATTTTAAGTTTTTATATAATGAATTATCACTTATTGTAATCGATACTAACTCTACTTAATAAGTTAAAGATTACATAAATTTAAATAAATAATAAATAAATAAATAAATAATAAATATCGTAATAATGTAACCCGTATAATGAATAGCAATAATAATAACAGTAATAATAATAATAGTAATATTAATAATAATAGCTGCTACAGTGGAGTAAGGTGTTATCGTTATATTACTATATATTATCTATTGTTATATACCATTTCGAATTTATAAATAAAAAAAAGAAATTATATTGTAATAACAAATTTTATTTCAATCATAAAAATTAACAGACATGATTTTCACCTTCACAATATACTAAAGTACAAACAGCTTCAGCCTTCGATCATTTTGTACAGTCCTTCTGCAAACATGTATCTTCAACCAAAACAGTTCCCTTTACTTGTTTTGCTGCTTCTATACATTTTTTTTTACTAATTCCATCTATCTCACCTTAAATTAAAAAAAAAGTTTATTTTTAAATTAAATAGAATTAATTTTTAAAGTTAAGAGAATTAATTATAGGGATAATTACCACAGTCCAACCTTGGAATTTCGATAAATCAATCTTCTTTGATTGTAAGGTATGAGGAAACTTAGGCCCTAAAATGGCAATGAATTCCTCTAATTTTTTCCCATTTACAGTAACAAATGTAAGCGGTCTTGCTATGATTTAAAATAAAAAAAAATATAAAATTTTATCTCTTCAATTAAACCAAAACTTACCTTTTAATTTTTAAACCATTTGATTTAATTAAATATTAAACCAAAAAAATACACTACTGCTGCAGTTAAACCAATATTCATTATCATTTGATTCAATTATTCAAAATGGATTCAAATCTGGCTGACATAAGACTTTTAACAATTTAAAAAATTTAATATGGCGGTAATAAAAAAATGACGCTATTTTTGACATTAGGTGGAAGTACTTTGACTTTTCTAAAATTTTTGACAAAAAAAAATTTGTTCTAAGTCAACCACTTAGAACATAGAGTATTAGAAATAGAAAATTCTGTGCACGTATATAAAAATTAGTAAAGTATTATCAATTACCTTTAATTGCCAAAATGTGCCTATTATTGACAAAAAAAAATTAAATTTCCATGACGACATAATTATTTTAGTTGTTTTGTTTACAAGTTTACAATTTAAATGCTAGAAAAAATCGAAAAATAGGAATATCGTTTCACAGGTAAGTGTAAATCATAATAAAACAAGGTAGAATGTAAACCAACGGTTTTTAAAAGCGCACATTTCCAAAACTCAATACAAACTGTTTAGAAGTGTGACTTACACAAAAATTTGAAAATTTCATGTAATAAGAAAAAATGTGAAAATAGGACATTTTTGAAATTTTGAGGGGCCGTAAGTCCGGAATCCTATATAACTAAGAAAAGTCGTTAACACACGTAAAAATATATTATTGAACCTCTAATTTTCATGCCTCGCCGAAGAAAAATTTGTACAGGTGCCTAAGTTACAGGTGTCTAAAAATAGCAAATTTTCAATTTTTGAGGCGTAATAACTCTTCAAGAGGGGGTATTACCAAAAAATTTTCTGAAGAAACTTATACTAATTCTAAAAGTTCTTTCTTGTCTCAAAATTTCAGGTTCCCATCTAAAGGGGTGCCGGAGTTATGAAAAAAGAAATTTCATGCAAAATGTGGTTTTCACATAACGGTAAATTTAAATAGTAAATTACAAAATATTACATAATTTTGATACTGTTTTATATAGATAATAAAATTTTCGATCTTTTGGCGGTTTTAGATTGCAAAATTATTACGCAGAGCCCGAGATATATACATCTGAAAATGGGGCTTTTTCGCAATTTTGAAGAGCTGCAACTTTAGAACCCTTTACAATTAAAATAAACCTTTAACACACGTAAAAATATATTATTGTAGCTTTAATTTTTATATCTTGCAGAAGTAAAATGTGTACAGGTTCCTAAGTTACAGGTGTTTAAAAATAGCAAATTTTCAATTTTTAAGCCCTAATAGCTCATAAACAGGGGGTGGTCCGAAAAAATTTTCTGAGCAAACTTATACTAATTCTAAAAGTTCTTTCTTGCCTCAAAATTTCAAGCTTCTATCTAGAAGCGTGCCGGAGTTATGAAAGTAGAAAAATCATGCAAAATTTGGTTTTCACATAACGGTAAATTTAAATACTAAATTTAAAAAAATTGTATAATTTTGATAATAATTTACAAAGATAAAAGAAATACCTGTCGAATGACGTTTTCAGATTGAAAAAATCTTAAGCAGAACATAAGATATATGCATTTAAAAATAGGGCTTTTTCAAAGTTTGAGGGGCTGTAGCTCTGTAATGGGGGGGGCTACATGAAAAAGTTGTTCCACAAAATTATTTTTTTTATGAGACCTACCTATGGTTAAAATTTTTTTTCTCTATCTTTAACGGTGTAGAAGTTTTGTAAACAGACGGACGGACGGACAGAGTGAAACTAATAAGCACATTTTTTCAAAATTTTTTTGGAAATGTGCTAAAAATTATAAAATTAATAATACAATGTGTAAAACCTAAATAATTTACAAATCATGCTACTTTATATGCAAAAAAAATTGCAATTTTGACAAAAGCCATGACGAAAAAAAGTTTGTATCAGTGACGTGTGCTATTATTATAAAAATGTAAACTTTGTTCATATTTCCCAACAAAATTGTTTTTTTTTATGGTGTAACGAGTGAATCTCGTAAGATTTGTAAATTTTTTTATGAAGAATTAATTAATTAACAAATAAATTATATAAATGCATATTGTGGATTTTTAAAAATTAAATTTTTAATGATGTTGTTAATAAAAGTCAATTGAATATAAATATCAAATAAATTGCAAAAAAATATAAAGAAAAAAAAAGAATTTAATTTAATTTAACTATTAAACTTTTAACAAACAGAAAGATATAAATAATAATCTTCAGAAAAATTATGGTTTTATTTTAATTATTTATGTTATGAAAGAAAAACTTTTAAAAGATAAAAAAAATAGTGGAGAAATTTATTAAAAATGTATAAAAGTTTATTGAAAATGAATATAGCACAATTTAGTTTAAATTCAATAAAAATTACAAAAAAGAAAAAAAACTGCTTTACTTGAAATAAAATATTTTTTTTATTTTTTTTTTTTTTTTTTGTTTTGTTTTTTGGTGAAATTATTTCTCTATATGAACGAGACCGCCATTTTAGCGGTGTAATATGAAAATTAAGCAAATAATAATTGTCAACAGTGCTCTTAAAATAAAATAAAATAAGAAGAGAAAAAAAGAAAAAAAAAACAAATTACTTACTTAGATACAAAATTAAGAAAACAAAAACTACCAAAACAATATTCACAATAATTTTTTTTTTCATTTTGTATTTCATTTTGTATTTCTATAAATAATATTTATTATAATCATAGGAAATAAAATTGAAAACATACAGGTTAAATAAAAATCCATATATAAAGCAGACTAAATATTTTAATATGTATGTATATGCAATTTAAAATCTTATATGCTACTTATACTTAACCTAAGTTAAAAAAAATTTAATTTGAACACTTTTTCACATTTGAATAAAAATAAAAAGAAATGTATATTGGAATGGAGAAGGAAAATGAAGAGTTAAAAAAAAAAAAAAAAATAAGTTTATTTTCACTTTCATAAAATTTCTTAGAATAATTACATTAAATATCGTTTAAATAATAATATAAGAAAATAAAGTAAAACAAGAGAAAAAAAAAATCATTTTATTTGAAGAATATTTTAATATACTTATAAATGAACTAAAATACAAATTTTGACATTCTGATAAGATATCTCATGTTCGATTATATAAATAAATGTAATGTTGCCATTGCGTATTAATGCAAATTCAATATTGAAAACAGTGTTGGCACCGGTAACAAATAATAATCAATTTCTTCTCATTTTAAATTACAAGATTATATAGAAAAAATAACTTAATAACTAAATATAATAAAAATAATTATTTTATTAAAAATTAAAATTTATTAAAAAAAAAAAAAAATAAATAAATTAAGTAATGGAAATAAATTAAAAATAAAATAATCAACATGTCGAAACAATGTGTTTCCTGCGGAAGAAACATAACTTCGAAAAATAATAGAGGACTACACTGCAGTGGAGATTGTAATGAATTGTATCATCTCAAATGCGCAAATATCCCAGAAAACCTTTACGAAAATGTGATCACAGGCAAACAATTGTGGACATGCCCAAAATGTCCATCTTTATCTCCTAATCAATCCATCGGAGCAACCAGTTTTGTAGAGGGAAATGCTGACAGTTTTCGTGAAGATGAAAAAATTATTGAACAATTTGAACAAGCATCAATCACTCTGAGCACCCTGGATACAAAAACTTGTTCATTACAAAACGTAGCCGACTACCTAAAAACTTTAGGTTCTATGGTACTCCAAGTATTAAATTCCCAAAATTTCATATCAACAAAAATAGACGAAATAATGGATACCAACAAGGAGTTATTAGAAAAAAATCAAATTCTAAATGAAAAACTGCTCTATGCGGAAGACAAATGCAAAAAGCTGGAGGAAAAAATCAACATCCTACAATTTAAAATGGATGAACCAGAAAGGAAAAAAAATAACAAAAATATAGTTGTATCTGGCATCCCATTCTGTGTTGATAATATCGAAGAAGCGCCCATGCAAATGGCAACAAAAATTAGATTGAACCTAAAAAAGGATGATATAGACGAAATTTCTTCTATTAAACAACCATCTTATAATATTCCCAACAAGAGGCAACGTAAACTATTCGTCGTTAAATTCAAATCCGAAACGACTAAAAATGAATTTATGGATAAAAAAAAAATCTTCATCTGTTTACAGCTGAAGTTAATATGTTACAAGAGGGCAATAAGGAAATTTTTTTTCAACACCAACTCACATCTCTACAAAAAAAATTGTATTATGAGGCGAAGCAAATCAAAACCAAACACAATTACAAGTACTTGTGGTTTAAAAACCATACAATTAACTTGCGTGAAAATGATGGTTCTATTGTTTCAAGACTTTCTAATTTTAACGATCTCATCAAATTTAAATATAAAAATAATTACTAACAATAATAAAAATTATCTTAAATACTCATTAAAATTAACAACACTAACAGATAACCTAAAACTAACATTGATAAACTTTCAAATAAATAGTACAATAATAGATTCGTCATTTGATCATATTTTAACTTTTACATTAACCTTATTACAAAATCTAAATTTTTTCTTAATTTTGTATTGTAACATTGTTTCAAATAATACACCTTACGTATTATTTTCACATACTTTTAAAATAGTTTTAGAATTAACACTAACAATTATTGTTTTATTTGAAAGATCTTCCTTACTCAGCTTAAATTTGTTTGAATATCTAAGAAACTTTTACATATACAATTCAACTCTTATATCGCTTAATTTTTACATCTCATTTAATTTTTTATTGTTCTACATTTATTATTTGTTGCCTATTTTATATAACTATTTTCCATTCCTAAAAAAATGATTGACTTTTGCGACCGTCTTAAAATAAATTATTCTACAACACTGGCAGATAATTTAGCTTCAGAATATAAAAATAAATTACATATTATTTACTTAAATATTCAAAGCATAAGAAATAAAATTTATAAGGTACAGCTATTTATGTAGCCGATTACCTTAGCTCTACCCAAATTCTTGATGAGGAATTCAATCAATCAAATATTCTGATAGTAAAATTACTCCGACACAATACAAACATCGTAGCGGTGTATAGATCACATCAAACGAATATCGATGACGTCATAAAAAAAGTAGATGATATTACAGCTACATATAAACATTCGCTAATACTCGGAGATTTTAACATCAATCTATTAGACAAAAATGTATGTATTGAATTACAATAATACTCTTTTGAGCAATGGGTATGTAATTGGAAACAAAATTACTGAAGCATACGCAACACGAATCGGGAAAACTTCAAAAACCGTTATTGATCATTTTATTACCGACATCCTAAACTATAAATATCAATTCCTTATAACAGATACTCCTTTATCAGATCATCAATTATTTTTAATTAGTGCTGATCTAACCCCAACCAAAGAACCCACAATAGAGACAAAAATGGTCTTGGACTATGACAGACTCTCTAGAGACTCTTTCTGGGATACATTAGGAGTGTACAATACTATTGATGATCTCGTCAATAGCTTAACATTATTAATTAAAAAATATACCACAACTCATTTCACAAAAACGATTAAAAAACATGAATGGATGACTAATGACATACTCAACATGATCAAAGTTCGCGACTCTTTTTTCAAATATAAACGAAAGTATCCCAATGACTCAAATATCTCTTCTCTGTACAAATTTTATCGAGCTAAAGTAAAAAACATGATTCTCGACGCCAAAGTTAAATTCTGTACTGATGAAATAACAAAAAATCCGAGCGACAGTAAAAAACTGTGGGTACTTTATAAAAAGATCATGTTCAACAAGGGTGGAAAGGATTCGAAAACACAGGTTAAAGTCCTAGAATACAATAACAATATAATCACAGATCCACAAAACATATCAGAGCGCATGAACGACTTTTTCACGAATGTGACAAGTAGTCTGAAAATTTCAAATTCATCACAATTTTTTTAATAACCTAAGACGGAATATACAACGCCCATTCGTTCTTACACCAACTTCAACAACAGAAGTGGAAATTATAATTAGATCGTTAAAACCAAATTCTACAACCGGCTACGATAACATCTCCACAAAATTTGTAAAAAAATTTGTTGACAGACTTGTACCTACACTGGTAAAGTTTATAAACATTTCATTCCAGACAAATAATTTTCCTGAATGCCTGAAAACTGCCATTATAACACCGATATATAAAAAAGAAACCGCGACCAATCCAACAAATTACCAGCCTATATCAGTTTTGAGCACTTTTTCGAAAATCTTTGAAAAAATTATAAAGGCTAGATTAAATAATTTTTTAACCCACAATAATATGCTGTATTGTGAACAATTTGGTTTTGAACAAAAGTCAAACACCACTGCAGCTTGCCTATCGCTTACCGATTTTATAACACAAAATATGGATAACGGAAAGTTCACTGCGTGCCTTTTTATTGGTCTCCAAAAAGCATTCGATTGCGTAGACCATGATATATTACTGCTTAAACTTAAAAAACTAGGTCTCTCACACGAACATATAGCATTATTTAAAACATACTTAATAGGTCGATCACAAAAGGTTAAATTAGATAATGTTTACAGTAATCCAAGATTAAGTAAAAAGGTGTTCCTCAAGGATCCATTCTAGGCCCCGACCTATTTAAAATATATATCGATGACTTGTCACAAGTTAATCTTAAAGGGTCTCTGCAATTATTCGCTGACGATGCAGCAATAAAATACTCGGCAAATAATGAAACGGAATTAAAAACAACTATTTTACAAGATTTATCATTAATTGATGAATGGTTAGACAAAAATCGGCTAGTAATAAATTTAAATAAGACGAAAATACTATTATTTGGAAACAAGCTGTTTCATAATCCATCCTTTATATATAATAATAGTCAACTCGAAGTAGTAAAAAACTTCAACTACCTAGGCATGATCATTGATTATATCCTTAGATGGACAGACCATATTGATTTTGTTTGTAAGAAAATCTCTCCTTACGTCTTTATATTAAAGAGACTAAGAAGATTCTTTGACAAACACACTCTAAATATTATTTATAATTCATACATACACTCTAATATTATATATTTAAACCCTATATGGAATAGGGCTTCAAAAGTTCATTTGGACAGACTATATGTTCTTCACAAGAAGGCAATAAAAATAATTCACAACTATCCAATTACATATCCAATTAATCAACTATATTCTATTCAGTACCCAAGTCTTGATTTTCAGTACCCAAGTCTTGATGTTTGAGAAATATAGATATTCACACACATAACACTAGAAATAAATTAAATTATTACCTTACCTTATTTAGAACGGATAAACAAAAAACAAACTGTTTATATCAATGTTTAAAATGTTATAATGATCTACCGTCTAATCTTAAATCTATTGAAAGATTAAGCTACTTCAAAAAGAGTATTACTAAATTCATGCAGGAAACAAATTTATAAACAAACCAACTAATTTAGAAATTTTACCAAAACAGAAAAATGAAATTCAAGCAAATTTAACTGAAAACAAAAAAATTAAAAAAAGAAAAAAAATAACATGTAATATAAAATAAATTTTAGTAATTATAAAATAATTTTTACAATAAATTAACAAAAAGAAAAAAAAATTATATAAATAAGTATATTATATAAATTACACAAATGGACCAGACAGCTTCGGCTTGGTCTCTAACAACAGTCTAATTACATAATATCAATATCTTATGTTTTACTAACAATGTTTTAATTGAAATAAAGAAAAAAAAAAAAAAATTAATAGTTTATTCTTTTGATTTAAAGATTTCCCAAGAATGAAGGGAAAAATACAAATAAATATTAAAATAAAATTGTTTGTACATCATAATATATTAAATTAGCTTTTCTAGATAGAGTTCCCCATTCCTTTAACTTTAAGTTCATATAATCATAAAATTAACAATAACGAAAACCCGAGAATTTCCTCAAAACGAAAATTATTCATAACATCTAATCCATTCTTTGTAGTCTAAAAAACAAGAAAAAAAAAATATTACGGCTTTTGAAAGAAAGAATTAAAAAGGAGGATAGGAAAATTAAAACCTTAAAACAAAACAATAGAAGAAAAATTAAAAAATTTAAGTTTTCCAGATATTGTTAAATAATTAAAAAATAAAAATTTAATTTCAGATGAAGTATTTGCTATGTTAGAAGAAATTACAGGACCCAGTAAATTAATTTTGGATGGTCAAGTATTAAAAAATAATAAATTACTGTCCAAAAACTATTCTTCTGAACTACAAAAATTTGCTTTGAATCTAAATTTTTTATCTCAGTAATTGGTAACCAGTCCATAAAAAATGTGGTTATAAGCTTTTTTTAAACGTAGTTTTGATGAAATCTGTATACGGCAACATATTGATTGATTTGGGAATGATTGTTACGGCTTTGTTGATTTTGGTAGTGGAATTAAATCTAACGTAAAGGCTACACATATACCAGTTTTTATTGCAGTTTGTATGATCCTTAGGAAGATTCCTTTTGGAATAAGTTGTCATTATTAGTTTAATAATTCTATCCCAAATAATTTATCTAGAATTGTTTTAATTTAACATAGAAAAATACAAAACATAAATAACTAATATGATATTATTTTTATATTTCAGTTCGAATAAGAATGAAAATTATGTTTTTAAAATAATAAAAATGCTGCTCCTGAAATTTACAAAATACATTCCGTCAGCAATGCTCTTTTGAAAAATTCGTAGCAACGACATTTAATATTTTCGATGTAGTAGTGGTATACTCTGTTCTAAGATCAACAACGCTTGGTTATATACTACTGCTGTCTGCCAAGACCACCTATGTATATACTGACAGACCTGCTTATTTTGGATTTATTTTAATGGCCGCCAATTGTAGTTGTCATATTATGAACAATAACAAACAGAATTTGCTTAAGAACGGTAGATGCATTTAATGCCAAGATTTTGAACTTTGTAATTTTTTATATTATTATACTTTCAAAAAACTCTTTATTTTTTACCAACTTTTATAAGATTATTTACTATTTAGCAGAAGTAGATTAAGTAGCAGAATTGATCATACAACAACACAATCATATTTATAACCAAGACCTAAATAAACAGGCCAAGAACTGAAAACGCATGAATGTAGTTGTGAGAGAATGGCAATCGAGTCTCGCATACATTCAAACAAATGACATTAAAATTTAATTTTAAAAGATTTTTTTTTGTTCTTATTATTTTGTTTTTTTTTCGAAAAAATGCCCATTTTTAACAATTTTCATTACGAGTGTTCGTTATGAAATATTCCCCAAAATATGTCGAATTTTATATGAAAATAAAATTTGGAATCTTTCCTACAACATATCAAAAAATTAGCTTTCAACTCGTAATTTTAACTTAATATTTAATAAAATTACTTTTAGGTCTTTTTAGTTATTTTTTTCCGCTTGCTTTTTGACATTTGTAAAAGTAGAAGAAGAGAATTTTTTTTCAAAAAATAAGAGTGGGATTGAAAGTTTTATTTGAAAGCTTTTAACCATAACCTAAAATTTATATAAAAATTGTATGTGAAATGGGTGAGTACTTTTATAATCAAATTGAGTTTTAATATTTTTAATTTTATTTAAACATTTTAAAAATGTCATATAATTAAAATTTAGAATTTTTTCTTTCCTCTTGTAAGAAAATTAATTTTCAACTCGTATTTTTCAGCCATATTTCGAGCACATAAAAAAAGGGAGTCACAAATTCTGGTAAGCAAATTATTAAATATTTTGATACACTCCATAAAAAAAAAGTAGTGGTGTAGGAGATATAAGTAATTTTAAATTTTTTTTTATACGATATAATTAATTAATTAATACTTATTATAATTAGTTTTGTTTGTTTTTTATGTTAAATTAGTTTTATAATTTTAAACAGAAAATCGTATCTGAGCATGGACAATAAATTATTAATACATAAAGTGATATTTAGCAGCATTCTTTTCTACGCTTTCGCCGTATGGATGGATTCTGCAAAATCGCATTTACTTCTTTTACAAAGAAAGCAGAACTCCGTGCTAAAATTAATTCTAAAGAAAAACAGATGCTTTTCAACCGCAAGGTTACATGAAATCGCCCAAGTGCCTACAAGTCAAGACAAAATTGATAGACTTTTTCCAATTTTTCAAGAGAACTGCTTTAACAATTCAAATCCTCTAATAAATAATATTTTTAGTATAATCTAAGTTAACTATATGTAAATTCTAAATTTAATAATTAGTCTATATGTTAGTTTTAAGTATCTAGTTATAAGTCGTTAAAAAATGTGTCAGTAGGTTTTTTAGCCATTTTTGCTACACCAACTAAATTTTTTAATAATAAATATTAATTCTTTTCTCTTAATTTTAAGTCAAAGTTGAAAATACTCCTATTATAGTATGATTTTCTAAATTTGTAAATATTGGCTTTTTTGTACACAAAATTTTTTTTTTTTTTAAGACTTAATAAATAAATAAATGAAATAAATAATTTTGTATTTACGGTTTTTTTGTTTTTTATAAATTATTATATTTTTTTGTCTTTTATCTTATTTTTTTATATAGCCCTTTTTAATTTTTTATACATATAAACTCTGTAAAATGAAAATGAAACTAATATTATTTTATATTTTTTACAAAATGATAATTATTTCGGTTGCAACTTTAAATTTAGAATTATCATTGGTTATCAGTTTGGAATACAAATGATAATAAAAATAGATTTTCGAGAGACACTTTCAATGCTTTAGTATTCACTACTAAAACATTAATAGATTTAGTTCATCTATCCTTAACGGAGCTTCAAATGGACTATGTTTTATTAGGCAAATTACAAACTGATTCTTTAGAAAATAGATTCCGTTTATATCGTTCTCTAGCTGGGTGCAATTTTACTTTGACGAACTTAACAGAGGAGGTCTTTCTTTACCGACTATCAGACAAATTATGTTTTATTTCATACGACAGCAATTTTTTAGGAGATTTTACGGGAAACAAATTTAAAAAAAAATTTCTTTGAGCAAAGTAATCAAAAAAGAATACTAATTGAAGTGACGTTAAATAGTCTTTGTTTGGGTATGAATGACATTGATTTGGAATCGACGTGTAAATGCGGCAATAGTAGCCGCATAATTTTTTTCCAAATAAGTAAAACATTTGCAAATATTTTATTAAATAATTACACAAAACGGGAAATGACATATTAAAATCTAATAGACAAAATCGCAAATTAAAAATATTTCAAAATTAAGAAGGGTTATATAATTTTTTGTGATATTTTTTAATTTCGTGATATTTTGTTAATTTTGAATTTTGTGATATTTTTTTTATTTATTGTTTTTTTATTAATATTTTGTTTCTACTTCATAAATATTACACTCTTTTTTTTAGAATTGAGGGGATTAGGCCTATTGGGAACACCACTTTAAAAAAAACGCTCCATATTCCCTACCTCAAAGGTGGTGTGGAAATGGGAAAATTTTTTAGATATTATAAATGATTACTTATATAAATATTATTTAATTATTGCTTATTTCACAATAACTTATATTTCAGTCAATAATTTTTTATTTTTAAAATTTAATAAAAATTTTTACTAAGTTAAATTTAAATCAAAATTGTCATTAAAATTTCATTTCTACACTTTTTTTTTTTACCAGTAGTGTACTATAAAAACACTCTCATCGACTTTCACGAGACTCATATCTTAAGAACTTTAAGAAGCTTTTAAAATAAAAAATTTAAAGGAAGACAATTTTTTAAATGCATATTTATGAATGAAAACATTATATATTCAAATATTTTTCTTTAATGAATTATGTAAAAAAGATGCGACTTTAATTTTCGCTTTGGACCACATTGAATAAAGTAAATGGTTTTTGTGTTATTTCAAGATTTATAGTCGGCCCCCTATTTTTTTCCATAAGACTACGTGTAAATTTGTTAAAAGCTGGCCCCTTATTAAGCTTTTACTCTCTGCACTTCATGGCCTGATAATTGATGTGAGTCTCGTTTATAACATTCCAAAAACCTAGTGAAGTTTTATATTTGTATATATTTAGCGTTCGATACTTAACTAATGAACTATAATATTATAATCTATAATATAATATATGATTAATATACAAAACAAATATAAATTATTCTAATTAGAACCCATTAATTCGCAAAGATTTAATATAATTTTCCGATACCACTTTAATAATTTTTTTCTTGGAATATTAGCAATTTTTGAAAAACACTCTAAAAAATGTATAACATTAGGTCTGTCTGCGTACTTTCCTGACTAATTTCTGATTTCTGCGTACTTTCCTGACTATTTTTGTTTTGAGAGAAAAGAGTAAAATTTCACGTTTTTCTCATTTTATTGTCATTTGTAAGGAAAAGTACGCAGACAGAAAACTGAATAAAAATGTTATAGTTGACACTTCATACTTGCAATTGACATATAATGTTTGGTTCTAATTACAATTGACAACAATAAGGTACAAGTTTCTTTTTCAGATTTTTTTTCAAATTCAATTGTTTTAAATAAATTATTTATTATTAAAATTGAAAAAAGAATTAATTTTAATGGAAATGCTTGATAGTGATTCAGAAAAAAGAAGAATCAGAAAGTTGTAGTAGTGAGACCGAAATAAATTAAACATTAAATAATAAAACATCTAAAGTGCGTTTCGTTTCTTACTCGTTTCAAAATGGCCGGAATAGAATTCTACTTCGCAAGCAAAGCTAACTTAAATTTTACAAATTTACAAAGGTCGAACCGTAAAAGTCTTATGAAGTGTCATTATTATATTATTATTTTAAATTTTTATAAATTTACATATTGAAATGCTTGTAGACGAAATCGTTCAATTGAACTATACTTAAAACAAAATTTTTTTTAAGACTCCATTATTTGTTTGTAATAAATACATGTTATAAACGAAAACGCATAAACTGCACTCAGCGCAAGAATGAAACTCACTCTGTTAAAATATATTTTTTTGACATTTAAAAACTTTATAAATTTATAAAGTTTTTGCCAATTTTTCCTGGCTAAAACTTTATAAAAACTTTATAGGGAAGTGTGTCACGTGATTAAAAATTTAATCAGAGAAATAGTCACTCTCAGTACGCAGACAGTTTTCGGGTTAAAAATTTATAAAGTTTTACATTTTTTGTAAAGTTTTTGAGTACGCAGACAGACCTATTTTGTGTATCGTTAGTAATTTGTTGTTTAATCAAATTTTAATAAAATTTTTTTTAATTTTGCTTAAATTATAATGTACAAATGAATACTTTGATAGGAAAATTTCCAATCTTAATTATCAATAATAATTAATTACAATCGTAATTAATTATTCGAAATAACTAAAAATAAGGTAGTATTAAGTTATATTTAAAATAAAAGACATTTTACCTACTTGATTGTATTGAAGAATTTTTAATCCCTTAATATTTATACAGTATTGTATATATTCCTATTATACAGTACTTATAATTTAAATAAATCAAAAAATATTCAACAATTTAAATTTAAAACGTAACTTCTTCTGTAAACAATGATTCGGCCAAGCAGACTTCGCGGCTATTTTGAATGTAAAAAGCAGGAGTAGCAGCATGAAATTTTGTTACGTTCGCTAAAAAAACTTAAAAACAAATTTGGTAGCATGTAAGTAATGTGACGTTCATTTTCTGTCAAAAATGGAAACGATACGTTTTTTCGATAGCATGCAGGGAACGTCACATCAACTTATTTTTAATGTGACGTTTATTTTTGAAAGTAGTAGTTTTGTTATCGCTCCTTATCATTAACTAAAAAAAAAAATTGTTAAATTTTATAATATATTGAAAAGGATTATATTCTAAAAATAAAATGTAAGTATATAATGAAATTCAAATAATAAAAGTACATAAAGTATAAAACAAATATTTATATATTTATACAAACAGTTACTACTCTGTATTTACCGCCTTTAATTAATTTATGTTTTATTCGAAGGAAATCACAAAAAGCTATGAGCATGTATAGCTCCTAGCAGAAAACAATTGTGGCAATTATGGAGCAGAACCCGGAGTTAGCAAGAGGTAGAAAGCTAACTGATTGCCAAGGAAGATAAATAAAGTGACATTATTTATTATTTGACATTAAAATGTTATTTATTTATAATAAAATTACTTCACAATTTAGAATATTTTAAAATTTATTATAATTGATTAATTTCTCTATATATTTTCGGTTGTTTTTCAATTACATTCTTCACTAAACTTATTTTGTTTCGTTAATTTTTAATGTCACGTTTTACATACTGCCACTCTAGGTCTGCTACTGCACGTTGTAATCCACTGATGGCACCTGACTCTGTAGTAAAATAATAATAATAATATTAATAAGAATACTAATACAATAATAATAGCTAACAGTGACAGTGGCGATTGACTTCAATAATTAACTTATGCAGTAAGGTGTTATATACTACTACGTGTTGTAACTGTTATAACGGCTATAGTCACTGTTAGCAAAATAGTAAAAATAATAGGCGAATTCTTTGTTTCCTTACGATCCTATTCCCAATTCAATATTTCCGCATCCATTTTCTATCCTTACTCCCTAGGCAATTTATTGCATTAGCAGGTAAGGGTTGCATCACATTATATTGGTTATAGGGGGAAACAAAAGGAAAAAACAAAAACTTGAAAATTTGCATTATCACATATAAATTACTAAATTACTTGCGATAAAGAAATATATTAACTTGTCAAGTCTTTTCAAATATCATATATATTTAAATTTAATAGTCAAAGATCAATCAGCCATAGAGCAGTAAAAAAATTCATATTTTTGTATGACGAAAATTTTAGAACTTTAATTTCTCAAAATATTGTTGAAAAAAAAACCGGGAAAAAGCACACGCGCCAGTTATTAAATAAAGTCAGTTTGAGGCCCATTTTGGGGGTCCGGACCACCTGATCCTTTATATTCAACATTACCGTAAATTTGAATTCTACCCAAAATGTTACTATGTAAAGAAACAAAATAAGTAATAAAATTCTTAAAAAAAATAGAAATTAAACTAGATTTAAGGAAACACTTTTTGAAGAAACTAAGCAATATATAAGCACGGTTCACTAAACTGTTGAACTGAAAATATTTTCTTCATACCTATCTAGGGATAATATATGTATGTATTGTATATATGTATGTATATATGTATGTATATATGTATATGGAATCCTAGATATATTAACTAATAGATGGAAAGTTAGTTGTAGTCGTTTCTTTTCATCTTATGTGTTTTCCTATCTTAAGGTATTCAGTCATAAAAATACATAACATTTTATTTTTATAATATGTGTACATTTCGTTCACTCAGCTGTTTATATTTATTAAAATAATATAAAGCAGTTTTTCATAACCAGTTTCATTCAGAGATTTTAAGTTTTTATATTACTTAATAATTAATATTTTTTGTTTTTAAAATTTAATTTAATAAAGGTTATTCAAAATTTTAACTACTTGTAAAGTAACAAAATAAATGATAAAATTCTTAAAAAAATTAGAAATGAAATTATATCACCTTTTAGGTACCTATTTCTGAAGAAACTAAAGCAATTATACGCACGGTTCACTCAGCTGTTTCTCAAAATTGGCTGAAAATATTTTCTTCAAACTTCAGTGCCTAATGCCTATCTATTAGTTAATATATCTATGTGTGGAACACAATGAAACATCAGATGTTTGTCAAAAATAATAATATTAATATATTTTTTATTATATTTGTCTAGTGAAGAGACTTATAAAGTTGAAAATCACAATGTCAATTTTGATTCGTAAAATATAATATTTAATTTGAAATTAATATTAAATTTTGCGATTAAATTTGTATAGTAATTATAATTTTGTTTATTAAATTTATTGGTTTTTAATTGTAAATAAAATTGTATATATATTTCTTATATATTAGGATATAAGAAATATTGAAGTTAAATAAAATAAAATATTTCGTTCTCAATAAAAATTTAATATTTATTGTTCATCGCGTCTGCTTATTTGATTTGCCAATATAAGTGTGTAAAAACAAGGTTAATATGTATACTGATTCGTTGGCTGTCAATAAATAATCAATAAAAGGGCGTCAATGTTAAAATTTGGCTAAAATGAATCATTGTTCTATATAAATTTTTATGTTCGTTAAATTTATTTTCAACATTACATCGGCTTCAATTATTGTTCTGATTACTATTCATTATTGTTTTTATATTATTAAGTGTTTATTAAGAATGTCCGATGATGCGAAATATATAAAAAAGTATGCTGGAGAAAATTTAAATTAGAAATTTAATTGCTACTTAAAAAATTTCACTAAAAATTAAATTTTAGAAAATGGAAAGGTGGATCTATAGAGCCGCATCCCACAGAAAAGGCATTGGTGGTCAATTATCAGTTAGAGGCTACTGTATTTGGTGAACCGAATAACCCAATGCTTGAAGATAAAAAGGTAAAAAAAATTTGGGTTTTGATTATAGATTTAGAATATTATATTATTTTTGATTATATATTTATCTCTACATTACCTGCCAATAAATTTGTTTTAACTTTAATTAGTATGCAATATGTAAGCAGTTAAATTTTTAATATTAAACTACATTTAGATTTTCACTTACGTTTGCTTCATTTTGTAAATTGTTGAATAAATATACATAAGTTACAGTTTTTTTCATTGTATGCAGGAGCTTAACTATTATCTCGCGTCCAGGTGCTACACAGAAATTGTTCGCATGTGTAAAATCAAAACCTACGTTAATTTTTAGGTACTGATTAACATTATCGTAGGTTGTGTTGAGTTGCTTTTTTTTCAATTCGGTTGACATTACACCACATCTTCATGTTGGATATATTGTCAAGAATAATACAACTTCCAAGGAGCTGTTGCTTCTTATCAAGAAATTGACTATAGATAGTATTAAGGAATACTCATTTTGACAAGGTCATATTTAAGTAAAACCAGAGACTACAGAGATGTAATTTTTTTTTCAGCTCAAAAAAGGTTAATAGTAAAATATTAAAGGTTTGTGTCCTAATAAAATAAATAGTAAGATCAGAACTACAATAATTTTTCTTATCATTTACAAAGTTTGCAACAACATTTAATTTCATACCACAGCTAGCAGGCAATAGTTTTTTTCAGACCATGAAAAATTTCACGTATTCTTATGGATCTTTGCATAGGAGGCTTTGTAAGTCAAAGATGGACATAAAATTCAATCGGTCGCGGATATTTTGATATTAATATTTAAAAATTAATATTTTATTATAAAAATACCTTTTTAAAAAAAATCCTCCAATTCTGATTACCACTATATCACTTTAACTTTAACATTTAGCATTACCACTATAAAAGAAAAATATATAAATTCTTGAAAAAACTTTTAAAGAGACATTAAGTATGGTACAGTTGATGCATAACCTACAATAATGTTTTCACAGGCCCTGACATAGAGAGAGACCTTTGAAATAGTGGTAAAGCTTTCTTAAAAATTTACACGTATTCTTATGGAAATAGTAAAAAATGAAATAGTGGTAAAGCATAAACCTTAATAACTCAAAAAATAATCATTTTTTTCAAATTTCTTCCAAAGCCCACCATAAAATTTCATCTTTAACACATCTTTTCATGTATTCAAATTTAAAATATATAAATGTTTTAATTAAAAAGTTATGTTTTAAAAAAAATACCTCCATTTATTTTCCCACTATTAAGTATTTTCCCACTATTACCTTAACAAAACTTGAATGAGAGTGGTTTTTGAAGTTTTTGATACAGTATGGGCAATAAAAAAATTTGCAAAACCAATTTTATCAAGAATTTTGGTTTAGAAATTAAGTTAGAAAATTTTAATTAAAAAATAAAAATTAAGATTATTAATAAAATAAACTAAATATAGGTACATAAAAAATAAATATTTAAATATGTTATATATTAAAATTATTCCCATTTCCACACCACCTATGAGGTAGGGAATATGGAGCGTTTTTTTTAACGTGCTATCCCCAGTAGGCCTAATGCACACATCTGTAAGACAAAAGTGCATACAAATTTTTTCAAAAGAAAACAATATAATAAACAATAATTAATAATAGAAAAACGAAAAACAAAAACATAATAAATAAAAACAAAAATATTTAACAAAAAAACATAACAAAATATAAAAACAAACTAAAAGTTAAAAACAAATGTAACTTTGTTAGTTTTTAAAACTAACAAATAATAAAACAAAAAAAATATCACAATAAATATTATCACATATTACTCTTTTTAATTATTAAATATTTTTAATTTTCTATTTTGTTTATTACTTTGTTCATTACGTTTATCGTTATGTTGTTTAGTAAAATTATTTAATAATATTTTTGGGTAAAATGTGTTCAAAATTTTTGGCTGGTTCTTTTTTAGAGCCTGTGAAGCAGGTAACAAGAAGATTATTATTAATTACAATTCTAAATTTAAAAGCACAACCGAAACATTCATCTTCTTGCAATACGCATAAAACAATACTTTCTCTATTTTTATGTAGAAACCAGCCATTTAAATTAATATTTTTATCAAAGTTTGGAACTAAATTATTAAAGTTTAAAATAAAATTACTATCCCGAGAATTTGATGTATAAATATTCTAAATTATTGGGGAAAATACTTGGAACAGAGTTTGGCAATAAACGTTGCCTTTTATTAGTATAAGAAAAACACGACTCTTTAAAGTGATGAGCGCATATGCAACTATACGCCGTAGGTTGCCAATTTTCTTTTGGTATAGCGCTTATCCATAATGTTCTTAATGGTTCATTTTTTGGAAATTTAAAAGTTGGAACGTTATTCGCGTGAGAATTATAATTGGATTTACATCCAGAAAGCGCACATTTTCGAACCATTATAATTAAAAAGAGTAATAGAATAAATAACTAAATAAAAAAACTAAAGCTTTAACTTTTAAATGAAAACGGAAATTTTATTTTATTTAAAATAAAAACAATAATTAATTGAACTTTCAAAATTGAAATAAAATTTTTTTGAAAGTTAAAATAAAACTAAAAATTGCAAATTAAATTCAATAATTACTAAAATTCAATGAACTAATAAATTAAATTAATCTTCAATATATTTTATTATGTTTTACTAACATTACTTCTATACTTCACTATTAAATACTACACCTTTTTTTTTTTGATAACTGTAATAAAAATTTTAAAATTTACTTACATGAAAATTAGAACCTCCTTTCGTTTTTTATTCAAAATTGCACTGAAAAATGCGATTTGAAATTTAATTTTTTTACAAGAGTAAAGAAGAAACTCCAAACTTCATTTTTATATATATTTCATATTTTCTTAATGAAATTTAATACACAAAAACTCCACCTGAACAGAACATTAAGAAATATTTACTTACCAATTTTCTATCATTTTAATATAAAAGCTTTTAAATTTTAAGGTTATGTGCACAGAATTTCTAAAATAAATTTACTCATTTTTTTTTTTGACAGTAGCAAGATGGATGCAATAAGAAATTTAAAAAAATTGGAGTTTTACAAATTTGCTTAAAAAAGGGTTTAAATTTTTGAGTTCAAAGTTAAAAACCTACTTGTTGTATTGGGCAAATAATAAGCTATCTGAAATAAAAAAATTGGAACATTTCGATGCATATTTAAAAAAAAAACTTTATATGAAATTCTGCCCATTTTGGTCTTTTTCCTAAAAAAAGAAGAAAAGAAAAATAAAAGAAAAAATTTTAAGAAATGTCATTTTTTGTAATTTTCTCTCAAAGTACATAGAAATTTTGCACTAATACATTCAAAGGTTTCGATGTCATGGCCTTCCATTATTGTTGGCTCTGGTTGATGTAACAAAAAAGTCGACAAAAGAAATTTTAATAACAATTTTAATTTTGAAAATAAGTTAGCAAATAAAAATTAAAAACAGAAAATATTATTTTTTAAATGAATAGTTATTATAAAATAAATAATTGAAAATAATAAAAAATAAAATCAATAATAAGTATAACTAAGTTTCTTCTATCAATAAAACCATAATATAAATTATTTTATAATTGTTCCCTTTTCATATTTTCACATTCAATATGAATTTCAAGTATTTATATGAAATATTCTGAGATATTTATTTGAGTTTATGAGATATTCTGAACTTGGAGTGATTTTTAGTTGATTCTGTCATCAAGATTCTACGTTTTTTCTAGAATATGTATTTAGAAAAAGAAATATAAAGATGTATGATACTCATATAGTATTCTTTTTTACATTTTTTTTCCAATATTTTTCGCTTTCAACAGATTTTTTTGTACAATTTTCGCATTCAATATTTTTGTTTTCAATAAATCGACTCACATTCGAAATAAAATAAAAAAAGGGAATTATGGTAAGAAGATTGCTTTGAGATTTTGAATTTTAGACTTTTGTATATGGGATTTCGTGGCCAACCTCAATAACTCATTTAAATTTTCAAATGTTAAAAAAAAATTTTTTTTAATTATTTACATAAAGTTATACTACAATATAATTATTATTATTAAATGAATTGTTGAAACATGAAGTATTGAAATATATTAAACATGAAGTTAATAGTAAATAAAATATTGAGTAAAAATTTAGTTTTAACTAATAATAATAAAAACATATTTTAAAACTTAAATGAGTATACAATGTTTTAAAATATTCAAACAGTCAAAGACTTGCTTTTTTTCAATGACTGTATTCAAAATAACAGAAATATTTTACTAATTTTCTTGGCTTCTTTTAAACTGCCAAAACATTACTAAAAAATAAGAATTGAAATTTAATGAAAAAACATTTTTTTTGATATATAATTTACATATAAACTTTTGATGAATCTAAAAATAATATAATAAACTTGATATTAATTTAAAATTTCTTACCGCACGATAATTTTTAATAAATTTTAGGTTATGTTAAAAAGCTTTCAAAAAAAACTTTCAATCCCACCATAACCTACATTAATTTTTAGAAGGCCTGGACATTGAGAGAGGAAAGCTAAATAGTAGTCCTTTTTTTCAAAAAAATACACGTAGTCTTATGGAAAAAAATAGTAGTCCTCCTAGAAATCTGGAAATAACACAAAAACTACAGATTTTTTCGTCTTAAGCGAGCATTAAAGTTCCATCTTTTTTACGTTTTTTAGTAAAAAGAAATTTTTAAAAATTTTAAATTTTCATTTATAAATGGGTAAATATTTTGAAATGACCATATTCGGTGACTCAAAATGACCCTATGTTAAAAACATTATATTTGAATATTTTTTGGTTTATTATGATATATAAGACAAGTTTAGGTGTAAAAACAAAGGAGGCGAATTGTTTTAACGGTTTTTAGCATATTTTTTTAAGCATGGTAATGACACAAGTGCCATGGAAATGATATTTTTGTAACATGGGAATGATAATGAAACACGGTAATGACAATTTTTGACAATGAATTAGAAGAAACAAAATTTAAACAAATTTATAAAAATTTCTGTTTATTTAAAACGTAAAAAAACTTATAATACAAAATTAAAATAATTCAACAAAATATAAAAAAATAAAAAACAATTCATATAAAAAATAAAAAAGTATGTATTTAATTTTAAAGCCCTTCTTTCACGTTAATCTTTCCTGGAAACTTGTAAAAAACTCGATTGCCTTGTAAAATTAAATTTGGTGTTGGTAAAACTGAAATTATTTGTTTATAATTGACATAAGAAACATCGTCCTCATTCAATTTAAATAATTGGTTTTCTGCTGTGCTAGAACAACTTTTAAAAAACAACACTTTGATTTCATTTTCTTCTAAATTTGTTTGACAAATAGCAGTATATCTATATTGATGTCCAGTAACTGCTTTTTTTGATTTTTGACCTTCTAACGCTACGAGTATGTGAATACCAGTTTTAGTTTTCTGTTTTAAAATCATGAGTGATTTGTCTTCATCCGAACTTGTGTCATACACATCATCATATGAAATACGTTGTTTAGGTTTTCTTTGTATCATCATCATATTTTCATCTTTTTGTATCATAAAAGATGATTCGTCGTCGAAATCACTAACTGAAGAGTTTATATTTTCGATTTCAGAAAACTCTTGAAATCCCATATGATAATGTTTACATTCTGAAGAGCAATCAAAACAGCTTAATGAACGCAGCCAGATGTGACTCGATTCATTGTTTCCTACTACCTGTAAATTAAAATTAATTCAATAATTTTTAATTATTATGTATAACTCACTTGATACACTTTCATTGTTCCAACGAATAATTTGGTTTTAGTCTGATTTATATTTTTATCAAATTTTTTTATATCGCGTTCAAATATTTTGTAAATATGCAGGTTTGGACAATTTTGTTTAATTACACTCACCAGTGAATCAAAGCTAGAAATATCATTACCTTGTGCCACATATCGATCAGCTGTTCTCTTACACACAGCTCCAACTCCGTTTGCAGCTCCCTTTCCATGTCCAGCCTCATGATAATTCCAGTTGAAATTTTTTAATTTAGGATATATTGATTTTAAATGTGTTCCTAGTATATAAAACATTATTTTATTTTTATATTGCGTGGCAGGTCCATCGCTTATAAAATGTAATGTATCCACTTCCTGAGCAAGGTCTTCCAAAACTGGCCGAAGATGACACCAAATAGCAGATGGATTATGCGCCAAACATTCAGATAAGGTGCAATAGCTCTTTGGGATAATTATATCAGCAATTTTTACGTACGTTACAACTGTATGAAGTGATATCTGTTGCCTAGATCCACCAAAGTGAAAAGCTTGTGTTTCTTCTGCATATTTTAGGCAATAGTTCTCACTAAAATCCATGTGGATTATAGCTTCATTGCTTTTCAAATTTGACTTCAAATTTTTGATTTGATTGTATTGATGAAGAAATCTACCTTGGTGTTCCA
Source organism: Poecilobothrus nobilitatus (assembly GCA_947095535.1). Classification (NCBI taxonomy): domain Eukaryota; kingdom Metazoa; phylum Arthropoda; class Insecta; order Diptera; family Dolichopodidae; genus Poecilobothrus; species Poecilobothrus nobilitatus. The sequence goes on from OX352772.1 coordinate 113,976,520, forward strand.
AGAAAGGCGTTACAAGTTGTTCAAAATCAAAAACAATTTGATTTAAAGGCTTGGTAATTAATCTTTTTGACATTTTTGACATAGTTTTTTCTTGATTCGTTTTTGGTTCAGTATATGCCTCCTTCAAAGCTGCCCACTTAAAATATTGCCCATTTTCTGCTACATTAAAATTACTATATATTATTTTTTTATCATTGCATTTTGCACATAACCGCAAAAGACATTCCTTACTAAAAATTGAGCAACAAATTGTGTTTATCAAATCGTTTGCCGAGCGTTGGTTTATAACTTTATACTTGTTCAGTGCAGTAGTAATAAGCTCAACGTTCGCATGTTTTATACATTTGCAGGTGTCTCTGTTACCCACCTTCATATCTTTAATCCAAAAAGGACGATTTTTGCAAAACACGCTATAACTTACTTTTAACCCCTCCTGTTCAAGGGAAAACTTTTTATGTAAATGTTTAAGAGAATTTGTAAGACATCTCTTTTAGTGAGTTTGTTTTAATTTGGTTACATATTCCTTTTTACCTGCGCATAATCTGCTATTAATATCCTGTTCTAAAAAATTTTGTATTTTAATTTTTAAATCGTTCTGTTTTATTAATCTACAGCGATCTATATTTCTTACTCTTAAAATACGGTTATTTAATATTATTCGACGACAATATGATAAGAGCTTATATTTTTTTGTAATTTTTCCGGTCAGTAAATTTTGAAATATTCTTTTTTCCTTATAAGTTTTCATTAAGTTATAGCTTTGATTTAACTGTTCCTGCACAACTTCTCCAAACAACAGCTTTTTAATTATTTCTGGGCTTGATGAAGCAGGATTTGTTCTGCAAATTTCAAAAACCCTAGTATTAGGACTAGGCTTAATAATATTTGGTTTATTACATAAGTATTCTATTACGACGACAGAGTTTTCTTTTTAATGATTTTAATGAAGTTTTTAACTTCAAAATTTCATAATTTTTCTGAATAAGTTTTTTATTGAATTCTCTTTGTTTTTTTTTTTGAAAGTTTCTTGACTATTTCAAATTTTTTGGCTATGGAATGGGGATGTGACGTTTTAGGAGTATTGAATGCAGGAAGAGCAGCTACGTCAACAATATTTTGGTTCGGTTCTATTTCAGTGATGGGTGAACTAGGTGGTGTGTTATTGTCTAAATAATGCTGTTCTGTTTCTTTACGAATTTGTTTATTTTTTCTATAGTTTTTTGAATTTTGAGCCCACCTTTTTCTTTGAATTCTTTGGGCTCTTGGGGTCTTGTCTTTAATTGATTTAATATTTTTATTTTCTTTCCTTTTTTTGTATCTTTCTTTTTCTTTGGCTTTTTGTTCAGCGGATTTTATTGGATCATTTTTTATTTTTAAACGTCGTTCACGTTCTTTATTCGCGTGAATTTTTTTTTCTATTGAATTTCTAGATGTCCGTGGCACCATATTGATACAAATTATTTAAAAAAAACCTTTATCCATTTATTAAACGAAAATATTAAATAAAGATAAAATTATTTATAATAAAAAAATTGTTAAAACTTTGATTTTGAAATGATAAAGTCATTACCGTGTACAACTGTCATCACCATGGTTCACAGTAAAACCATGGTAATGATTTCACGGTAATGACGAAAATTATAGTAATTTTAGCTTTATAGGCTCAAAATTTCATATTTTATTATAAAATTATTTAAAATTTACAAAGGTTATATCAGAGACTACATAGAGATGTCCAAATGGCAACAAAAAAGTTTAGATGTCGCTACAATATCGATTTTGAAATTTAGTCTCATTTTTCAACTTTTTTTTTTAAAGTTTCTTAAAGCAAGTTTTGGTCTCGGATATTTTTTTTTTTCATATATGTACATAAATGAACTTTCGTATGATTGGTATGGATGATAGAAATAACAAGTAACATACATATATGAATATGATCATATGATATCAGATGACATATTATGATATACATGATCTGATCAGTATCTAATATAATTTTTATATTATATATGCATTATGCCATATTATGCATTTATATTACTTGAACCAGCTTGCCTACATGCTTATTAAATTGTGAAAGTGTGTGTGAATCAAAATTAAATATAAATAGAAATACACATAAATACTATCGGCACTTTTTATATATGTATTTCAATATGATTCAAAAATCAATACATATTTATATTTATATTTTGTTTTGTGTAAATGTAATTATGTTCCAATTTGATATGATTTGATAATTTTTATGAATATGTACAGTATCCAGCAAATGTCATGCCACTTTTCTAATTGGAATAATTTTTAATTAAAAAAATGTTTAGAAGAATTTGAAAGCATTATTTTTTATTTCAGTTATTTTTATTTGATAGGTATATTATATTGTCTTCAAAAAATACCCACATATATATGTAGGTATACCGTTACCAATATAACAATATGAGTCATGAGATCAAAAAATAAAATAAAATCATAATACAAAAAATTTTGTACTTTGTTTGTTTGTTTGTTTTTCCCTGAAGTTATAAAGTTAAAAATATTATTAGAAAAAATTCGAACGCCAATATTATTTTATTGCTTTTCTATATATATTTTTTGTAGTTTATATATTTTTTTAAATTACCATTACTTTAGCTGGATACTGTATATTAAATCAGTTAAATCTAGTTAAATAAATAATGCAGTTAAATCAGATGATTTTCATAAAATAGATAACATTCATACCATCTGATACCATATAATATACGATATACCATTTCATACATTCAAAAAATTCTGCTTGTGTAGTGAAATACTGAATGCATATGAATGATAACCTTGAAATGTTTTTTCTTGTTGTTTTTAGAAAAGTCAACATTATAAAATAATCTATTTTTATTTAATTTTTTCTGTATGAAATATTTAGCTAAATATTCCATATTTTTTGTAAAGTGATATTTAGAATGTCTTCTTTATCATATTGAAAATTTACGTTTCTACTCGACATATTAAATATATATTTTCTCAAATATATTTTCCCATTTTTACCTTATTTTTCTATTTTAAAAGTTATTTTGTCATCGCTTTGCTTTAAAAAGTTTAATAATCACAAGGATAAAAAAATTTTGTAAATGCATAAAATATATGAATGATCATTTTACACTAGATTTTACAGAAGATTCTGGTTTTCGCTAAATTCTTTTAGCTATGACACAATATTTAGTTCTGTGCTTTAAGATTTTTAAAACTAGCCAGTTTTAGCTGGCCCGTTTGAAAAAAAATTAGTACAAATTTTTGTATGAATTTGTACATCTCTATGTAGTCTCTGGTTATATAAATAACTACTATAAAGATATTTTCAATCAAATTTTTAAAAAATTAAAATATTTATTACTCACCTTGGTAATGACAAAATAACTGGAACCAAATTAAAAAACGACATTCACTTTGAAATATTTTTTACATCTAACCAAATATTTCTATTTTTTTAAACAAATTAAAAACTAACGGGAATTGTCGTTACACAGCCGCCTTATCAAATCGATTCAAAATTTTTAAAGAGAATTTTTAAACAATATTATTTTTTCCACGGAAATGACGAAAAAAATGGACCACTTAGAAATTTGCTATATAAAAGTTTGTTTTAAATAATAATTTTTTTTTTAAATACTTTTTAGTTTGGTTAAACTTTCTTTAGCAAAACTGTGTACTTAAAATGTAGCATTATTTTTAAAACAAACAAAGATAATATCCATTCTCTTTATACAGATCGAGTGGTGACACGCCATGGTAATGACGTTTTGGACATTTGAGCTAAAATCTCTGGCAAAAATATTTAAAAAAATTTATATTTTAACAAAGGGTGTAAAAAAGCAACTTCTAACTTAGATTTAACAATATAATTTTTTTTTATATTTAAGTTTTTTTCCAGATAAAAGCTCGAGAACACCAAATATGTTCATTTCAAAATATTCACCCAAATATGCATTTTAAAAAATGTCTTCCAACTACTTTTCAACAAAAAAAGCTTCTTAAAAACTTTTTAAAAGAGCATTAATTTAGTACATTACTGAGCAAAAAAAATGTTGAAAACTAATTTTTATTGCAAATAAATATTGTAAATTTTTTAGAATGCATATAAAATTAAGTGCTAAAAATAAACTATTTAATTATTTTTACAATAAGTTAATTTATGTTAACTTATTTAACATTTTTATTACTATAATAAAATGAATTAATATTATAAGTTATTCGGCTTTTCCTTTGAGGTAGGGGATATGGCGATTATTTTTAAAGTGGTATCGCCTGAAGACTAGGCCTTAAACTAAAATAATAAAAAAAATATATTAATACATACAAATAATATATAAATAATTTTTTAACTAAATAATATGATATATTTAAAATAAAATTTAATAAAACAAAATAAAGTAATTAATTTACAACAAAACAATATTAAAAAAAGTAAAAAAGAAAAAAATATAACAAAAATCAATATTTTCCGACCGGATAGTAATAATAGATCTTGAGTGGGCAAAAATGAAAAATGACATGACGATTGTATCCCAACTATATATATGAAGGTAGGTACCTACCTTCATATCAAAAAGGTTAATTTAGTCAATAATAATATTTAATTTTTTGCGTTTTTCAATATTGTTCAATATTTTGAAATTGTTTTATTTCTGTATTACCTGTCAAATGGGTAACTTAGATCGTTATTAATTATTATTATAAATTTAAAATCACATTTAAAGTAATTATTTTCTAGTAAAATATATAAAATAATATTATTTTGGCCTTTATATAATTTCCAGTATTTTAAATTTATTTTTTTACTAACATTTAAAACTAAATTAGAGAAATTTAAAATTATATTATCATCGCGTAAGTTTTTATCATTCGTTTCTGTTAAATTTACCAAGTAATTGGTGAATATACTTGGAACTGCATCTGGTATTAAACGCGATCTTTTATCATTATTTAATTTAAAACACGATTCTGAAAAATGCAATTTACATATGGAACTATAAGCTGTTGGTTGCCAGTCTGATCTTTGTACACAGCTCTTTTAAGCTTCTCAAAGGCTCTTTATCCGGAAATTTAAAAGTAGCTACAGATATCGTGCTATTATTATAATTGGATTTACAGACAGCAACCGAACGTTTTCCACCCACTTTATTTAAGGAAATTATTAAAAAAGGCAATATTAGGCACTAAATAATTGACTTAATTTTTTTAAATAGGTATTCATACAATAAAATCTTTTAAAAATAATAATTCAATTCAAAAATTTAACTCTACAAAAATATGACTACGTAAAATAAAATATTACTAAAATTTAGAGTTATTTAAAATAAAATATTACCTAATTTTTTTCTAATACTTTTCAAATAGTATTGCAATTTAAAATTTTATTCATAAAAAGATTATTCTATTTCATGTAAGTACATGAATATTCTATTTACAATAATTTTTTTTTATAGACTGTATAGAAAAAAACGAAAATTGCTTTAGCAGAAATCTGGTACTTCTTTTTTTCTTTTCTTCAAAATATTGCTGAAAAATATGATTTGAAAGTTAATTTTTTTATTGACATAAAGAAAAAATTTCAAACTTTATTTTTATATAAATTTTATAATTTTTTAATGTAATTAAAAATATAAAAACTTAGTTGAACTAAAATATATTTACCAAATTTGCAGTACAATCTATTAGAAAGCTTTTAAATTATTAAGTTATGTTCACTAATTTATTATAATTGAGTACTCTCATAATTTTTTGAGAGTATTAAATGGCGACGATATGAAATGCTAGAAAAAAACTGAAAATTTTATTTTGTTGAAAATATGTTGAAAATGTCGATTTGAAAGCTGAAATTTTGGTATGTTAAAGAAAAATTTCCAAATTTTATTTTAATATACAATTTGGCATGTTTGGGTAAATATTTCATATCGAAAACTCGAAAAAAAAATTGTTAAGAATGGGCATTTTTCTGAAGCAAAAACAAAAACAGAAAAGAACAAAAAAATCTTTATGAAATGTCATTTTTCGAAGCTTTTTCTCACAATACATTTACAATTTCCACAAACACATTTAAGTATTTCGATGTCCAGGCCCGAGACTCACATCAATTATCAGGCCATGAAGCGCAGAGAGTAAGAGCTTAATAAGGCGCCAGCTTTTAACAAATTTACACGTAGTCTTATGGAAAAAAATAGGGGGCCGACTGGAAATCTTGAAATAATACAAAAACCATTTACTTTATTCAATTTGGTCCAAGGAGAAAATTAAAGTCGCATCATTTTTACATAATTCATTAAAGAAAAATATTTTAAAATATAATATTTTCATTCATAAATATGCATTTAAAAAATTGTCTTCCTTTCAATTTTTTATTTTAAAAGCTTCTTAAAGTTCTTAAGATGTGAGCGAGACTCACATCAATTATCAGGCCATGAAGTGCAGAGAGTAAAAGCTTAATAAGGGGCCAGCTTTTAACAAATTTACTATTAGGACTAGGACTAGGATTTAGTATTAGGACTAGGCTTAATAATATTTGGTTTATTACATAAGTATTCTATTACGACGACAGAGTTTTCTTTTTAATGATTTTAATGAAGTTTTTAACTTCAAAATTTCATAATTTTTCTGAATAAGTTTTTTATTGAATTCTCTTTGTTTTTTTTTTTGAAAGTTTCTTGACTATTTCAAATTTTTTGGCTATGGAATGGGGATGTGACGTTTTAGGAGTATTGAATGCAGGAAGAGCAGCTACGTCAACAATATTTTGGTTCGGTTCTATTTCAGTGATGGGTGAACTAGGTGGTGTGTTATTGTCTAAATAATGCTGTTCTGTTTCTTTACGAATTTGTTTATTTTTTCTATAGTTTTTTGAATTTTGAGCCCACCTTTTTCTTTGAATTCTTTGGGCTCTTGGGGTCTTGTCTTTAATTGATTTAATATTTTTATTTTCTTTCCTTTTTTTGTATCTTTCTTTTTCTTTGGCTTTTTGTTCAGCGGATTTTATTGGATCATTTTTTATTTTTAAACGTCGTTCACGTTCTTTATTCGCGTGAATTTTTTTTTCTATTGAATTTCTAGATGTCCGTGGCACCATATTGATACAAATTATTTAAAAAAAACCTTTATCCATTTATTAAACGAAAATATTAAATAAAGATAAAATTATTTATAATAAAAAAATTGTTAAAACTTTGATTTTGAAATGATAAAGTCATTACCGTGTACAACTGTCATCACCATGGTTCACAGTAAAACCATGGTAATGATTTCACGGTAATGACGAAAATTATAGTAATTTTAGCTTTATAGGCTCAAAATTTCATATTTTATTATAAAATTATTTAAAATTTACAAAGGTTATATCAGAGACTACATAGAGATGTCCAAATGGCAACAAAAAAGTTTAGATGTCGCTACAATATCGATTTTGAAATTTAGTCTCATTTTTCAACTTTTTTTTTTAAAGTTTCTTAAAGCAAGTTTTGGTCTCGGATATTTTTTTTTTTCATATATGTACATAAATGAACTTTCGTATGATTGGTATGGATGATAGAAATAACAAGTAACATACATATATGAATATGATCATATGATATCAGATGACATATTATGATATACATGATCTGATCAGTATCTAATATAATTTTTATATTATATATGCATTATGCCATATTATGCATTTATATTACTTGAACCAGCTTGCCTACATGCTTATTAAATTGTGAAAGTGTGTGTGAATCAAAATTAAATATAAATAGAAATACACATAAATACTATCGGCACTTTTTATATATGTATTTCAATATGATTCAAAAATCAATACATATTTATATTTATATTTTGTTTTGTGTAAATGTAATTATGTTCCAATTTGATATGATTTGATAATTTTTATGAATATGTACAGTATCCAGCAAATGTCATGCCACTTTTCTAATTGGAATAATTTTTAATTAAAAAAATGTTTAGAAGAATTTGAAAGCATTATTTTTTATTTCAGTTATTTTTATTTGATAGGTATATTATATTGTCTTCAAAAAATACCCACATATATATGTAGGTATACCGTTACCAATATAACAATATGAGTCATGAGATCAAAAAATAAAATAAAATCATAATACAAAAAATTTTGTACTTTGTTTGTTTGTTTGTTTTTCCCTGAAGTTATAAAGTTAAAAATATTATTAGAAAAAATTCGAACGCCAATATTATTTTATTGCTTTTCTATATATATTTTTTGTAGTTTATATATTTTTTTAAATTACCATTACTTTAGCTGGATACTGTATATTAAATCAGTTAAATCTAGTTAAATAAATAATGCAGTTAAATCAGATGATTTTCATAAAATAGATAACATTCATACCATCTGATACCATATAATATACGATATACCATTTCATACATTCAAAAAATTCTGCTTGTGTAGTGAAATACTGAATGCATATGAATGATAACCTTGAAATGTTTTTTTTTGTTGTTTTTAGAAAAGTCAACATTATAAAATAATCTATTTTTATTTAATTTTTTCTGTATGAAATATTTAGCTAAATATTCCATATTTTTTGTAAAGTGATATTTAGAATGTCTTCTTTATCATATTGAAAATTTACGTTTCTACTCGACATATTAAATATATATTTTCTCAAATATATTTTCCCATTTTTACCTTATTTTTCTATTTTAAAAGTTATTTTGTCATCGCTTTGCTTTAAAAAGTTTAATAATCACAAGGATAAAAAAATTTTGTAAATGCATAAAATATATGAATGATCATTTTACACTAGATTTTACAGAAGATTCTGGTTTTCGCTAAATTCTTTTAGCTATGACACAATATTTAGTTCTGTGCTTTAAGATTTTTAAAACTAGCCAGTTTTAGCTGGCCCGTTTGAAAAAAAATTAGTACAAATTTTTGTATGAATTTGTACATCTCTATGTAGTCTCTGGTTATATAAATAACTACTATAAAGATATTTTCAATCAAATTTTTAAAAAATTAAAATATTTATTACTCACCTTGGTAATGACAAAATAACTGGAACCAAATTAAAAAACGACATTCACTTTGAAATATTTTTTACATCTAACCAAATATTTCTATTTTTTTAAACAAATTAAAAACTAACGGGAATTGTCGTTACACAGCCGCCTTATCAAATCGATTCAAAATTTTTAAAGAGAATTTTTAAACAATATTATTTTTTCCACGGAAATGACGAAAAAAATGGACCACTTAGAAATTTGCTATATAAAAGTTTGTTTTAAATAATAATTTTTTTTTTAAATACTTTTTAGTTTGGTTAAACTTTCTTTAGCAAAACTGTGTACTTAAAATGTAGCATTATTTTTAAAACAAACAAAGATAATATCCATTCTCTTTATACAGATCGAGTGGTGACACGCCATGGTAATGACGTTTTGGACATTTGAGCTAAAATCTCTGGCAAAAATATTTAAAAAAATTTATATTTTAACAAAGGGTGTAAAAAAGCAACTTCTAACTTAGATTTAACAATATAATTTTTTTTTATATTTAAGTTTTTTTCCAGATAAAAGCTCGAGAACACCAAATATGTTCATTTCAAAATATTCACCCAAATATGCATTTTAAAAAATGTCTTCCAACTACTTTTCAACAAAAAAAGCTTCTTAAAAACTTTTTAAAAGAGCATTAATTTAGTACATTACTGAGCAAAAAAAATGTTGAAAACTAATTTTTATTGCAAATAAATATTGTAAATTTTTTAGAATGCATATAAAATTAAGTGCTAAAAATAAACTATTTAATTATTTTTACAATAAGTTAATTTATGTTAACTTATTTAACATTTTTATTACTATAATAAAATGAATTAATATTATAAGTTATTCGGCTTTTCCTTTGAGGTAGGGGATATGGCGATTATTTTTAAAGTGGTATCGCCTGAAGACTAGGCCTTAAACTAAAATAATAAAAAAAATATATTAATACATACAAATAATATATAAATAATTTTTTAACGAAATAATATGATATATTTAAAATAAAATTTAATAAAACAAAATAAAGTAATTAATTTACAACAAAACAATATTAAAAAAAGTAAAAAAGAAAAAAATATAACAAAAATCAATATTTTCCGACCGGATAGTAATAATAGATCTTGAGTGGGCAAAAATGAAAAATGACATGACGATTGTATCCCAACTATATATATGAAGGTAGGTACCTACCTTCATATCAAAAAGGTTAATTTAGTCAATAATAATATTTAATTTTTTGCGTTTTTCAATATTGTTCAATATTTTGAAATTGTTTTATTTCTGTATTACCTGTCAAATGGGTAACTTAGATCGTTATTAATTATTATTATAAATTTAAAATCACATTTAAAGTAATTATTTTCTAGTAAAATATATAAAATAATATTATTTTGGCCTTTATATAATTTCCAGTATTTTAAATTTATTTTTTTACTAACATTTAAAACTAAATTAGAGAAATTTAAAATTATATTATCATCGCGTAAGTTTTTATCATTCGTTTCTGTTAAATTTACCAAGTAATTGGTGAATATACTTGGAACTGCATCTGGTATTAAACGCGATCTTTTATCATTATTTAATTTAAAACACGATTCTGAAAAATGCAATTTACATATGGAACTATAAGCTGTTGGTTGCCAGTCTGATCTTTGTACACAGCTCTTTTAAGCTTCTCAAAGGCTCTTTATCCGGAAATTTAAAAGTAGCTACAGATATCGTGCTATTATTATAATTGGATTTACAGACAGCAACCGAACGTTTTCCACCCACTTTATTTAAGGAAATTATTAAAAAAGGCAATATTAGGCACTAAATAATTGACTTAATTTTTTTAAATAGGTATTCATACAATAAAATCTTTTAAAAATAATAATTCAATTCAAAAATTTAACTCTACAAAAATATGACTACGTAAAATAAAATATTACTAAAATTTAGAGTTATTTAAAATAAAATATTACCTAATTTTTTTCTAATACTTTTCAAATAGTATTGCAATTTAAAATTTTATTCATAAAAAGATTATTCTATTTCATGTAAGTACATGAATATTCTATTTACAATAATTTTTTTTTATAGACTGTATAGAAAAAAACGAAAATTGCTTTAGCAGAAATCTGGTACTTCTTTTTTTCTTTTCTTCAAAATATTGCTGAAAAATATGATTTGAAAGTTAATTTTTTTATTGACATAAAGAAAAAATTTCAAACTTTATTTTTATATAAATTTTATAATTTTTTAATGTAATTAAAAATATAAAAACTTAGTTGAACTAAAATATATTTACCAAATTTGCAGTACAATCTATTAGAAAGCTTTTAAATTATTAAGTTATGTTCACTAATTTATTATAATTGAGTACTCTCATAATTTTTTGAGAGTATTAAATGGCGACGATATGAAATGCTAGAAAAAAACTGAAAATTTTATTTTGTTGAAAATATGTTGAAAATGTCGATTTGAAAGCTGAAATTTTGGTATGTTAAAGAAAAATTTCCAAATTTTATTTTAATATACAATTTGGCATGTTTGGGTAAATATTTCATATCGAAAACTCGAAAAAAAAATTGTTAAGAATGGGCATTTTTCTGAAGCAAAAACAAAAACAGAAAAGAACAAAAAAATCTTTATGAAATGTCATTTTTCGAAGCTTTTTCTCACAATACATTTACAATTTCCACAAACACATTTAAGTATTTCGATGTCCAGGCCCGAGACTCACATCAATTATCAGGCCATGAAGCGCAGAGAGTAAGAGCTTAATAAGGCGCCAGCTTTTAACAAATTTACACGTAGTCTTATGGAAAAAAATAGGGGGCCGACTGGAAATCTTGAAATAATACAAAAACCATTTACTTTATTCAATTTGGTCCAAGGAGAAAATTAAAGTCGCATCATTTTTACATAATTCATTAAAGAAAAATATTTTAAAATATAATATTTTCATTCATAAATATGCATTTAAAAAATTGTCTTCCTTTCAATTTTTTATTTTAAAAGCTTCTTAAAGTTCTTAAGATGTGAGCGAGACTCACATCAATTATCAGGCCATGAAGTGCAGAGAGTAAAAGCTTAATAAGGGGCCAGCTTTTAACAAATTTACACGTAATCTTATGGAAAAAAATAGGGGGCCGACTATAAATCTTGAAATAATACAAAAACCATTTACTTTATTCAATTTGGTCCAAAGAGAAAATTAAAGTCGCATCTTTTTTAGATAATTCATTAAAGTAAAATATTTTAAAATATAATATTTTCATTCATAAATATGCATTTAAAAAATTGTCTTCCTTTAAATTTTTTATTTTAAAAGCTTCTTAAAGTTCTTAAGATGTGAGCTCGTGAAAGTCGATGAGAGTGTTTTTATAGTACACTACTGGTAATACAAAAAGTTCTAATGACAATTTTGATTTTAAATTAACTTAGTAAAAATTTTTATTAAATTTTAAAAATACAAAATTATTAACTGAAACATAAGTTATTGTGAAATAAGCAATAATTAAATATTATTTATATAAGTAATAATTTATAATATCTAAAAATTTTTCCCATTCCCACATCACCTTTGAGGTAGGGAATATGGAGCGTTTTTTTTAAAGTGGTGTCCCCAATAGGCCTAATCCACTGAAATCTAAAAAAAAACTGTGTAATATTTATGAATAAATAATAAGTAAAAACAAAAATATTAATAAAAAAACAATAAATAAAAAAAATATCACAAAATTCAAAATTAACAAAATATCACGAAATTAAAAATTAAAAAATATCACAAAAAATTATATAACCCTTCTTAATTTTGAAATATTTTTAATTTGCAATTTTGTCTATTAGATTTTAATATGTCATTTTCCCGTTTTGTGTAATTATTTAATAAAATATTTGCAAATGTTTTACTTATTTGGAAAAAAATTACACGTTTATTCCAAATTTACACGTCGATTCCAAATCAATGTCATTCATGCCTAAACAAAGACTATTTAACGTCAGTTCAGTTAGTATTCTTTTTTGATTACTTTGCTCAAAGAAATTTTTTTTTAAATTTGTTTCCCGTAAAATTTCCTAAAAAATTGCTGTCATATGAAATGAAACATAATTTGTCTGATCCGTCGGTAAAGAAAGACCCCCTCTGTTAAGTTCGTCAAAGTAAAATTGCACCCAGCTAGAGAACGATATAAACGGAATCTATTTTCTAAAGAATCAGTTTGTAATTTGCCTAATAAAACATAGTCCATTTGAAGCTCCGTTAAGGATAGATGAACTAAATCTATTAATGTTTTAGTAGTGAATACTAAAGCATTGAGAGTGTCTTTCGAAAATCTATTTTTATTATCATTTGTATTCCAAACTCATAACCAATGATAATTCTAAATTTAAAATTGCAACCGAAATAATTATCATTTTGTAAAAGATATAAAATAATATTAGTTCCATTTTATATACAGACCAGCGATTCACATTGATTATTTTATCAATATTTGAAACTAAATTAGTAAAACTTAAAATTAAATCACTAGCGTGAGAAGTATTTGCATTATTATTTGATAAAGCTACCGGATAATTAGGAAAAATACTTGGAACAGCTTCTGGCAATAAGCGGTGCCGTTTACCAATATTAGAAAAACAATATTCTGCGAAATGCAGAGAACATATGTAACTACATACCGAAGGTTGCCAATTTGGTTTGGATATTGCTTTTATCCACAATGTTCTATAAGGTTCTTTGTTGAGAAATTGAGAAGCTGGAACCTTTTTCACACTAGGAAAATAATTGGATCTACATCCAGACACCGAACATTTTCGAACCATTACAGAACATATTAGAAAAGTTTATATGTATAAAAAATTAAAAAGGGCTATATAAAAAAATAAGATAAAAGACAAAAAAAATATAGCAACTTATAAAAAACAAAAAAACTGTAAATACAAAATTATGAAACTAATTTAACATAAAAAACAAACAAAACTAATTATAATAAGTAATAACTAATTAATTATATCTTATAAAAAAAAATTTAAAATTACTTATATCTCCTACTCCACTACTTTTTTTTTATGGAGTGTATCAAAATATTTAATAATTTGCTTACCAGAATTTGTGACTCCCTTTTTTTATGTGCTCGAAATATGGCTGAAAAATACGAGTTGAAAATTAATTTTCTTACAAGAGGAAAGAAAAAATTCTAAATTTTAATTATATGACATTTTTAAAATGTTTAAATAAAATTAAAAATATTAAAACTCAATTTGATTATAAAAGTACTCACCCATTTCACATACAATTTTTATATAAATTTTAGGTTATGGTTAAAAGCTTTCAAATAAAACTTTCAATCCCACTCTTATTTTTTGAAAAGAGTTTCTCTTCTTCTACTTTTACAAATGTCAAAAAGCAAGCGGAAAAAAATAACTAAAAAGACCTAAAAGTAATTTTATTAAATATTTAGTTAAAATTACGAGTTGAAAGCTAATTTTTTGATATGTTGTAGGAAAGATTCCAAATTTTATTTTCATATAAAATTCGACATATTTTGTGGAATATTTCATAACGAAAACTCGTAATGAAAATTGTTAAAAATGGGCATTTTTTCGAAAAAAAAAAACAAAATAATAAGAACAAAAAAAATCTTTTAAAATTAAATTTTAATGTCATTTGTTTGAATGTATGCGAGACTCGATTGCCATTCTCTCACAACTACATTCATGCGTTTTCAGTTCTTGGCCTGTTTATTTAGGTCTTGATGTGAGTCTCGTGAAAGTCGATGAGAGTGTTTTTATAGTACACTACTGATAACAAAAAAAGTTTTAATGACAATTTTGATTTTAAATTAACTTAGTAAAAATTTTAATTAAATTTTAATAAAAAATTATTAACTGAAATATAAGTTATTGTGAAATAAGCAATAATTAAATAATATTTATCTATAATATAATACACAAGATGTTGGCGAGACCTTGCCAACATGTAAAAAAATATATTTTATATCTATAATAAAACACTCACACTGAATGTAAACTAAACTGGCAATGATGATATTTCTGTATATTTATTTAATAATTTAAAATTTTATTACCAGAGACACAAATCTTTGACTCAAAGTATTATCAAGAGACACAAACCGTTCATTAAAAATATAAATAAATTTAGTAAATATTATTACGAGCGACCAAATTTTCTACTAGAAGTATTACCAGAGACACAAACCGTTCAGTAAAAGTGAGTACAGTCAAAAAAGGAAAAGTACATACTTTAAAAACACATTTTCAATCAAAATAAATTCAGCAAATTTTTAATTTTTAAATTTGACCGCCACGTTCATTATGAACTGGTCGCAGCGGTAAATTAAAAATAAATTATTAATCATCTGTTGGCGTTTTCAATCTTTGTTTTGGAAAAAAAATAAAAATAGGTACTCTTAATAAAATTAAAACGCCTGAAAGTGAAAAAGTGAGAGTGAGCAAAGTTTACAGTAAACCTCATATTTATAAGAAAAAAATAATAGGCCGATTTTATTCTTGATTTTGTTTTCATTAGTATAAAAGCTGGTAAAAGCTTCGTAACATACTTTAAAATAGTTTTGTTTATTTAGGTTGAAATTTAAATTTTTAAGCTAAATTTTCGGTAGAACTGGTATAACATAAAATATTCGAAATTTTTTTATTAATATAAAATTCGGCAGACTTAAATAATTATATTTCATAACAGAAGTCAGAAACTTACTAAATATTATAGAAACGGATATTTTTCTTAAAAAAAGAGAAAAAAATAACATAGAAAATATCATTTTAGAAGCCTTCTCTCACAATAGATTCATAATTTTCTACTAATTTATTATTAGACCATTAAATTAAAAAGCTGTCGAAAACGACAGTCACAAAAAAAAGACCCCGAACATTTATGAAATTACATTATCAGAGACATGAATCTTTTATTAAATATACCAAAGACCTCTTCCAAAGTACATTTAAATAAAATAAATTCAGCAATTTTTTTTTGAGCAAAAAAAAAAATAAACGCAAAAGACTTTGAAGTAGTTTTGGTAATTAAAGTAATTTCGCGGCGAAAACAACTGTTTTTCATCGACATAAAAATTTTTTTTTAAAACTAAAGAAAAATAGAGAGTCTGGTAAAATTTTAACAAATATTAAAATTATTTCGATTATTGGTTTAACTGTTTTAAATGTTACAAAAAAAAAAAAAATGTAGCGGTTAGTGTTAGTTGGTTTTTCGCCAGTTTTTATTGTGCACTTTATACATGTGTTTCAAACAATTTTTGAAATATCGCCACGAAAAAACGGCGAGAAAAGATTAATAAACTGTACCTAACATTTTTAATTTTATGTGTTTAGATTTGTTTTATGTTTTTTTTCTATTACAAGTAAGTAAGTGATTTCAACATTTTTTTAATGGTGCTGATGTAAAAATGAAATTTTTAGGTAGTTTATTAAGGAAGTCAGTATGATGCCATAAATGTTTTTGGATCTATAGAAATTGTGCAATTGCACAGGGGTTTTTCTAGTATAAGTAATAATTTATAATATCTAAAAATTTTCCCATTCCCACACAACCTTTGAGGTAGGGAATATGGAGTGTTTTTTTTAAAGTGGTGTCCCCAATAGGCCTAATCCACTGAATTCTAAAAAAAAACAGTGTAATATTTATGAATAAATAATAAGTAGAAACAAAAATATTAATAAAAAAACAATAAATAAAAAAAATATCACAAAATTCAAAATTAACAAAATATCACGAAATTAAAAATTAAAAAATATCACAAAAAATTATATAACCCTTCTTAATTTTAAAATATTTAAATTTGTTTCCCGTAAAATCTCCTAAAAAATTGCTGTCATATGAAATAAAACATAATTTGTCTGATCCGTCGATAAAGAAAGACCCCCTCTGTTAAGTTCGTAAAATTGCAGCCAGCTAGAGAACGATATAAACGGAATCTATTTTCTAAAGAATCAGTTTGTAATTTGCCTAATAAAACATAGTCCATTTGAAGCTCCGTTAAGGATAGATGAACTAAATCTATTAATGTTTTAGTAGTGAATACTAAAGCATTGAGAGTGTCTTTCGAAAATCTATTTTTATTATCATTTGTATTCCAAACTGATAACCAATGATAATTCTAAATTTAAAATTGCAACCGAAATAATTATCATTTTGTAAAAAATATAAAATAATATTAGTTTCATTTTTATGTACAGACCAGCCATTCATATTGATTATTTTATCAATATTTGAAACTAAATTAGTAAAATTTAAAATTAAATCACTAGCGTGAGAAGTTTTTGCATTATTATTTGATAAAGCTACCGGATAATTAGGGAAAATACTTGGAACAGCATCTGGCAATAAGCGGTGCCGTTTACCAATATTAGAAAAACACGATTCTGCGAAATGCAGAGAACATATGTAATTACATACCGAAGGTTGCCAATTTGGTTTGGATATTGCTTTTATCCACAATGTTCTATAAGGTTCTTTGTTGAGAAATTGAGAAGCTGGAACCTTTTTCACACTAGGAAAATAATTGGATGTACATCCAGACACCGAACATTTTCGAACCATTACAGAATATATTAGAAAAGTTTATATGTATAAAAAATTAAAAAGGGCTATATAAAAAAATAAGATAAAAGACAAAAAAATATAACAACTTATAAAAAACAAAAAAACTGTAAATACAAAATTATAAAACATGAAATTAACATGAAAAACAAACAAAACTAATTATAATAAGTAATAACTAATTAATTATATCTTATAAAAAAAAATTTAAAATTACTTATATCTCCTACACCACTACTTTTTTTTTATGGAGTGTATCAAAATATTTAATAATTTGCTTACCAGAATTTGTGACTCCCTTTTTTTATGTGCTCGAAATATGGCTGAAAATACGAGTTGAAAATTAATTTTCTTACAAGAGGAAAGAAAAAATTCTAAATTTTAATTATATGACATTTTTAAAATGTTTAAATAAAATTAAAAATATTAAAACTCAATTTAATTATAAAAGTACTTACCCATTTCACATACAATTTTTATATAAATTTTAGGTTATGGTTAAAAGCTTTCAAATAAAACTTTCAATCCCACTCTTATTTTTTGAAAAGAGTTTCTCTTCTTTTACTTTTACAAATGTCAAAAAGCAAGCGAAAAAAAATAACTAAAACGACCTAAAAGTAATTTTATTAAATATTAAGTTAAAATTACGAATGGAAAGCTAATTTTTTGATATGTTGTAGAAAAAATTCCAAATTTTATTTTGATATAAAATTCGACATATTTTGGGGAATATTTCATAACGAAAACTCGTAATGAAAATAGTTAAAAATAGGCATTTTTTCGAAGAAAAAAACAAAATAATAAGAACAAAAAAAATCTTAAAATTAAATTTTTATGTCATTTGTTTGAATATATGCGAGACTCGATTGCCATTCTCTCACAGCTACATTCATGCGTTTTCAGTTCTTGGCCTGTTTATTTAGATCTTGTCCAGGCCTTCTAAAAATTAATGTAGGTTATGATCCCACTCTTAAATTAAAAAAAAAAATCACTTATTCTACTTTTACAAATGTCAAAAAGCAAGCGGAAAAGAATAACTAAAAAGACTTAAAAGTAATTTTATTAAATATTAAGTTAAAATTACGAGTTTAAAGTTAAATCAGAGACTACATAGAGATGTACAAATTCATACAAAAATTTGTGCTAATTTTTTTTCAAACGGGCCAGCTAAAACTGGCTAGTTTTAAAAATTTTAAAGCACAGAAATATTTAGTTTGTGTCATAGCTAAAAGAATTTAGCGAAAACCAGAATCTTCTGTAAAATCTGGTGTAAAATGATCATTCATATATTTTATGCATTTACAAAATTTTTTTATCCTTGTGATTATTAAACTTTTTAAAGCAAAGCGATGACAAAATAACTTTTAAAATAGAAAAATAAGGCAAAAATGGGAAAATATATTTGAGAAAATATATATTTAATATGTCGAGTAGAAGCGTAAATTTTCAATATGATGAAGAAGACATTCTAAATACCACTTTACAAAAAATATGGAACATTTAGCTAAATATTTCATATAGAAAAAAATTAAATAAAAATAGATTATTTTATAATGTTGACTTTTCTAAAAACAACAAAAAAAAACATTTCAAGGTTATCATTCATATGCATTCAGTATTTCACTACTACAAGCAGAATTTTTTGAATGTATGAAACATAAACTACATTAACTATCATGACAGGAACTGAAGAGAACGAAAGCTCAATTTACCCCACTATTTACATTGGCTCTTATGGGAAAAGTAAAAGCTAAATAGTGGGGTAACTTTAAATCTTTAATAACTTCTAAAATAGACATTTTTTTGAAAAAATTTCTAAGTAAACCTTAAAATTCATAATTTTTTACATTATCTGAATAAAAAAAAAAATTGAATTTATAATTTTTTTATTTATAAAAACGTTGATAAAAAAAAGTCTACCCGAATTTTGTAAAATTTTTTCATTTTTTTCCTAAAGCTTAAAGCTCTTTAAAGAGAGCAATAATTTGGTACAGTAATAGCACAAAAAAATTGAGCGAATTAAATTAATTTGAAAAATTGATATGGTATTTATTTCGTGTGCATATAGTAGATCTGTATATGAATAATATGTATTTAAGTTTATGTATTTAAGAACTGAGATGCAGCAGTTAAATAATGATCATCATTTTCGTCATTTTTATGATCTGGTGTTATATGTAAACTTGAAGATAATTTTAGAAGATACCTAATAGAGGGAAGAAAAAGAAATTTACTAAGAACTGAATATGTAGATTTAGAATGGGCGTAGATTAAAAATGACATTATTATTGTATTATAACTATACCTTTTCACCGAGTTTTTTCTCAATTCTCATTTCTAAACAGTAATAATTCTCATTTTCTAAACAGTATAACACAATATAAGATTTATTTTTAAACAAAAGTCAGGCATTTAAATCAATTTCTTCAATTTTTCTTCAATTTTAGTTACTAAATTATTAAAATTAAAAATACAATTTTCATCAACTAATTTTAAATCCGGAATATTAAGGAACATGCTCGTACACAACAAGTACGAACCATAATTAAAAAGCAATAAAAAAAATTAGATTGAAAAATATAAATATTGCACTATTCTTAATGCACCTTATTTTTTTTTATAGTGTGTATCGAAAAAATAAAATTGCTTATCAAAAATTTCAGGTTCTTTTTTTTTCCAATACTTGTAATGATACTAAAAAAAATTGATAGAAAGTTAATTTTGTCACCAGTATTTAGGAAAAACTCTAAAATTTTTTTTTAATATATAATTTATATATTTTCATTCAAATTATATATATTAAAACTCGATATAAAATTAAATTTTGTTCCCATTTTTTTTAGAAAGCTTTTAAAAAATTGACAGATAGCAAAGAAAAAAAATTTTTTTTTTGTTATTTAAACATTTCAAAATGGCTGGAGTCAAGAAATGCTAGAAAAAGTTGGAAAATATATTTTGAGAAAAATATAATTAAAAATTCGAGTTGAACCTTGAATTTTTGATATGTGTTACAAAAAATTTTGAATTTTATTTTAATATAAATTTCGATATATTTAGGGTAGTATTTCATATTTAAAGTTGTAAATGAAAATTGCTAAAATTTCTTAATTTTCTACTTTTTTCTAAGCAAAAAAATGAAAAAAAGAAACTGTCAAAACTCTCTCAATTTTCACTATACATGTTTAAATTTTGCACTAATACATTCTTAGGGGTCTTGTTCCGGTCTTGATATTTATGTAGTTTATGGTATGAAATGGGATATCGTATATTATATGGTATCAGATGGTATGAATGTTATCTATTTTATGAAAATCATTTGATTTAACTGCATTACATATTTATTTAACTACATTTAACTGATTTAATATACAGTATCCAGCAAAAGTAATGGTAATTTAAAAAAATATATATAGAAAAGCAATAAAATAATATAGGCGTTCGAATTTTTTCTAATAATATTTTTAACTTTATAACTTCAGGGAAAAACAAACAAACAAAGTAACAAAATTTTTTGTATTATGATTTTATTTTATTTTTTGATCTCATGACTCATATTGTTATATTGTTATATAACGTTATAGCTACATATATATGTGGGTATTTTTTGAAGATAATATAATATACCTAGGTATCAAATAAAAATAACTGAAATAAAAAATAATGCTTTAAAATTCTTCTAAACATTTTTTTAATTAAAAATTATTCCAATTAGAAAAGTGGCATGACATTTGCTGGATACTGTACATATTCATAAAAATTATCAAATCATATCAAATTGGAACATAATTACATTTACACAAAACAAAATATAAATATAAATATGTATTGATTTTTGAATCATATTGAAATACATATATAAAAAGTGCCGATAGTATTTATGTGTATTTCTATTTATATTTAATTTTGATTCACACACACTTTCACAATTTAATAAGCATGTAGGCAAGCTGGTTCAAGTAATATAAATGCATAATATGGCATAATGCATATATAATATAAAAATCATATTAGATACTGATCAGATCATGTATATCATAATATGTCATCTGATATCATATGATCATATTCATATATGTATGTTACTTGTTATTTCTATCATCCATACCAATCATACGAAAGTTCATTTATGTACATATATGAAAAAAAAAATTTTCGAGACCAAAACTTGCTTTAAGAAACTTTAAAAAAAAAAGTTGCAAAGTGAAACTAAATTTCAAAATCGATATTGTAGCGACATCTAAACTTTTTTGTTGCCATTTGGACATCTCTATGTAGTCTCTGGTTAAATGTTTGATATGTAGAAAAAATTCCAAATTAATAATATTAATATTGTTGCGTGTTTGTCGGTTCGCAATTATTTTTCGGTTGCCAGAATTACTGACTGGGAAAGGTCCTGCCACATCAATAGCAATTCTTTCAAATGGTGTGGCTACCAAATATTATTGTAATTCGCCGCGCCTTCTTGTACAGGGACCTTTACTTGCAGTACATTCGGTGCATTTACGATACCAAGCTTCTACATCTTCTCTCATATGTAACCAATAGAATTTCTGACGGATTTTATCTAAAGTTTTATTTACGCCAATATCTCCTCCAGATTTTCCATTATGTATTTCTTTCAGAACTTGATATGTCTTTGATTTTGGTATTACCAATTGCATTTTTGTTTCTTTTCCATCCGCTGATTCCCATTTCCGTTTTAGTAAACCTTGATCGATTACTAAAGAATTCCATTGTGTCCAATAACTTTTTGTTATTTCACTTTTATCAGATATATCGTTTAATTGAGGCCTTTTTGAAGCTTGTTTCCATTGTATAATTGTAGATATATCACCGTCTTCCTTCCCTGTGCTCGTTGCAATTCGTTTATGTTCCATCCATCAATTGCTTCAACACTAACTTGTTGAACTTCAATTTAATTTTTGTTCTATTTTTGAGCAGTGTTTACAATCAATATTGCACGGTCGTCTTGATAATGCATCTGCGTTATTATGGATGCGGCCGTTTCTATTTTGAATTATAAAATCATACTCCTGCAGTTGTTCTATCCAACGAGCAATTGGTCCTTCCGTGTTATTGAATTTTAACAGCCAATTAAGTGTGATATGGTCCGTGCGAATAATAAACTTTCTCCCGTATAGATATTTGTGAAAGTATTTTATAGCACAAATAACTGTTATTAACTCCTTTCGAGTAGTGCAATAATTCCTTTGAAATTTGGACATTGATTTACTGTAAAATGATATTGGTCGTTCTTCACCATTTTCTTCCTGCGATACTGCTTTCCTTTTTCTGGTAACTGATGTAACTTCGTGCAACGTCTGCAAATTTTTAATAAAGCGCCGATAATAATATGCTAATCCAAGAAAACTTCGTATTTCGTATTTGTCTCTCGGGTTTGGCCACTTTTTCCCAGTTTTTATCTTGACTTGATCTGTACGAATGCCTTTTGAAGAAACAATGTGTCCTAAATATTTCATTTCTTTTCTGAAAAATATACATTTTTGTGGATTAAGCTTCAAGTTTGCATTTCTGAGCCTTAACAGAATTACACGAATTGTTTAAATGTTCTTCATAAGTTCTTACAGTCACAATAATGTAGTCAAGGTAAACCAAACACGTTTTCCATGTCAATCCAATTAGAACACAGTCCATTAATCTTTCAAAAGTTGCCGGAGCATTACTTTGAATTGTCAAAAACCCGTGCCAACAGAAAATGCAGTTTTCTCTATCATCAGAATGTATCTCCACTTGCCAATAAACGCTTTTCAAATCTAATGTTGAAAACCATTTAGCTTCAGAAAGTGTATCCACTGTGTCGTCCATGCGTGGCAAGGGATAGCTGTCCTTCTTGGTGACATCATTCAAACGGCGATAATCCACGCAAAATCTCGTGCTTCCATCCTTTTTCTTTACGAGCAACACTGGAGAGCTCCACGGGCTGTTAGATTCTTCTATTATGCCCTCATCTTTCATTGCTTTATCATTTCAGCTACTTCAGATTGTTTTGTTAAGGTAATCTTCTTGGTAGTTGGTGAATAGGTATAGCATCTCCTGTATTAATTCTATTTTGTACTAAATTTGTTTTTCCACTTTCAGTTTGAAAAATGTCCCCAACGCCTTCCTCATATTGACACTTGTTCAACAAATTCGAAGGCATTAGTTGATTTATCAGTGTCTCGCAAAATAGTTTGCTGTCGACTTTCTTATTAGAATGTTCCATAGAAACAATTTCACAAACTAGTTCACATTTCACTATAATGTTGCCCTTTTTAGCACATTTCCAAAAAAATTTTGAAAAAAATGTGCTTATTAGTTTCACTCTGTCCGTCCGTCTGTTTACAAAACTCCTACACCGTTAAAGATAGAGAAAAAAATTTTTAACCATTGGTAGGTTTCACAAAAAAAATAATTTTGTGGAACAACTTTTTCATGTAGCCCCACCCATTACGGAGCTACAGCCCCTCAAACTTTGAAAACGCCCTATTTTTAAAGACCACCCCCTGTTTATGAGCTATTAGGGCTTAAAAATTGAAAATTTGCTATTTTTAAACACCTGTAACTTAGAAACCTGTACACATTTTACTTCTGCAAGATATAAAAATTAAAGCTATAGTAATATATTTTTACGTGTGTTAATTTTCCATTTTTATAAAAAACCCATGTAAAGTATATACATATTCAAAAACGACGCTCTTTTATTCCGTTGAATTTTAAATTTTGCTTTTTGTTTTTTTTCTAAAAACATAAATAAAATTTTAAAATATAGTTTGCCTGGTGGGAAATCGAAATTTCACAATATAATTGAATATAAACGTTGAAACTTCAGTGGGGAGTTTGCTGCAGTGGTAGACTGGCCGCTTCTTAAGCTTTAGAAGTCTTTAGTTTGCAAGTTCGATTCTATTCTATTTTTTTTTTTTTATTTCTAATATGGTGGGAAATCGAAATTTCACAATATAATTGAATATAAACGTTGAAACTTCAGTGGGGAGTTTGGTGCAGTGGTAGATTGGCCGCTTCTTAAGCTTTAGAAGTCTTTAGTTTGCAAGTTCGATTCTATTCTATTCTATTCTTTTTTTTTTATTTCTAATATTTTAAACGAAATAAATTCTTACATATCATAATATTTAATCTGTAAATGACAGACATTTAAAACCCTTTTACTCAATGATTTACCAACCAACTTTCATTTTTTTCTTTTTAAATGATAAATATTCAGTACAGCCATCTTACAAGATTAATATTTTTCCAAAATTTTCTGATTTTCATTAATAATTTTCTATTTTTATAAAAAACCCATGTAAAGTATATACATATGTATCATATAATATGTATAATCTATACCTATAATATACATATTCAAAAACGACGCTCTTTTATTCCGTTGAATTTTAAATTTTGCTTTGTTGTTTTTGCTTTTTGTTTTTTTTCCAAAAACATAAATAAAATTTTAAAATATAGTTTGCATGGTGGGAAATCGAAATTTCACAATATAATTGAATATAAACGTTGAAACTTCAGTGGAGAGTTTGGTGCAATGGTAGAGTGGCCGCTTCTTAAGCTTTAGAAGTCTTTAGTTTGAAAGTTCGATTCTATTCTATTTTTTTTTTTTTTTAGTTCTAATATTTTAAACGAAATAAATTCTTACATATCATAATATTTAATCTGTAAATGACAGACATTTAAACCCCTTTACTCAATGATTTACCAACCAACTTTCATTTTTTTCTTTTTAAATGATAAATATTCAGTACAGCCATATTACAAGATTAATATCTTTCCAAAATTTTCTGATTTTCATTAATAATTTTCTATTTTTATAAAAAACCCATGTAAAGTATATACATATGTATCATATAATATGTATAATCTATACCTATAATATACATATTCAAAAACGACGCTCTTTTATTCCGTTGAATTTTAAATTTTGTTTTGATGTTTTTGCTTTTTGTTTTTTTTCTAAAAACATAAATAAAATTTTAAAATATAGTTTGCATGGTGGGAAATCGAAATTTCACAATATAATTGAATATAAACGTTGAAACTTCAGTGGGGAGTTTGGTGCAGTGGTAGAGTGGCCGCGTCTTAAGCTTTAGAAGTTTTTAGTTTGCAAGTTCGATTCTATTCTATTTTTTTTTTTTTTTATTTCTAATATTTTAAACGAAATAAATTTTTACATATCATAATATTGAATCTGTAAATGACAGACATTTAAAACTTTTTACTCAATGATTTATCAACCAACTTTAATTTTTTTCTTTTTAAATGGTAAATATTCAGTACAGCCATATTACAAGATTAATATTTTTCCAAAATTTTCTGATTTTCATTAATAATTTTCCATTTTTGTAAAAAACCCATGTAAAGTACATTCATATGTATCATATAATATGTATAATCTATACCTATAATATACATATTCAAAACCGACGCTCTTTTATTCCGTTGAATTTTAAATTTTGTTTTGTTGTTTTTGCTTTTTGTTTTTTTTCTAAAAACATAAATAAAATTTTAAAATATAGTTTGCATTGTGGGAAATCGAAATTTCACAATATTATTGAATATAAACGTTGAAACTTCAGTGGGGAGTTTGGTGCAATGGTAGAGTGGCCGCGTCTTAAGCTTTAGAAGTTTTTAGTTTGCAAGTTCGATTCTATTCTATTTTTTTTTTTTTTTATTTCTAATATTTTAGACGAAATAAATTTTTACATATCATAATATTTAATCTGTAAATGACAGACATTTAAAACTCTTTTACTCAATGATTTACCAACCAACTTTAATTTTTTTCTTTTTAAATGGTAAATATTCAGTACAGCCATATTACAAGATTAATATTTTTCCAAAATTTTCTGATTTTCATTAATAATTTTCCATTTTTGTAAAAAACCCATGTAAAGTATATACATATGTAGCATATAATATGTATAATCTATACCTATAATATACATATTCAAAAACGACGCTCTTTTATTCCGTTGAATTTTAAATTTTGCTTTGTTGTTTTTTTTCTAAAAACATAAATAAAATTTTAAAATATAGTTTGCATGGTGGGAAATCGAAATTTCACAATATAATTGAATATAAACGTTGAAACTTCAGTGGGGAGTTTGGTGCAATGGTAGATTGGCCGCTTCTTAAGCTTTAGATGTCTTTAGTTTGCAAGTTCGATTCTATTCTATTTTTTTTTTTTTTATTTATTTCTAATATTTTAAACGAAATAAATTCTTACATATCATAATATTTAATCTGTAAATGACAGACATTTAAACCCTTTTACTCAATGATTTACCAACCAACTTTCATTTTTTTCTTTTTAAATGATAAATATTCAGTACAGCCATCTTACACCTATTAAGATTAACCAAAATTGTAAAGAAATTTCAAGAAAGAAATTCTAAATATAGAAAAACACTAAAAATAATTAAAAAAATTTTGTAGTATGTATCTATATAATTTGTTTTTTATATTAACAAAAGAAATCCCCTTTTATCAAAAAAATTAAAAACTATAGAAATCTCTCGGACGTCATTTTTGAGTTTTTTAATAAAGAACTCTTGCTTCTAAAATGTTTTTATTTTCTTATCAGTACAATTAATTTAAGTTGAGAGAACAGAAAAAATTTTTTTATTTTCTTATCAGCATAATTTTAATTTTTCATTTAAAACCGCAATTTTTAATTTTTTCATTTTTCTATTTCAAAATCGTTCTTTTTACAGATACTTTACATAAAATTTCTATTTTGTTGACACAATCATACAAACACCCATTCTTCACCCATTTAAATAATAAAACAATTAAAACAGCAAAACAAAATTCTAAATTTTAAATTTTAAACTCTTATCACAAAACCAGAAACATTCACTACATACTATAGGGTATTTTGATAATTTCACTACATCCTTAAATTTATAATATAATCTATTCAAAACCCAATACATGCTTCCAACAACTTCGACGGGTTCACTTATCAACAACTTCGACGGATACATGCCATATACCATCTCTACTGAAGTTGCAAACTTCCTCCCAATCTACCCAAGTTCAACTACCATTTTAAAACCTAACACTTCGGAAATCAACAACTGCGCCTGCACCGGCAGCTCTACGCACTATAACTTCAACAAATAACATTCTCTCATTTAATTCAATCATTCAACATTCTAATCCTAAAATCTATTTCATTATACCTTACACTTAATTCTCACTTTCAAAATAACGAACACTATATTCAAAAATTTTCAAAATAACGAACACTAAATTCAAAATTAGAACTGTCAAAATGTTGTGATGTCATCTGACTGCCCCAGAAACCCCATATCCTATCTACTAACGTTGCAATACTAATATATTTGGTTTTTTTCTTTTTAAATTAACAATAGCAATCCCCTGACGTCATTTCAGATTTTTATTTTACAACTTTAAAAATTTGTTGAGCATTTTTAAATATTATATATTATTAATACAGATAAGAAATTCTTTTTCTAAATTTCAAACAAAAAACCGCAAACATTATTTCTTATCACTAAAAATTTTTTCATTCACATTTTAATAAAATTATTACCATATTTTTTATTTTCCTTGTCACATAATTACTTTCAAATTCAACAAACCACATTTTTTTTTTTAATCTCTCACAACTATAGGTCTATCAAAGAAAAAAAAATTTTCGGTCTCCTACAACTTTGTACTTGTTTTTAGTAACTTAGTACAGGACGCCTTTTTAAGAGATAACCTTCAATCAAAAATTATTGAGTATCACAATGATAAATAAGAAGGAGCTGGTACTGTATGATTCTATTTTATTTATTTTTTTTTTTTTTTGGAGCTTTATAGTTTTTCAAAGTGGGCTCGAAACCTCATAGCTATTCTGTTATCAGTAAAACTTCAATTCATATACTTTTTTGTTATACAGCTATTCTGTTATCAGTAAAACCTCAATTCATATACTTTTTTGTTTTCCTTTTTGTTTTTTATACATAAAAATATTATTTTAAAATATTATACCCATCAAATTATATAAAAAAATTTATGAATCCATGAATCCAGGACCCGCTTATTCTACTACTTCGGTTAATAAGCCACGTGTTTAACCATTAGGCCACTGAGGCTCCTTATTATTTCTATTAACATCTATTTAAAAAATTTTTAATATTTTTGCTGTAATTCTAAATTGAAGCAACCCATTTATTAAACCCAATCTTTGAAACTACCCCTTTAACAATGAAATTATTAAGATTGAATATGATTTTGTCAATTTGAGTGACTACAGAATTCACAAATTGACATATTTTACATAAAAATACACACGTTCATAAAAACAAATGTTCTGTTCAATCAATCAATCAATACGTAACATAGAAAAATACTCAATTTTGGAAATGTTGTAATTTGTATTGTAGATATATACAATTTAAATATTATTATATTTGATAACATTATAATAGAATATTATCAGGTTAAAAAAAACTAAAAATTTTGAAAAAATTAAAAGTGTTTTGTTATACCTTTAACACAAATCGGAGTATTTTTCTCAGAGGTAATTGCGGAGTATGACTTATCAAAATGTACTCAAATACTCTGATCAGAGTACAATCGACAGCCCTGCTCTCGAGTCTCGACCTCGGTCCTCGACTATTCTTTGGCTATATAATATATGATCTTTAACTTATGCATGTATAAAGTAAAAAATTTAAAAATTGATAAAAATTATCATTTTGAAATTTGAAAATAATGATGAATGATCTGATATTAATAATCAATATGTATCTATGTATGTACTTATGTTGGAGTGTGACCAGTGGCCAGAGTCTTTTTAAAATTCAAATATGTAATTGTTTTGGTTTTGTACTTTTTTATTAAATTGTTGTATTTATGTATGAATGTTTTTACATTATTTGAAGCGATTAGAAAACTTTTCTAATTGTATTCTTTTTTTAATTCAATATTTTCTCATATACTTAAATTTGAGTTTACAGCAGTTCTTACAACCAAAATTAAATTTGAATAATTTTTTTTTTTAAATATGTTTTGTATCAATTGTGGTAATATTTGTACGGTTTTCTCGCTCTCTGTACAATATACAATCTTAATCAAGGCCAAATATACGGTCTTTTTCACATTTCAAATTTTTTACATTAAGGCACGGTAAAACGAACAACGGCAATATTATTACAGACAACGTGACCTATAAAGAAATTTAACTGAATTTTGCTCCAAACTTAGTTTGTGCATTTTACGAATGTTTTACGGATACCAATTCCGTTTTCTCCATGTACCTTTAAAACATTTATTTCGAACTCGATAAATAAATATACATAATAGTCCTCACTCAAAATACCAAATAACCTAAATATACGTACACCAACAGAGAGGCTCTTTATACAATTTAATTCTGTTTTGGCGCTATTTTAAAAATAATTTCAGTACTGTTTTAGTTCAGTTACTGTTTTTTCGAATTTGGCTTTGCTATCAAATTTTTTACGAATTGTACTTTTTCAATAAATTCTATTTTTCAAACTGCAACTGATTATATGAATTGGGATTCAACATAGAATTTGACTACACATTAACAGGGGCCCCTAGTTATAATATTATTATACATCCATTAAATTTGATCTTAACTTACTATATCTTTGTGGGTTCGAAAAGGTTGATTCTGAATATTTGAGAAAATTTCAATATTCCATCCAAAAATATTTTTACATATTAGAAAAAAAATTCTTCTAAACAAAAAAAAAAAATTAAAACAAGTAGATCTCCGTTACAAGTTACAACACACTTAGTAATATTGTAATAAAATTTTGTTAACCTTCAAATATTATGCATTTGTTGTGTAGAGTAATTCTTTTTGAGATGAGATCTATAAAATTACGTTTTAAGACAGGCCAAGAACTGAAAACACATGAATGTAGTTGCAAAAACCATTTATTTTATTCAATTTCATCCAAAGAGAACATTAAAGTCGCATCTTTTTTACATAATTCATTAAAGAAAAATATTTTAAAATATAGGCCCTGATTTCGATAGTCATTTCATAAAAATGAAAATGAAAAATTTCATTTCATTTTAATAATTTTTTGCGATTTCGATAGTCGGGCAAAATGAAATGGAATTTAAACTTAAAATGATTTATATTATTTTTTAAACGGGCAATACTTTCTTATTTTGAGGTTTTGACTATAGAAAGAAAATCTATAAGTAAAAAATTAAGATTTAAAACACGTAGTTCCCAATACTGTATAATAGAAAAAAAGCAAAAAATTACAAAAAGTGCCGAAAAGTGGTTCCTTACTTTTTGGGTTCTGTTTTTTGGGGCGGGCTTAAAAGTTGAACTTTTTTATTTTTTTTTATGATATTTAAATTTTACTACAAAATCGGTGAGTACTGAGTACCTTTTTTTTAAACATGTCGGAACGACTTCTAATTCACAAATTAATGGGCTTTCTTGCAACCTATGCTATCGAATAGTCATAGGTTACTTATAAAAATGCCTATATTCACATAAATATAAATAAAATACTTCATAACTTTTTCCTAAATCCATTTTTACAAGCACTCATTTAACAATTTCAAAATGAGAAAATTTGACGTTTTAAATGAGTATATTCATAAAATATGACTATCAAAATCAGCTTCTTTTCATTTTTCATGACTATCGAAATTAAAAATTTTGTTTTTCATAAAAAATGAAAGTGATATGACTATCGAAATCAGGGCCTCTATTTCATTTTGCCCGACTATCAAAATCGCAAAAAATTATTAAAATGAAATGAAATTTTTCATTTTCATTTTTATGAAATGACTATCGAAATCAGGGCCATAATGTTTTCATTCATAAATATGCATTTAACAAAATTATCTTCCTTTAGATAAATTGCCTCAATATCTCAATAGTATACGTCGAGACTACTTTCATACTTTGAAATTTTGTACACGCTTGTACGGCTATAATCGAGACTCACATCAATTATGAAATTATTCATACGCGCGAAAAGTGAGAATCGATTGCAATTCTCTTACAACTACATTTATGTGTTTTCAGTGGCCTGTTAGTTAGGTCTTGGAACAACTTTTGTTTGTAATGCATAGATATGTATGTATATATGTATGTTAATACCAATTTTTAGAGAAAAAAATCACTTCGAAAAAAATTAATTATGAACAGAATGAATGAATGAAAAAATATTTTTTTTTTGTTTTGTTTTTTTTCTTTCCTTTTATCGCCGCCCGTTACTATCATAGATTGAAAAAATAAAAATATTTCCAATGCGACTTCTTTATATGTTATATGTTCTTGCTATTATGTAGTTTTTTTTTTCTTTTTGAATGATATTGATAAGACACTCTGTACGAGCAAATGAGCTCCATTGAGATTTTTAGAAATAAATAAATAAAAATAAAATAAAGAAATTAATTTTTATTCTTAGGAATGCAAAAGAATAATTCGGTTGAAATCATTAAACTCAAAAACTGATCCTGCAGCTTTGGCCCGTGAAGTTGTTGAGAAATGCGACTTAATACATAAATCACAACTTTCTGAAGTTGAGCAAATAATTTATTATTTAAAAAATAGAAAAATGTGTGGTAAAGCTGATAAGATTTAAAAATGAGTTCATCGAAGTACTTTTGATTTTTTTTTATATTTTTAGATAATAATATTCAACAATCAGCATCTCGTCATTCGGCAAAACTAAGCCCACCCGATGCTTCAATAAGGAATTTAGATGAATATGTTGAGTTATTGTATGAAGATATAAGTGATCGTATTAGAGGTTCTAATTTAATTCTAGCTATTGCCAGAAATCCTGATAATTTGGAAGAATTGGAAAATAACGGTATAAAAATATACTTATTTATTGTTTAATAAGTAATAACTAACACATTAATATAAACAAAATATTTTTCAATTTCTAGAAGCGGCATTAAGTGCATTATCTCGTGTTTTAAGAGAAGATTGGCGTAAAAGTTTAGATCTGTCAACTAATATCATATATACATTTTTTTGTTTTTCTACGTACACTAAATTTCATCCAGTGATTGTACAGTATAAAGTAAAAACGTTTTCTTTTTAAGTTACCTTTTTCTCACTTTTAGTTTTCCAATATACTTTTTTTAATTGATTTTATTATTTTTTCTGATGGTAGATATATCAATTTATTTGCTTCAGATTGGCTCATTGTGCATGGATGTCATTGATTATGAATTGCGTCGATATGAAAGTATGCGGAATGAGTTAGATGTTCGAAAAAATCCCCTAGAGAGCCGAGGTATTTGTAAAGAAAAATTAAACAAAAGTTCTGAAGATGTTTTGGATATAATGAATGAAGAAAAACCGAAAGAGGTTAGAGAAGTAACTTATTTTAAAATTTTATGAAATTAATAAAAGTTAAGTCAATAATTTCTTTTATTTATAATAAATCTATATATTGTTTCGTTTGAATTTAGATGGAACCTCCTCGTCGTCGAATACCAGAACTAAAACAAAGACCAAAATCAGGGAATTGGTCAATTTATCATGGGTTTACAACGCAACCATTACTAAAATCACAAATGTTAAATAACAGTTTTCATGAACAACTATCAACAGAGCTTGAAAAATCATGTCAAGACATAAAATCAAATAGTTCTGAAGCTTTATACAATGCAAATGATCCAAAAACTAAAAAAGATGAGATTGATCGTCTTAATAAACATTTAAAAGTATTTGCAAAAAAACAAGAACAGTTGTTACGAGTTGCGTTTTATTTATTATTGAATATGGCAGAAAATGTAAAATTAGAAGAAAAAATGCGGAGAAAAAATATAGTTAAAATGCTTGTTAGAGCTTTAGATCGGCAAAATATTGAGTTATTGGTACTAGTCACTACATTTTTAAAGAAACTTTCAATTGTTTGTGATAACAAAGATGAAATGAATGAATTAAATATAGTTGACAAATTACCTAGATTTCTAAAAAGTAGTCATGCAGATTTAGTACAAGTGTCATTAAAACTAGTGTTTAATTTGTCGTTTGACGGTAAAATTCGTTCAAAAATGACACGTGCTGGATATTTACCAAAACTAGTGGCATTTTTAAGTGATGACAAACATCATGAAATCGTTGTTAAAATCTTATATCATTTCAGTTTAGATGATAAAGTAAAGTCAATGTTTACCTATACAGAATGTGTACCTTTAGTAACTGATTGCTTAATTTTGAATTTGAATAAAAAGTGTGATTTAGATTTAATAGCATTATGTATTAATTTAGCTCTTAATAAACGTAATGCACAGATAATGTCAGATCGTTCGCGTTTGCATAGTTTAATGGAACGGGCTTTTAAATATGAAGACGGATTTTTGATGAAAATGATAAGAAATGTATCTCAGCATGAGAGTTTAAGATGTAACTTTGTTGATTTTGTTGGTGATTTGGCAAAAATTATTACCATTTCTGATAATGAAGACTTTGTAGTGGAATGTTTAGGGATTTTAGCAAACTTATCGTTACCTGATTTAGATTATTCGCAAATTTTACAAAGCTTTGATTTATTACCATGGATTCGAGATACTTTAACACCAGGAAAAAAAATGGACGATTTGGTTTTAAATACTGTTCTATTATTGGGTACTTGTTCTTATGATGAATCTTGTGCTATGTTATTATGTCGATCAAATGTAGTTATTTCGTTAATCGAATTGTTGAAAGCTAAACAAGAAGATGACGAAATTGTTCTCCAAATTTGTTTTGTTTTTTGGCAAATTTTGAAAAATGAAAGTACCCAAGGTTATATGATTAATGAAACTGGTATAAAAAAAAAAATAATTTGATTTTTAAAAGTTTTTAATGAATTTGTTTTAATTTTTTCAGAATCTCCTGCATATTTGATAGATTTAATGCATGATAAAAATGCAGAAATTCGTAAAGTGTGCGATTTTTGTTTGGATATTATAGCAATTTCTGATTCAGAATGGTCTTCAAGAATTACGGTAATTAACTTGTTTTTTTTTTTTTTAATTAGAATTGGAATAATGGTATATATAAACTAGTAATGTGTGCTTGTATTGCAAGCGTCAAACAGTTGATTAAATCGCATGATGAAATTGTATCACTGATTTTTATAGTAAGGGCTCATAAACGCTCCCATCCTCCAACAGGACGGTTTTGAACCGTAATCCACAAACAAAAATTAAAGATATTTTGAATGATACCCCACGTGATAATATATCGCTGACTTTTATATTAAGGGCTTATAAACTGTATCAGAAACCAAGCAGGGTGTTCTAGAAGAATGGTCTCCAAACAAAAGATGATCATATACAGCTGATTTTATATCAAGGGCTTATAAAAGCTTTCTGGACCCAAGTAGGGTATCGTGAAACCAGAGTCCCCAAACAATGATACTGATACTCCACATAATAATATACCGCTTACTTTTATATTAAGGGTTTATAAACGGTCTCAAGGACCAAGCAGGGCGTCTTAGAATAATGGTTCCCAAACAAAAGTTGAAGAGCTCGCCAAGACCTTTTCAATGATACCCCATATGACGATATTCGGGTATAAAATTGAAATCCCCATACAACATATAAAGGGTTAAACGAAAAGGGCTCCTTTGGAACCAAAAAGATGTAATTTCAGATTTTTCCTAGATGATTTCACACCAAATTCTATCAAATGCCTTTTGCAGCTAGTCTCTAGCACATCAAGAAGTGCTTCATCTTTTTGATACGAAGTGAGTGGTTTCACGCATTTGTTAGGAACAGCTTTATGTACGTTTATACGTTTTTCATTCTTTTCTTTGATATAAAATCATATACAATTTAACCTTGAATAAAAAAAAAAAGTTCTAAATCAAATAAATTGGTGTGCATGTACATTAAACTTCGTATTGCTATACTAGGATAGATAATAATTTGAATACTGGTAATTTAATGTAGGTTTCTGTAAGTAATTTAGATTCGATTGTTAATTTTAAATAAATTTTATTTATTCCAGTTATATAATGTTATTCATTAACATAAAATTTTACAAATGTATTACAATAAAACAATTTTTAAAATACAAAGAAATGATTAGCTATCTGCATACTGTGCTGTATGTATTATAAACCGAATAAACGAGAATGTATGTTAAATATAATGTTAAGTTAACAATTAGCTATGTTATTAGTATGTTATTGTATGTTGTCAGATTATTTTATGTTTTAAATAAGGCGCCAGTTATAGCTATCATTGAAATGCTTCCGGAAAAAACGTTTCATTGAAAACTTATACTTTTTTCCGTATAGGCGATTATAGCAATCAGAGAAAACTGTCAGTTAAATTATCTGTTAAATGGCAAATGACAATAATGAAGGCAAAATAAAAATAAATGTGATTTAAATTTAAATTGTTGTTAGCGTTATTTCGATGTTTGCACAATAAAGTTTTATTATTTTAATTTATTTATTTATTATTGGTAGAAAATGGTACTAATAAAGAATAAAAAAGGATTGTTTTATTTAATAATGACATTGGCTGAATTGAGAAGAATAAAAAAGTAAAAATTTTCTAGAATTAATTTTTTTTTTACTTTTTGAAATTTCCATTTTAAAACAAATAATTTTAAAACTAAACTTAAATAAAATAATAAAAAAACAAAATTTAAGTCTAAACTCATTAAAATACTAAATCATAATGAAATATATCAAGAATTGCATCAGAATTTTTTTAAATGACAAACTGAAATGGGAAGAAATGAAACATATGTCATTGGAACAATTTTGTTTCATTAGCAAAATTTCTGATCATTTGTTCAGGAAAATGATTACCAATCCGGAAAATCATAAAAATGATTTTTTTTTTAAATATTTAAGTTAAAATTTAAAAATTCGTAGCAGAATTTATTCTTTAGAAATTATTTAATCATTAAATCAACACTTGTTAAATTTTATATGTCTTTGGTGCAAGAAATTTAAAATAAACATTTTCCGGAAGCATTTCAATGATAGCTATAACTGGCGCCTAAAATGAAATTTTTTTTCTAGATATATGAAAAAATATACATGAGATTTCTTGATTTGTCACAGACAATTTCTGTATTTAAGTATATTTTATTTTTTGCAAAATAAGGTAAAGAGTATATAAAAATGTGTTATTTAGAATGATTAAGTAACCAATAACTCGTCGTTTCAATTGAAGGAAACTGTATTGACTATATTATATGAAGGATTTAAATTTTTACTTTATAAATTTAAATGTATAAAATTATTAATTAACATATATTGGATTAATGTTAATTAGTTTAACTAAGTAGCTATATATGTACATATATGCATGTATTATGTATTATGTAAGTATTTACACTTAGTTAGAATTTACATATTTTATATACTTATATTATATAAGTACATAGATACATATATATAAAGTATATACATATACATTTGTATATTAACTAAAGTAAACTATAGAAAAAAAAACGTTTTTTTGAATTTTATGATTTATTTTGTAGTTTTCTAATGTACATAATATTATTTATGATCATATCAAAGTACTATCACATACATACCTATGTACATATAAAATTTATTCACTTTTTTTCTCGATTCACATTCAATAATTAATATGCTTTTTTATTATACCCTACACCTAAAGTATAGGGTATATATACACTATAGCTTTGGTATAGTGTTTGTAACCACCAAAAGGAAGCGAGTTAGATATGGACATGTATATATATTCTGAATCAGGATCACCTCCTGAGTCGATTTAACGATGTCCGTCCGTCCGTCCGTTCGCACGATAACTCAAGAACTAAGAAAGCTATCTTGATGAAATTTATATAGTAGGTTACTAATTACGAAAGGAAGGCTAAGTTCGAATCTGGACAAAATAGGTCCATGGGTTCGGATTCTGGAAGCTTCCGAATGATTCCGGAGCAAACTAGATTATCTCCAAAACCAACAAAGATAAAACCTTTAAATTTTGTACAATGCTGTTCCTTGCCGTTCGATTTATGTCTGAAATTTAAGAGGATTTGGTCCATGGGTTTGGATTTTGGAAGCTTCTGAGCGAGCACCAGAGCAAATGAGATTATCTTCAAAACGAGTATATCTCTACAACCAACAAAGATAGAACCTTTATTTTTAGTACAAGGGTGTGCTGTTATGTTTCCTTTTCTATAAAATTGGAAACTGACATTTGAAAGAACTTGAACCATGGATTCGTATTTTGCTAGCTTCCGAACGAGCCCCAGAGCAAACGAGATTATCTCCAATACCAACAAAGATAGAACCTTTAAATTTTTTACAATGCTGTTCCTTGCCGTTCGATTAATGTCTCTGAAATTTAAGAAGATTTGGTCCATGGGTTTGGATTTTGGAAGCTTCTGAGCCAGCACCAGAGCAAATGAGATTATCTCCAAAACCAATAAAGATATAACCTTCAAATTTGACAGAGTGGTGTTCTTTCATGTTTTATTTAAGTCTCTGAAATTTGAAAGGATTTGGTTAATGGGTTCTTATCTTGGAAGCTTTCGAACGAGCCCCAGAGCAAACGAGTATACCTCCACAACCAACAAATATAGAACTTTTATTTTTAGTACAAAGATGTTCTGTTATGTTTTCTTTTCTGTAAAATTGGAAACTGACATTTGAAAGAATTTGAACCATGGGTTCGCATTTTGGAAACTTCCGGACGAGCACAAGAGCAACGAGCATATCTCTAAAACCAACAAAAGTAGAACCTTTAAATTTAGTACAATGGTGTTCTGGAATGTTTTCTTTTTGTTCCTGAGATGGTTTCGATGAATTGGAGTGGCAATTCGGGTACCTGACACACACCTTCCAAGGACTAACAATCTTCGAAATTAATAAAGATAGAAACTTAAAATTTTTTACAAGGGTGTCAAGCATATCGCAAGAGGATGCCTCTTTTACGTACCTGAAATTCGAGTTGAATAAGACATAAAAGGGAAGAAGTTCAAGTAGTTGCCAAAAAAACTTATGGATTTTTAATTTAATTCGAATTATTCAGGTTTAGGGTATTAATAAGTCGTTTGCATCGACTTTCTGTTACATTTACTTGTTTTTTAACCTTTATGGTCTTATTTCCTAATAAAAAATAAGAAATATGTTTGAAATTTTATTAAAAATAAAATTTAAGGACTGGCGAAATAATTTTGCCACATATTTTAATTAATTCTTAAATAGACCTTTTATTGAACGGTTATTTTCAAATATTTCTATTTTCAGCAATCAGATTTCTATTTTTTAACAAATTTTGAAGAAAAAAATATTTTATTTGAATGAAAAAAGTGCAATATTATTGCATTTTAGAATTTATGATGCATACATAATATACTTACGTAATATTAATTTTGATGCAAACTTCAACAAATAATTTCGTGAATTGCAAGAAAATTATTTTGCACATTTATTATAATTTTTAAAGTTCTACCATTAAATTTTATTTTCAAAAAAGTTTCAAAATTATATGCCTACATATGTATGTACAATGTACATATTATATATAAACTTGTTTTTTACAGATTTATAATTTAATTAAATTTTTTAAGTAAAAATACAAATAATTTTTCATATTATATTTCCTTAATGGAAGCAACGAATTTTTATTAGAATAATCACTAATACTAATACTCATTCCAATAATAGCAAATTTCTATATACAATCAATCGGTCTAGAAATTTTTTAGCTTAATTGATTTTTACAAAATGTACTTCCATACACAATTTGTCTGTAATATGCGATATAACATATATTATATATGTATATCGTATGGTTTTGTTGTTTTTTTTTTTTTTTTTTTGTTTTTTTACGAGGGACGGTGGAAAACATCAAAAGTCACCCAAAGGAACTGCACGAGGTTCCTCTGAGTAGTGTTGGACTTTAACCAACCAAAACCACCCCCTTTAAAACCAAACTATAGGATTGGTCCTTTAATACATAATAATATAATGTACAGCTTGGTTTTGGGGAAAAGGATGGGGGAAGGAATACTTGGGTGTTTGAATATAGGAAAATTGGGATTATGGAGGATGAAGGGAAAAATTTGGATAGTTATTTTGAAGAAAGATGTTAGTGTTCTTCTTGAATTTCGATATATCGTACACAAATGAATTACCAACTTTTGGGAACACATGTGCGGGCATAAGGTTCCATAAACGCGACGTGCGCATGACAAACGAATTCCCGAATGCTGTATTGCGCCATCTTGACAGTTCGACAGTGTATGGGTGGGCATCTGTTGCACTCCTCGTTTCACGTTGGAAAACTTTGAGTGGAGGCATCAATTGTTTTATTTCTTTAGAACAGGTGTTCACCCCTACAAGGTATCTATAAAAGAGGGTCAATGACCCAACAGTACGGCGATGGCAAAGTGGAGTGAGCGTTGAGGTAACACTGGGGTCGCGCAATAAGGCGAATAGCTCTGTTTTGCACTTTGTCGAGAAAACCCAGCGCTGTTTGGGGCGCTCCAGCCCAAATATGTGCATTATACTCCATTTTGGGCCTAATGTACATTTTATAGATGTTGAGAAGATCGGAAGGAGAGAAGTAAGCTTTACAGCGGTACAAGAAACCTAGACATTTAGCAGCATCTTTAGCTATACCAAAAATATGATTTGACCAGGTCAATTTCTGATTTAACTCGATGCCCAGAATGTTTAAATCTGTTGAGTGCTGCAAAGCCTCACCCTGAAAACCTCACCCTGTTGTTGTGGTTTCTCAGGGGGGGCATGAAGTTGTCCTTACACCTAGGCCCTGCGACCCGTTGTGCTGCCCTGCTCAACGACCCGCTCACTTTCTACAGCGTCTCGTCGAGCCACTCAATTCCCTTTATGAAACACACCATGTCTCCTTGATTGAGCATTCTCTCCTCGGAGAAGTTTCCCCATTGATCCTCTCCCAAGGTTCTTCGCCTTAGGGTCCTCAAATTTGGGCATTGGCACAGAACGTGAAGTACTGTTTCTGCCTCTTGCCCACATCCCCTACATAGATTCACTTCCGTTATACCTATTCTTTCGGCGGGAGCCCTTATCAACAGGTGTCCTGTGCTAATTCCCATGTATATTCTCAGATCGGTTTTATTTATTTTTAGAATTTTCTGAGTCTTTTTACTATTATATTCTACCCAGAATTCCTTCGTATGTATTGAACCTGGGGATTGCCACCAACTTAGCTCCTTATCTCTGGCTTTTGCCCAGCAGCTTGTTACTAACTTTACGGCAGAGTACGGCATACCTACATCTTCTATGTCCACCAGCTGTCTGTTTAATACAGATTTTGCTGTCGCATCTGCAATTTCGTTACCTGGGTAGCCCGAGTGCGCTGGTATCCACTGCAGCTTAACTGCATTTGTTTCCACCAGCGCATTTAGGGCTTTCCAGCATTCAATTGTTTTCCTCGATTTGTGCAAACCACCCTCCATAATTCTAACGATTGCAATCGGTATGTATGTTTATGATTTTACTTCGGATTCTTTTGGTTTTAGTGTTTGTTTTGTTTTCATTCTTACACAAAATAAAAAAAAACAAAAAAAGAACATAATAAAAAAAAGATACGTAAATAGACCTAACACTACGTAGCTCTATAAATACAACTATATAACATTCATATTCAAACTATGTATGTATGTGTATACTGTATAGTCATAACATAATATTGTATAGAAAAGAAACATAAACAAAAATACGTAGCTATGGATACTTAACACTACATTGCTCTATAAATATAATATTGCATATTATCATTCATATAGTATTTGAATATGATTCATATTCAAACTATATGTATAGCAATATATTGTGTAAAAACATAAAATTCGGAAAAAAAAAGAAAAGAGGAGGAAAACAAAGGCTCATTTCTTTGAGAGTGTCGTAAATCTTACTACAATTTTCTGTGTAATTCATGTGCCTTAAATTTTAGAAAAATAAAAATATAAATTTGGTCATTAAACAAAAAAAGACTTATAATAAAATTAGGAATACTTTAAATAAAATAAATTAAAGAAAATTAAGAAAAATAACTTTTTACATTCAATTTGACAATATATATATGTACATATGATTGTATAACAATATAAATATGTATATATGACTGTATAGTAACTTATGCATATTGTTAACAAAATTCGAAATTTGTAACATTTATACATACATACATAATATGTATGTAATCTTATTTTTTATTAGGAAAATTTTACATCACGTAGACCATAAAAAGGTTAAAAACTAAACGAGGAAGAATACAGTTGCCTTTGTCAACTCTTAGATACCCGTACGAACCGTTAGTATTTTCACAGCCTGTTACTCTGTTAATTTTATAATTTCTAGAACTATAAGTTGTACATATATTCAAACGATATATTTATACATTCTTCAATAGCAGATTCTAACCTTCCACATAACGATTATCAATCCAAAACTTTTTCAAATATTCTATAGTACCATTTAATACTAAGCGGTAAATGTATATTAAATTACAAAATAGTAAATATAATTTTAAATATTATATTATATTAATGCGCACATAGTATATTTATATTGTTAAAGTATATCGCCATACATTACAATATTTTAAAAATATTTCCATTCATAGAATAATTTCTCATAAGTACAATAAAATACATATATGAATGTAAATACGACGCTATATAATATACATTTATACTCTTATCATTCATTCATCAGTGACATATACGATATGTAGATAAACATGATATTATATAAGTATGTATGTATATCAATATCATATAAATAAAAATTCTAAAAGCAATGGTTATGTTGTTTAGTTATTTAGATATTTTTGTACTACGCATTATATCCTCAACAATTTCAAATTATCGAGTAAAACAAAATGCAAAAAATTCGTTAAAGAAATTTGTTAGAAAATTTGAAAAAATCAAGTAACACTTTCGTCAATTATAAAGTAACCCTATATTATTAAAAAAAGTTGTTAACAGAAATAACAGTATATTTTGAAGCTTTAATTTTTATGTATTACTGCAAAAAAAATGTTAACAGGTGTTTAAAAATAGAAAATTTTCAGTTTTTGACCCCTTATAGCT
This sequence comes from Poecilobothrus nobilitatus, assembly GCA_947095535.1. Taxonomy (NCBI): domain Eukaryota; kingdom Metazoa; phylum Arthropoda; class Insecta; order Diptera; family Dolichopodidae; genus Poecilobothrus; species Poecilobothrus nobilitatus. The sequence continues at coordinate 114,019,182 of OX352772.1, forward strand.
CTTAAACGGGGGGTGATAAAAAAAATTTTCTGAAATGACTTATACTTATTTTTAAAGATATAACTTCTGTCAAAATTTCAAGTTTCCAACTTAAACCGTTTAGAAAATAGAAGGGTTAAAGGATTTCGCAATAATTCAGTTTGGCATAACTGTAAATTAAGACACCATATAGCACAAGTATATATTTATTATATACATGTGTGTAAAGTTCATAATAGCACCTATCGTTTGGAATTTTCAGATTGAAGATATACCTTATAGAGCTTGTGTTATGACAATTTAAGTATGGAGATTTTTCGAACTTTGAGGGGCTGTAACTCCTTAACCGGTGGGGCTATAGAAAAATTCATATTAACATAAAATTAATATTTTTATGATATCTATCAGCAGTTAATTTCATGGCTCTATTTCAAAAAATTGTGGAGATCTAAAAGTTAGTTGTTCGGGAACTACCCGAAGTTTTGGTCGGAACTCAACCAAAACAAATTGGGAACCTAAAAATTGCTCCCAGAATATTTTGTGAAAATTTCAAGATTCTAGCTTTCTTAGTTTTTGAGTTAGAGTGCTGACGGACGGACGAACGGACGGACATGGTTTAATCGACTCAGAATTCTGATCCGATCCATACCTTTGAAGGTATATCTGGCTCGCTTATTTCGCGGTATTTTACATAAAATATTCTGGGAGTAATTTGTAGGTTCCCTATTTTTTTTGGTTGAGTTTGGACCAAAATTTAGGGTAGCTCTCGAACACCTAACTTTTAGATTCCCACATTTTTTTTGAAATAGAACTATGAAATTTTAACTGCTGATAGATCTCACAAAAATATTAATTTTATTTTTAATAACTTTTTTTTGTAGCCCCATCCGTTACAGCTCCCCAAAGGTTCAAAAAAGCTCTATATTTAAATTGTTATAGCACAAGTTGTATAAGGTATATCTTCATTTTTAAAACGCCAAACGATTACTACTTTTATTAGCTTTAAAAGCATATATACAATAAATATATATTTGTGGCATACGGTGTCTTAATTTACCGTTATGCGAAACTCAAATTTTGCAAAATTCCTTAACTCTTCTATCTTCTAAACGGTTTAGGTTGGAAACTTGAAATTTTGACAGAAGTTAGATCTTTGAAAATAAGTATGAGTTATTTCAGATTTTTTTTTTGTATCACTCCACGTTTAGGAGCTGTAAGGGGTCAAAAACTGAAAAGTTCCTATTTTTAAACACCTGTAACTTGAACACCTGTTAAACTTTTTTTGAAGTAATACACAAAAATTAAATCTCAACATTATACTATTATTTCTGTTAACAACTTTTTTTAATAATATAGGGTTACTTTATAATTGACGAAAGTGCTACTTGATTTTTTCAAATTTTCTAACAAATTTCTTTAACGAATTTCTTGCATTTTGTTTTACTCGATAATTTGAAATTGTTGAGGATATAATGCGTAGTACAAAAAAATGTAAATAAATAAATAATATAACGGTTGCATGAAGAATTTTTATTTATATGATATTGATATATATACATACTTATATAATATCATGTTTATTTACATATCGCACTAGTGAATGTTCATGTTTATATATGTCACTAGTGAATGAATGATAAGAGTAAAGATGTATAATATATAGCGCCGTATTTACATACATTTATGTATTTTATTGTACTTATAAGAAATTATTCTGTCAATGGAATATTTAAATATAATATAATATTTAAAATTATATTTACTATTTTGTACTAAGTAAATTTAATATACATTTACCGCTTAGTATTAAATGGTACTATAGAATATTTGTAAAAGTTTTGGATTGATAATCGTTATGTGGAAGGTTAGAATCTGCTTTTGAAGAATGTACATATAAACATATATTTCTAGAAATTATAAAATTCACCCAAATTATTTTAAAATACTAAAATATTACAAAAATAATATTGTAAGCAGAGTGACAGGCTGTGAACATACTAACGGTTCGTACGGGTATCTAAGAGTTCACAAAGGCAACTGTATTCTTTCTCGTTTTCCCTATAGTTTACTATAGTGAATATACATATGGAATACATGCATATACATTCATATATAACTACTTAATTAAATTAATTAACATTAATCCAATATATGTTAATTAATAATTTTATAAATTTTAATATATAAAGTAAAAATTTAAATCCTTCATATAATATAGTCAATACAGTTTACTTCAATTGAAACGACGAATTATTAATTAATTAGATTAATCTTTTCTTTGTATTTTAAAAATTGTTTTATTGTAATACATTTGTAAATTTTATGTTAATGAATTGTAATTTTATATAACTAGAATAAATAAAATTTATTTAAAACTAACAATCGAATCTAAATTACTTCCAAAAACCTACATTAAATTACAAGTATTCAAATTATTATCTATCCTAGTAAAGCAATACGAAGTTACAATGTACATACACACCAATTTATTTTATTTAGAAAACTTTTTTATAACCTACACCTAAAGTATGGGGTATATTAGCTTTGGTATGGTGTTTGTAACCACCAAAAGGAAGCGATATGGACGGAAGTTAGATATGGACATGTATATATATTCTGAATCAGGATCACGTCCTGAGTCGATTTAATGTCTGTCCGTCCGTTCGTACGATAACTCAAAAACTAATAAAACTATCTTGATGAAATTTATATAGTAGGTTACTAATTACGGAAGGCTAAGTTCGAATCTGGACAAAATCGGTCCATGGGTTCGGATTCTGGAAGCTTCCGAATGATTCCGGAGCAAACGAGACTATCTGCAAAACCAACAAAGATAGAATCTTTATTTTTAGTACAAGAGTGTGCTGTTATGTTTCCTTTTCTATAAAATTGGAAACTGACATTTGAAAGAATTTCAATCATGGATTCGTATATTGGAAGCTTCCGAACGAGCCCCAGAGCAAACGGGATTATCTCCAAAACCAACAAAGATGGAACCTTTAAATTTTTTACTATGATGTTCCTTCCCGTTTGATTTATGTCTCTGAAATTTAAGAGGATATGGTCCATGGGTTTGGTTTTTGGAAGCTTCCGAACGAGACCCAGGGCAAATGAGATTATCTCCAAAAACAACAAAGATATAACCTTTAAATTTGACAGAATGGTGTTGTTTCATGTTTGATTTAGATCTCTGAAATTTGAGAGAATTTGGTCTTTGGGTTCGGATTTTGGAAGCTTCCGAACGAGCCCCAGAGCAAACGAGATTATCTCCAAAATCAACAAAGATAGAACCTTTAAATTTTGTACAATAATGTTCCTTCCCGTTCGATTTATGTCTCTGAAATTTAAGAGGATTTGGTCCATTGGTTTGGATTTTGGAAGCTTCCGAACGAGCACCAGAGCAAATGAGATTATCTCGAAAACCAACTAAGATATAACCTTTAAATTTGGCAGAGTGGTGTTCTTTCATGTTTTATTTGGTGCATGGGTTCAAATCTTGGATGCTTCCGGACGAGCCCCAGAGCAAACGAGTATATCTCCACAACCAACAAAGATAGAAATTTTATTTTTAGTACAAAGGTGTTCTGTTATGTTTCCTTTTCTGTAAAATTGGAAACTCATTTGAAAGAATTTGAACCATGGGTTCGTATTTTGGAAACTTCCGGACGAGCGCAAGAGCAACGAGCATATCTCCAAAACCAACAAAAGTAGAACCTTTAAATTTAGTATAATGGTGTTCTGGCATGTTTTCTTTATGTTCCTGAGATGGATTCGATGAATTGGAGTGGCAATTCGGGTACCTGACACACACCTCCCAAGGACTAACAATCTTCGAAATTAATAAAGATAGAAACTTAAAATTTTTTACAAAGGTGTCAAGCTTATTCCAAGAGGATGCCTCTTTTACGTTCCTGAAATTCGAGTTGAATAAGGCAGAAAAGGGAAGAAGTTCAAGCAGCTGCCAAAAAAACATGGATTTTTTAATTCGAATTATTCAGGTTTAGGGTATTAATAAGTCGGTTGCATCGACTTACTGTTACATTTACTTGTTTTTTTTTATTCAAGGTTAAATTGTATATGATTGTATATCAAAGAAAAGAAAAACGTTTATGTATATTTAAAATTTAAAAGAAACGAATTTAGTATAACATAAAAGATGAATAAATTTCATATTGATAGATGTCGCAACTATTTGGAGCAGAGCCTTATTTTTATTTTCTATACTAAAAAAATTGTTCTACTTGGAATGTCTTATATATGTATAGTCTTTGCTTGTGGCTAATTTGATGTTCTACTGTTACTAACTTTTTTTAAGTAGCAATATATTACTAACCTTTTTTATGTGGCTATATGATTGACACGTGAACGTTTAATAATGACATAATAATAAAAAGAATAATAATTCTCTTGCTTAAATATTGTAAAAAGAATAATTTTCTTTTCCATTTGAATTGTTGGATTTATTTAAATGGCAAGCAGAATGTATATTTTCATTTATAATATAACTTTATAGAATGAAGAATATTTGCTTAGACGACGCTTTGATGAACTTACCCAATTTTTTCTTGGAATTTTTGTATGAATTTATCCAAACTTTGCTTATAATTGTTTTACTTTTTTATACTTGTTTTAGTTGGAGAAGTTCAGAAATCATAACTCACAATGGTTAAGCATGGTTGAAGCTCAACAAGATTTACAAGAAGACTTTGAAATTGCAGATCAAGATGATGTTGAATTACCAACTTATCTTACATCTGATTATTTAGATCAATGTGATATGTGTATATCCGCAGATGACAATGAGAGTAATAACATTATCATCAACCAAAGAGTCGGTTCTGCTTTATCTTGCTACAATAGGCCGGTTAGTAGGTAATCATTTTTTATATGGACTTAAATTATTTTAACAGTTGGATGGATTTTATGGACTTAAATGGACAGTTATTTTTCAACACATTAATTTTATTCAAAGGTTTTGATTTTTTGTACTTAAAACACTCAATCTAAAAATATATATGTTGAAAAAAAAAATATGTTAAAAAAAGTTAAGAATTTTATTTTCATAAATGAATTTTAAAATAATCAGATTATCTACCAGATATTGAGAAATTAATAACTTTAATTTGGCTAATAACAACAAACTACTTAATTTAAATATTTTTTACGACTTAGTGGTAGTTTTTCTCGTTATGGCTTTCCTTTGTGGAGCTTCGTAATCATCATCGATATTTCTTTTCTACATTTGGCTTTTTTGCAATCCTTCATCTAAGTTCTTACACCATGATATTCCTCTTTCTCTGCGTCTTGAAGAATGCACCTTGAAGGATATTGTATTTGCTATTATGAACCAAGTAATGCCTATAATTGCTAATATGACCCAAGTAACCTATTTTTCTCGTTTTAAGTGTTAACCAGACATCTTTTGGTGTGTTTTTCTAATCGCTTGATTTGTTCTATTTGTCCAATAAACTTTTAATATTTTACGATATCCAAAAGTTGAAACAACTCTATTTTTTAAAATTCTACCAAAGATTACATAGAGATGTACAAAGAATCATTACCATACCATGCCAGTACTACCAGTACCAATCCAGTACCACCAGTATTTCGCCAGTACTTCTTACAAATTTTCAAATAATTTAATTATTATTTTACTAATTGTGCAATTAGCTTTGCTTTTACTGAATATTTTATTTTATACGCAAAATTGACATTTTTTGAAATTATTCGGTCATCGAAAAGTTCTCGCAGAATCGGCATTATCTCTCTCGTGGTATAAGCTGAAATCATATGTCACGATTATTGAGAATAACCGGACGTAAAAAATTTTTCTATATGATCCGGTATACCGCCCCATAGGCGATTTCTAGATGCTCAGTTTCATTTTTGAAAAAATATGGACCGATAACTCTATCAGTCATAATTCCATACCAAACAGTGCATCTGATAGGGTGTAATTCTCGCTGATCCACTGCTCTCGGATTCTCGGAAGCTGAATTCGCCAGTTCTGTTATTGACATATTCATTTAAATGAAAATGTACTCTATCGTTTATAAAAAAAATTATCGTCATAATAAAATTTAACAAATAATACACGTTCTTGCACTGAGTATGATGACATTATAAAATTTTTTATGTTTTATTATCTGCAACAAAAATAAAATAAAAAACTTTAGAAATAAAAAAATTATAAGCATTTCAAATCAGTTGGCCCACCTTGGACATACTCCCATACAAATCAAAATATCACATGCATCATTTAGTTCGCAATTCTCTACTTATTTTAAATATTGTATTTGTGATTGATTATACTATATACATAGGTATAAAAGCTTTTTATTTTTGTAAAATAAGGTATGCTAATAATAAGACCGAAACTTAAAGGTCACGAAGAACGGAGGTTATAAAGAAGTTCATTACAAACAAAAAATTCTGGAGGGGGAGTCTATTTCTAATGCCCTTTAAAGTAATTACTTTCATTTTTTAAAGAAATAACAACATATGTGCCCCTGTATAACATAGAAGATTCGTTTAAGTGTTGGTAGCTAGCTGAAGTTATGGGCTTTCACAATAATATTCCAACCTTTCATAGTTGAAGAGGTACAAGGTTTTAAATACGAAAAATATTGATATTTTACAATGTTTTTATAAAATAACTGTAATTTTTGCATAAAAAACCGTTATCAATGTATCAATATTATTTCATTTTCAAAATCACCTATTCCTCAGCTTCAATTTAAGTTCATACACTTTTCTCTTCTCTTTTACCGTTTTGGAGATAATTATATAAATATAATCATCTGCTTACTTACCAAGTAATTATATTATTGTTTTTATGTAACAGTATGGAAAATAATTTTTTTAAGAAAACTTCAATTATGAAAGATGAAACTTCAACTATGAAAGATAAATAAAAGTTGGAATATTATTGTGAAAGGACATAACTTCAGTTAGCTACCAACACGAATCTTCTATGTTATAAGGGGCAAAGATGTTGTTATTTCTTTAAAAAGTGAATGAAATTACTTTGAAGGTCGTTATCTCGGAAACCGTTAGAAATAGACTCTCCCTCCAGAACAATTTTTTGTTGGTTATGAACTTCCCTATTAGCTCCATTCTTCGTGACCTTTGAGTTTCGAACACCCTGTATACATAGATATGTACATATATAATTTTTTTTTAATTTTTAATAATACCATTTATGTAATATTAGGTTGTTTTTAGTGTACATATAAGTTTTACGATTTACAGAGTTATTATAAATTTTGATTTTAATCTTTACGCTGAACTTTTTTTTGTTTTTATTAGAATTTTATATTATTAAAATTTTTAACAAGGAAAAATAATACAACAAAAACCTTATGTGAACATATATTAAACTTTTATCTAACTTATTGTAAATTACTAACTAAATGTTAACCTAACTGAATTTATTTCTAAGTTTTTTATTAAGATATTATTTGAAAATTGTAACTTGAATTTAAATTGTTCTATGATTTTTTTTTTTTTATTGAAAAATTCAAAACAGTGCAAAGTTTTAAGCAATTTACAATATATCTTGACGTAAATACTATTATTACACTTGATCCAAATTCAATAACATAGTTTTGTTTTTTAAAATACCTGTTTTTACAAAAAAAAAAGCACAAAAATAAAAAAGATAAAAAGTTATGATAATATGAAAATTAAAGTTAGATTATTGTTGTTTCTCAGGGGGGACAATTAACCTTACAACTAGGCCCTGCGACCCGTTGTGCTCCCTGCTCAACGATCCGCTCGCTAATAACAGCGTTTCGTAAGCCACTCTATTCCCTTCATTAATCGCACCATGTTTCCCTGATTGAGCATTCTCACTTCGGAAAAGTTTTCCCATTGATCTTCTCCCATAGTTCTTCGCCTTGGATCCTCAAGTGGGGGCATTGTCACAGAACGTGAAGTACTGTTTCCGCATTCCTTGTCATAGATTCGACTCCGTTATGCCTATTCTTTCAGCGTGAGTTCTTAGCAACAGGTGTCCTGTGCTGATTTCCATGAATAGTCTCCGTTCTATTTAGTTTTAGAATTTTTTTGCTATTATATTCTGAGTCTTTTTGCTATTATATTCCGCCCAGAATTCTTCCGTATGTATTGATCCTGGAGATTGCTACCAACTTTCCCTAACCTATGCTTTTGCCCAGTTGCTTGTTGCTAACTTAACCAGGGAGTACGCCATACTTACATTTTCTATATCCACCAGCTGTGTGTTTAGTACAGGTTTTGCTGCAATTTCGTTGTCTGGATTGCCTGAGTATGCCGCTGTCGTGTGCTGCTAAGCTTGACTGCGTTTGTTTCCCGAGCGCATTTAGGGCTTTCCAGTATTTAATTGTTTTCCTCGATTTATGCAAGCCATCCTCCATTGTTCGCACAATTACTTTGCAATCGGTGTGGATATTTATCTTTCCACAGATTCCTTTCCGAAGAAGTATTTTGGCTGCGCGTTCTCTTGCGATTGTTTCATATTGCCGTATAGTCGTGTGTCACGCCACTGTGTTCGTAATTCATATGTTCAATTCGTCGCATATGATTCCTATGCCACATTTATTGCCCTTTTTGGCAGCGTCTGTGTACACATTATTTCCAATTTGATTAGCAGTACTGTTGTACCTCGGGTGGTTTGTTGTAATCTGAGGTCACCCGCGATCATATCTGCAGCTTCCGGACCTTCCCGGTAGTTTGTATGTTTGCATCAGCATTCTCTGCGCAGAATTTCTTTATGTTAGAACGAACTTGATTCATCGCACCAGTTACCTGTCATGAGGAGTCTCATGGCTGTATCCATAGATCTTCGTTGGATATGAGTTTCTATCGCTTCTAAGACGAGGATTGCTTCCATGGACTTCGTCGTGGTTGTTCTAGTTGAACCTGTTATACCGAGGCATCCCTGACGTTGTATTTGCGTATGTCTTACTGCTGCACTTCTACAACCTCAGAGGACTGTTATCGCTTTTTCCTTTTTCTCATTTAGGTGTTTACTCCACCTGAGCTTTTCATCCAAATACACTCCTAGATATTTTACACAGTTGGTAAATTCTAATTGTGTATTGTTTATTCGTGGTGCTTGTGGAAGACTTCTACCTCATTTTCTGCTAAAGAGACATGTGTCGGTTTTGCTTGGATTCATTTTAAGGCGATTTGATTCGGCCCAATCTATGGTTATATAATTGCCCTTTGCATTGTATCTGTTGTATTGGCCGGCTCTTTTCCCTTAACCAATAGTACTACGTCGTCTGCGTAGCATAAAACTCTATGGTTGTTGGTCTATAGCTTAGAAACCACCCCACTCTCTCCACCATCTACTATCTTTTTGTTGTCTGCTTGCAACCTCTCCCCATAACTGGGGCGAGGCCAGCCGGTGGTCGCAGCTCCCACTGACGTTTGCGGTAATATCCTACCGCGCTTTTCTTTCTTATTCTTCATCTATTCATTAAATGAGTGGGGTCTTTTTAGTTTTCTTTCCTCCCCTAACAGCCTTACCGGCATGGTTGCACCTACCAGATTCTTAAGGAATTCGCTGACATTGTCTATGAGGATCAACGGTCGTACTTAAGCCAACTCCACCGCGTCAAGACGAGACCCGTAGAAGTCGGTGTAAACGTTGTAAGGGGGAATAACTCTTACGATGTGTGGCATTCGAACCCTCGCTCCCTCGTGGTTTACAGCGTATTTTATACGCCGTCACCCACTAGGCCACCGAGCCCCACTTATTAGTTTGACTTTTTTAAATAATAAAACAAAAAAGAAAAACTTATTATAATTATAAAATTCAAAGTTTATACATAATATGCATGAAAACAAATGTGGTTTGTTAAAATATGGGTTTTCTGAGAACGAACGAGACTAATACAATATTATTTTTAATTTATATGTTTAAATCAAACAACCAACTAAAACTCGTTTTCTTTAATCCTTTTATTCATTTTAAATTTTACTGAGCGACGCGTTTCGAGCTGATTTGCTCATTTTCGAGCTACTACTAATAAAATTTAATATTTATTTAAATTACAATAAGAACAACACCAAAAATTTAACAGCGATTAAAAATTCTAAAACAAAAAACTTAATTTTTTGTATAGTAAAAAAGAAAAACTAGAATTAAACTTATATTTATTAACTTGAAATTATCAATCTTTTAAATTTTGAAGTTTGGATTGATATATGTAAAAAATGATTCACTGATATCAAGTTTCAATTAAAAACCAAAATAGCCAAATTAAATAAAAATTTTAAAAAATTAATTAGATTTAAAAGAAGCAACACCAAAAATCACAGTCCTTTATGGTTTCAAAATTTTGTTATTAATAATTCTTCAGAGACTTTTTCTGAAAAAAAAATGAATATTCTCAATAAGGGATTAAATTTTGCAGTACCTCCTTCTGTATCGCCTATCTAGGACAGTGGCTGATATAGACATTGGGATAATAGGTTTAGCTCCACACATAAAAAACAAATTTCAGATAGAATGTAAAAATCTGAAAAAAATAAAGAATCAGAAAAAAGAGAAACAGCTTTACATAAGATTATAAAAACATAAGAAAACAAGAGTATTATTTTCTAAAGGCTGATAAAAGAAATTTGGTAGTTATATTAGACAAATGTAAGTATGATAAACGTATGCAAAAATTATAACAAGAAGGTCTGTACGAAAGTTTCTCAAAAAACCCGATTCAAAAAATGATTTTAGAAGTAGACAATGTTTTGAAAAAATGGGAACATATGATTGAGGACGAATTTTGGAGAAAAAAGCTTAAACTTCCTAATGCACGCCTTCCAAATATGTATGGTTTACCTAGGATTCATAAATCAGGGGAGGATATGAGACCAATAGTGTCAAATACAGATCCGTCTACTAAACTGTTATTTCAATGGTTATTAAAGGAATTTTCGGTAATAGGGCAACCGAAACAAATGTCAATAAAAAACTCTTTGGAATTTGTGCAAAAAACTAAGGAGCTAATACTCCAAAGAGATAAAATTTTGGTTTCGTTTGTTCAAACCCCGGCTGAATCATATAGATAATAAAAAATAATATAGATTTTTCTTATAATATATAATTAGTAGAATATAATTAAATTAAAAATAAGTGTATATGTCATATAAATTATAATAAAATATCATATTGTAATAATAATAATAATAAACCATAATTCTTGTATAAGATAATAGATGGCGTAGAAATAATAGAAACGTCTTAGTCTTGTACAATAGCAGAAATTATATATATATATATAGATAACGCAAGCAGAACAAAAAATGTCAATAAGAATTCTCGAAATTTTTTCAGATTTTAAGTGCCACATTTGCTCTCTAATTTGCTCCTATGCTGTTTTTCTCTTTCCCAAATCTCCTCAATAGTTCTTTTAAAAAAATATCCTCGTGAATATTTGATTCTATTTTAATTTTAGATTGGTACATGATAAATCTTTTTTTTTGTTTTTTTTTTTCGTTTGTTCTTCAAAAACTTTAAAACTTTAAAACTTCTTTTTGGAAGAATGTATTCGAATAAAAGACAATATTGCCATATCATTTGTACGATTCACGAATTTTTTTTTTTGAAACTAAAGTTTTAAAATTTTCTTAAGTATTTATTTTTATGTATAATTTGTACAACTCAAAATCATTATAAAACTATTTTTAAAACTATTTAGGTAGTACTCGAATTTATCCAAAATACACGATAACAAATCTTGGATACATGACGTATTTTTCTTTCACACAACTTTAGTCTAAAGTCGAAAACAATTCAAATATTTTAAAGATCACTTTATTTATTTATCATTATAATTAGAAATAAAGAAAAAAAAAGAATTCAATTTGAAAATACCCTATTATTACAAATGGTATAACAAAATCTATTTATAATGTTTGTATTTTTATATTTTAAAACTGGTTAGAAGAGTTGTCTATCAATGATTATGGTTGTATTTCTTTGTTTTTAATTTTAAATATTTTATTTATTCAAAAAATAATGCAAACAACGTATTTTAACATTTTTCTTTTAATCTAACGTTTTCGCATAAAAAGTTTTTAATATCTTTTGTATTTAAAAATTGAAGTAATAATTACATATTATAACATGGCAACACTATATAAATAATTTACTTCTGATTTCTTAAGTATTCTATTTTGGATGGACTGATTATGTGTTGATTAAGTGTATATAATGTTTATCTATGTATGGGTTAGTATTTAATATTTTTTTTATATCAATAGAATTGCATGAGTAGTTTCTATTTAAAATAAAAAAAAAAATGTGTGACTGTTAACCCTAGTTGACTTGTGCTTTTGTGAAATTACCTTTCAAAATATAGTTTCTGGTATTATGGGTTAAAAGAATTTTAAAGTAAGAAATTTATAAAGAAAATTGAAATTTAAATTTAAATTTGAGGAGTAAGTTATCCAATGTGTATAACTTGAATTTTTTATTAAATTAAGTCAATTTTTTTTTATAGAAGTGAAAAATTAAAAGTTGTTTTACAAGTTTAATAAAAAGTTAAAGTTAAGTTAATATACATATGCGAAATATATAATTTTACTATTAGTGCACAAGTTCTTTTCTTCTTAATCATTCATCAATCAAAAAGTTGAAACATAATTTCTATTCAAAAAGTAAGAAAAATTTTTTTTTATTATTTTATAGAATTTGTTTCCAAATTTATTTGATTGTCTCAATTATTTTATTCATTAACTTGTTGCAAAACTTTTAATTAAAATTTTCTATTTTTCTGATTCTTTAGTTATCTAGATACTTTTACAATCTTTTCTATATCTTTTGCTTTCACTAGCATGAACATATAATATATTCATCCTCGGTTTAGAATGTTTTAAAATATAAAATCAGATGCCCGCAAATCAGGTAGAACCTGCGCCACATGCAAAAATAGTAGGCTGAATTTTAATGGAAGGCTATACAGATTACCAAAGGATAGTAGCTTGTTTGATATATGGACTTCAAAATGTATATATAAATCTTAAAAGAGTTTTTTAGGCCGAATTCAACGTTTAATTGAATTCAATGCTTTTTTTTTATTTTGAAACTTCAATTCGGCTTTTTCCCTTTTCTTAAAATATTACATCAACAAAAATTAAATTTCAAAGTTTTCAAATAAAATTATAATTTTTTCATCCAGTATAAAATTTTATACAGCACACTAGTTTTTAATCTTACATACTTTATTTAGAATTTGTTTGCAAAGTTCCTAAATTGATAAAAAAGAAATAAAAAATTTACCCTCAGAAGTTAACATTTCAATATTTATAAAATGTAAAATTTTCTAAGCAAAGAAAAAATTAATATGCATATATATATACATATATATGTATATATATATGGCTGGCTATACTACTCTATCAGAAATACTCTATACTCTTCATTCATTAATAATTTTTTACTTGGCTACTTCTTTTTATAAAGTAAAGTGACTGAAAATAAAAAAAAATATAAACTATTCATAAATATGAAATGAATAGAAAAAAAATAAAACTAACACTCTACCACAAACCAATACATCTTAAATAAAAGAAATCTTCACATTTGTGACTTGTTTGATTTTTCGTTAGAAAAATAAAATAAATAAATTTGAAGAATGAGAATGAAAAAGAACAGCCAAAAATAATATGTTCATTTTTTTAATGCAGTGTTTTTCTCTTTTTTTGGGGCACTTCAAATTTAAAAAAATTGTGAGAGATTTTTTGTTCTACTTGTGTTATCTATATATATATAATTTCTGACAATAGCTACAGCCGAGTAAGCAACGGCTTTGTGAAATTAATGATTCACGAAACTTTAGCTTAGTCAAATTTCGTTAGCTTAGTTAACGAAAGTTTAGTCAAATATGAATAATAAATGACTTAGTGGATGCCCTATACTCCTCATTGGAGTGGCAAGGGGAAAAAAAAAATATATATATATATATGTAGAAAAATAGATTTTTCCTTGTAAAAATTTAAACGCAAACGTTTTAATTGTAATTTGTTGTAAACTATTTTATTATAGTTAAAAAAAATTAAAATATAATTCTTTCCTTAAAAAAAAAACTATAAATCTTTTCTTTCGGCTTCTTTTCTTTAAAAAATAAATATAAATCTTTTCTTTTAAATTTAAATCTTTTCCTTTTCAACGTACTTTTCAGAATGAATTTATATTCTTGAATTTTTGCAACCATAAGTATTAAATTGTATTCTCCCTGTTGATGGCAGTGATGCCGAAATATACATATATAGGCTTTATAATAAATAAATATAATATTTTAAGAATTATAAAAATAAAATATTAGTAAAATTATTTTGTGGACAAAAAGTATAAATAAAAAACAATTTTTTACTCAATAAATCTAATGAATTTATATTGTTTAAAACGCCTGTATTTATACTAAGCCCACTTAAATACACAGCTCATTTAAATTTTGCTTCTATATACTAAGTAAATAATATAAAAAATATAATGACTGTTTTAATTTTAAAATTGAAACATAAAATCAGAATTGAAACTTAAATGTGATTTGCAAATGAAACATAAAAAATTTTAAAAGTACTGCTTTGCTTTTAATTGTTAAAACTGAGGGTTTTGACAATTGCATTTGGTATATAAAAAACCAAAATTAAACAATCACAATGTTTACAATAGTTTTTTAAAAAAATAAAATATAAAATCAATGAGGATGACTACTGGATGAATACCATGAGGATGACTGCTGGATTCTGTACATTCAGGTAATGCTTTAAATTAAAAAAACGGTGTTGTTTCTATTTTAGGTCAAATATGCAGAATACTACACTCGGCCATCCTGTTTGTCGTCTGACCCAGACGAAAAAGAAATATTACTGGTATCTGCGTCTGAGTCGTCGGTGATCATGGCTTCATATAATTGGCAGCTGTTGAAGTTGTGATAGGTTCATCATGGTTTCCAACCTTTGCTACTTCGTATCGGTCGTGTCGTTTTACTTTTGTTATTTCATAGGGCCCTAAAAATTTTGGGTATAACTTCAACCCATTTCCAAATTGGGTTCTCTGTATGGCTACCAGAACATGTATCTTATACTTTCTTGCCAATTTTCTATTTTTATTAAATATTTGGAATTTTGCTGTTGGACTTTTAAAATATTTTGTCGGGCTTCTTGGCGTATTTCATTTCTTTCTTCGTCATTTGTCTCTAATAACATTTCTTCCATTTGTTTATTAAGGTTAATGTCGAATTTATTCTTCATTGTAATTCCGAACATAACTTCGAAAGGTGATCTGTTAATACTTTTGTTAATATTTGAATTTATGTGCTTTTGTACTAAGGGTACATGTTTATACCACTTAGTTGGTTCTTCGATCGATATTTTTCTCAAAATTTCTATAACGGTTTTATTCTGCCTCAACTTGTCCGTTTCCACGGGGAACACCCGTTGTTATCATGACATGCTCAATATTATTTGATTTGCAATAATCCTGGAATTCGTTGGATGAAAAAGCTACCCTTCTCAGAAATAATCCATGTTGGGTCTTCGAAAACTATTGATTGGAGTTCTAATTTTTGCAGAGTTTCAGCAGATGCTACGGATTTTACTTCCTATATCCAGGTAAATTTTTTAAATGCATCCACTATGACAAGTAAATGCTTGTAGTTTTTGGCCGTGGATGTTAATGGACCAACATGATCTAGGTAGTATATGTCCAATGGGGTGTCACTTTTGTCGATTGGATTTAATAAACCTTCCTTCTTGCCGGCTTTTCTTCTCGCTAGAATGCATGGTATACAATTTCTGATAAATGTGTTGACCCTTGAAGTTAAATGCCGTATAAAATAGTCTTGACTTAAAATTGTTGTCACTTTCTTGCTGTTATGGCCTCTTCTATGCACTTGCTCGATTATTTCTTTAGCTTGGTACCACCAACAAATATGCACCCTTTACGAATTTGTATAGGATGTTGTTTCTAAGATTAAAATTATCATATTCTTTTTCTTTCAAAATTGTACTAACAAGTTTACAGAACTGATCGCTTTGTTGTCCTGTTTCTTTGTTGTTCCTTTTAAGTGCATCATCTTATTCTCAGAACCACTGAATGTCGACTTAATGCCTCAGCATGCTTCATGGCAGTTCCAGGACGATGTAGAACAACACAATCAAAATCTTGCAGTGCGATCTCCCATCTTGCTATTCTTGTACATATGTTCTGCTTGTTCATAGTTGCTTGGAAAGCTTTGCAATCAGTATAAATTTTGAACTTCATCTCCAGGAGGTACACCCGCAATTTCTCTAAACATCTGACAATTGCTAGAACTTCGTGCTCGTAACTTGTGTAATTTTTCTGCGCCGCTGTTGTTTTGAAACTTAGGTAAAATACTGGATGAAGCTTCTCATTGTGTTTTTGTAGTATTATGCCGCCATATCCATCGAAGCTTGCATCTGCATGCAGCTCTGTTTCCAAATTAGGATTAAATAATTTTGAAAAACAGGTTCGTTACATAGGATGTTCTTTAGTGTTTCAAAAGCCTCGACCTGTTGCTTTCCAAAGTAAAATTTAGTATCTTTTTTTAGCATATCTGATAAAGGCTTCGCGATTGTTGAGTAGCTCTTTATAAATTTTCGGAAGTATCCAGTTAGTCCAAGGAAGCTTTGTATATTCTTTATTGCTGTAGGTTTAGGAAAATGCTTCACTGCTTTCAACTTCTCATCCGATGGTTTCATAAACCCACCTTCAATTGTGTGTCCCAAAAACACGCATTTTTCCCATTTAAATAGTAGGCCCGTTTTTTCTTCCTACTTGAAGTACTTCTTTTAGCACGTTGACATTTCCTGTTTCATTTGACGATGGGATTATCAAGTCGTCAATATAAATAATTATTTGGCCTTGCTGAATTAATTTTTGAAAAATTCTGTTCACAAACCTTTAGAAAATTAACGGTGATAACCAATATTGCGAATATTGTTGCTTCATATAGCCTCTCCAAAATATCTTCAATTCAATTCAATTATTGGATATCTATCTTTTATTATTTTAAAATTTAACTTACGGTAGTCCACGCACAATCTATTCGTCGCATCTTTCTTCTTTACCAACACTATCGGAGAAGCAAAACCTGAAATGCTTTCTTCCACTATGCCTTCTTCCAACCATTGTTCTATTTGATCTCTCTCACAGATCAAGAATTATTTTGTTAATTTCAGAATTTCTTGATTTAATATCATGATTTAATATAAGTGAATTATTTGATTTTGCAACGACTCAACTATATTAAATATATAATATTAAAAATTTTATAACTATTTAATATATCTATATTAAAAATTTCATTCTCCACCATTTCAAATTTTCTTACATTTTCTTCTATAGAAACTTTTCCTTGATCTATGATTATCTTTACTTTTTGTAGAAAATTTCGACCCAATATAATATTATCCGCCATATAATGATCAGGAACAACTTCGAATCTTATTTCATGTAAAATAAAAATAACTATGTACGACTATTGCCGAAACAATTGTCGTACATAAGTTATTTTCAAAACCTTTTAATATAACTTGTTGTTTAGTTACAAATTTGCACGCCAAGTTTTTTCTGTGTCATCACACATCGCTACCATTATCTACAAATGCTATGAAACCTTCGTTTTGAATTGTTATTGTAATCATATTCTCATTGCTAATTCTTTTTACATTTTTTACGTTACCGGTTTTGTTTGGGCACTGTGGTGATATATGACCAAATTGATTGCAGTTAAAACATCGTTTACCTCTTTCTTTATTAGGGCAACTGTCTGATAAATGTGATAATGCTCCACAATTTTTGCATCTAGATTTTTGTTGGCTTGAGAAATCAGCACGAGATGGTCGTAAATCTCGTTTTTATTTATTGCATAACCTTTGGGCATTTTTGATTGTTTTGTATACTGAAAATTTAATTTTTAATTCGCTTAGCGTTGTAGCTTCATATAACACTGTTTTATTACACACATCGTCATTCATACCATTGATGATGTATGTAATCAAGGATTTGTCATCCACTTGACCTTTGTTAGAAATGTTGTATTTATGTACTCATAAAAATATTCTAGCAGACTTCTGTAGGCCTCATTCTTTTTTCTTCCAACATACGATGAATTTCAATGCTGGATGCCTTATTGTTAAATTCCGTTTCTAATAATGTTTTCAGTTTCTGGAAGGATGCAATACTGGTGCTTGTTTCTACTGCTAGTTTTGCCGCACCTTGTAGGAGTCTTCTAGCATAAAGGTATTTTTGTATGTCATTCCACCCACATACTTCAGCAATTTCCAGGAATTCTTTCATCCAAATTTCATAATTCTTACCTGACTCGCCGTTGAATTTCTCGAGTGAATCCTCTATATCCTTAAACACGAAGTTGTTGGTATCAGGTATTTCAGATTCTTCTTTTACACTTATTACAGAGCTGTTACTATCACTATCGCTGTTGTTACTGCTTTCGTCGCTATCGCTGGTAAATAGTTTGGAGATACTTTCGTCGTTTAAACCTTTTGCCAGGTAAGCGTCGTATAATCTTACTAGATTTATTTTTAAATTATATTTTATAGATAACGTTCTCCTGAAGTAATACTTGCAGCTGCTTAATCGTCAACTTGGACAACTCCTCCATACAACTGCAATGACTGATCTGCCAGTTATCACTCGTTGCGTGAAGATGTGAATTTAATGTAGAAAATAAGTTATTAGCATTGAGTATTAATATATTATAGGAGGATCAAATTTCATATAAAAAACTTTTTAACCTTTTTTTCATAGTGGCTCAAAAACAAATATATTACTTTGAATGTATTGGAGTGAAATCTAAATTCCACTCATCACTCATCGTATACGTATATATTTTAATTATTTGACTACACATAGAGTTAACTTTTATATTTTTAAAATGTATCAGATACATTGATACACACAATCAAAATAATGTCAATTATTAATTGTTAGACAAAATATAGTTTTGCTTTAAAAAAAAACTACAAAAAAAATTTAGTTTTTTCTCTTTTATGTTATTTTTCTTGCATAATATTACTGATTTTTAAAAAAAAAATTCTCATTATGTACGGATAATTATTATTGCCAAAAGTATCAGGGTATCAAATAAGTGATCATATTATTATAATATGATCTTTCCTGTTCTTATTGAATTAATATATATGTACATTCATATATTCATATTCACATAGTTAATATAAAAAAAATATTGTACAAAGTCATTTTATTGTTGTTATTTATACAATATTGCCATATGGTTTGTATGATTTAAAAATAATTTTTTTAAAAACTTAAGTTTTAAAGATTTTAATTTATTTTTAATATAATATGTATGTATATATTAAAGATATGTGATAGCAATTTTTACAATTTTTCCCGCTTATTTACACGAATTCACAAAAAATATATGATCAAAAATCAAAAATGCAAGTATTTATGTACTTGCGAAAAATGCACTTAAAGAAATATCAAATACACTATCTATACAAAAATCTGATTAAAGTTGATTAAAATATAGGTGCCAACAAATGGTTATTATATAGTATTTTTTCTTTTCTTAATTTAAATATTTTATATAATTCAAAAAATTATTCTAATAACGAATTTTAAAAATATTACAAGTATTTTTTGAAATATGTGTATATTAGAAAATCTAGCATTTTCTTTTTATACGTTTATAAACTCTCAAAGTTGAAAATTCAGGATAAATCACAACAATTTATCAATATGGTAATACTAATAAAATAATGTTGTACACTTGTACCCACGATAAAAAAGTTTTTTATAAAAAATATAAAATAAAGAAAAAAGTTAAGCAATCATAGCTATTATAAGGTATAGTAGTATTGATAATGGAAAATAACTTATAAAATCAAGACTGGTCATTTTTATAAGAACTTTTTATATACATCATATGTACATAATTTAAAAGCAAGTTAAAAGTAAATTTAGTAAAATTAGATTTTAGTGTTATAAATATTATTAACAATATTGTAATATAAAAATTTACAATATAAAAAGAATATTGATACATTTTTATGTTGCCAAATTTATTATTTCCTCTCTGTAATATGAGTTTGATTTGTATGAAGAAAAAAACTTTACTAGTTTCTTGTTCTTCTATGCTAAGATAATATAGTAAGTTTTTTTAATACATTTGCGTGTATACATGTTTTGAGCGTGTAGGTATGTATGCAATGACAAGTTCTTCTAAAGATAATATAGTAAGTTTTTTTAATACATTTGCGTATATTTATACATGTTTTGAGCGTGTAGGTATGTATGCACTGACAAATTGCGAATAGAAGTACGTTCTGTGAAAACAAAATAAACTAATGTACCTAATTAAAAACTTCTTATTTAAGATTACTTAACCAACAAAACTTCGTTCTTGCAAATAAAGTATGTAAGTTAATATGAAAAATATTTTATATGTTTATTTTGAAATTGTCATATAGTTTTAGTTAATAATTTTAATTAAATG
The DNA here is from genome assembly GCA_947095535.1 of Poecilobothrus nobilitatus. NCBI lineage: Eukaryota > Metazoa > Arthropoda > Insecta > Diptera > Dolichopodidae > Poecilobothrus > Poecilobothrus nobilitatus. Next base: position 114,039,659 of record OX352772.1, read on the forward strand.
TGGAAAGTAAATTTAACGAAATATTGTATTGATATTAAAAAATAATATTGTATTAATATAACAATGTTGCTTTGATCTTACTTGTTTAAAAACATTTGCTGTCAACAAATTGTTTAAAAACTTAAACAAAACAAGTTTCTTTATATGTATAGGTACATATGAAAATTTAAGTTAGTGTAAAAATTAACATAATTTTGATTTTTCAATTGTTTTAAATATCTTAGGGAATTGTAAAAAAATAACAAATAATAAAAACTATATTTTACTTATAAAATATACTTTGAGAAATATGTTTTTCGTTTTCATTATACATATGTAATGCTTTTTCTGTTTAGTTATTAGTCCAAGTAATGTTTTACCACTTTCCGAAACGTGTTTAAGTTTACTAATATATTAATTTGATGTTAGTGATTTTTTTAATACTTTTTTAATATTTTTATTTATTATCAGTTGACTTTGCTTTCTTAAATTCATACACCTTTTTAGTTTCAAGATTTTTTCTTCAGCAAATTTAAATTTTTTTTTTTTCTAATTTAAAAGTTTTCTGTATTTTTCTAAAGTAACTATTTTATTTAAACAATCATCACATGAATCTGGTCTGAGAAAAACATTTTTTGAAATGCATTTAGCGTAATCGCAATTTATATAATTTAAATCGTGTAGATCAAAGTTTTTGCTTTCATCAATACCCATTGATTTTCTTTCCTTATTAATATATGTTTCATTCTCACTTAGAGTATTTGGAGCTTCTACAATTGGTAATTCTGATAATTCTACATAGTTATAGACATCATTAGCATTTATTTTACTTGTTTGTTGATTTTTTAAAAGCTGTTGCGAAAAAGAAACTAGAAAGATGGATATTGTATTGGAAATTGAAGAATAATAAAAAGAATATTGTGTCTTACTATTTGTTAAATATAAAGAAGGAATGGCCGTTCTCTTAATTGTAAATATCCCGTGATCCTCAGGCAAAAAATGAAGATCGCAAACAAAATACATAATTTTGTTTTTTTAGCGATTCAGAAGGTATATTAAAAACCATAAGCCAAGTCTTACTTCTTTCATAATTTTTGGGCGAAGATAATAACTTCGGTCAATATTTACATTTCTATTTAATATGCATTTCGATTTTTTTTGTTCATGTTTATTACAATACCTATTTGTAAAAAATAATTATTAGATTTTTATTTCAAATTTTTGCAATAAAAATTAAAATCCAATAATAAATTCACTTGCCAACTTCACTTGCTAACTATTTAAAATGATTTACTTTAAAATTTTAAATCACTCCTCATAACGCAATCTTTAGTTCTAACGGTAAATATACATATATGTACATACAGACATTAAAATACTGACATTATCAATAAAAATCAAATCAATAAATAAAAAAAATCGAATTCCTTAATATTACGTCTATATATTCTTATTCTATAATTCCAAAAATTCTATAAAAAAAAAAAAACATTATCTCTTGAACAAAATAGTTCTATTCTAACGTTTCATATTTTCTAATTTAACAATAATTCACAATTCCAATTTCAAAATAAACATATAAAATATTTTTCATATTAACTTACATACTTCATTTGCAAGAACGAAGTTTTGTTGGTTAAGTAATCTTAAATAAGAAGTTTTTAATTAGGTACATTAGTTTATTTTGTTTTCACAGAACATACTTTTATTCGCAATTTGTCAGTGCATACATATCTACACGCTCAAAACATGTATACACGCAAATGTATTAAAAAAACTTACTATATTATCTTGTCATAGAAGAATAAGGAACTAGAAAAGTTGTTTTCTTCATACAAATCAAATTCATATTAGAGAAAGGAAATAATAAATTTGGCAACATAAAAATGTATCAATATTCTTTTTATATTGTAAATTTTTATATTACAACATTGTTAATAATATTTATAACACTAAAATCTAATTTTACTAAATTTACTTTTAACTTGCTTTTAAATTATGTACATATGATGTATAAAAAAGTTCTAATAAAATTGATCAGTCTTCATTTTATGAGTTATTTCCCACTATCAATACTACTATACCTTATAATAGCTATAGGGTAGGTTAGTTAAGGTGGCTGCCAAAAAGGCACGCTTAGACCGTATTTGGTCCATTGTGATATCACATAGAAGCTTTTCTATCCCACTCGTTAAAACCAATTTGAGCTTTTTGCAAAGCGAAGAATATTCTTCACATTTTTACCTGCCAGATCGCTAAGGCTGTCGAAGAGATATTGCCCCAAATGGGTATTCCTTCTTACCTACAAGGCCGAGCATGTGCAAAGGAGATAGGGAGTAGTTTTCTCCTCTTCTTCATCCTTGGAGGCTCTACAATAGTTGTTTGCGGTTAAGCGAAGTCTTTTGGCATGCTTCCCTGTTAGACTGTGACCGGTGATTATGCCCATTGTCATTCCAATGTCTGCCCTTTTGAGAGAAAGCAGATCATTGGATCGTCTTAAATCGGTTTTGGGCCATATCAATCTTGTGATATTGCACGAGGTCAAGTGTGATCATTTGTAATTTACCATATCCGTTATTACCTTTCGAAATAATGTTTTGCTTGTGAATAAAGGTACTCTTAGACCTGCCCTATCCGGCAAAACTTGTAAGGTTGTACCAATTTTTGCGAGTTCATCAGCTTTTTCATTTCCCGGAATACCTCGATGACCTGGTACCGAGCAAAGCTGCATGCTAAACGGCATGGCAATCTCGTTAAGAAGTTTTGGGCAGTTTATTACAGTCTTCGAGGTTGCGCATGTTGATTCCAGATATTTTAACGCAGCCTGACTGTTTGACAGAATACGTACTTGCTTCACAGTCAAAACTCTTCTATTCAGTAGAATCAAGGCTTCTTGATTTGCCTTAATTTCCGCTTGGAAGACACTATAATGGTCTGGTAATCGAAAATTATGACTGATATTCAGATTATCTGAGAAGACCCCGCATCTTACACTGCTGTTCATTTTTGAACAATCCGTGCAGAATTGTACTCCTTCAAAGGTGATCACTGTGTTCGAGTTTCAATTCTCACGGCTTGGGATGCTCGTCACATGAGATTTTCCGAAGAAGTAAGTGGAGGACGTGTGTAGTCCACCAAGGCGGGAGTGGACTTGAATTGGTTTATGATATTCGAGTGACCTTCTCGTGAATTGATCCACTGGGATGTAGATTTTAATCTCACAGCTGTATTTCCGGCTGCAAATTTACTATAATATTCTACAGGCATCAGGTTAAGCATGATATCTAATGCCGCAGAAGGGGTTGTTATTAAAGAGCCACTAATACATAGTGTGGCAGTTCTTTGAACCCTAGCGATTGCCTTGCGGTTGACCTTTTTATCGATGGCCTTTCACCATACTAGGACTCCGTAAGAGTGGGTCTTACTACGGATGTGTATAGCCAGTAAGACATGTATCGTTGAAGCCCCCTTTTCCTACCAATGGCTTTTTTACACGAATAGAGTGCTATTGAGGCTTTCTTTACTCTTTCTGAGATGTTAGCCTTCCAGCTTAACTTCCTGTCTAGAGCTAGACCCAGAAATTTCGCCGTTTCGCTAAAGGCAAGAGTGGAGCCATTTAACGAAGGCGGCTTTATTTTAGGAATTTTATATTTCCTTGTAAAAAGGACCAGTTCGGTTTTCTGTGGATTTACTGACAGTCCACAGTCTGTAGCCCATGTTGTGATTTTGTTTAGTGCAAGTTGCAAAACGTCCCTGAGACTGTTAGGGAACTTGCCACTGACCACGACAGCAACATCGTTCTTATAGGCAATTGTTGTGTAGCCCGCCTCTTCCAGGATTTTAAGCAGTTTATTTACTACCATATTCCAAAGAAGGGGAGATAGCACCCCTCCTTGCGGAGTCCCCCTTTTCACAAACATTTTTGCTGAAGCGTTGCCTAAGTTGGTACTGATGGCCTTCTATTTAGCACATTAGCTATCAGTGCTCTTAGCTCCGATTCAACTCCTAGGATTATGAGTGCGTCTACAATTGCTGACTGATTGACGTTATTAAACACTCCCTCAATATCTATAAAAGCTGCAAGAGTATACTCTTTGCTATTTAAAGATCTTTCAATCGAGCTCGTCAAAGTGTGAAATACAGTATCCACTGACTTCCCTTTACAGTAAGCATGTTGAGAGGCTGAACAGATTTTTATCTAAGTTGCAGCTGATATGGCTGTCGATCAATCTTTCTAAGGTTTTTAGAAGGAAGGATGAGAGGCTTATAGGCCGAAAGTCCTTCGCATATACGTGACTACTTTTGCCGGCCTTGGGTATGAACACTGCTCTGTTATGCGGAATAAGCCCCAAATTAAGACAACCACAGAAAATCCTTTTTAGCCAAGCTAGGGTTGTAGATGCAGTTTGCTGGATCTCAGCGGTTATAATTCCGTTTGGTCCGCTTGACTTGAATGATTTGAAACTATCTATAGCCCATTGCAGTTTGTCTCCTGTAACCACCATCTCTCAAATAGTAGGGGAATGATTCAGAACACAAGCCACCTCTAAGCTGTTATTTGTGCACCCAGGAAAATGGGTTTTTAAAAGTAATTCCAACGACTCCTCGCTTCTGGTAGCCCAGCTGCTATCATCTTTTTTAAGAAGACTGGGGACCATGGGGTTTGTCGATAGAATTTTCCTGAGTCTAGATGCCTCGGAGACGTTTTTTATACCTCCGCAGAATAGTCTGCAGGTGTCTCTTTTTGCCTTTTTAAGTGTTTTTTGTACTGACTAAGAGCCGTTTTATAAGAGCTCCAGTCCTGTACCTCATTCGTTTGTTTGGCATTATTAAAAGCCCTCCTACTATCTTTCCTTAGAGTTTTGATTTCATCATTCCACCAAGAAGGTTTAGGTTTTCTCCTAGGCTTACTGATGGGACACGAATGCTCTAAGAACTTATGGCAGGCCTTAGTAAAAACGTTTACTAGGCTATTTATATCCTGCATATTTTTAGGAATTCCAGGTGTTAAGGAGGGAAGCGTTGACTTTAAGTGCTCCCTATATTTGTTCCAGTCAGTTCTCTTAGGATTTCGATAGACTGACTTTATTAGAGGACTTTCGTCCAGACTGAACTCAAGGTATCTGTGATTTAAGAAGGAATGCTCATCAGAAACTTTCCATGAGTTTATTCTAGAATAAATGAAGCCCGAGACTAAGGTTATGTATACAAAAGTAGGTTCCCTGCCAATGTTACAGATAAGAAGGTTAGTACTTAAAATGTAATCAAAAAGTGACTCACCTCTTTCGTTGGTATCCGAACTACCCCAGATGTCATGGTGAGCATTGGCGACGCAGCTTATGATAACCCCAATGTTCATCCATCTAGCATCCGCTATCAACCCTGCCAGATTGGATGGAGGGAGTGAATCGTGCGTGTCGTGAGGAAGATATACCGCAATAACCCAGAGTCTTAAGTTTTTTTTTAGCTTTAGGCTCGCCGCGACCAGATCAGCATCACTGTAATTATACATAAAAATTAAATTTAGTGTATTTTTAGCAAGTATGCACGCTCTAGGTCTGCCTACCTCTTTTTTATACAACAACGTGTATCCTGGTATCTTGAGTCCATGAACCTGTTTTTTTTTGTCACCCATGTAGTGATGGAGATTAATTTGGATTAGCTTCATTACCTAAGTCATCCTTAATCTCCACCACCGTCGCGTTAGCTTCATCCTCGAAGTCCATTGAGAAGCTTTTGGCATCATCAAAGCTATCAGAATCAGATCTAACTAGATCTTCGGAGTCCTTATTGACAATGACCAACGCCTGTCGGGATTCTCCTACTACTTCCCCTAGTTTGGCAATCTTCCAATTGTGAGTTGGAAGTTGGGGATTTGACACTTTCATCATTTTGATGCTCGTGTCTGCTTCGGCAGGTTCTCTCGGCATCTAGGCTCTTGGCCTGCTAGGAACTTCCTACCTGCTTACGGGTTTGAGCTTGACCCCCGGTCACAGACTACCCACCTTACCTATCGCCTGCTTGTAGAGATCTGCCGATCTCTGATCAGCCGAAGCAGTTAATTTGACGTGGCCCTGATGCCAGCCAGCGTCTCCACTGGAGGGTGGTGGTCCCGGATTTTCTTCCAGTACCTGGAAAAAAGTTGTGTTTAAAGCAACAACAACCTTCTTCCAGTTACTGGGAGAAATACCCTAATCCTCTAACCTCTCATCAATGTTTGCCAGAATTAAACTATCCTTTGCAATTTCATTGAAAGGCTTGGTCACCTGGTTGCTCCCTAGCAACCTAGCCTTTTTGAAACTACTCTGTGGCTCATCTTGTGACCTCTGTCTCTTGGACATAAGGCCCTTCGATGAACCTGGGATTTCTCCTTCTTGGGACTTGACCTGGCCTGTACTGTTTTGGTCCAGGCTAAGGAGTTGTTTTGCGCCTCAGATAACTCAACAATATTGAGAGAACTTAACCTCTCAATAATTTTATAGGCCGACCGTTTATTGAAGAAGGCTTGTTTCAACGGGCTCACTTTGCGTACCGTCTTTGGTTGTTCGCGACTTTGCTTAGCACTGCTAGTGCCCGGTTTGGTCGGTTTGCTTGCCGATTTTTGGGAAGTGCCGGCTAACTCTTTTTTGGAATATTTTTTTTAAATAATTTGTTCCATATTTGAACCCACGAGTACGAAGAAAAGGAAAGTCCGTTCTATGCAGAGATTCATAAACATAGGGTAAGGCTAATTAATTCGGAGGGTTGCCAGGTACTGCGAATACTCCGTTCGCGACTGGGTTATTTTTAAGACTGGACCCCCAGCCAGGCAGATCATCGGCACGGGTCATATAACACCTTGAATCCGGCCCAGGTTTACCCCAATCCGATGGTTCCGGTAAAAACCGAGGTTTCAGTAATACGATACATAAAGACAGATTCAGTTTACCTTTCCCTTAGTACCTAACCACCTAGCTGGTGATTATTTCCGCTCGGCACCCATGAGGAGGGTTTGGATTGAGGATTTTTGCCGACCAATAGCTATGATTGCTTAACTGTTTTTTATTTTATATTTTTTATAAAAAACTTTTTTTATCTTGGGTACAAGTGTACAACCATAAAGAAATCATATACATAGAGTATTTACACCGAACACATTTTTTAAACCATTTCTGCACAAAATATAGAACCCAAAAATTCTGTTTTGTTGCAGATTAACATATTTTGAACAAAAAATTTATACAGAAATAATATTTATTTGCAGGTTAAAAAAATGAAATGTATTCTTTTCATATTTATACTATTTTATAATTGTAGTGGTATGGTAGTGGTAATATTTTTTTTTATTCGTTTCATTCTTATTTGTTTGTACGTATGTTTATTAGATTTGAAATTATTAGAATTTGAATGTTTAATAATTTTTGGCTGGCATATATAAAGCGTATTAAATAGCGTATGTGTGTGTTTAGTAAAATTAAAAACGATTTTATTATGCATGTATAAGAACATAACGTATTGAAGTAGGTAAATAAATAAAAAATTAGATAAGTGATAATAAGTGGCTTTTATTAAATACTTTGTTTTAATAAATAAACTTAAGGTAATAAGGGAACAAATCAATTTTAAATTACAGATTCACTGAAATAAAAGTTTCTTTTCCTACTTAGAGTAAATATATAGTCATGATATACCTAGTACTAGTAAAAGTAAATAATTTTTAAAACTTTTGCAAAAATTAATAAAAAAATCAAATTTTATTTAACAATTTTCTTTTTAATATTATTAGTACCTAAATGTTAGAATAGCTAATATTAGAATAGGAATATTAGTACAGTACCTAAATAAGGAATCAAAAAATAACAAAAGTACATAAAATTAATTAAAAAAAATGTTTTATTGCTTAAAATTAAAGAATAGAAGGAAAACATAAGAAGGGAAAAAGCCACATGAAAAATTTTAAAATATAGTCTGATAGTATTAATTTTGCAAATGGCATAAAAAACCCTTTTTATTTACCCTAGTACATTTACAAAAAAATAAAAATTCGAAATTTATGTAAACAAATTTTACAAGAAAATATAAAAAACTATTTACGAAATTATTTACAAAATTATAACTAAGCATAATAAACTACTTTAACATTTAAAAAAATTTAACATAAAAACATAATTAATCTTTTTAACAATATATATAGGTATTTAACTTAAATTAATAATCTCATGCATTGATTTTTAACAAAATTTTCATGAAAAAAAAAATAAAAATTAAAGTTATTAATCCATTACAAATCAAGAAAAAGTTTAAAAAAATATTTATTCAAAAATTGCAGACCATGTGAGACAAAATTTCTACTATATATATTTAGTTTTGAATTATTTTTGACTATTTTTTTGTCTCTCCCTCTTGGATTCCTTAGCTTTTTGTTCGTCCTCAATTATTAATTTTTCCTTTAACCATTTGGTTTCTTTTTTTAATAACAAATCGATTAGTAATTCTAAAAACTTAATTTTATGCGTAAAGTATTTTTAATTTTCGTTGAACCACGTAGAATATTTATCCGATTTATTAGTAGCTTCCAAACAACAATATAAAATGTTTTCGTTATAAAAGTTCTTTTGATGAAAGTTTTGAGAAAAAAAGTGATCAAATATATTGATTTGAAATTGGGTCAATTCAAAAAAATTTCCTGTTGGCGCTTTTAAATGTACAATATCTGAGTCATTTTTGTAGTTTATTTGAAAAATAAATTGTTCCGACTCAAGTAATAAAGGGCTTCCAGAAGTCTTAAAAAATAAATCGTTACATGACACACAAGAAATTTTTTTCATCATTTTAAAAATGATATAACCACATATATATATACCTTTGTGCGTTATTCGAAACAACATTCCTTTCTGTTTTTTCTAAATTTTCTCCTAAATAATTGATGACAAGGTTAGTAATATTATCATCAATTTGTTCAATTTCAATTTCTTCTTCATTTGTACCTGAGCTATATTCTTCTAATTCATAATTTACTAAATCTTCTGAAAGAAATTCATCATTATCTTCCTCACAATTCGAGTGTTCAATTTTAAAGTTAATTAATTTTACAGACATGATTTTCGCTAAGATACTACTGAATTCAGAGACAGATGGGCTATTATTACAACCGTTTCTATAACGAATTAATGAAAACAAATTTTCTAAAGCATCTTGATTAAGGCGAGACAACAGCAAATAAGAACACTCGTTTGTATTATAAATTGAAAATATATTTGAACTTAACTCAATAATGCCTGTTAAAGTTTGAACCATATTCAATGATTATGTAGAGAATATTTAAATGAGGTTCAGGATAATTTTGTTTCTTCCGAGACCATGTAGAAAACTAGAATTTTCCTTGTAAAAATATAAAAGCAAACTTTTCAATTCTAATTTGTTGTAAAATATTTTATTATAGTTAAAAAAATAAAAATATAATGCTTTCCTTAAAAAAAAACTATACCTAAATCTTTTCTTTCGTATTCTTTTCTTTAAAAAATAAATATAAATCTTTTCCTTTAAATTTAAATATTTTCCTTTTCAGCGTACTTTTCAAAATGAATTTATATTGTTTAAAACTCCTGTATATATACTAAGCTTGTTAGCTGTTTTCATTTAAATTTACTTTCTATATACTAACATAAAGTAACTATATACATTGAATACTCATGGAAGAAAAATGTTAGATAGTTTTTTTAATTTCGTAAAATCAACTTGATCGTATTTTAGTTTATTTTTATTTTAGTTTTCGTTTTTGTTTTTTTTGTTTATATGTCAATTGATGGATGTATTGTACATTTGTATATATTTCTTCATATAACTTTTTCGACTTTTAAAAAAACAAAAAAAACCTCGATTTTACCTCGATTCTACCTCGATTTTTTATCAATCAATTTTAGTTGTTTTCATAACCCAACTATAGGTACAAGAATTATTATTGTAAAAGTATAAAATATGAAAAAATGTGTATATATTAATATAAATTTATTATTTTCATTCCCTCTAAAAATATATTTTTTCTTTTTAGCCAATCTTACAATATTTTAAAAATTCAAATTACAAGCTATTTAGTTTAATATCAGATCGATATTTATTATAAGAATATAATGATCCACTGTTGAGACAATCAAAAAGTTTATCGACAATCAAAGACGTTTCAATAATTGTTCTAATAGCGTCACTCACTGTTCTATTAAATATTTGTGTTGCTAATTTAAATCTCATTTTTGCAAAAGTATTCGGACTAATATGTTATCTATTTAATTTGGTACACATCTTAGTTTTTCAATTTATTTGAACTTCCTATAATTCTATGAGAACTTTAAAGCTTTTAATACCATCTGAGGTTTTTAAATCGGAATCCATTAATGTATTTCTAAAAGATTTAATTAGATGGGGAAAATCGAATAATGTTTTATTATTATAATTACAAAATGGTTTATCAGATGTTCTTTCTAGCAACGAAAAAACTTTGGCTAAAGTTTGGTCACAAGTAATTACCCTTATTATAATACAAATATCGAACAAACTTCTCAAATTTTTTTAATAATTTCTAAAAGTGTTACAAGACGAATATCTGTATTCTATATTTTATATTGTAAAAATAAAATTTAAAAGTGTTACTAGAGGAATATCTCTATAGATATGTATGTATATCCATACATCAGTTACAAAAAAAATATTCATAAAAAATTTTAAAATATTTTACATCAAAGCCTAAATATCTTACAAGCCGGATCGGAATACTCAATTTATTTTGTACACAAATAGCCTTTTTTTCAAAGTTTTCGTTGAATGTTCCGGCTTGTAAGTGTAAAGGCGTTGTTATAAATATCGTGCATTAAAATAACTTTTTTGTTGTTCATGTAGTTGTATCTTCTTAATTAATTTTTTGTATAGATATGGTAAATTGTTTAACCCCTTCGTGCAGAATGTTTTTTCTTTTAAAAAATACCTTCTTAATTTTTAAAATTTTTAAATTCTGTTTTTTAATATGACTAACTATATGTAGCTACCTTATTCAATATCAAAAAATACTTTTAAGAATTCTGCTATCTAGAAAAAATGACATATCTATCTATAGTCATAAAGGCTGGTTTTCATGAGAAATTTCATGGATATTGTCGCAACTTTAGAAAGAGAAAAATATAGTGCACTACCAGTGGGAAAGAGTGAGAAAAAAAACTATATTATTAAAAAATATTACAGCAACACTTTGACAGTTAAAATTGTACATAAGCTAATTTATTAATGTTTATATTCATATTTAGTTAAAAATTTAAAATGTTTTATTTATAAAGTTGTTAAAAATAATATACATAGGTTATTAATAATATTTTTATACCGATAATATAGTAATTTTAATATAGTTTCTCACTAAAAGATAAAATTTGAGTATTTGTTTATTTTTTTGACACTTCAAAATTTAAATGCCATGGTATCGAGTAGAAATTTTTTTGTAAGATATACAATTTTTGCATACATACATATTTATGGTGACTTCCTTAGAAATTTTCATAAATTTCTTCGATACTTCTAAACAAAAAGAAAAAAATAAAAACAAATAGATCTTCTTTACAATTTACATCACACTTGCAATATTATAATAAAATTTTGTTGGCCTTCAAATGTTATCTACATGTTGTGTAGAGTTATTTGAGATCTATAAAATTCCATTTTAAAATTATAAGAACATTTGTTTTTGGTGTATAGATAAATATGTATGTATGTATGTATGTAACAATATAAAACCAATTTTTAGAGAAAAAAAAAATCAGTTCGAAGAAAATAAATTGTGAACTGAATGAATGAAAAAATATTTTTTTGTTTTGTTTTTCTTATGTTCTTTGATGGTATACCAAAAATACGGTCATCTTTTTACGAAATATCCCCAAATACGATCTTGGGGTGATTTCAAATCAATGAAATTGACTACGAGTTTTTCTTCTACGTGAGTTCTCTATGTATATATGTAGTTACTTTATGATACTAAGTAAATAATATAAAAAAATATAATGACTGTTTTAATTTTAAAATTGAAATTGAAACATAAAATCAGAATTGAAACTTAAATGTGATTTGCAAATGAAACATAAAAAGTTTTAAAAGTACTGCTTTGCTTTTAATTGTTAAAACTGAGGGTTTTGACAATTGCATTTGGTATATAAAAAACCAAAAGTAAACAGTCACAATGTTTACAATAGTTTTTTAAAAAAATAAAATATAAAATCAATGAGGATGACTACTGGATGAATACCATGGGGATGACTGCTGGATGCTGTACATTCAGGTAATGCTTTAAATTAAAAAAACGGTGTTGTTTCTATTTTAGGTCAAATATGCAGAATACTACACTCTAATAACATTTTTTCATTTGTCTCTAATAACATTTCTTCCATTTGTTTATTAAGGTTAATGTCGAATTTATTCTTCATTGAAATTCCGAACATAACTTCGAAAGGTGATCTGTTAATACTTTTGTTAATATTTGAATTTATGTGCTTTTGTACTAAGGGTACATGTTTATACCACTTAGTTGGTTCTTCGATCGATATTTTTCTCAAAATTTCTATAACGGTTTTATTCTGCCTCAACTTGTCCGTTTCCACGGGGAACACCCGTTGTTATCATGACATGCTCAATATTATTTGATTTACAATAATCCTGAAATTCGTTGGATGAAAAAGCTACCCTTCTCAGAAATAATCCATGTTGGGTCTTCGAAAACTATTGATTGGAGTTCTAATTTTTGCAGAGTTTCAGCAGATGTTACGGATTTTACTTCCTATATCCAGGTAAATTTTTTAAATGCATCCACTATGACAAGTAAATGCTTGTAGCTTTTTGCCGTGAATGTTAATGGACCAACATGATCTAGGTAGTATATGTCCAATGGGGTGTCACCTTTGTCGATTGGATTTAATAAACCTTCCTTCTTGCCGGCTTTTCTTCTCGCTAGAATGCATGGTATACAATTTCTGATAAATGTGTTGACCCTTGAAGTTAAATGGCGTATAAAATAGTCTTGACTTAAAATTGTTGTCACTTTCTTGCTGTTATGGCCTCTTCTATGCACTTGCTCGATTATTTCTTTAGCTTGGTACCACCAACAAATACGCACCGTTTACGAATTTGTATAGGATGTTGTTTCTAAGATTAAAATTATCATATTCTTTTTCTTTCAAAATTGTACTAACAAGTTTACAGAACTGATCGCTTTGTTGTCCTGTTTATTTGTTGTTCCTTTTAAGTGCATCATCTTATTCTCAGAACCACTGAATGTCGACTTAATGCCTCAGCATGCTTCATGGCAGTTCCAGGACGATGTAGAACAACACAATCAAAATCTTGCAGTGCGATCTCCCATCTTGCTATTCTTGTACATATGTTCTGCTTGTTCATAGTTGCTTGGAAAGCTTTGCAATCAGTATAAATTTTGAACTTCATCTCCAGGAGGTACACCAGCAATTTCTCTAAACATCTGACAATTGTTAGAACTTCGTGCTCGTAACTTGTGTAGTTTTTCTGCGCCGCTGTTGTTTTGAAACTTAGGTAAAATACTGGATGAAGCTTCTTATTGTGTTTTTGTAGTAGTATGCCGCCATATCCATCGAAGCTTGCGTCTGTATGCAGCTGTGTTTCCAAATTAGGATTAAATAATTTTAAAAAACAGGTTCGTTACATAGGATGTTCTTTAGTGTTTCAAAAGCCTCGACCTGTTGCTTTCCAAAGTAAAATTTAGCATCTTTTTTAGCATATCTGATAAAGGCTTCGCGATTGTTGAGTAGCTCTTTATAAATTTTCGGAAATATTCAGTTAGTCCAAGGAAGCTTTGTATATTCTTTATTGCTGTAGGTTTAGGAAAATGCTTAACTGCTTTCAACTTCTCATGCGATGGTTTCATAAACCCACCTTCAATTGTGTGTCCCAAAACACGCATTTTTCCCATTTAAATAGTGGGCCCGTTTTTTCTTCCTACTTGAAGTACTTCTCTTAGTGCGTTGACATTTCCTGTTTCAGTTGACGATGGGATTATCAAGTCGTCAATATAAATAATTATTTCGCTTTGCTGAATTAATTTTTGAAAAATTGTGTTCACAAACCTTTAGAAAATTGACGGTGATAAACAATATTGTGAATATTGTTGCTTCATATAGTCTCTCCAAAATATCTTCAATTCAATTCAATTATTGGATATCTATCTTTTATTATTTAACTTACGGTAGTCCACGCACAATCTATTCGTCGCATCTTTCTTCTTTACCAACACTATCGGAGAAGCAAAACCTGAAATGCTTTCTTCCACTATGCCTTCTTCCAACCATTGTTCTATTTGATCTCTCTCACAGATCAAGAATTATTTTGTTAATTTCAGAATTTCTTGATTTAATATCAATTTCACTTATTTCATTTTGCAACGACTCAACTATATTAAATATATAATATTAAAAATTTTATAACTATTTAATATATCTATATTAAAAATTTCATTCTCCACCATTTCAAATTTTCTTACATTTTCTTCTATAGAAACTTTTCCTTGATCTATGATTATCTTTGCTTTTTGTGGAAAATTTCGACCCAATATAATATTATCCGCCATATAATGATCAGGAACAACTTCGAATCTTATTTCATGTAAAATAAAAATAACTATGTACGAATATTGCCGAAACAATTGTCGTACATAAGTTATTTTCAAAACCTTTTAATATAACTTGTTGTTTAGTTACAAATTTTGCACGCCAAGTTTTTTCTGTACAGCTTCTTGCATGAGCGACACATCGCTACCACTTGACCTTTGTTAGCAATGTTCTTCATTTCATAAAAATATTCTAGCAGACTTCCTGTAGGCCTCATTCTTTTTTCTTCCAACATACGATGAATTTCAATGCTGGATGCTTTATTGTTAAATTCCGTTTCTAATAATGTTTTCAGTTTCTGGAAGGATGCAATACTAGTGCTTGTTTCTACTGCTAATTTTGCCGCACCTTGTAGGAGTCTTCTAGCATAAAGGTATTTTTGTATGTCATTCCACCCACATACTTCAGCAATTTCCAGGAATTCTTTCATCCAAATTTCATAATTCTTACCTGACTCGCCGTTGAATTTCTCGAGTGAATCCTCTATATCCTTAAACACGAAGTTGTTGGTATCAGGTATTTCAGATTCTTCTTTTACACTTATTACAGAGCTGTTACTATCACTATCGCTGTTGTTACTGCTTTCGTCGCTATCGCTGGTAAATAGTTTGGAGATACTTTCGTCGTTTAAACCTTTTGCCAGGTAAGCGTCGTATAATCTCCTTACTAGATTTATATTTAAATTATATTTTATAGATAACTCATTCTCCTGAAGTAATACTTGCAGCTGTTTAATCGTCAACTTGGACAACTCCTCCATACAACTGCAATGATTGATCTGCCAGTTATCACTCGTAGGGTGAAGATGTGAATTTAATGTAGAAAATAAGTTATTAGCATGAGTATTAATATATTATAGGAGGATCAAATTTCATATAAATATTTTTTTAACCTTTTTTTCATAGTGGCTCAAAAAAAAAAATATTATTTTGAATGAATTGGAGTGAAATCTAAATTCCCCTAATCACTCATCGTATGCGTATATATTTTAATTATTTGACTACACATAGAGTTAACTTTTATATTTTTAAAATGTATCAGATACATTGATACACACAATCAAAATAATGTCAATTATTAATTGTTAGACAAAATATAGTTTTGCTTTAAAAAAAAACTACAAAAAAAATTTAGTTTTTTCTCTTTTATGTTATTTTTCTTGTATAATATTACTGATTTTTAAAAAAAAAATTCTCATTATGTACGGATAATTATTATTGCCAAAAGTATCAGAAGGGTATCAAATAAGTGATCATATTATTATAATATGATCTTTCCTGTTCTTATTGAATTAATATATATGTACATTCATATATTCATATTCACATAGTTAATATAAAAAAAATATTGTACAAAGTCATTTTATTGTTGTTATTTATACAATATTGCCATATGGTTTGTATGATTTAAAAATAATTTTTTTAAAAACTTAAGTTTTAAAGATTTTAATTTATTTTTAATATAATATGTATGTATATATTAAAGATATGTGATAGCAATTTTTACAATTTTTCCCGCTTATTTACACGAATTCACAAAAAATATATGATCAAAAATCAAAAATGCAAGTATTTATGTACTTGCAAAAAATGCACTTAAAGAAATATCAAATACACTATCTATACAAAAATCTGATTAAAGTTGATTAAAATATAGGTGCCAACAAATGGTTATTATATAGTATTTTTTCTTTTCTTAATTTAAATATTTTATATAATTCAAAAAATTATTCTAATAACGAATTTTAAAAATATTACAAGTATTTTTTCAAATATATGTATATTATAAAATCTAGCATTTTCTTTTTATACGTTTATAAACTCTCAAAGTTGAAAATTCAGGATAAATCACATCAATTTATCCATATGGTAATACTAATAAAATAATGTTGTACACTTGTATCCAATATAAAAAAGTTTTTTATAAAAAATATAAAATAAAGAAAAAAGTTAAGCAATCATAGCTATTATAAGGTATAGTAGTATTGATAATGGGAAATAACTTATAAAATCAATGGTCATTTTTATAAGAATTTTTTATATATGTATGTGGGAATGAAAAGTCTTGGTTGTTTTTAAATATCTTAATGTATTAATTAGAAAATATATAAACATAATTTGAATGCAAAAAATATATGTAGAAATTCAATATCTTCGTTGTTTTAAAATATCTTAGTATAATAATTAAACGTCTTCTTTGTTCTGGCTTCTAAACTCAACTGCTCGTTATATTCAAAAAAATATGGTTGTGTTGTAAAAAAAAATCTTATTCTTAACATTTTAAATTACCGCTACATGACATTTTAAATTACCGCTACACAAACTGCTCTTCTTTAATTAATTTACATTTTGGAAATACTCTCCTTGAATCAATTTATGACATCTCACAATCGGCCATCCTGCATCTGCCTCAGATGACCACAGCTTCATAAATTCCGCGCTTGTAGATGTTCTTTTTGGTCCTTCGTGATGACTTTCTTTTACTACATCGTATCTGTCATTTGGTAGAACTTTTGTTATCTTGTAGGGTTCTAAATATTTCTTTGCTAATTTATTTCCAGCAATAAACTGCGTTCTTTTTACATCGACTAATTGCCCTATTTTGTACCTAATGGCTGCTTTTCGTCTTTTGTTGAATGTTTTTTTATTTTCTTCTTGTATTTTGACTATTTGTGCTTTTGCCAACTTTCGATCTTCATGGCGTTTTTGTTCAAATTGCGATATGAATTCTTTTTCCAATATTTCTGTGATAATTAAATTTTCTCTTCGTTTCATTTCTACTCCAAACATCAATTTGAACGGGGTCATCGTGATACTCCGATGGTATGTGCTATTTAAAGAATGCTGTACCGCTGTTACGTATTTATATCATGTTATCGGATCTTGAAGTGACATTTTCGTTAAAACTGAGATAATACATCGATTAATTCTCTCAACCTGCCCGTTGCCTCTTGGAATTCCTGTCGTAATCATGTGATGTTCAATATTTTCTTCTTTGCAATACTCCAAAAACTCATGAGAAGAGAAAGAAGTTCCTCGATGGCTAATGATTCTTCTTGGGTTCCCGAATATTAATTGAACAATCGATAATTTTGATAATGTTTCTTTTATTGTTGTAGTTTTAGTTGGAAATATCCAAGTAAACTTGGTAAACGCATCTACTACAACTAATATATATTTGTACTGTTTATTAGTTGACGTCATCGGACCTAGATGGTCTATGTGAAAGGTCTCAAGAGGTAAATCTCACTTACTAATTGGATGTAGCAATCCTTCTTGCTTTCCATTCTTCTTCTTCGACAAGATGCACTGGATACAATTTTTTATGAATCTTGAAATTTTCTTTTCAACTTCTTTTATGTAATATCTTTGGCAAATTCCTTCTTCTACTTTTACCGAAAAATGACCATTCTAATGATACTGCCTAATAACTTCCAACTCCATCTGTTTTGGAACTACTAACAGATCGAAACCGTTTTTATGTTTATACATTACGTTATTGCGCAAAAAATAATTATCATATGGTTTTGTTTTAAGAATTTCCAAAATAGGTTTTAATTCCTCATCTTCCTCTTGACATTTCTTAATTTTCACTTGTATATTTTCATGGGCCGATATTACCATTACCGCATTACAGCGCATCGACATGTTTCATGCTTGTACCAGGACGATGCTCCAATATGAAATCAAAGTCTTGAAGATACATCACCCAACGCCTAATTTTTGGGACTACTTCTTTTTTGTCCATTGTTCTCTTAAACGCCTCACAGTCGGTCACAATTTTGAATTTCTTATCTAATAAATAAACTCGGAATTTGCTTAATGCTTTAACTACTGCTAGGACATCTAATGTATACGCGTCAAAATGTTCTTCATGTTCACTAGTTTTTATTGATAAGTATGCTACTGGATGCAATTTTTGATCATCGTTTGACTTTTGTAATAATACGACTTCAAAACCGTATTTGCACGCATCGGTGTGTACTTCTGTCTCTGCATCCTGGTCGAAAATTTTTAAAACGGTCTCAGCACATAATTTTCCCTTTAACGTTAAAAATGCTTGTCTTTCCTCATTTCCAAATTGAAAGTCTTGATTTTTTAGCACATTTCCAAAAAAATTTTGAAAAAATGTGCTTATTAGTTTCACTCTGTCCGTCCGTCCGTCCGTCTGTTTTCAAAACTTCTACACCGTTAAAGATAGAGAAGAAAAATTTTAACCATGGGTAGGTCTCATAAAAAAAATAATTTTGTGGAACAACTTTTTCATGTAGCCTCTCCCATTACGGAGCTACACCCCCTCAAACTTTGAAAAAGCCCTATTTTTAAATGCATATATCTTATATTCTGCTTAAGATTTTTTCAATCTGAAAACGTCATTCGACAGGTATTTCTTTTATCTTTGCAAATTAATATCAAAATTATACAATTTTTTTAAATTTAGTATTTAAATTTACCGTTATGTGAAAACCAAATTTTGCATGATTTTTCTACTTTCATAACTCCGGCACGCTTTTAGATAGAGGCTTGAAATTTTGAGACAAGAAAGAACTTTTAGAATTAGTATAAGTTTGCTCAGAAATTTTTTTTTGGATCACCCCCTGTTTATGAGATATGAGGGCTTAAAAATTGAAAATTTGCTATTTTTGAACACCTGTAACTTAGGAACCTGTACACATTTTACTTCTGCAAGATATAAAATTTAAAGCTACAGTAATATATTTTAATGTGTGTTAAAGGTTTGTTTTAGTTATAAAGGGTTCCAAAGTTGCAGCTCTTCAAAATTGCGAAAAAGTCCCATTTTCAGATGTATATATCTCAGGCCCTGCGCAATAGTTTTGCAATCTAAAACCGTCAGAAGATCGAAAATTTTATTATCTATATAAAACAATATCAAAATTATGCAATATTTTGTAATTTACTATTTAAATTTACCGTTATGTGAAAACCATATTTTGCATGAAATTTCTTTTTTCATAACTCCGGCACGCCTTTAGATAGAAACCTGAAATTTTGAGACAAGAAAGAACTTTTAGAATTAGTATAAGTTTCCTCAGAAAATTTTTTGGTAGCACCCCGTCTTTAAGAGTTATTACGGCTTAAAAATTGAAAATTTGCTATTTTTAGACACCTGTAACTTAGGCACCTGTAAAAATTTTTCTTCGGCGAGGCATGAAAATTAAAGGTTCAGTAATATATTTTTACGCGTGTTAACGGCTTGTCTTAGTTATATAGGATTCCGGACTTACGGCCTCAAAATTTCAAAAATGTCCTATTTTCACGTTTTTTCTTATTACATGAAATTTTCAAATTTTTGTCCAAGTCAAAATTCTAAACAGTTTGTATTGAGTTTGGAAATGTGCGCTTTTAAAAACCGGTTTACATTCTACCTTGTTTCTTAATAGATCTGACTAGGGTTTTGCGATAATCGCGTAATGTTGTATAAATTTTCTAAAGTACCCTGTCAGGCCTAAGAAACTTTGAATTTGTTTTATACTTTTTTGGTTCTGGAAAATTTCTTACAGCATACGTTTTTTCAATTGATGGTTTTATCATCCCATTTTCAATAATGTGGCCTAAAAAATCTATTCTTCTTTTTAAAACTTGGCATTTTTTGCAATTAATTTATAAGCCAGCTTGTGATGCATATTTCATTACCGCTCTTAACCTTTCTATCGCTTCTTTATAAGTATCAGCTATGATAACAATGTCGTCCATATATATGCGGACATAATTCTTTGCAATTAACTCCCGAAAAACTTCATTGACGTAACGTTGAAACACTCTTGGAGAATTGCAACAGCCAAATGGCGCCTTCAAGAATGTATATTGCCCGCTGTGTACCGCAAAAGCTAAATACTTCCTACTTTCTTCATGGACAGGCACATGAAAAAACCCATTTTTTAGGTCAAGTGTGCTGAAAATTCTTGCCTTCTGCAAATCATCAAGTTGTTCATCCATTAAAGGAACAGGGTATCTATCCTTTATCATTTTTTTGTTGACATTCCGGTAATCTATACAAACCCTTGTAGATCCATCTTTTTTTTTTACTGCTACCACTGGACTTGCGTATTCTGATGCAAAAGGTATCACAATTCCTTCTTCAATCCATTTCTGTATTTGTTTTTCAACATCTTCCTTCTCTTTTTTTGGTAATCGCCTAGGTTTTTGAAAAACTGAAATTTCATCTATCATTTCAACTTTTAATTCTACATTTGTTTCAAAAGTTTTTTCCGGTTTATATTCTTTCACCAAAATTTTAACTTCTTCTGGAATATTGTCAAGTTCTCCATCATTATTTACTACCGATATTTGCATTAAGAAATTTTCATTTGTTTCATCTAATTGTAAGGGTTTAATGGTCGCCTTATTATTCCGAACTATCAATTCAACATTATTAAGGAATTCTGCTCCTAATATCATTTGCACTGGTATACCGTCATTTTGCACCACATAAAATTTAGTTATATACATTTCATTATCCACTTCTATCTCAGATGTAAAATGTCCTAATGTGCAAATTTGAATTGACCCAGCTGTTTTTAACTTCATAGAATTGTCTTTAAAATATTTAATTTTACAGGAATCTACTAAATTGCAGTTTACTAAATTTAAATCACTTCCTGTGTCAATTAACGATATTACTTCTTTATTAACTATTTTTACCAATTTACAAATTTTCCCAAATATATTAATTTTTGACGTTATTAGTATATCTTTATTTTCATTATTATTTTTCTCAAGTCCACATTCATTGGCTTTATGACCATGTTTATTGCATTTAAAGCACTTAATTCCTTCCTGTTTCATTGGACACCTCGAAGCTAAGTGACCCATTTTACCGCATGCAAAACAACGTATCTCCTCTTGATTGTATGTCTTCTTAAAATTTTTTTTTTTTTTTTTCATATCTGGTATTAAATGTACTATCTGGTTCATTTCGAAAATTACGATACTGTATTAACTTTTTTAAAATCTTTATATGCTTGTAGTTTTTTTTAAACTCTGCGAAATTCGTTGCTCCATATAAAATGGATTTATTATTATCATCGTAAATTCCATTAATTGTATATTTTATGATGGATGTTTCATCAATTTTGTATGTTGAACCTAGTTCTCGCATTTTCATAAAGTATTCTTTTATTGTTTCATTCTGATTTTTTCGCGATTTTCTCATTAAATTGTGTGCATCTATCGACGATAGTTTCACATCAAATTCTTTTATTAATTCTTCTTTCATTTGTTCCCATGTCTTCACTTTTCTTAAATATTCTTTCGCCGGATTTCTTAATAACCGCTTTGCATAGATTAATTTTTGACCTGACCATTTGAATACCTCTGATGTTTGTTCAAACTCCATTATCCAGTCCCTAACATTCTAAAGATCATTTCCACTAAACGTACTCAAAGATTCCTCCACATCTTTGAATGTAAATGTTGACGTCTGTTGTACAACTACCGCACTGCCTGAACTGTAATTAGATTTTTCACTCACAGCATCATCTCGTTCAATTTCCAGTCGCATTCTCCTAATTTCTTTGATATCTTTATCTTTATCTTAATTTCTCCTGATATCTTTTGCTGCTTCAGATTCATCTTGATTATCTATTAGCCTATTCACCCCGTCCTCTCTAGGATTTAATTCTCTTTGTGCATACTTTAAACGATTTTGTAACTCGGATTTATTGCCATAAGTTGTTAAGCCCATATTTTTTAATTGTGTTTTTAGTTGCTTAACCGTCGCTTTTTCAATATCATTTGAGTTATTCGGTGTTTTAAAAATTTCCTCTCGTTCCATTATGCTTTTCGTTTTCTTAATAACAGTAAAAAAAAATTCAAATTTTCTTTTGCTCAGCCAATAGTAAGGTAGCGTCGGTAACTGTACTAATTTATAGCCACGCCCTCTTCAAACTGCTAAAATTTCTTCTCGTTTTTATATAATATCTTCTTCTTGTTCTCAAAATATCTTCTTCTTCTCAAAATATCTTCTTCTTCTTCTTCTTTAGTAATTTTTTTGTTGAGCCCCCAAAATTGTGGGAATGAAAAGTCTTGGTTGTTTTTAAATATCTTAATGTATTAATTAGAAAATATATAAACATAATTTGAATGCAAAAAATATATGTAGAAATTAAATATCATCGTTGTTTTAAGATATCTTAGTATATAGGTTTTTCATTTCAAATTCAATTATTTTCATTTCAAATTCATTTTTTTTCATTTCAAATTCAATTTTTTTCATTTCAAATTCAATATTTCAAAATATATTAATATTTATTTTTAAATTTTTATATTATATTTATCACTTAAGTTATAATAGTTACAAAACAAATATATTATATTTATCACTTAAGTTATAAATATAATATATTTGTTTTGTTTAAAAATACTTCTTTCTTCAGTTTAAAAAATTTAAAAATAAATATCAATATATTTTCAAATATTGAATTTGAAATGAAAAAAATTGAATTTGAAATGAAAAAAAATGAATTTGAAATGAAAATAATTGAATTTGAAATGAAAAACCTATAATAATTAAACGTCTTCTTTGTTCTGGCTTCTAAACTCAACTGCTCGTTATATTCAAAAAAATATGGTTGTGTTGTAAAAAAAAATCTTATTCTTGACATTTTAAATTACCGCTACACAAACTACTCTTCTTTAATTAATTTACATTTTGGAAATACTCTCCTTGAATCAATTTATGACATCTCACATGTATGTACATAATTAGATTTTAGTGTTATAAATATTATTAACAATATTGTAATATAAAAATTTACAATATAAAAAGAATATCCTCTCTGCAATATGAGTTTGATTTGTATGAAGAAAAAAACTTTACTAGTTTCTTGTTCTTCTATGATAAGATAATATAGTAAGTTTTTTTAATACATTTGCGTGTATACATGTTTTGAGCGTGTAGGTATGTATGCACTGACAAATTGCGTATAGAAGTATGTTCTGTGAAAACAAAATTAACTAATGTACCTAATTAAAAATTTCTTATTTAAGATTACTTAACCAACAAAACTTCGTTCTTGCAAATGAAATATGTAAGTTAATATGAAAAATATTTTATATGTTTATTTTGAAATTGTCATATATTTTTAGTTAATAATTTTAATTAAATGTGGAAAGTAAATTTAACGAAATATTGTATTGATATTAAAAAATAATATTGTATTAATATAACAATGTTGCTTTGATCTTACTTGTTTAAAAACATTTGCTGTCAACAAATTGTTTAAAAAGTTAAACAAAACAAGTTTCTTTATATGTATAGGTACATATGAAAATTTAAGTTAGTGCAAAAATTAACATAATTTTGATTGATTGAAATTAATAAATTTTGATTTGATATTAAAAACCATATTTTACTTATAAAATATACTCTGAGAAATATGTTTTTCGTTTTCAGTAATGCTTTTTCTGTTTAGTTATTAGTCCAAGTAATGTTTTACCACTTTCCGAAAAGTGTTTAAGTTTACTAATATATTCATTTGATGTTAGTGATATTTGTAATACTTTTTTAATATTTTTATTTATTTTCAGTTGGCTTTGTTTTCTTAAATTCATACACCTTTTTAGTTTCAAGATTTTTTCTTCAGCAAATTTAAATTTTTTTTCTTTCTAATTTAAAAGTTTTCTATATTTTTCTAAAGTAACTATTTTTTTTAAACAATCATCACATGAATCTGGTCTGAGAAAAACATTTTTTTAAAATGCATTCAGTGTAATCGCAACTTATATTATTTAAATCGTGTAGATCAAAGTTTTTGCTTTCATCAATATCCATTGATTTTCTTTCCTTATTAATATATGTTTCATTCTCAGTTGGAGTATTTGGAGCTTCTACAATTGGTAATTCTGATAATTCTACATAGTTATAGACATCATTAGCATTTATTTTACTTGTTTGTTGATTTCTTAAAAGCTGTTGCGAAAAAGAAACTAGAAAGATGGATATTGTATTGGAAATTGAAGAATAATAAAAAGAATATTGTATCTTACTATTTGTTAAATATAAAGAAGGAATGGCCGTTCTCTTAATTGTAAGTATCCCGTGATCCTCAGGCAAAAAATGAAGATCGCAAACAAAATACATAATTTTGTTTTTTTAGCGATTCAGAAGGTATATTAAAAACCATAAGCCAAGTCTTTCTTCTTTCATAATTTTTGGGCAAAAGATAATAACTTCGGTCAATATTTACATTTCTATTTAATATGCATTTCGATTTTTTTTGTTCATGTTTATTACAATACCTATTTGTAAAAAATAATTATTAGTTTTTTATTTCAAATTTTTGCAATAAAAATTAAAATCCAATAATAAATTCACTTGCCAACTTCACTTGCTAACTATTTAAAATGATTTACTTTAAAATTTTAAATCACTCCTCATAACGCAATCTTTAGTTCTAACGGTAAATATACATATATGTACATACAGACATTAAAATACTGACATTATCAATAAAAATCAAATCAATAAATAAAAAAAATCGAATTCCTTAATATTACGTCTATATATTCTTATTCTATAATTCCAAAAATTCTATAAAAAAAAAAAACATTATCTCTTGAACAAAATAGTTCTATTCTAAAGTTTCATATCTTCTAATTTAACAATAATTCACAATTCCAATTTCAAAATAAACATATAAAATATTTTTCATATTAACTTACATACTTCATTTGCAAGAACGAAGTTTTGTTGGTTAAGTAATCTTAAATAAGAAGTTTTTAATTAGGTACATTAGTTTATTTTGTTTTCATAGAACATACTTTTATTCGCAATTTGTCAGTGCATACATACCTACACGCTCAAAACATGTATACACGAAAATGTATGAAAAAAACTTAGTATATTATCTTTAAGGAGGTTTAGGTTTTCCCCTAGGCTTACTGATGGGACACGAATGCTCTAAGAACTTATGGCAGGCCTTAGTAAAAACGTTTACTAGGCTATTTAGATCCTGGATATTTTTAGGAATTCCAGGTGTTAAGGAGGGAAGCGTTGATTTTAAGTGCTCCCTATATTTGTTCCAGTCAGTTCTCTTAGGATTTCGATAGACTGACTTTATTAGAGGACTTTCGTCCAGACTGAAGTCAAGGTATCTGTGATCTGAGAAGGAATGCTCATCAGAAACTTTCCATGAGTTTATTCTAGAATAAATGAAGTCCGAGACTAAGGTTATGTATACAAAGGTAGGTTCCCTGCCAATGTTACAGATAAGAAGGTTAGTACTTAAAATGTAATCAAAAAGTGACTCACCTCTTTCGTTGGTATCCGAACTACCCCAGATATCATGGTGAGCATTGGCGTCGCAGCTTATGATGACCCCAGTGTTCATCCATCTAGTATCCGCTACCAACCCTGCCAGATTGGATGGAGGGAGTGAATCGTGCGAGTCGTGAGGAAGATACACTGCAACAACCCAGAGCCTTAAGATTTTTAGCTTTAAGCTCGCCGCGGCCAGATCAGCATCACTGTAATTATACATAAAAGTTAAACTTAATGTATTTTTAGCAAGTATGCACGCTCTAGGTCTACGTCTTTTTTATAGAACAACGTGTATCCTGGTACCTTGTGTCCATGAACCTGTTTTTTTTTTGTCACCCATGGAGTGATGGAGATTAATTTGGACTAGCTTCATTACCTGAGCTATCGTTAATCTCCACCACCGTCGTGTTAGCTTCATCCTCGAAGTCCATTGAGAAGCTTTTGGCATCATCAAAGCTGTCAGAATCAGATCTAACTAGATCTTCTTCGTCGTCAGCTTTGATGACATCATTCACTCTCTTTGGAGCCGAGGAGGATGCTACGTCAACGACATTGGATCGGTCAGAGTCGGCCTCTTGGGCTTGACTTGGGCCTTCACCGATGCTCCTTGAGGCCTCTACCTCATCCTTCTTGTACACCTTCAGTGTAACCGCTGTGAAGCCGTAATTAATGACCCCTTTGGCTTTCGCTATGGGTTGTAGGGAGTCCTTATTGACAATGACCAACGCCTGTCGGGATTCTCCTACTACTTCCCCTAGTTTGGCAATCTTCCAATTGTGAATTGGAAGTTGGGGATTTGACACTTTCATCATTTTGATGCTCGTGTCTGCTTCGGCAGGTTCTCTCGGCATCCATAGCCTAGCTCTTGGCCTGCTAGGGACTTCCTCGCTGCTTACGGGTTTGAGCTTGACCCCCGGCCACAGACTACCCACCTTACCTATCGCCTGCTTGTAGAGATCTGCCGATCTCTGATCAGCACAAGCACTCAATTTGACGTGGCCCTGATGCCAGCCAGCGTCCTACAGGAGGGTGGTGGTCCCGGATTTTATTCCAGTACCTGGAGAAAAGTTGTGTTTAAAGCAACAACAACCTTCTTCCAGTTACTGAGGGAAATACCCCCATCCTCTAACCCCTCATCAATGATTGCCAGAATTAAACTATCCTTTGCAATTTCATTGAAAGGCTTGGTCACCTGGTTGCTCCCTAGCAACCTAGCCTTTTTGAAACTACCCTGTGGCTCATCTTGTGACCTCTGTCTCTTGGACATAAGGCCCTTCGATGAACCTGGGATTTCTCCTTCTTGGGACTTGACCTAGCCTATACTGTTTGGGCCCAGGCTCAGTTTTGGCCCAGTTCTTTTGTGCCTCAGATAACTGACCAATATTGAGGGAGCTTAACGTCTCAATAATTTTATAGGCCGACCGTTTATTGAAGAAGGCTTGTTTCAACGGGCGCACTTGCCGATTTTTGGGAAGTGCCGGCTAACTCTTTTTTCATAATTTGTTCCATATTTGAACCCACGAGTACGAAGAAAAAAAAGGTCCGCTCTATGCAGAGATTCATAAACATAGAGTAAGGCTAATTAATTCGGAGGGTGGCCAGGTACTCCGAATACTCCGTTCGCGACTGGGCTATTTTTAAGACTGAGCCCCCAGCCAGGCTGATCATCGGCACGTGTCGTATAACACCTTGAATCCGGCCCAGGTTTACTCCAATCCGATGGTTCCGGTAAAAACCGTGGTGTCAGTAATACGATACATAAAGACAGACTCAGTTTACCTTTCCCTTAGTACCTAACCACCTAGCTGGTGATTATTTCCGCTCGGCACCCACGAGGAGGGTTTGGATTGAGGATTTTTGCCGACTAATAGCTATGATTGCTTAACTGTTTTTTATTTTATATTTTTTATAAAAAACTTTTTTTATCTTGGGTACAAGTGTACAACATTATTTTATTAGTATTACCATATGGATAAATTGATGTGATTTATCCTGAATTTTCAACTTTGAGAGTTTATAAACGTATAAAAAGAAAATGTTAGATTTTCTAATAATATTTTAAAAAATACTTGTAATATTTTTAAAATTCGTTGTTAGAATAATTTTTTGAATTATATAAAATATTTAATTTAAGAAAAACAAAATACTATATAATAATCATTTGTTGACACCTATATTTTAATCAACTTTAATCAGATTTTAGTATAGATAGTGTATTTGATATTTCTTTAAGTGCATTTTTTGCAAGTACATAAATACTTGCATTTTTGATTTTTGATCGTATATTTTTTGTGAATTCGTGTAACTAAGCGGGAAAAATTGTAAAAATTGCTATTACATATTATATTAAAAATAATTGAAAATCTTTAAAACTTAAGTTTAAAAAAATTATTTTTAAATCATTCAAATGATGTGGCAATATTGTATTTAATAATAACAACAATAAAATAACTTTGTACAATATTTTTTTATATTAACTATGTGAATATGAATGTACATATATATTAATTCAATAAGAACTGGTAAATATCATATTATAATAATATGATCACTCATTTGATACCCTTCTGATACTTTTGGCAATAATAATTATCCGTACATAATGAGAATTTTTTTTTAAAATCAGTAATATGATCCAAGAAAAATAACATAAAAGAGAAAAAACTAAATTTTTTTTTTTTTAAGCAAAACTATATTTTGTCTAACAATTAATAATTGACATTATATTGATTGTGTGTATCATAACTGATACATTTTAAAAATATAAAGGTTAACTCTACGTGTAATCAAATAATTAAAATATATACGCATACGATGAGTGATGAGTGGAATTTAGATTTCACTCCAATACATTCAAAATAATATATTTTTTTTTGAGCCACTATGAAAAAAAGATTAAAAAAATTTTTATATGAAATTCGATCCTCTTATAATATAATAATATTCAATGATTATTAGTTATGTAGAGAATATTTAAATGTAGATCAGGACAATTTTGTTTCTTCTGAGACCGTGTAGAAAAATAGATTTTTCCTTGTAAAAATTTAAAAGTAAACTTTTCAATTCTAATTTGTTGTAAAATATTTTATTATAGTTAAAAAAATAAAAATATAATGCTTTCCTTAAAAAAAAACTATACCTAAATCTTTTTTTCGTATTCGTTTCTTTAAAAAATAAATATAAATCTTTTCTTTTAAATTTAAATATTTTCCTTTTCAGCGTACTTTTCAAAATGAATTTATATTGTTTAAAACTCCTGTATATATAATAAGCTAGTTAGCTGTTTTCATTTAAATTTACTTTCTATATACTAACATAAAGTAACTATATACATTGAATACTCATGGAAGAAAAAAGTTAGACAGTTTTTTTAATTTTGTAAAATCAACTTGATCGTATTTTATTTTATTTTTATTTTAGTTTTTGTTTTTTTTTGTTTATATGTCAATTGATGTATGTATGTATATACATTTGTAAATATTTCTTCATATAACTTTTTCGACTTTTTTAAAAAAAAAAAACCTCGATTCTACCTCGATTTTTTATCAAACAATTTTAGTTTGTTTTCATAACCCAACTATAGGTACAAGAATTATTATTGTAAAAGTATAAAATATGAAAAAATGTGTATATATTAATATAAATTTAAAGTTATTTTCATTCCCTCTAAAAATATATTTTTTTCTTTTTAGCCAATCTTACAATATTTTAAAAATTCAAATTACAAGCTATTTAGTTTAATATCAGATCGATATTTATTATAAGAATATAATGATCCACTGTTGAGACAATCAAAAAGTTTATCGACAATCGAAGACGTTTCAATAATTGTTCTAATAGCGTCACTCACTGTTCTATTAAATATTTGTGTTGCTAATTTAAATCTCATTTTTGCAAAAGTATTCGGATTAATATATATCTATTTAATTTGGTACACATCTTAGTTTTTCAATTTATTTGAACTTCCTATAATTCTATGAGAACTTTAAAGCTTTTAATACCATCTGAGGTTTTTAAATCGGAATCCATTAATGTATTTCTAAAAGATTTAATTAGATGGGGAAAATCGAATATGGAACATCTTAGTTTTTCAATTTTTTTGAAGTTCCCATAATTTTATGAGAACTGTAAAGCTTTTAATACCATCTGAGGTTTTTAAATCGGAATCCATTAATGTATTTCTAAAAGATTTAATTAGACGGGGAAAATCGAATAATGTTTTATTATTATAATTACAAAATGGTTTATCAGATGTTATTTCTAGCAACGAAAAAACTTTGGCTTAAGTTTGGTCACAAGTAATTGCCCGTATTATAATACAAATATCGAACAAACTTCTGAGATTTTTTTAATAATTTCTAAAAGTGTTACAAGACGAATAGCGTATTTGATATTTCTTTAAGTGCATTTTTTGCAAGTACATAAATACTTGCATTTTTGATTTTGATCGTATATTTTTTGTGAATTCGTGTAATTAAGCGGGAAAAATTGCAAAAATTGCTATTACATATCTATAATATATATAAATACATATTATGTTAAAAATAAATTAAAATCTTTAAAACTTAAGTTTTTAAAAAAACTATTTTTAAATCATACAAATGATATGACAATATTGTATATAATAATAACAACAATAAAACGACTTTGTGAAATTTTTTTTTATATTAACTATGTGAATATGAATGTACATATATATTAATTCAATAAGAACAGGTAAAGATCATATTATAATAATATTATCACTCATTTGATACCCTTCTGATACTTTTGGCAATAATCGCAATAAGCGAGCTCAGAAAAAGTAACCTCTTATTATATGATCCTAAAGCCCAATAATAATTAAAAAGTTATTTTTGAACACCATAATTTATTTTTTTCTTTGCAGTTTTTTCGACAACTATTTTGAAGAGCAAATACATCTTTTTTCGGATACATTACCGACTTTCTAACGTAACGTAAACCTAAATTTCACTTTCTATTAATTTTTTTTTGCTGTCATATTTTTTGTTATTTTTAGACTCTGCTAATTTGTCAGTGTCTTTAATTAAGTTTCCTGCAGCTGCAATAAGCCAGCTGCAATAATTTCATCGTCATCGTCAATAATTTCATCGTCAATTTAAATATAAATATTTTCTCCGAATCTGAATCTACATTGAAATCAGGATTTTTGATTAAATCGTCTCAATCAAAATCAACTTGCGTATCTTCTAAATTAGCTACATCAGAATATATATTATTGTGCTGCATTTCAAATTTTTTAGAAATTTTGATAATTTCATTGTATTTTTCCACTAAAGAGCTTGTATTGAAACAAAATCCATTAGCGGAAGATTCGGTTTCATTTTTCAATGCAGGAACAAAAAAATCATTTTAATAAATACTTGAATTTTTATCTATAGAAAACCCTGTGATTTGAAAACAATACAGTTTATTAACAATAACGTAAGTTGTAATAAAATAAAGATGTCGACATGTTTATTTTAAAAGCTAATAAAATGTTGATTTACTTATTCGCATTTGATAAATCTGAACTTCTAATTTCTTTACTTTTCACTAATTTTTTTCTTCATATTGCTTACGGGCTAATTTAATTAATTTTAGAGTACGCGAAGACATTTTTCAATTTTTGAAATATATTTTTTTTAATACGATTATCACTTCACTATTATTCTGTTAAATCAAATTTTATAATTTTAATATTTTAATAATGCATTACGTGCATGTGTATATTATTCCAACTCAAAATTACGAATAAAAAATACACTTGTCATATCATAGTCTACTAAATAAACTTTGTAACTGTAATTTATTTTTTTAAAATTAGGAAAAGAGTGTTAACTGAGATTGAATTTGAAAATTTTTTAACCGTTCGTTGGAAAAAAATACAGATACGAGATAATGTAACGTAATGCGCTACTTGGAATTTGGAAAACCAACCTAACTCAGTTAGTTCATAAAGGCTTTTCAAGTAAAAAATCAAAGACAAACTTTGATAATAATTTGGAAAAGTCTATTATTTTGTTTTAGGTTAATATTTCTCATAAGCTAAATTTGTGCTTTTTTTTTTCAAACTCAGTTTTTCCAAAATTATATGAAGGCAAAACAGACTTAGGTTAAAAATGTTTTTTTCTGTAATACATGGCACACTTACAGCAAGTAAACCAAATTTTGTCAGAATATATAATCAAATATGACTAATTCAAATATAATGCAAATTTTAGAGGCGCCAAACTCGACTTAGGTGACTTTACCTTATAACCACATTTATGATCACTCATTTGATACCCTTCTGATACTTTTGGCAATAATAATTATCCGTACATAATGAGAATTTTTTTTTTAAATCAGTAATATGCAAGAAAAATAACATAAAAGAGAAAAAACTAAATTTTTTTGTAGTTTTTTTTTTAAAGCAAAACTATATTTTGTCTAACAATTAATAATTGACATTATTTTGATTGTGTGTATAAATAACTGATACATTTTGAAAATATAAAGGTTAACTCTATGTGTAATCAAATAATTAAAATATATATACGCATACGATGAGTGATTAGGGGAATTTAGATTTCACTCCAATTCATTCAAAATAATATATTTTTTTTTGAGCCACTATGAAAAAAAGGTTAAAAAAATATTTATATGAAATTTGATCCTCTTATAATATATTAATATTCAATGATTATTAGTTATGTAGAGAATATTTAAATGTAGATCAAATGTAGATGTAAATGTAGATAAAAATATAATGACTGTTTTAATTTTAAAATTGAAATTGAAACATAAAATCAGAATTGAAACTTAAATTTGATTTGCAAATGAAACATAAAAAGTTTTAAAAGTGCTGCTTTACCCTTAATTTTCAAAACTGAAGGTTTTGCAATTAGATTTAGTATATAAAAAAAACCAAAAGTAAACAATCACAATGTGTACAATAGTTTTTAAAAAAAATATATATATAAAACCAATGAGGATAATTACTGGATGAACACCATGAGGATGACTGCTGGATACTTTACATTCAGGTAATGTACAGCATATATGTATATTTACATTCAGGTAATGTACACATACTTTTCATATTAACTTACATACTTCATTTGCAAGAACGAAGTTTTGTTGGTTAAGTAATCTTAAATAAGAAGTTTTTAATTAGGTACATTAGTTTATTTTGTGTTCACAGAACATACTTCTATTCGCAATTTGTCAATGCATACATAACCTACACGCTCAAAACATGTATACACTCAAATGTATTAAAAAAACTTACTATATTATCTTATCACAGAAGAACAAGAAACTAGTAAAGTTTTTTTCTTTATACAAATCAAACTCATATTACAGAGAGGAAATAATAAATTTGGCAACATAAAAATGTATCAATATTCCTTTTATACTGTAAATTTTTATATTACAATCAAAGATAATATACTATATAGATGTTGCGAAGCTGTATAAAATAAAAACCTTAAAAATTCAAGCTCTTTAAAATTTATTAAAAAATTGTAAAAGCTTTATTTATTCTATTCTGAAATCTCAATTGAAAAATTTTTAAAAACAATAACATAATAACAAAAAAAAAGCTTTGCGTATCTTCAATAGAATATCAGATAATAACATAATAACAAAAAAAAAAGCTTTACATAGCTTCAATAGAATTAAGAATATTAAAACATAAAATTTCTAATATCAGCAGATCGTCATCGTGTACTAAACGGATAGCCAAGATAATAATACATATTACATAGGTATGTATGTAAATTATATATATGCATATGTATATTATATTTGTGGATATATATAGTTATAAAGTATAATTAATACATATCTAACAAAATTTGAAACTAATATAAAAAAATAAATTAATATGTTTTATATTTTTTAGATAAGGAAATATAATAAATAATTATGACAATAAAGAAAATATATTCATGTATATGTATGTACATATATAGTTTCTTTATATGTATATATCCAATTCTATAATCTATCCAAATCTATCAATAATCCAAATAATCTATATATAATATATTCTATATGCTTCCATAATAATAAAGCAATTTTAAATTTATTTTGTTTTTTTGTCACTACTTAGCATCATTCAATAAAAAATCATTTGATAAAGTACCTAATAAAGTGCTTTATTGATTTTATAATTTTGTGCAAAGATAATAATGTAGGTACATACATTTATGCATGATTTTTGATTTAAATTTAATTTTAATAGTAAGTAACTACCGATTGACGATTAGTCTTTTATGAAATATGTATGTATGTACATTTATTTTTTTTATACTTTATAATTAACGCTTAATTAAATAAGTGATTTTGTGTTTTAAATTAATAATAATAAATTTTTAATATACTAATTCAATACTTTTAAAAGTCTATGGCTATTCAATCTAAAATTAAAAAAATTCTCGTAATAAGTGAATTAATAATTTGATTTAAATATAAAAATATAAAACTAGGAAAATCCATTCATTTAAAAATCTAATTAATTCTAAATAAAATCTCAGCAATTTAATAACATTTAAAAAAAAACTAATTATATGCTTTTATATTGACTCGTCGGTGTCGGTTTATTTATTTGTCATTCTGTCACGCTTTTTATTATCGTCGTAATCTGTTAGCAACATTTGTAAGTGTTGTATGGTGCAGAGGAAAGTGTACAGGTTTCAAAAGTGGAGGTCATGTTGTTCGAATCCAGTTCACATGCAACTTTTTTTTTTTTAACTATCTATTCATCAACATTTTTTGAATAAAATAAAATAATGTAAAAAAAATATTTTTTAAAATATGCTTTTATCGAAACCGAATTCGCCCCTTAAAAAGTAGAAAATAAAATTGATTGCAAAATTTAGCTTTTTGGACTGTTATAATATAAAAGTGAGTTGCTAGTGCAAGCATTTTGGACTCTTATAATATAAAAGTAAATTGCTGGAATAAGATTAATTAAAAATCTGCGAAATTTGAGGTTCGTCTTTCTTTTTTATTCCAGCAATTTACTTTTATATTATAACAGTTCAAAATGCTTGCACTAGCAACTCACTTTTATATTATAACAGTCCAAAAAGCTAAATTTTGCAATCAATTTTATTTTCTACTTTTTAGGGGGCGAATTCGGTTTCGATAAAAGCATATTTTAAAAAATATTTTTTTTACATTATTTTTTTAAAATCAAAAAAACTAGTTCGTCTTGCCTTTGAATTTATATTTTTCAATTAATTATAAATATGCCAGCTGTTCGTATTTGTTGTATCAGTTCATGTCGAAGCACATCCCGAGTTGAAAATTTAAAATTTTTCAGATTTCCCCCTCGAAGTACCTCTAGATATGCATCATGGGCTACGGCTTGTCCGCAATCTTATGAATATATTAAGGCTTTGAAAACGCCATATATTTGCCAATGACATTTTGAGAATACTTTTTTGGGATCAAGAAGGTTGTATTCAAATGCGATTCCTACACTTTTTTTCCTACTTTTTCCTACACTGACGCTCCAATTAATATTATTGTGGATGATAATATTAACATGAGTAAATTAGGTCAGATGAATTTTGAAGTTAATATAGTTGAAGAACAGGTTAGTACACAATGTACACAATGTCATAAAAGAGAAAAGAATTTGGCATATTATATAACTTTGACAGGAAAGTTGCAAAACAAAATTAAAATTTTAAAAAATGATATTTTAAATTTAAGGTCTAAAACTAAATTATTAAATAGATTTAAAAAAATAAAACTTCACAAAAAAACTGATCAACATCTACTCATGGTTACCCAGCCATTAACAGATCGAGGTATTTTTTGTAATATGCAAATGAAAAACAGTCGGTTATACACCAAAGAAGAAAAAAAAATATCCCAATTAATATTTTTCAAATGCACAGCTGCTTATAAATTCTTATATGAAAAATTACAATTTCGATTACCTTCTACTAGTTGCATTTACAGAGATTTACCAATTAAAAATTTAACTTCCTCTATATTACCACCGGAACTGCATGCAAAAATTAAAGAAACTGTCGACAAGTTTTCGAATAAATTCAAAGAAGTTAGTTTAGTTTTTGTCGAAATGGTCATCAAAAGAAATCTGACTTACAATCAAAAGCATGATAAAATACGGAAAGCATGAAAGGATACGTCGATTATGGTTGCGGTGAAAATAAACGCGAACCCAAAATAGCAAAAAACGCTTGTGTTTTCATGTTCCGAAGCTTATATGGTAATTGGAAGCAAATCATAGGATATGTCGTTTCTGAAACTTCTATACCAGTAGAAAATATACTATATATTTTATAGTATAGTATAGTATATAGTATACTAGTAAAACACTATATGACAAAACTCCATATAAAAACGGTTTGCAAAAAAATAATTGTGTGTGGCATTATATTCAGGATATGTGCGAAATTTTGAAAAAAGTAGAATTTGAGGTTCCTCACAAAAAAATTAAAATTAATTGTTTAAAAGGACTGAGACAATCTATTAACGGTATTCTTTTATTATCAGATGAGCTGTTCAATGAACATGCTGACTGGTATTATATGTGCACTAATAAATGTAATCAGGATATAATAGAAAATTTATTTAGTACAGTACAGTTCGTTCTAAAAAAAAGAAATGCTTCTGCTTCCGAATTGGGATATATTTTAGCTAAAATAATCTGTGTAAAATTAGCGTATTCTTCGAAATTCGCGAACTGTGAACAAGATTCTGAAAATATGCTGGACATAGATTAGCAAAATATATTGAAATTGGATGAAACTAACAACGACAATGAAGAATCAAACAGTGATCCAAAGAAAGGCAATCAGGATCCGTCAAATAAAGAGAACATTAACTTATTAAATGATATTGATTTACATTCTGAACACGAAGAAACTTTACCATAGAAAATTTCTTATCTGAAAATGCAACCAGATATTTTGCAGGATATATTATGATGAAAAATCTTAAAAAACATAGTGAAATAAGTAATTGTCATGATTGCGGTAAGAATTTGTTAAATGCGGAAATGGCTTCAATGTCTAATAATAATGAATATTTAATTTTTTTTAAAAAATTTAATACCGATACCGATTTTAGATCTCTTAAAGCTCCATCAAGTGAATATTTTACAGTCTGTAAACGTTATGTGATTATTTTTAGTAAAGTTATGAAAACTGCAGGTGATGAAGAAGGGATTTTATCTAAAATAAAGATAGAATGCATAAACGATTTAAAAAAATGGTTCGATAAAAATCACAAATGTTACGACCATAGAGTTAAAATTTTAGACTATTTTCTTTTAATTTTAATAAGAAGAAATTCTTTATGGATTTTCGAAAAATCTAAAATAATAAATGATAATTATAATAATCCTAGACTTAGAGTTTTGAAGGAATAATTAAATACAGAATTTTATTTTTATGATTTTTTATTAATAAAATTAGTGATAGAAATTAGGTAAAAAGCAATTAAAAATACATATAAAATTTTATTAATTTTTAATCTTTGCATTATTTAATTTCATTTATAATAAATAAAATGAAATAAAATCAAAAGGAATTTATATCAAAATCAATTTAATGAAAATGTTAAAATTAGATAACCAAAAACTTAGAAATGAACATAATATTTATTATTAAAACAGAAACAAAAATAATAATAAATAATAATAATGGAATTATAATAATAATAATACCTAGTTAATCTAATTCAAAACGGAAAACGAGCCTGGGTCAGTTTTTTCGTTTAACAATTTATGAATGGATAAAATGTGGACTCCAATCCAATATATTGGATAAAATGTCTTATATCTTGATAAAATGGACTCCAATCCAATATATCATAGGATAATATAATATAATTTTTTTTATGTTACAGTTTTTAATTTTTAAGAATTGTTATTTGGTTTAAACTTGTTTTTTTTTAACATGAATTAACATTTTTTTTTTAAATTGTTTTTGTGGATTAGGCCTCTTGGGATACCACATTAAAAAAACGCGCCTTATTCTTTACCTCCAGGGTGGTGTGGAAATAAGGATATAAACTTATATATGTATATATATTATTCTTATACAGAATTGTACACATACAAAATATATAGTAAAAGTGATATTAACATGTTAAATCTGTACTAAAGGTAATCTTTACACTTACATAGTTTTCGATTTAACGACATAAAGACATAATTTTTAAAAATTTTTCTAATTATGTATATGAAATAAAAAAAAATCATACCTATTAAACATAATATGTTATAAACATTATTTCATATTTTATACTTTTATAATAATAATTTTTATACCTATAGTTGGTATTAATAAACAACAACTAAAATTCATTGATAATTTATAAAATAATGTTTTTTATTATTTTTGCTTTTTTTTAAAAGTACCATCTATAAACAATGTTTGTTTTAAAATTTATATGGAATGCTATTTCTTTAAGCATTATAATGCGCTTTGGTTGTAGATAAATAAAAGCAACTACAAATTAGAATGTCTTTACCAACTAACATACATACTCATATTCATAATAACAGCTACATACATAATTATACTCATTTTTAATGCAGCATTGCATATTGTACCTATTGTACCTGTTGTATTTAATTTAATATTAACTTATATTAAAATAAGTTATTTTTAAAATGTGTATGTTTGTATGTACATAATATATCTTAATTATGATTTTTAATACAAAAAACACATTCTTAATGACTTAAACAAAAAAAATATAATTTAATTTTAAAGCCGACGAACAGAGAAAGTGACAAAAGCTAAAATTAACATGAACAAAAATTTAAACATAATGCACAATGCAATTCATCTATTTCTAATATAAAAAATGGTTAATGTTTTTCTTCTTTTTTTATATGTATTTATTGTCTATTGAGAAATTCCAAATTCTTACCCTTTTTTTTTAAAAATTATTTAACTTATGTTCTAATAATTAGAACATAATAGATTCTCATATTAGTACACAAGTTAAATATTTACAACATTATGTTCTAATAATAGCCCCGTTGAAGGGAATTTTAAAATAAAAGCTTTCGCACAAAATTTTCCATAAGTTGAAACATCTATATAGTATATTATCTTTGTTACAATATTGTTAATAATATTTATAACACTAAAATCTAATTTTACTAAATTTACTTTTAACTTGCTTTTAACTTATGTACATACATATATAAAAAGTTCTTATAAAATCGACCAGTCTTGATTTTAAAAGTTATTTCCCATTATCAATACTACTATACCTTATAATAGCTATGATTGCTTAACTTTTTCTTTATTTTATATTTTTTAAAACAACTTTTTTATCTTGACTACAAGTGTACAACATTATTTTATTAGTATTACCATATTGATAAATTGATGTGATTTATCCCGAATTTTCAACTTTGAGAGTTTATAAACGTATAAAAAAAATGTTAGATTTTCTATTATATATTTAACTCAGAATTATCTGAACGACTTCTCCACAAAAATTTTGTTTTAAGAAGTAAAGCAAAATTAAAAAAGTCCACTTTGTTCATTTCTGTTACGTTAAATTTACGGTTGTTACCAGCACTTCTAACAAAATTATACCAATCCCTGGGGTGGTGAATTTTAGCTTGAGTTTTCTTTTTCTTCCTTTTTATAACCGAGTGGTCTACATCACATTCCATGTGAGTATGATCCGGAATTAGAAATTTATGATCTATAATTTTAATTTGTTCATTAATGTATAGAAATGCCATAAACATCATACTAATATGTGAGTTTTTTAGCTAAGACTTCGTGCCACATATAGCAATACGGTTCATTCGTTGCTCCATCGTGAACTGTAAGGTTATATGTTCATAGCTGGCGCTTGTAAAATGCAACAGATGTGCTTAAATGTGGTGTTGGGAGACATCTTTGCAAATCGAAACTATATGTCTTATTTGTCGAATCTTTAATTGATAAAGCCTTATCAATTTCCTTAGATTTTAGTAAGCAAAATCCGCTTTTTCATGGTGATCTTTTAATTTTTTTTCTCATTTGAATTGTTACTTTATCTAGCTATTTCAATTTTACCCCTAAACAAATCGCATGTATGGCAACTGTCAATTTTGGGAGCTTTAACCTTAAGTCCTGTATCTAAAACATAACATAAAATAAATTATTAATGTTATAAAAAATTTTATTACATTTTTCTTACCTTTGAATATTTTCAAATAAGCTGATAAGCTTACAGTATTTTTATATTCTTGCCAATACAATTGATGCATTTTAGATACATTCAAATCGAAGCATAAATATTTTTTTGATGTATCTCTCCTAGAATAATGGCTCTCATAAGCCGGAAAACTGTTTATATGTTGGATAATTGATTCAACAATTTGCTCATTTAATTTATTTGCTGGAATTTTTTGGCCTCTTTGATCAGTAATAACACCGGTTCCATTAAACTTTTTCCTTTGAACAGTTTTCACAAAACTAACAGTTTCTCCAAAAATCTTTAAAAAACATTGTTGGCACACATTTATTCTTGATTTGTCTTTCTCTATAAAATAATATGCACTATGCTGACGATTTCTTATATTTCCTTTTAAATTTTTTCGTAAAGTCTGGGTTTCTCTCTCTTCGACTATAATAAGAGAGCTCAGAAAAAGTAACCCCTTATTATATGATCCTAAAGCCCAATAATAATTGAAAAGTTATTTTTGAACACCATAATTTATTTTTTTCTTTGCAGTTTTTTCGATAACTATTTTGAAGAGCAATACATCTTTTTTCGGATACATTACCCGACTTTCTAACGTAACGTAAACCTAAATTTCACTTTCTATTTATTTCTCTTTTGCTGTCATATTTTTTGTTATTTTTAGACTCTGCTAATTCGTCAGTGTCTTTAATTAAGTTTCCTTCTAATTTTTTGCCAGCTGCAATAATTTCATCGTCAACAGATGGATCATAATTCTCCGAATCTAAATCTACATTGAAATCAGGATTTATGATTAAATCGTCTCAATCAAAATCAACTTGCGTATCTTCTAAATTAGCTACATCAGAATCTATATTATTGTGCTGCATTTCAAAATTTTTAGAAATTTTGATAATTTCATTGTATTTTTCCACTAAAGAGCTTGTATTGAAACAAAATCCATTAGCGGAAGATTCGGTTTCATTTTTCAATGCAGGAACAAAAAAATTATTTTGATAAATACTTGAATTTTTATCTTTAGAAAACCCTGTGATTTGAAAACAATACAGTTTATTAACAATAACGTAAGTTGTAATAAAATAAAGATGTCGACATGTTCATTTTAAAAGCTAATAAAATGTTGATTTACTTACTCGCATTTGATAAATCTGAACTTCTAATTTCTTTACTTTTCACTAATTTTTTTTCTTCATATTGCTTACGGGCTAATTTAATTAATTTTAAAGTACGCGAAGACATTTTTCAATTTTTGAAATATATTTTTTTTAATACGATTATCACTTCACTATTATTCTGTTACATCAAATTTTATAATTTTAATATTTGAATAATGC
The DNA here is from genome assembly GCA_947095535.1 of Poecilobothrus nobilitatus. Taxonomy (NCBI): domain Eukaryota; kingdom Metazoa; phylum Arthropoda; class Insecta; order Diptera; family Dolichopodidae; genus Poecilobothrus; species Poecilobothrus nobilitatus. The sequence goes on from OX352772.1 coordinate 114,081,084, forward strand.
ATTACGTGCATGTGTATATTATTCCAACTCAAAATTACGAATAAAAAATACACTTGTCATAGTCTACTAAGTAAACTTTGTAACTGTAATTTATTATTTAAAAATTAGGAAAAGAGTGTTAACTGAGATTGAATTTGAAAATTTTGTAACTGTTCGTTGGAAAAAAATAAAAATTCGAGATAATGTAACGTAATGCGCTACTTGGAATTTGGAAAACCAACCTAACTCAGTTAGTTCATAAAGGCTTTTCAAGTAAAAAATCAAAGACAAACTTTGATAATAATTTGGAAAAGTCTATTATTTTGTTTTAGGTTAATATTCCTCATAAGCTAAATTTCTGCTTTTTTTTTTTTCAACTGAGTTTTTCCAAAATTATATGAAGGCAAAACAGACTTAGGTTAAAAATGTTTTTTTCTGTAATACATGGCACACTTACAGCAAGTAAACCAAATTTTGTCAGAATATAGAATCAAATATGACTAATTCAAATATAATGCAAATTTAAGAGGCGCCAAACTCGACTTAGGCGACTTTACCTTATAATCACATATATGATCACTCATTTGATACCCTTCTGATACTTTTGGCAATAATAATTATCCGTACATAATGAGAATTTTTTTTAAATCAGTAATATGCAAGAAAAATAACATAAAAGAGAAAAAACTAAATTTTTTTGTAATTTTTTTTTTAAAGCAAAACTATATTTTGTCTAACAATTAATAATTGACATTATTTTGATTGTGTGTATAAATAACTGATACATTTTAAATATATAAAGGTTAACTCTATGTGTAATCAAATAATTAATATATATGCGCATACGATCAGTGATTAGGGGAATTTAGATTTCACTCCAATTCATTCAAAATAATATATTTTTTTTGAGCCACTATGAAAAAAAGGTTAAAAAGATATTTATATGAAATTTGATCCTCTTATAATATATTAATATTCAATGATTATTAGTTATGTAGAGAATATTTAAATGTAGATCAGGATAATTTTGTTTCTTCTGACACCATGTAGAAAACTAGATTTTTCCTTGTAAAAATTTAAAAGCAAACTTTTTAATTCTAATTTGTTGTAAACTATTTTATTATAGTTAAAAAAATAAAAATATAACTCTTTCCTTAAAAAAAAACTATAAATCTTTTCTTTCGGCTTCTTTTCTTTAAAAAATAAATATAAATATTTTCCTTTTCAGCGTACTTTTCAGTTTATATTGTTTAAAACGCCTGTATATATACTAAGCTAGTTAGCTGTTTTCATTTAAATTCAGCTTCTATATACTAAGTAAATAATATAAAAATATAATGACTGTTTTAATTTTAAAATTGAAATTGAAACATAAAATCAGAATTGAAACTTAAATTTGATTTGCAAATGAAACATAAAAAGTTTTAAAACTACTGCTTTACCCTTAATTTTCAAAACTGAAGGTTTTGACAATTACATTTAGTATATAAAAAAAACCAAAAGTAAAAAATCACAATGTGTACAATAGTTTAAAAAAAAAAAAAAAATATATATAAAATCAATGAGGATAATTACTGGATGAACACCATGAGGATGACTGCTGGATACTTTACATTCAGGTAATGTACAGCATATATGTATATTTACATTCAGGTAATGTACACATATTTTTCATATTAACTTACATACTTCATTTGCAAGAACGAAGTTTTGTTGGTTAAGTAATCTTAAATAAGAAGTTTTTAATTAGGTACATTAGTTTATTTTGTGTTCACAGAACATACTTCTATTCGCAATTTGTCAATGCATACATACCTACACACTCAAAACAACACGCAAATGTATTAAAAAAACTTACTATATTATCTTATCATAGAAGAACAAGAAACTAGTAAAGTTTTTTTCTTCATACAAATCAAACTCATATTACAGAGAGGAAATAATAAATTTGGCAACATAAAAATGTATCAATATTCCTTTTATACTGTAAATTTTCATATTACAATATTGTTAATAATATTTATAACACTAAAATCTAATTTTACTAAATTTACTTTTAACTTGCTTTTAACTTATGTACATACATATATAAAAAGTTCTTATAAAATCGACCAGTCTTGATTTTAAAAGTTATTTCCCATTATCAATACTACTATACCTTATAATAGCTATGATTACTTAACTTTTTTTTCTTTATTTTATATTTTTTAAAACAACTTTTTTATCTTGACTACAAGTGTACAACATTATTTTATTAGTATTACCATATTGATAAATTGATGTGATTTATCCCGAATTTTCAACTTTGAGAGTTTATAAACGTATAAAAAAAAATGTTAGATTTTCTATTATGTATTTAACTCAGAATTATCTGAACGACTTTTCCATAAAAATTTTGTTTTAAGAAGTAAAGCAAAATTAAAATTGTCCATTTTGTTCATTTCTGTTACGTTTAATTTACGGTTGTTACCAGCACTTCTAACAAAATTATACCAATCCCTGGGGTGGTGAATTTTAGCTTGAGTTTTCTTTTTCTTCCTTTCTATAACCGAGTGGTCTACATCACATTCCATGTGAGTATGATCCGGAATTAGAAATTTATGATCTATAATTTTAATTTGTTCATTAATGTATAGAAATGCCATAAACATCATACTAATATGTGAGTTATTTAGCTAAGGCTTCGTGCCACATATAGCAATACGGTTCATTCGTTGCTCCATCGTGAACTGTAAGGTTATATGTTCATAGCTGGCGCTTGTAAAATGCAACAGATGTGCTTAAATGTGGTGTTGGGAGACATTGTTGCAAATCGAAACTATATGTCTTATTTGTCGAATCTTTAATTGATAAAGCCTTATCAATTTCCTTAGATTTTAGTAAGCAAAATCCGCTTTTTCATGGTGATCTTTTAAATTTTTTTCTAAAGCAATGACCTCATTTGAATTGTTACTTTGTCTAGCTATTTCAATTTTACCCCTAAACAAATCGCATGTATGGCAACTGTCAATTTTGGGAGCTTTAAACTTAAGTCCTGTATCTAAAACATAACATAATTATTTTAATTTTTAATTAATGTTATAAAAAATTTTATTACATTTTTCTTACCTTTGAATATTTTCAAATAAGCTGATAAGCTTACAGTATTTTTATATTCTTGCCAATATAATTGATGCATTTTAGATACATTCAAATCGGAGCATAAATATTTTTTTGATGTATCTCTCCTAGAATAATGGCTCTCATAAGCCGGAAAACTGTTTATATGTTGGATAATTAATTCAACAATTTGCTCATTTAATTTATTTGCTGGAATTTTTTGGCCTCTTTGATCAGTAATAACACCGGTTCCATTAAACTTTTTCCTGTGAACAGTTTTCACAAAACTAACAGTTTCTCCAAAAATCTTTAAAAAACATTGTTGACACACATTTATTCTTGATTTTTCTTTCTCTATAAAATAATATGCACTATGCTGACGATTCCTTATATTTCCTTTTAAATTTTTTCGTAAAGTCTGGGTTTCTCTCTCTTCGACTATAATAAGAGAGCTCAGAAAAAGTAATCTCTTATTATATGATCCTAAAGCCCAATAATAATTAAAAAGTTATTTTTGAACACCATAATTTATTTTTTTCTTTGCAGTTTTTTCGACAACTATTTTGAAGAGCAATACATCTTTTTTCGGATACATTACCCGACTTTCTAACGTAACGTAAACCTAAATTTCACTTTCTATTTATTTCTCTTTTGCTGTCATATTTTTTGTTATTTTTGAATCTGCTAATTCGTCAGTGTCTTTAATTAAGTTTCCTTCTAATTTTTTGCCAGCTGCAATAATTTCATCGTCAACAGATGGATCATAAATCTCAGAATCTGAATCTACATTGAAATCAGGATTTATGATTAAATCGTCTCAATCAAAATCAACTTGCGTATCTTCTAAATTAGCTACATCAGAATCTATATTATTGTGCTGCATTTCAAAATTTTTAGAAATTTTGATAATTTCATTGTATTTTTCCACTAAAGAGCTTGTATTGAAACAAAATCCATTAGCGGAAGATTCGGTTTCATTTTTCAATGCAGGAACAAAAAAATTATTTTGATAAATACTTGAATTTTTATCTTTAGAAAACCCTGTGATTTGAAAACAATACAGTTTATTAACAATAACGTAAGTTGTAATAAAATAAAGATGTCGACATGTTCATTTTAAAAGCTAATAAAATGTTGATTTACTTACTCGCATTTGATAAATCTGAACTTCTAATTTCTTTACTTTTCACTAATTTTTTTTCTTCATATTGCTTACGGGCTAATTTAATTAATTTTAAAGTACGCGAAGACATTTTTCAATTTTTGAAATATATTTTTTTTAATACGATTATCACTTCACTATTATTCTGTTACATCAAATTTTATAATTTTAATATTTGAATAATGCATTACGTGCATGTGTATATTATTCCAACTCAAAATTACGAATAAAAAATACACTTGTCATAGTCTACTAAGTAAACTTTGTAACTGTAATTTATTATTTAAAAATTAGGAAAAGAGTGTTAACTGAGATTGAATTTGAAAATTTTTTAACTGTTCGTTGGAAAAAAATAAAAATTCGAGATAATGTAACGTAATGCGCTACTTGGAATTTGGAAAACCAACCTAACTCAGTTAGTTCATAAAGGCTTTTCAAGTAAAAAATCAAAGACAAACTTTGATAATAATTTGGAAAAGTCTATTATTTTGTTTTAGGTTAATATTCCTCATAAGCTAAATTTCTGCTTTTTTTTTCAACTGAGTTTTTCCAAAATTATATGAAGGCAAAACAGACTTAGGTTAAAAATGTTTTTTTCTGTAATACATGGCACACTTTCAGCAAGTAAACCAAATTTTGTCAAAATATAGAATCAAATATGACTAATTCAAATATAATGCAAATTTAAGAGGCGCCAAACTCGACTTAGGTGACTTTACCTTATAACCACATATATGATTACTCATTTGATACCCTTCTGATACTTTTGGCAATAATGTACGGATAATTGTACATAATGAGAATTTTTTTTAAATCAGTAATATGCAAGAAAAATAACATAAAAGAGAAAAAACTAAATTTTTTTGTAATTTTTTTTTTAAAGCAAAACTATATTTTGTCTAACAATTAATAATTGACATTATTTTGATTGTGTGTATAAATAACTGATACATTTTAAATATATAAAGGTTAACTCTATGTGTAATCAAATAATTAATATATATACGCATACGATGAGTGATTAGGGGAATTTAGATTTCACTCCAATTCATTCAAAATAATATATTTTTTTTGAGCCACTATGAAAAAAAGGGTTAAAAAGATATTTATATGAAATTTGATCCTCTTATAATATATTAATATTCAATGATTATTAGTTATGTAGAGAATATTTAAATGTAGATCAGGATAATTTTGTTTCTTCTGACACCATGTAGAAAACTAGATTTTTCCTTGTAAAAATTTAAAAGCAAACTTTTTAATTCTAATTTGTTGTAAACTATTTTATTATAGTTAAAAAAATAAAAATATAACTCTTTCCTTAAAAAAAAACTATAAATCTTTTCTTTCGGCTTCTTTTCTTTAAAAAATAAATATAAATATTTTCCTTTTCAGCGTACTTTTCAGTTTATATTGTTTAAAACGCCTGTATATATACTAAGCTAGTTAGCTGTTTTCATTTAAATTCAGCTTCTATATACTAAGTAAATAATATAAAAATATAATGACTGTTTTAATTTTAAAATTGAAATTGAAACATAAAATCAGAATTGAAACTTAAATTTGATTTGCAAATGAAACATAAAAAGTTTTAAAAGTACTGCTTTACCCTTAATTTTCAAAACTGAAGGTTTTGACAATTACATTTAGTATATAAAAAAAACCAAAAGTAAAAAATCACAATGTGTACAATAGTTTAAAAAAAAAAAAAAAATATATATAAAATCAATGAGGATAATTACTGGATGAACACCATGAGGATGACTGCTGGATACTTTACATTCAGGTAATGTACAGCATATATGTATATTTACATTCAGGTAATGTACACATATTTTTCATATTAACTTACATACTTCATTTGCAAGAACGAAGTTTTGTTGGTTAAGTAATCTTAAATAAGAAGTTTTTAATTAGGTACATTAGTTTATTTTGTGTTCACAGAACATACTTCTATTCGCAATTTGTCAATGCATACATAACCTACACGCTCAAAACATGTATACACGCAAATGTATTAAAAAAACTTACTATATTATCTCATCATAGAAGGACAAGAAACTAGTAAAGTTTTTTTCTTTATACAAATCAAACTCATATTACAGAGAGGAAATAATAAATTTGGCAACATAAAAATGTATCAATATTCCTTTTATACTGTAAATTTTCATATTACAATATTGTTAATAATATTTATAACACTAAAATCTAATTTTACTAAATTTACTTTTAACTTGCTTTTAACTTATGTACATACATTTATAAAAAGTTCTTAATCGACCAGTTTTGATTTTAAAAGTTATTTCCCATTATCAATACTACTATACCTTATAATAGCTATGATTGCTTAACTTTTTTCTTTATTTTATATTTTTTAAAACAACTTTTTTATCTTGGCTACAAGTGTACAACATTATTTTATTAGTAATACCATATTGATAAATTGATGTGATTTATCCCGAATTTTCAACTTTGAGAGTTTATAAACGTATAAAAAAAAATGTTAGATTTTCTATTATATATTTAACTCAGAATTATCTGAACGACTTCTCCACAAAAATTTTGTTTTAAGAAGTAAAGCAAAATTAAAAAAGTCCACTTTGTTCATTTCTGTTACGTTAAATTTACGTTTGTTACCAGCACTTCTAACAAAATTATACCAATCCCTGGGGTGGTGAATTTTAGCTTGAGTTTTCTTTTTCTTCCTTTCTATAACCGTGTGGTCTACATCACATTCCATGTGAGTATGATCCGGAATTAGAAATTTATGATCTATAATTTTAATTTGTTCATTAATGTATAGAAATGCCATAAACATCATGCTAATATGTGAGTTTTTTAGCTAAGGCTTCGTGCCACATGTAGCAATACGGTTCATTCGTTGCTCCATCGTGAACTGTAAGGTTATATGTTCATAGTTGGCGCTTGTAAAATGCAACAGATGTGCTTAAATGTGGTGTTAGGAGACATTGTTGCAAATCGAAACTATGTCTTATTTGTCGAATCTTTAATTGATAAAGCCTTATCAATTTCCTTAGATTTGTAAGCAAAATCCGCTTTTTCATGGTGATCTTTTAAATTTTTTTCTAAAGCAATGATCTCATTTGAATTGTTACTTTGTCTAGCTATTTCAATTTTACCCCTAAACAAATCGCATGTATGGCAACTGTCAATTTTGGGAGCTTTAAACTTAAGTCCTGTATCTAAAACGTAACATGAAATAAATTATTAATGTTATAAAAAATTTTATTACATTTTTCTTACCTTTGAATATTTTCAAATAAGCTGATAAGCTTACAGTATTTTTATATTCTTGCCAATATAATTGATGCATTTTAGATACATTCAAATCGGAGCATAACTATTTTTTTGATGTACCTCTCCTAGAATAATGGCTCTCATAAGCCGGAAAACTGTTTATATGTTGGATAATTAATTCAACAATTTGCTCATTTAATTTATTTGCTGGAATTTTTTGGCCTCTTTGATCAGTAATAACACCGGTTCCATTAAACTTTTTCCTTTGAACAGTTTTCACAAAACTAACAGTTTCTCCAAAAATCTTTAAAAAACATTGTTGGCACACATTTATTCTTGATTTGTCTGTCTCTATAAAATAATATGCACTATGCTGACGATTCCTTATATTTTCTTTTAAATTTTTTCGTAAAGTCTGGGTTTCTCTCTCTTCGACTATAATAAGAGAGCTCAGAAAAAGTAACCTCTTATTATATGATCCTAAAGCCCAATAATAATTGAAAAGTTATTTTTGAACATCATAATTTATTTTTTTCTTTGCAGTTTTTTCGACAACTATTTTGAAGAGCAATACATCTTTTTTCGGATACATTACCCGACTTTCTAACGTAACGTAAATCTAAATTTCACTTTCTATTTATTTCTCTTTTGCTGTCATATTTTTTGTTATTTTTAGACTCTGCTAATTCGTCAGTGTCTTTAATTAAGTTTCCTTCTAATTTTTTGCCAGCTGCAATAATTTCATCGTCAACAGATGGATCATAATTCTCCGAATCTGAATCTACATTGAAATCAGGATTTTTGATTAAATCGTCTCAATCAAAATCAACTTGCGTATCTTCTAAATTAGCTACATCAGAATCTATATTATTGTGCTGCATTTCAAAATTTTTAGAAATTTTGATAATTTCATTGTATTTTTCCACTAAAGAGCTTGTATTGAAACAAAATCCATTAGCGGAAGATTCGGTTTCATTTTTCAATGCAGGAACAAAAAAATTATTTTGATAAATACTTGAATTTTTATCTTTAGAAAACCCTGTGATTTGAAAACAATACAGTTTATTAACAATAACGTAAGTTGTAATAAAATAAAGATGTCGACATGTTCATTTTAAAAGCTAATAAAATGTTGATTTACTTACTCGCATTTGATAAATCTGAACTTCTAATTTCTTTACTTTTCACTAATTTTTTTTCTTCATATTGCTTACGGGCTAATTTAATTAATTTTAAAGTACGCGAAGACATTTTTCAATTTTTGAAATATATTTTTTTTAATACGATTATCACTTCACTATTATTCTGTTACATCAAATTTTATAATTTTAATATTTGAATAATGCATTACGTGCATGTGTATATTATTCCAACTCAAAATTACGAATAAAAAATACACTTGTCATAGTCTACTAAGTAAACTTTGTAACTGTAATTTATTATTTAAAAATTAGGAAAAGAGTGTTAACTGAGATTGAATTTGAAAATTTTTTAACTGTTCGTTGGAAAAAAATAAAAATTCGAGATAATGTAACGTAATGCGCTACTTGGAATTTGGAAAACCAACCTAACTCAGTTAGTTCATAAAGGCTTTTCAAGTAAAAAATCAAAGACAAACTTTGATAATAATTTGGAAAAGTCTATTATTTTGTTTTAGGTTAATATTCCTCATAAGCTAAATTTCTGCTTTTTTTTTTCAACTGAGTTTTTCCAAAATTATATGAAGGCAAAACAGACTTAGGTTAAAAATGTTTTTTTCTGTAATACATGGCACACTTTCAGCAAGTAAACCAAATTTTGTCAAAATATAGAATCAAATATGACTAATTCAAATATAATGCAAATTTAAGAGGCGCCAAACTCGACTTAGGTGACTTTACCTTATAACCACATATATGATTACTCATTTGATACCCTTCTGATACTTTTGGCAATAATGTACGGATAATTGTACATAATGAGAATTTTTTTTAAATCAGTAATATGCAAGAAAAATAACATAAAAGAGAAAAAACTAAATTTTTTTGTAAATTTTTTTTTAAAGCAAAACTATATTTTGTCTAACAATTAATAATTGACATTATTTTGATTGTGTGTATAAATAACTGATACATTTTAAATATATAAAGGTTAACTCTATGTGTAATCAAATAATTAATATATATACGCATACGATGAGTGATTAGGGGAATTTAGATTTCACTCCAATTCATTCAAAATAATATATTTTTTTTGAGCCACTATGAAAAAAAGGGTTAAAAAGATATTTATATGAAATTTGATCCTCTTATAATATATTAATATTCAATGATTATTAGTTATGTAGAGAATATTTAAATGTAGATCAGGATAATTTTGTTTCTTCTGACACCATGTAGAAAACTAGATTTTTCCTTGTAAAAATTTAAAAGCAAACTTTTTAATTCTAATTTGTTGTAAACTATTTTATTATAGTTAAAAAAATAAAAATATAACTCTTTCCTTAAAAAAAAACTATAAATCTTTTCTTTCGGCTTCTTTTCTTTAAAAAATAAATATAAATATTTTCCTTTTCAGCGTACTTTTCAGTTTATATTGTTTAAAACGCCTGTATATATACTAAGCTAGTTAGCTGTTTTCATTTAAATTCAGCTTCTATATACTAAGTAAATAATATAAAAATATAATGACTGTTTTAATTTTAAAATTGAAATTGAAACATAAAATCAGAATTGAAACTTAAATTTGATTTGCAAATGAAACATAAAAAGTTTTAAAAGTACTGCTTTACCCTTAATTTTCAAAACTGAAGGTTTTGACAATTACATTTAGTATATAAAAAAAAACCAAAAGTAAAAAATCACAATGTGTACAATAGTTTAAAAAAAAAAAAAAAAATATATATAAAATCAATGAGGATAATTACTGGATGAACACCATGAGGATGACTGCTGGATACTTTACATTCAGGTAATGTACAGCATATATGTATATTTACATTCAGGTAATGTACACATATTTTTCATATTAACTTACATACTTCATTTGCAAGAACGAAGTTTTGTTGGTTAAGTAATCTTAAATAAGAAGTTTTTAATTAGGTACATTAGTTTATTTTGTGTTCACAGAACATACTTCTATTCGCAATTTGTCAATGCATACATAACCTACACGCTCAAAACATGTATACACGCAAATGTATTAAAAAAACTTACTATATTATCTCATCATAGAAGGACAAGAAACTAGTAAGTTTTTTTCTTTATACAAATCAAACTCATATTACAGAGAGGAAATAATAAATTTGGCAACATAAAAATGTATCAATATTCCTTTTATACTGTAAATTTTCATATTACAATATTGTTAATAATATTTATAACACTAAAATCTAATTTTACTAAATTTACTTTTAACTTGCTTTTAACTTATGTACATACATTTATAAAAAGTTCTTAATCGACCAGTTTTGATTTTAAAAGTTATTTCCCATTATCAATACTACTATACCTTATAATAGCTATGATTGCTTAACTTTTTTCTTTATTTTATATTTTTTAAAACAACTTTTTTATCTTGGCTACAAGTGTACAACATTATTTTATTAGTAATACCATATTGATAAATTGATGTGATTTATCCCGAATTTTCAACTTTGAGAGTTTATAAACGTATAAAAAAAAATGTTAGATTTTCTATTATATATTTAACTCAGAATTATCTGAACGACTTCTCCACAAAAATTTTGTTTTAAGAAGTAAAGCAAAATTAAAAAAGTCCACTTTGTTCATTTCTGTTACGTTAAATTTACGTTTGTTACCAGCACTTCTAACAAAATTATACCAATCCCTGGGGTGGTGAATTTTAGCTTGAGTTTTCTTTTTCTTCCTTTCTATAACCGTGTGGTCTACATCACATTCCATGTGAGTATGATCCGGAATTAGAAATTTATGATCTATAATTTTAATTTGTTCATTAATGTATAGAAATGCCATAAACATCATGCTAATATGTGAGTTTTTTAGCTAAGGCTTCGTGCCACATGTAGCAATACGGTTCATTCGTTGCTCCATCGTGAACTGTAAGGTTATATGTTCATAGTTGGCGCTTGTAAAATGCAACAGATGTGCTTAAATGTGGTGTTAGGAGACATTGTTGCAAATCGAAACTATGTCTTATTTGTCGAATCTTTAATTGATAAAGCCTTATCAATTTCCTTAGATTTGTAAGCAAAATCCGCTTTTTCATGGTGATCTTTTAAATTTTTTTCTAAAGCAATGATCTCATTTGAATTGTTACTTTGTCTAGCTATTTCAATTTTACCCCTAAACAAATCGCATGTATGGCAACTGTCAATTTTGGGAGCTTTAAACTTAAGTCCTGTATCTAAAACGTAACATGAAATAAATTATTAATGTTATAAAAAATTTTATTACATTTTTCTTACCTTTGAATATTTTCAAATAAGCTGATAAGCTTACAGTATTTTTATATTCTTGCCAATATAATTGATGCATTTTAGATACATTCAAATCGGAGCATAACTATTTTTTTGATGTACCTCTCCTAGAATAATGGCTCTCATAAGCCGGAAAACTGTTTATATGTTGGATAATTAATTCAACAATTTGCTCATTTAATTTATTTGCTGGAATTTTTTGGCCTCTTTGATCAGTAATAACACCGGTTCCATTAAACTTTTTCCTTTGAACAGTTTTCACAAAACTAACAGTTTCTCCAAAAATCTTTAAAAAACATTGTTGGCACACATTTATTCTTGATTTGTCTGTCTCTATAAAATAATATGCACTATGCTGACGATTCCTTATATTTTCTTTTAAATTTTTTCGTAAAGTCTGGGTTTCTCTCTCTTCGACTATAATAAGAGAGCTCAGAAAAAGTAACCTCTTATTATATGATCCTAAAGCCCAATAATAATTGAAAAGTTATTTTTGAACATCATAATTTATTTTTTTCTTTGCAGTTTTTTCGACAACTATTTTGAAGAGCAATACATCTTTTTTCGGATACATTACCCGACTTTCTAACGTAACGTAAATCTAAATTTCACTTTCTATTTATTTCTCTTTTGCTGTCATATTTTTTGTTATTTTTAGACTCTGCTAATTCGTCAGTGTCTTTAATTAAGTTTCCTTCTAATTTTTTGCCAGCTGCAATAATTTCATCGTCAACAGATGGATCATAATTCTCCGAATCTGAATCTACATTGAAATCAGGATTTTTGATTAAATCGTCTCAATCAAAATCAACTTGCGTATCTTCTAAATTAGCTACATCAGAATCTATATTATTGTGCTGCATTTCAAAATTTTTAGAAATTTTGATAATTTCATTGTATTTTTCCACTAAAGAGCTTGTATTGAAACAAAATCCATTAGCGGAAGATTCGGTTTCATTTTTCAATGCAGGAACAAAAAAATTATTTTGATAAATACTTGAATTTTTATCTTTAGAAAACCCTGTGATTTGAAAACAATACAGTTTATTAACAATAACGTAAGTTGTAATAAAATAAAGATGTCGACATGTTCATTTTAAAAGCTAATAAAATGTTGATTTACTTACTCGCATTTGATAAATCTGAACTTCTAATTTCTTTACTTTTCACTAATTTTTTTTCTTCATATTGCTTACGGGCTAATTTAATTAATTTTAAAGTACGCGAAGACATTTTTCAATTTTTGAAATATATTTTTTTTAATACGATTATCACTTCACTATTATTCTGTTACATCAAATTTTATAATTTTAATATTTGAATAATGCATTACGTGCATGTGTATATTATTCCAACTCAAAATTACGCATAAAAAATACACTTGTCATAGTCTACTAAGTAAACTTTGTAACTGTAATTTATTATTTAAAAATTAGGAAAAGAGTGTTAACTGAGATTGAATTTGAAAATTTTTTAACTGTTCGTTGGAAAAAAATAAAAATTCGAGATAATGTAACGTAATGCGCTACTTGGAATTTGGAAAACCAACCTAACTCAGTTAGTTCATAAAGGCTTTTCAAGTAAAAAATCAAAGACAAACTTTGATAATAATTTGGAAAAGTCTATTATTTTGTTTTAGGTTAATATTCCTCATAAGCTAAATTTCTGCTTTTTTTTTTTTCAACTGAGTTTTTCCAAAATTATATGAAGGCAAAACAGACTTAGGTTAAAAATGTTTTTTTCTGTAATACATGGCACACTTACATCAAGTAAACCAAATTTTGTCAGAATATAGAATCAAATATGACTAATTCAAATATAATGCAAATTTAAGAGGCGCCAAACTCGACTTAGGCGACTTTACCTTATAAACACATATATGATCACTCATTTGATACCCTTCTGATACTTTTGGCAATAATAATTATCCGTACATAATGAGAATTTGTTTTAAATCAGTAATATGCAAGAAAAATAACATAAAAGAGAAAAAACTAAATTTTTTTGTAATTTTTTTTTTAAAGCAAAACTATATTTTGTTTAACAATTAATAATTGACATTATTTTGATTGTGTGTATAAATAACTGATACATTTTAAATATATAAAGGTTAACTCTATGTGTAATCAAATAATTAATATATATGCGCATACGATCAGTGATTAGGGGAATTTAGATTTCACTCCAATTCATTCAAAATAATATATTTTTTTTGAGCCACTATGAAAAAAAGGCTAAAAAGATATTTATATGAAATTTGATCCTCTTATAATATATTAATATTCAATGATTATTAGTTATGTAGAGAATATTTAAATGTAGATCAGGATAATTTTGTTTCTTCTGACACCATGTAGAAAACTAGATTTTTCCTTGTAAAAATTTAAAAGCAAACTTTTTAATTCTAATTTGTTGTAAACTATTTTATTATAGTTAAAAAAATAAAAATATAACTCTTTCCTTAAAAAAAAACTATAAATCTTTTCTTTCGGCTTCTTTTCTTTAAAAAATAAATATAAATATTTTCCTTTTCAGCGTACTTTTCAGTTTATATTGTTTAAAACGCCTGTATATATACTAAGCTAGTTAGCTGTTTTCATTTAAATTCAGCTTCTATATACTAAGTAAATAATATAAAAATATAATGACTGTTTTAATTTTAAAATTGAAATTGAAACATAAAATCAGAATTGAAACTTAAATTTGATTTGCAAATGAAACATAAAAAGTTTTAAAAGTACTGCTTTACCCTTAATTTTCAAAACTGAAGGTTTTGACAATTACATTTAGTATATAAAAAAAACCAAAAGTAAAAAATCACAATGTGTACAATAGTTTTTAAAAAAAAAATATATATAAAATCAATGAGGATAATTACTGGATGAACACCATGAGGATGACTGCTGGATACTTTACATTCAGGTAATGTACAGCATATATGTATATTTACATTCAGGTAATGTACACATATTTTTCATATTAACTTACATACTTCTTTTGCAAGAACGAAGTTTTGTTGGTTAAGTAATCTTAAATAAGAAGTTTTTAATTAGGTACATTAGTTTATTTTGTGTTCACAGAACATACTTCTATTCGCAATTTGTCAATGCATACATAACCTACACGCTCAAAACATGTATACACTCAAATGTATTAAAAAAACTTACTATATTATCTTATCATAGAAGAACAAGAAACTAGTAAAGTTTTTTTCTTCATACAAATCAAACTCATATTACAGAGAGGAAATAATAAATTTGGCAACATAAAAATGTATCAATATTCCTTTTATACTGTAAATTTTCATATTACAATATTGTTAATAATATTTATAACACTAAAATCTAATTTTACTAAATTTACTTTTAACTTGCTTTTAACTTATGTACATACATATATAAAAAGTTCTTATAAAATCGACCAGTCTTGATTTTAAAAGTTATTTCCCATTATCAATACTACTATACCTTATAATAGCTATGATTACTTAACTTTTTTTTCTTTATTTTATATTTTTTAAAACAACTTTTTTATCTTGACTACAAGTGTACAACATTATTTTATTAGTATTACCATATTGATAAATTGATGTGATTTATCCCGAATTTTCAACTTTGAGAGTTTATAAACGTATAAAAAAAAATGTTAGATTTTCTATTATGTATTTAACTCAGAATTATCTGAACGACTTTTCCACAAAAATTTTATTTTAAGAAGTAAAGCAAAATTAAAAATGTCCATTTTGTTCATTTCTGTTACGTTTAATTTACGGTTGTTACCAGCACTTCTAACAAAATTATACCAATCCCTGGGGTGGTGAATTTTAGCTTGAGTTTTCTTTTTCTTCCTTTCTATAACCGAGTGGTCTACATCACATTCCATGTGAGTATGATCCGGAATTAGAAATTTATGATCTATAATTTTAATTTGTTCATTAATGTATAGAAATGCCATAAACATCATACTAATATGTGAGTTATTTAGCTAAGGCTTCGTGCCACATATAGCAATACGGTTCATTCGTTGCTCCATCGTGAACTGTAAGGTTATATGTTCATAGCTGGCGCTTGTAAAATGCAACAGATGTGCTTAAATGTGGTGTTGGGAGACATTGTTGCAAATCGAAACTATATGTCTTATTTGTCGAATCTTTAATTGATAAAGCCTTATCAATTTCCTTAGATTTTAGTAAGCAAAATCCGCTTTTTCATGGTGATCTTTTAAATTTTTTTCTAAAGCAATGACCTCATTTGAATTGTTACTTTGTCTAGCTATTTCAATTTTACCCCTAAACAAATCGCATGTATGGCAACTGTCAATTTTGGGAGCTTTAAACTTAAGTCCTGTATCTAAAACATAACATAAAATAAATTATTAATGTTATAAAAAATTTTATTACATTTTTCTTGCCTTTGAATATTTTCAAATAAGCTGATAAGCTTACAGTATTTTTATATTCTTGCCAATATAATTGATGCATTTTAGATACATTCAAATCGGAGCATAAATATTTTTTTGATGTATCTCTCCTAGAATAATGGCTCTCATAAGCCGGAAAACTGTTTATATGTTGGATAATTAATTCAACAATTTGCTCATTTAATTTATTTGCTGGAATTTTTTGGCCTCTTTGATCAGTAATAACACCGGTTCCATTAAACTTTTTCCTTTGAACAGTTTTCACAAAACTAACAGTTTCTCCAAAAATCTTTAAAAAACATTGTTGACACACATTTATTCTTGATTTTTCTTTCTCTATAAAATAATATGCACTATGCTGACGATTCCTTATATTTCCTTTTAAATTTTTTCGTAAAGTCTGGGTTTCTCTCTCTTCGACTATAATAAGAGAGCTCAGAAAAAGTAATCTCTTATTATATGATCCTAAAGCCCAATAATAATTAAAAAGTTATTTTTGAACACCATAATTTATTTTTTTCTTTGCAGTTTTTTCGACAACTATTTTGAAGAGCAATACATCTTTTTTCGGATACATTACCCGACTTTCTAACGTAACGTAAACCTAAATTTCACTTTCTATTTATTTCTCTTTTGCTGTCATATTTTTTGTTATTTTTGAATCTGCTAATTCGTCAGTGTCTTTAATTAAGTTTCCTTCTAATTTTTTGCCAGCTGCAATAATTTCATCGTCAACAGATGGATCATAAATCTCAGAATCTGAATCTACATTGAAATCAGGATTTATGATTAAATCGTCTCAATCAAAATCAACTTGCGTATCTTCTAAATTAGCTACATCAGAATCTATATTATTGTGCTGCATTTCAAAATTTTTAGAAATTTTGATAATTTCATTGTATTTTTCCACTAAAGAGCTTGTATTGAAACAAAATCCATTAGCGGAAGATTCGGTTTCATTTTTCAATGCAGGAACAAAAAAATTATTTTGATAAATACTTGAATTTTTATCTTTAGAAAACCCTGTGATTTGAAAACAATACAGTTTATTAACAATAACGTAAGTTGTAATAAAATAAAGATGTCGACATGTTCATTTTAAAAGCTAATAAAATGTTGATTTACTTACTCGCATTTGATAAATCTGAACTTCTAATTTCTTTACTTTTCACTAATTTTTTTTCTTCATATTGCTTACGGGCTAATTTAATTAATTTTAAAGTACGCGAAGACATTTTTCAATTTTTGAAATATATTTTTTTTAATACGATTATCACTTCACTATTATTCTGTTACATCAAATTTTATAATTTTAATATTTGAATAATGCATTACGTGCATGTGTATATTATTCCAACTCAAAATTACGCATA
The DNA here is from genome assembly GCA_947095535.1 of Poecilobothrus nobilitatus. NCBI lineage: Eukaryota > Metazoa > Arthropoda > Insecta > Diptera > Dolichopodidae > Poecilobothrus > Poecilobothrus nobilitatus. The sequence continues at coordinate 114,098,812 of OX352772.1, forward strand.
AAAAATACACTTGTCATAGTCTACTAAGTAAACTTTGTAACTGTAATTTATTATTTAAAAATTAGGAAAAGAGTGTTAACTGAGATTGAATTTGAAAATTTTTTAACTGTTCGTTGGAAAAAAATAAAAATTCGAGATAATGTAACGTAATGCGCTACTTGGAATTTGGAAAACCAACCTAACTCAGTTAGTTCATAAAGGCTTTTCAAGTAAAAAATCAAAGACAAACTTTGATAATAATTTGGAAAAGTCTATTATTTTGTTTTAGGTTAATATTCCTCATAAGCTAAATTTCTGCTTTTTTTTTTTTCAACTGAGTTTTTCCAAAATTATATGAAGGCAAAACAGACTTAGGTTAAAAATGTTTTTTTCTGTAATACATGGCACACTTACAGCAAGTAAACCAAATTTTGTCAGAATATAGAATCAAATATGACTAATTCAAATATAATGCAAATTTAAGAGGCGCCAAACTCGACTTAGGCGACTTTACCTTATAAACACATATATGATCACTCATTTGATACCCTTCTGATACTTTTGGCAATAATGTACGGATAATTGTACATAATGAGAATTTTTTTTAAATCAGTAATATGCAAGAAAAATAACATAAAAGAGAAAAAACTAAATTTTTTTGTAATTTTTTTTTTAAAGCAAAACTATATTTTGTCTAACAATTAATAATTGACATTATTTTGATTGTGTGTATAAATAACTGATACATTTTAAATATATAAAGGTTAACTCTATGTGTAATCAAATAATTAATATATATACGCATACGATGAGTGATTAGGGGAATTTAGATTTCACTCCAATTCATTCAAAATAATATATTTTTTTTGAGCCACTATGAAAAAAAGGTTAAAAAGATATTTATATGAAATTTGATCCTCTTATAATATATTAATATTCAATGATTATTAGTTATGTAGAGAATATTTAAATGTAGATCAGGATAATTTTGTTTCTTCTGACACCATGTAGAAAACTAGATTTTTCCTTGTAAAAATTTAAAAGCAAACTTTTTAATTCTAATTTGTTGTAAACTATTTTATTATAGTTAAAAAAATAAAAATATAACTCTTTCCTTAAAAAAAAACTATAAATCTTTTCTTTCGGCTTCTTTTCTTTAAAAAATAAATATAAATATTTTCCTTTTCAGCGTACTTTTCAGTTTATATTGTTTAAAACGCCTGTATATATACTAAGCTAGTTAGCTGTTTTCATTTAAATTCAGCTTCTATATACTAAGTAAATAATATAAAAATATAATGACTGTTTTAATTTTAAAATTGAAATTGAAACATAAAATCAGAATTGAAACTTAAATTTGATTTGCAAATGAAACATAAAAAGTTTTAAAAGTACTGCTTTACCCTTAATTTTCAAAACTGAAGGTTTTGACAATTACATTTAGTATATAAAAAAAACCAAAAGTAAAAAATCACAATGTGTACAATAGTTTTAAAAAAAAAAAAAAATATATATAAAATCAATGAGGATAATTACTGGATGAACACCATGAGGATGACTGCTGGATACTTTACATTCAGGTAATGTACAGCATATATGTATATTTACATTCAGGTAATGTACACATATTTTTCATATTAACTTACATACTTCATTTGCAAGAACGAAGTTTTGTTGGTTAAGTAATCTTAAATAAGAAGTTTTTAATTAGGTACATTAGTTTATTTTGTGTTCACAGAACATACTTCTATTCGCAATTTGTCAATGCATACATAACCTACACGCTCAAAACATGTATACACGCAAATGTATTAAAAAAACTTACTATATTATCTCATCATAGAAGGACAAGAAACTAGTAAAGTTTTTTTCTTTATACAAATCAAACTCATATTACAGAGAGGAAATAATAAATTTGGCAACATAAAAATGTATCAATATTCCTTTTATACTGTAAATTTTCATATTACAATATTGTTAATAATATTTATAACACTAAAATCTAATTTTACTAAATTTACTTTTAACTTGCTTTTAACTTATGTACATACATTTATAAAAAGTTCTTAATCGACCAGTTTTGATTTTAAAAGTTATTTCCCATTATCAATACTACTATACCTTATAATAGCTATGATTGCTTAACTTTTTTCTTTATTTTATATTTTTTAAAACAACTTTTTTATCTTGGCTACAAGTGTACAACATTATTTTATTAGTAATACCATATTGATAAATTGATGTGATTTATCCCGAATTTTCAACTTTGAGAGTTTATAAACGTATAAAAAAAAATGTTAGATTTTCTATTATATATTTAACTCAGAATTATCTGAACGACTTCTCCACAAAAATTTTGTTTTAAGAAGTAAAGCAAAATTAAAAAAGTCCACTTTGTTCATTTCTGTTACGTTAAATTTACGTTTGTTACCAGCACTTCTAACAAAATTATACCAATCCCTGGGGTGGTGAATTTTAGCTTGAGTTTTCTTTTTCTTCCTTTCTATAACCGTGTGGTCTACATCACATTCCATGTGAGTATGATCCGGAATTAGAAATTTATGATCTATAATTTTAATTTGTTCATTAATGTATAGAAATGCCATAAACATCATGCTAATATGTGAGTTTTTTAGCTAAGGCTTCGTGCCACATGTAGCAATACGGTTCATTCGTTGCTCCATCGTGAACTGTAAGGTTATATGTTCATAGTTGGCGCTTGTAAAATGCAACAGATGTGCTTAAATGTGGTGTTAGGAGACATTGTTGCAAATCGAAACTATGTCTTATTTGTCGAATCTTTAATTGATAAAGCCTTATCAATTTCCTTAGATTTGTAAGCAAAATCCGCTTTTTCATGGTGATCTTTTAAATTTTTTTCTAAAGCAATGATCTCATTTGAATTGTTACTTTGTCTAGCTATTTCAATTTTACCCCTAAACAAATCGCATGTATGGCAACTGTCAATTTTGGGAGCTTTAAACTTAAGTCCTGTATCTAAAACGTAACATGAAATAAATTATTAATGTTATAAAAAATTTTATTACATTTTTCTTACCTTTGAATATTTTCAAATAAGCTGATAAGCTTACAGTATTTTTATATTCTTGCCAATATAATTGATGCATTTTAGATACATTCAAATCGAAGCATAACTATTTTTTTGATGTACCTCTCCTAGAATAATGGCTCTCATAAGCCGGAAAACTGTTCATATGTTGGATAATTAATTCAACAATTTGCTCATTTAATTTATTTGCTGGAATTTTTTGGCCTCTTTGATCAGTAATAACACCGGTTCCATTAAACTTTTTCCTTTGAACAGTTTTCACAAAACTAACAGTTTCTCCAAAAATCTTTAAAAAACATTGTTGGCACACATTTATTCTTGATTTGTCTGTCTCTATAAAATAATATGCACTATGCTGACGATTCCTTATATATTCTTTTAAATTTTTTCGTAAAGTCTGGGTTTCTCTCTCTTCGACTATAATAAGAGAGCTCAGAAAAAGTAACCTCTTATTATATGATCCTAAAGCCCAATAATAATTGAAAAGTTATTTTTGAACATCATAATTTATTTTTTTCTTTGCAGTTTTTTCGACAACTATTTTGAAGAGCAATACATCTTTTTTCGGATACATTACCCGACTTTCTAACGTAACGTAAATCTAAATTTCACTTTCTATTTATTTCTCTTTTGCTGTCATATTTTTTGTTATTTTTAGACTCTGCTAATTCGTCAGTGTCTTTAATTAAGTTTCCTTCTAATTTTTTGCCAGCTGCAATAATTTCATCGTCAACAGATGGATCATAATTCTCCGAATCTGAATCTACATTGAAATCAGGATTTTTGATTAAATCGTCTCAATCAAAATCAACTTGCGTATCTTCTAAATTAGCTACATCAGAATCTATATTATTGTGCTGCATTTCAAAATTTTTAGAAATTTTGATAATTTCATTGTATTTTTCCACTAAAGAGCTTGTATTGAAACAAAATCCATTAGCGGAAGATTCGGTTTCATTTTTCAATGCAGGAACAAAAAAATTATTTTGATAAATACTTGAATTTTTATCTTTAGAAAACCCTGTGATTTGAAAACAATACAGTTTATTAACAATAACGTAAGTTGTAATAAAATAAAGATGTCGACATGTTCATTTTAAAAGCTAATAAAATGTTGATTTACTTACTCGCATTTGATAAATCTGAACTTCTAATTTCTTTACTTTTCACTAATTTTTTTTCTTCATATTGCTTACGGGCTAATTTAATTAATTTTAAAGTACGCGAAGACATTTTTCAATTTTTGAAATATATTTTTTTTAATACGATTATCACTTCACTATTATTCTGTTACATCAAATTTTATAATTTTAATATTTGAATAATGCATTACGTGCATGTGTATATTATTCCAACTCAAAATTACGCATAAAAAATACACTTGTCATAGTCTACTAAGTAAACTTTGTAACTGTAATTTATTATTTAAAAATTAGGAAAAGAGTGTTAACTGAGATTGAATTTGAAAATTTTTTAACTGTTCGTTGGAAAAAAATAAAAATTCGAGATAATGTAACGTAATGCGCTACTTGGAATTTGGAAAACCAACCTAACTCAGTTAGTTCATAAAGGCTTTTCAAGTAAAAAATCAAAGACAAACTTTGATAATAATTTGGAAAAGTCTATTATTTTGTTTTAGGTTAATATTCCTCATAAGCTAAATTTCTGCTTTTTTTTTTTTCAACTGAGTTTTTCCAAAATTATATGAAGGCAAAACAGACTTAGGTTAAAAATGTTTTTTTCTGTAATACATGGCACACTTACATCAAGTAAACCAAATTTTGTCAGAATATAGAATCAAATATGACTAATTCAAATATAATGCAAATTTAAGAGGCGCCAAACTCGACTTAGGCGACTTTACCTTATAAACACATATATGATCACTCATTTGATACCCTTCTGATACTTTTGGCAATAATAATTATCCGTACATAATGAGAATTTGTTTTAAATCAGTAATATGCAAGAAAAATAACATAAAAGAGAAAAAACTAAATTTTTTTGTAATTTTTTTTTTAAAGCAAAACTATATTTTGTCTAACAATTAATAATTGACATTATTTTGATTGTGTGTATAAATAACTGATACATTTTAAATATATAAAGGTTAACTCTATGTGTAATCAAATAATTAATATATATGCGCATACGATCAGTGATTAGGGGAATTTAGATTTCACTCCAATTCATTCAAAATAATATATTTTTTTTGAGCCACTATGAAAAAAAGGCTAAAAAGATATTTATATGAAATTTGATCCTCTTATAATATATTAATATTCAATGATTATTAGTTATGTAGAGAATATTTAAATGTAGATCAGGATAATTTTGTTTCTTCTGACACCATGTAGAAAACTAGATTTTTCCTTGTAAAAATTTAAAAGCAAACTTTTTAATTCTAATTTGTTGTAAACTATTTTATTATACTTAAAAAAATAAAAATATAACTCTTTCCTTAAAAAAAAACTATAAATCTTTTCTTTCGGCTTCTTTTCTTTAAAAAATAAATATAAATATTTTCCTTTTCAGCGTACTTTTCAGTTTATATTGTTTAAAACGCCTGTATATATACTAAGCTAGTTAGCTGTTTTCATTTAAATTCAGCTTCTATATACTAAGTAAATAATATAAAAATATAATGACTGTTTTAATTTTAAAATTGAAATTGAAACATAAAATCAGAATTGAAACTTAAATTTGATTTGCAAATGAAACATAAAAAGTTTTAAAAGTACTGCTTTACCCTTAATTTTCAAAACTGAAGGTTTTGACAATTACATTTAGTATATAAAAAAAACCAAAAGTAAAAAATCACAATGTGTACAATAGTTTTTAAAAAAAAAATATATATAAAATCAATGAGGATAATTACTGGATGAACACCATGAGGATGACTGCTGGATACTTTACATTCAGGTAATGTACAGCATATATGTATATTTGCATTCAGGTAATGTACACATATTTTTCATATTAACTTACATACTTCATTTGCAAGAACGAAGTTTTGTTGGTTAAGTAATCTTAAATAAGAAGTTTTTAATTAGGTACATTAGTTTATTTTGTGTTCACAGAACATACTTCTATTCGCAATTTGTCAATGCATACATACCTACACACTCAAAACAACACGCAAATGTATTAAAAAAACTTACTATATTATCTTATCATAGAAGAACAAGAAACTAGTAAAGTTTTTTTCTTCATACAAATCAAACTCATATTACAGAGAGGAAATAATAAATTTGGCAACATAAAAATGTATCAATATTCCTTTTATACTGTAAATTTTCATATTACAATATTGTTAATAATATTTATAACACTAAAATCTAATTTTACTAAATTTACTTTTAACTTGCTTTTAACTTATGTACATACATATATAAAAAGTTCTTATAAAATCGACCAGTCTTGATTTTAAAAGTTATTTCCCATTATCAATACTACTATACCTTATAATAGCTATGATTACTTAACTTTTTTTTCTTTATTTTATATTTTTAAAACAACTTTTTTATCTTGACTACAAGTGTACAACATTATTTTATTAGTATTACCATATTGATAAATTGATGTGATTTATCCCGAATTTTCAACTTTGAGAGTTTATAAACGTATAAAAAAAAATGTTAGATTTTCTATTATGTATTTAACTCAGAATTATCTGAACGACTTTTCCACAAAAATTTTGTTTTAAGAAGTAAAGCAAAATTAAAAATGTCCATTTTGTTCATTTCTGTTACGTTTAATTTACGGTTGTTACCAGCACTTCTAACAAAATTATACCAATCCCTGGGGTGGTGAATTTTAGCTTGAGTTTTCTTTTTCTTCCTTTCTATAACCGAGTGGTCTACATCACATTCCATGTGAGTATGATCCGGAATTAGAAATTTATGATCTATAATTTTAATTTGTTCATTAATGTATAGAAATGCCATAAACATCATACTAATATGTGAGTTATTTAGCTAAGGCTTCGTGCCACATATAGCAATACGGTTCATTCGTTGCTCCATCGTGAACTGTAAGGTTATATGTTCATAGCTGGCGCTTGTAAAATGCAACAGATGTGCTTAAATGTGGTGTTGGGAGACATTGTTGCAAATCGAAACTATATGTCTTATTTGTCGAATCTTTAATTGATAAAGCCTTATCAATTTCCTTAGATTTTAGTAAGCAAAATCCGCTTTTTCATGGTGATCTTTTAAATTTTTTTCTAAAGCAATGACCTCATTTGAATTGTTACTTTGTCTAGCTATTTCAATTTTACCCCTAAACAAATCGCATGTATGGCAACTGTCAATTTTGGGAGCTTTAAACTTAAGTCCTGTATCTAAAACATAACATAAAATAAATTATTAATGTTATAAAAAATTTTATTACATTTTTCTTACCTTTGAATATTTTCAAATAAGCTGATAAGCTTACAGTATTTTTATATTCTTGCCAATATAATTGATGCATTTTAGATACATTCAAATCGGAGCATAAATATTTTTTTGATGTATCTCTCCTAGAATAATGCCTCTCATAAGCCGGAAAACTGTTTATATGTTGGATAATTAATTCAACAATTTGCTCATTTAATTTATTTGCTGGAATTTTTTGGCCTCTTTGATCAGTAATAACACCGGTTCCATTAAACTTTTTCCTTTGAACAGTTTTCACAAAACTAACAGTTTCTCCAAAAATCTTTAAAAAACATTGTTGGCACACATTTATTCTTGATTTTTCTTTCTCTATAAAATAATATGCACTATGCTGACGATTCCTTATATTTCCTTTTAAATTTTTTCGTAAAGTCTGGGTTTCTCTCTCTTCGACTATAATAAGAGAGCTCAGAAAAAGTAATCTCTTATTATATGATCCTAAAGCCCAATAATAATTAAAAAGTTATTTTTGAACACCATAATTTATTTTTTTCTTTGCAGTTTTGTCGACAACTATTTTGAAGAGCAATACATCTTTTTTCGGATACATTACCCGACTTTCTAACGTAACGTAAACCTAAATTTCACTTTCTATTTATTTCTCTTTTGCTGTCATATTTTTTGTTATTTTTGAATCTGCTAATTCGTCAGTGTCTTTAATTAAGTTTCCTTCTAATTTTTTGCCAGCTGCAATAATTTCATCGTCAACAGATGGATCATAAATCTCAGAATCTGAATCTACATTGAAATCAGGATTTATGATTAAATCGTCTCAATCAAAATCAACTTGCGTATCTTCTAAATTAGCTACATCAGAATCTATATTATTGTGCTGCATTTCAAAATTTTTAGAAATTTTGATAATTTCATTGTATTTTTCCACTAAAGAGCTTGTATTGAAACAAAATCCATTAGCGGAAGATTCGGTTTCATTTTTCAATGCAGGAACAAAAAAATTATTTTGATAAATACTTGAATTTTTATCTTTAGAAAACCCTGTGATTTGAAAACAATACAGTTTATTAACAATAACGTAAGTTGTAATAAAATAAAGATGTCGACATGTTCATTTTAAAAGCTAATAAAATGTTGATTTACTTACTCGCATTTGATAAATCTGAACTTCTAATTTCTTTACTTTTCACTAATTTTTTTTCTTCATATTGCTTACGGGCTAATTTAATTAATTTTAAAGTACGCGAAGACATTTTTCAATTTTTGAAATATATTTTTTTTAATACGATTATCACTTCACTATTATTCTGTTACATCAAATTTTATAATTTTAATATTTGAATAATGCATTACGTGCATGTGTATATTATTCCAACTCAAAATTACGCATAAAAAATACACTTGTCATAGTCTACTAAGTAAACTTTGTAACTGTAATTTATTATTTAAAAATTAGGAAAAGAGTGTTAACTGAGATTGAATTTGAAAATTTTTTAACTGTTCGTTGGAAAAAAATAAAAATTCGAGATAATGTAACGTAATGCGCTACTTGGAATTTGGAAAACCAACCTAACTCAGTTAGTTCATAAAGGCTTTTCAAGTAAAAAATCAAAGACAAACTTTGATAATAATTTGGAAAAGTCTATTATTTTGTTTTAGGTTAATATTCCTCATAAGCTAAATTTCTGCTTTTTTTTTTTCAACTGAGTTTTTCCAAAATTATATGAAGGCAAAACAGACTTAGGTTAAAAATGTTTTTTTCTGTAATACATGGCACACTTACAGCAAGTAAACCAAATTTTGTCAGAATATAGAATCAAATATGACTAATTCAAATATAATGCAAATTTAAGAGGCGCCAAACTCGACTTAGGCGACTTTACCTTATAAACACATATATGATCACTCATTTGATACCCTTCTGATACTTTTGGCAATAATGTACGGATAATTGTACATAATGAGAATTTTTTTTAAATCAGTAATATGCAAGAAAAATAACATAAAAGAGAAAAAACTAAATTTTTTTGTAATTTTTTTTTTAAAGCAAAACTATATTTTGTCTAACAATTAATAATTGACATTATTTTGATTGTGTGTATAAATAACTGATACATTTTAAATAATAAAGGTTAACTCTATGTGTAATCAAATAATTAATATATATACGCATACGATGAGTGATTAGGGGAATTTAGATTTCACTCCAATTCATTCAAAATAATATATTTTTTTTGAGCCACTATGAAAAAAAGGTTAAAAAGATATTTATATGAAATTTGATCCTCTTATAATATATTAATATTCAATGATTATTAGTTATGTAGAGAATATTTAAATGTAGATCAGGATAATTTTGTTTCTTCTGACACCATGTAGAAAACTAGATTTTTCCTTGTAAAAATTTAAAAGCAAACTTTTTAATTCTAATTTGTTGTAAACTATTTTATTATAGTTAAAAAAATAAAAATATAACTCTTTCCTTAAAAAAAAACTATAAATCTTTTCTTTCGGCTTCTTTTCTTTAAAAAATAAATATAAATATTTTCCTTTTCAGCGTACTTTTCAGTTTATATTGTTTAAAACGCCTGTATATATACTAAGCTAGTTAGCTGTTTTCATTTAAATTCAGCTTCTATATACTAAGTAAATAATATAAAAATATAATGACTGTTTTAATTTTAAAATTGAAATTGAAACATAAAATCAGAATTGAAACTTAAATTTGATTTGCAAATGAAACATAAAAAGTTTTAAAAGTACTGCTTTACCCTTAATTTTCAAAACTGAAGGTTTTGACAATTACATTTAGTATATAAAAAAAACCAAAAGTAAAAAATCACAATGTGTACAATAGTTTTAAAAAAAAAAAAAAATATATATAAAATCAATGAGGATAATTACTGGATGAACACCATGAGGATGACTGCTGGATACTTTACATTCAGGTAATGTACAGCATATATGTATATTTACATTCAGGTAATGTAAACATATTTTTCATATTAACTTACATACTTCATTTGCAAGAACGAAGTTTTGTTGGTTAAGTAATCTTAAATAAGAAGTTTTTAATTAGGTACATTAGTTTATTTTGTGTTCACAGAACATACTTCTATTCGCAATTTGTCAATGCATACATAACCTACACGCTCAAAACATGTATACACGCAAATGTATTAAAAAAACTTACTATATTATCTCATCATAGAAGGACAAGAAACTAGTAAAGTTTTTTTCTTTATACAAATCAAACTCATATTACAGAGAGGAAATAATAAATTTGGCAACATAAAAATGTATCAATATTCCTTTTATACTGTAAATTTTCATATTACAATATTGCTAATAATATTTATAACACTAAAATCTAATTTTACTAAATTTACTTTTAACTTGCTTTTAACTTATGTACATACATTTATAAAAAGTTCTTAATCGACCAGTTTTGATTTTAAAAGTTATTTCCCATTATCAATACTACTATACCTTATAATAGCTATGATTGCTTAACTTTTTTCTTTATTTTATATTTTTTAAAACAACTTTTTTATCTTGGCTACAAGTGTACAACATTATTTTATTAGTATTACCATATTGATAAATTGATGTGATTTATCTCGAATTTTCAACTTTGAGAGTTTATAAACGTATAAAAAAAAATGTTAGATTTTCTATTATATATTTAACTCAGAATTATCTGAACGACTTCTCCACAAAAATTTTGTTTTAAGAAGTAAAGCAAAATTAAAAAAGTCCACTTTGTTCATTTCTGTTACGTTAAATTTACGTTTGTTACCAGCACTTCTAACAAAATTATACCAATCCCTGGGGTGGTGAATTTTAGCTTGAGTTTTCTTTTTCTTCCTTTCTATAACCGTGTGGTCTACATCACATTCCATGTGAGTATGATCCGGAATTAGAAATTTATGATCTATAATTTTAATTTGTTCATTAATGTATAGAAATGCCATAAACATCATGCTAATATGTGAGTTTTTTAGCTAAGGCTTCGTGCCACATGTAGCAATACGGTTCATTCGTTGCTCCATCGTGAACTGTAAGGTTATATGTTCATAGTTGGCGCTTGTAAAATGCAACAGATGTGCTTAAATGTGGTGTTAGGAGACATTGTTGCAAATCGAAACTATGTCTTATTTGTCAAATCTTTAATTGATAAAGCCTTATCAATTTCCTTAGATTTGTAAGCAAAATCCGCTTTTTCATGGTGATCTTTTAAATTTTTTTCTAAAGCAATGATCTCATTTGAATTGTTACTTTGTCTAGCTATTTCAATTTTACCCCTAAACAAATCGCATGTATGGCAACTGTCAATTTTGGGAGCTTTAAACTTAAGTCCTGTATCTAAAACGTAACATGAAATAAATTATTAATGTTATAAAAAATTTTATTACATTTTTCTTACCTTTGAATATTTTCAAATAAGCTGATAAGCTTACAGTATTTTTATATTCTTGCCAATATAATTGATGCATTTTAGATACAATCAAATCGGAGCATAACTATTTTTTTGATGTACCTCTCCTAGAATAATGGCTCTCATAAGCCGGAAAACTGTTTATATGTTGGATAATTAATTCAACAATTTGCTCATTTAATTTATTTGCTGGAATTTTTTGGCCTCTTTGATCAGTAATAACACCGGTTCCATTAAACTTTTTCCTTTGAACAGTTTTCACAAAACTAACAGTTTCTCCAAAAATCTTTAAAAAACATTGTTGGCACACATTTATTCTTGATTTGTCTGTCTCTATAAAATAATATGCACTATGCTAACGATTCCTTATATTTTCTTTTAAATTTTTTCGTAAAGTCTGGGTTTCTCTCTCTTCGACTATAATAAGAGAGCTCAGAAAAAGTAACCTCTTATTATATGATCCTAAAGCCCAATAATAATTGAAAAGTTATTTTTGAACATCATAATTTATTTTTTTCTTTGCAGTTTTTTCGACAACTATTTTGAAGAGCAATACATCTTTTTTCGGATACATTACCCGACTTTCTAACGTAACGTAAATCTAAATTTCACTTTCTATTTATTTCTCTTTTGCTGTCATATTTTTTGTTATTTTTAGACTCTGCTAATTCGTCAGTGTCTTTAATTAAGTTTCCTTCTAATTTTTTGCCAGCTGCAATAATTTCATCGTCAACAGATGGATCATAATTCTCCGAATCTGAATCTACATTGAAATCAGGATTTTTGATTAAATCGTCTCAATCAAAATCAACTTGCGTATCTTCTAAATTAGCTACATCAGAATCTATATTATTGTGCTGCATTTCAAAATTTTTAGAAATTTTGATAATTTCATTGTATTTTTCCACTAAAGAGCTTGTATTGAAACAAAATCCATTAGCGGAAGATTCGGTTTCATTTTTCAATGCAGGAACAAAAAAATTATTTTGATAAATACTTGAATTTTTATCTTTAGAAAACCCTGTGATTTGAAAACAATACAGTTTATTAACAATAACGTAAGTTGTAATAAAATAAAGATGTCGACATGTTCATTTTAAAAGCTAATAAAATGTTGATTTACTTACTCGCATTTGATAAATCTGAACTTCTAATTTCTTTACTTTTCACTATTTTTTTTTCTTCATATTGCTTACGGGCTAATTTAATTAATTTTAAAGTACGCAAAGACATTTTTCAATTTTTGAAATATATTTTTTTTAATACGATTATCACTTCACTATTATTCTGTTAAATCAAATTTTATAATTTTAATATTTTAATAATGCATTACGTGCATGTGTATATTATTCCAACTCAAAATTACGAATAAAAAATACAGTTGTCATAGTCTACTAAGTAAACTTTGTAACTGTAATTTATTTTTTAAAAATTAGGAAAAGAGTGTTAATTGAGATTGAATTTGAAAATTTTTTAACCGTTCGTTGGAAAAAAATACAAATTCGAGATAATGTAACGTAATGCACTACTTGGAATTTGGAAAACCAACCTAACTCAGTTAGTTCATAAAGGCTTTTCAAGTAAAAAATCAAAGACAAACTTTGATAATAATTTGGAAAAGTCTATTATTTTGTTTTAGGTTAATATTCCTCATAAGCTAAATTTCTGCTTTTTTTTTCAACTGAGTTTTTCCAAAATTATATGAAGGCAAAACAGACTTAGGTTAAAAATGTTTTTTTCTGTAATACATGGCACACTTTCAGCAAGTAAACCAAATTTTGTCAAAATATAGAATCAAATATGACTAATTCAAATATAATGCAAATTTAAGAGGCGCCAAACTCGACTTAGGTGACTTTACCTTATAACCACATATATGATTACTCATTTGATACCCTTCTGATACTTTTGGCAATAATTATTATCCGTACATAATCAAAATTTTTTTTAAATCAGTAATATGCAAGAAAAATAACATAAAAGAGAAAAAACTAAATTTTTTTGTACTTTTTTTTTTAAAGCAAAACTATATTTTGTCTAACATTTAATAATTGACATTATTTTGATTGTGTGTATAAATAACTGATACATTTTAAAAATATAAAGGTTAACTCTACGTGTAATCAAATAATTAAAATATATACGCATACGATGAGTGATTAGGGGAATTTAGATTTCACTCCAATTCATTCAAAATAATATATTTTTTTTGAGCCACTATGAAAAAAAGGTTAAAAAAATATTTATATGAAATTTGATCCTCTTATAATATATTAATATTCAATGATTATTAGTTATGTAGAGAATATTTAAATGTAGATCAGGATAATTTTGTTTCTTCTGACACCAAGTAGAAAACTAGATTTTTCCTTGTAAAAATTTAAAAGCAAACTTTTTAATTCTAATTTGTTGTAAACTATTTTATTATAGTTAAAAAAATAAAAATATCTTTCCTTAAAAAAAAAACTATAAATCTTTTCTTTCGGCTTCTTTTCTTTAAAAAATAAATATATATATTTTCCTTTTCAGCGTACTTTTCAGTTTATATTGTTTAAAACGCCTGTATATATACTAAGCTAGTTAGCTGTTTTCATTTAAATTCAGCTTCTATATACTAAGTAAATAATATAAAAATATAATGACTGTTTTAATTTTAAAATTGAAATTGAAATATAAAATCAGAATTGAAACTTAAATTTGATTTGCAAATGAAACATAAAAAGTTTTAAAAGTACTGCTTTACCCTTAATTTTCAAAACTGAAGGTTTTGACAATTACATTTAGTATATAAAAAAAACCAAAAGTAAACAATCACAATGTCTACAACAGTTTTTAAAAAAAATATATATATAAAATCAATGAGGATAATTACTGGATGAACACCATGAGGATGACTGCTGTATACTTTACATTCAGCTAATGTACAGCATATATGTATATTTACATTCAGGTAATGTACACATATTTTTCATATTAACTTACATACTTCATTTGCAAGAACGAAGTTTTGTTGGTTAAGTAATCTTAAATAAGAAGTTTTTAATTAGGTACATTAGTTTATTTTGTGTTCACAGAACATACTTCTATTCGCAATTTGTCAATGCATACATACCTACACGCTCAAAACAACACGCAAATGTATTAAAAAAACTTACTATATTATATTATCATAGAAGAACAAGAAAATAGTAAAGTTTTTTTCTTCATACAAATCAAACTCATATTACAGAGAGGAAATAATAAATTTGGCAACATAAAAATATATCAATATTCCTTTTATACTGTAAATTTTCATATTACAATATTGTTAATAATATTTATAACACTAAAATCTAATTTTACTAAATTTACTTTTAACTTGCTTTTAACTTATGTACATACATATATAAAAAGTTCTTATAAAATCGACCAGTCTTGATTTTAAAAGTTATATCCCATTATCAATACTACTATACCTTATAATAGCTATGATTGCTTAACTTTTTTCTTTATTTTATATTTTTTAAAACAACTTTTTTATCTTGACTACAAGTGTACAACATTATTTTATTAGTATTACCATATTGATAAATTGATGTGATTTATCGTGAATTCTCAACTTTGAGAGTTTATAAACGTATAAAAAAAAATGTTAGATTTTCTATTATATATTTAACTCAGAATTATCTGAACGACTTCTCCACAAAAATTTTGTTTTAAGAAGTAAAGCAAAATTAAAAAAGTCCACTTTGTTCATTTCTGTTACGTTAAATTTACGGTTGTTACCAGCACTTCTAACAAAATTATACCAATCCCTGGGGTGGTGAATTTTAGCTTGAGTTTTCTTTTTCTTCCTTTCTATAACCGAGTGGTCTACATCACATTCCATGTGAGTATGATCCGGAATTAGAAATTTATGATCTATAATTTTAATTTGTTCATTAATGTATAGAAATGCCATAAACATCATACTAATATGTGAGTTTTTTAGCTAAGGCTTCGTGCCACATCTATCAATACGGTTCATTCGTTGCTCCATCGTGAACTGTAAGGTTATATGTTCATAGTTGGCGCTTGTAAAATGCAACAGATGTGCTTAAATGTGGTGTTAGGAGACATTGTTGCAAATCGAAACTATGTCTTATTTGTCGAATCTTTAATTGATAAAGCCTTATCAATTTCCTTAGATTTGTAAGCAAAATCCGCTTTTTCATGGTGATCTTTTAAATTTTTTTCTAAAGCAATGATCTCATTTGAATTGTTACTTTGTCTAGCTATTTCAATTTTACCCCTAAACAAATCGCATGTATGGCAACTGTCAATTTTGGGAGCTTTAAACTTAAGTCCTGTATCTAAAACATAACATAAAATAAATTATTAATGTTATAAAAAATTTTATTACATTTTTCTTACCTTTGAATATTTTCAAATAAGCTGATAAGCTTATAGTATTTTTATATTCTTGCCAATATAATTGATGCATTTGAGATACATTCAAATCGGAGCATAAATATTTTTTTGATGTATCTCTCCTAGAATAATGGCTCTCATAAGCCGGAAAACTGAGAGATAATTGATTCAACAATTGGCTCATTTAATTTATTTGCTGGAATTTTTTGGCCTTTTTGATCAGTAATAACACCGGTTCCATTAAACTTTTTCCTTTGAACAGTTTTCACAAAACTAACAGTTTTTCCAAAAATCTTTAAAAAACATTGTTGGCACACATTTATTCTTGATTTTTCTTTCTCTATAAAATAATATGCACTATGCTGACGATTCCTTATATTTCCTTTTAAATTTTTTCGTAAAGTCTGGGTTTCTCTCTCTTCGACTATAATAAGAGAGCTCAGAAAAAGTAATCTCTTATTATATGATCCTAAAGCCCAATAATAATTAAAAAGTTATTTTTGAACACCATAATTTATTTTTTTCTTTGCAGTTTTTTCGACAACTATTTTGAAGAGCAATACATCTTTTTTCGGATACATTACCCGACTTTCTAACGTAACGTAAACCTAAATTTCACTTTCTATTTATTTCTCTTTTGCTGTCATATTTTTTGTTATTTTTGAATCTGCTAATTCGTCAGTGTCTTTAATTAAGTTTCCTTCTAATTTTTTGCCAGCTGCAATAAATTCATCGTCAACAGATGGATCATAAATCTCAGAATCTGAATCTACATTGAAATCAGGATTTATGATTAAATCGTCTCAATCAAAATCAACTTGCGTATCTTCTAAATTAGCTACATCAGAATCTATATTATTGTGCTGCATTTCAAAATTTTTAGAAATTTTGATAATTTCATTGTATTTTTCCACTAAAGAGCCTTGTATTGAAACAAAATCCATTAGCGGAAGATTCGGTTTCATTTTTCAATGCAGGAACAAAAAAATTATTTTGATAAATACTTGAATTTTTATCTTTAGAAAACCCTGTGATTTGAAAACAATACAGTTTATTAACAATAACGTAAGTTGTAATAAAATAAAGATGTCGACATGTTCATTTTAAAAGCTAATAAAATGTTGATTTACTTACTCGCATTTGATAAATCTGAACTTCTAATTTCTTTACTTTTCATTAATTTTTTTTCTTCATATTGCTTACGGGCTAATTTAATTAATTTTAAAGTACGCGAAGACATTTTTCAATTTTTGAAATATATTTTTTTTAATACGATTATCACTTCACTATTATTCTGTTAAATCAAATTTTATAATTTTAATATTTTAATAATGCATTACGTGCATGTGTATATTATTCCAACTCAAAATTACGAATAAAAAATACACTTGTCATAGTCTACTAAGTAAACTTTGTAACTGTAATTTATTATTTAAAAATTAGGAAAAGAGTGTTAACTGAGATTGAATTTGAAAATTTTTTAACTGTTCGTTGGAAAAAAATAAAAATTCGAGATAATGTAACGTAATGTGCTACTTGGAATTTGGAAAACCAACCTAACTCAGTTAGTTCATAAAGGCTTTTCAAGTAAAAAATCAAAGACAAACTTTGATAATAATTTGGAAAAGTCTATTATTTTGTTTTAGGTTAATATTCCTCATAAGCTAAATTTCTGCTTTTTTTTTTCTACTGAGTTTTTCCAAAATTATATGAAGGCAAAACAGACTTAGGTTAAAAATGTTTTTTTCTGTAATACATGGCACACTTACAGCAAGTAAACCAAATTTTGTCAGAATATAGAATCAAATATGACTAATTCAAATATAATGCAAATTTAAGAGGCGCCAAACTCGACTTAGGTGACTTTACCTTATAACCACATATATGATCACTCATTTGATGCCCTTCTGATACTTTTGGCAATAATAATTATCCGTACATAATGAGTATTTTTTTTTTTAAATCAGTAATATGCAAGAAAATTCAAAATAATATATTTTTTTTGAGCCACTATGAGAAAAAGGTTAAAAAAATATTTATATGAAATTTGATCCTCTTATAATATATTAATATTCAATGATTATTAGTTATGTAGAGAATATTTAAATGTAGATCAGGATAATTTTGTTTCTTCTGACACCATGTAGAAAACTAGATTTTTCCTTGTAAAAATTTAAAAGCAAACTTTTTAATTCTAATTTGTTGTAAACTATTTTATTATAGTTAAAAAAATAAAAATATAACTCTTTCCTTAAAAAAAAACTATAAATCTTTTCTTTCGGCTTCTTTTCTTTAAAAAATAAATATAAATATTTTCCTTTTCAGCGTACTTTTCAGTTTATATTGTTTAAAACGCCTGTATATATACTAAGCTAGTTAGCTGTTTTCATTTAAATTCAGCTTCTATATACTAAGTAAATAATATAAAAATATAATGACTGTTTTAATTTTAAAATTGAAATTGAAACATAAAATCAGAATTGAAACTTAAATTTGATTTGCAAATGAAACATAAAAAGTTTTAAAAGTACTGCTTTACCCTTAATTTTCAAAACTGAAGGTTTTGACAATTACATTTAGTATATAAAAAAAACCAAAAGTAAAAAATCACAATGTGTACAATAGTTTTAAAAAAAAAAAAAAATATATATAAAATCAATGAGGATAATTACTGGATGAACACCATGAGGATGACTGCTGGATACTTTACATTCAGGTAATGTACAGCATATATGTATATTTACATTCAGGTAATGTACACATATTTTTCATATTAACTTACATACTTCATTTGCAAGAACGAAGTTTTGTTGGTTAAGTAATCTTAAATAAGAAGTTTTTAATTAGGTACATTAGTTTATTTTGTGTTCACAGAACATACTTCTATTCGCAATTTGTCAATGCATACATACCTACACACTCAGAACAACACGCAAATGTATTAAAAAACTTACTATATTATCTTATCATAGAAGAACAAGAAACTAGTAAAGTTTTTTTCTTCATACAAATCAAACTCATATTACAGAGAGGAAATAATAAATTTGGCAACATAAAAATGTATCAATAATAATTCCTTTTATACTGTAAATTTTCATATTACAATATTGTTAATAATATTTATAACACTAAAATCTAATTTTACTAAATTTACTTTTAACTTGCTTTTAACTTATGTACATACATATATAAAAAGTTCTTATAAAATCGACCAGTCTTGATTTTAAAAGTTATTTCCCATTATCAATACTACTATACCTTATAATAGCTATGATTACTTAACTTTTTAGCACATTTCCAAAAAAATTTTGAAAAAATGTGCTTATTAGTTTCACTCTGTCCGTCCGTCCGTCCGTCCGTCCGTCTGTTTACAAAACTTCTACACCGTTAAAGATAGAGAAAAATTTTAACCATAGGTAGGTCTCATAAAAAAAATAATTTTGTGGAACAACTTTTTCATGTAGCCCCCCCCATTACGGAGCTACAGCTCCTCAAACTTTGAAAAAGCCCTATTTTTAAATGCATATATCTTATGTTCTGCTTAAGATTTTTTCAATCTGAAAACGTCATTCGACAGGTATTTCTTTTATCTTTGTAAATTAATATGAAAATTATACAATTTTTTTAAATTTAGTATTTAAATTTACCGTTATGTGAAAACCAAATTTTGCATGATTTTTCTACTTTCATAACTCCGGCACGCTTCTAGATAGAAGCTTGAAATTTTGAGGCAAGAAAGAACTTTTAGAATTAGTATAAGTTTGCTCAGAAAATTTTTTCGGACCACCCCCTGTTTATGAGCTATTAGGGCTTAAAAATTGAAAATTTGCTATTTTTAAACACCTGTAACTTAGGAACCTGTACACATTTTACTTCTGCAAGATATAAAAATTAAAGCTACAATAATATATTTTTACGTGTGTGAAAGGTTTATTTTAGTTGTAAAGGGTTCCAAAGTTGCAGCTCTTCAAAATTACGAAAAAGCCCCATTTTCAGATGTATATATCTCGGGCTCTGCGTAATAGTTTTTCAATCTAAAACCAGCAGAAGATCGAAAATTTTATTATCTATATAAAACAATATCAAAGTTATGTAATATTTTGTAATTTACTATTTAAATTTACCGTTATGTGAAAACCACATTTTGCATGAAATTTCTTTTTTCATAACTCCGGCACCCCTTTAGATAGGAACCTGAAATTTTGAGACAAGAAAGAACTTTTAGAATTAGTATAAGTTTCCTCAGAAAATTTTTTGGTGACACCCCCTCTTTAAGAGTTATTACGCCTCAAAAATTGAAAATTTGCTATTTTTAGACACCTGTAACTTAGGCACCTGTACAAATTTTTCTTCGGCAAGACATGAAAATTAAAGGTTTAATAATATATTTTTACGTGTGTTAACGGCTTTTCTTAGTTATATAGGATTCCGGACTTACGGCCCCTCAAAATTTCAAAAATGTCCTATTTTCACGTTTTTTCTTATTACATGAAATTTTCAAATTTTTGTGTAAGTCACACTTCTAAACAGTTTGTATCGAGTTTTGGAAATGTGCGCTTTTAAAAACCGTTGGTTTACATTCTACCTTGTTTTTCTTTATTTTATATTTTTTAAAACAACTTTTTTATCTTGACTACAAGTGTACAACATTATTTTATTAGTATTACCATATTGATAAATTGATGTGATTTATCCCGAAATTTCAACTTTGAGAGTTTATAAACGTATAAAAAGAAAATGTTAGATTTTCTAATTTTAGTATTCTGAAATATAGTAATATAGTAATTATAGTAAAATATAGTTTCTAAATATAGTAATCTTTCTCTAAAAGAAAAAATACTATATAATAACCATTTGTTGACACATATATTTTAATCAACTTTAATCAGATTTTTGTATAGATAGTGTATTTGATATTTCTTTAAGTGCATTTTTTGCAAGTACATAAATGCTTGCAAAAATTTTTGATTTTTGATCGTATATTTTTTGTGAATTCGTGTAACTAAGCGGGAAATTATTATATTAAAGATAAATTAAAATCTTTAAAACTTAAGTTTTTAAAAAAATTAATTTTATTTAATAGAACTAACTCAAGCTAACCAACAATTTTCGAAGTCCTACAATAATGAAATTGTATATGACTTCCGTAACGCTAATTACGAAGGCATTAATAATGCCTTATCTAATATAAACTGGTACGAGCTGTTAATGCAGCGAGATTTAGATTTAGTAGTTCTGGATTTTCATACAATTTTATCATCTATAATTGATTACTTGGCTAGATAGGGAACTCAGATCTTTACATAATCGTAGAAATAAATTATATAAAATTATTAAATCATCAGTTGATCCAAGCTCCGAAACTATTAATGAGTATAAAAAATTGGCTGATGAATTTAAAATAAAATGCATTGCATCGTACGGTAATTACGTTCAAAATATTGGTAACTCCATTTTAAGTAACCCTAGAAAATTTTTTGAATTTGTTAATACAAAACGTAAGTCGTCAGGTTACCCAAATTCTATGTCCTTAGATGGTAAAGTCTCATCCTGCCCTGATGAAATTTGCAATTTTTTTGCACACAAATTCCAAAACGTGTACCGTCAGTCGCAAACAGGGCATGGAAACGTGAATTTCCAGACCATAACACTATTCCTCTCATTCAAAATTTAAACTTATCATTAGAAGATGTTTATTCAGAAATTAGTAGTTTAGATATTAAAAAAGGATCTGGTCCTGATCTTCTTCCACCTATTTTTTTACATATCTGTATTCATAATTTAACTGTCCCACTTTAATTTTTAACAGATCCCTTATGTCAGGTACTTTCCCACAATTTTGAAAAACCTCATACCTGATTCCGATTCACAAAAAAGGTGACAAAGCATTAATAGACAATTATAGAGGTATAGCAATTCAGTCGACTATACCCAAATTATTTGAAAAACTTGTTACTGATAAAATTACACCTATAATAGATCCTTATCTTAATCAAGAACAACATGGTTTTAGAAAAGGTCGTTCAACCACCACCAACCTGATGGTTTTCACATCAGATATATTATCTTCTATTGAAAAAGGTCTTCAGGTAGACGCAATATATACAGATTTTAGTAAAGCATTTGACCGAATAAATCATGATATACTAAAAGATAAACTGGCAAAGCTAGGATTCAGTGGCTCCATATTAAAATGGATTAAGTCATATGTCACTGAAAGAGTACAATTTGTTAGATTTCAAGGTACTATATCTAAGCCCATTTCTGTCTACTCTGGGGTACCCCAAGGCAGTCACTTAGGACCACTTTTATTCAATATATATATAAGTGATCTTTCGAATTTCTTATCAGGCGTTGTCCACCTTACTTATGCTGATGATCTTAAGTTGTATCATGTAATTAAAAATGATACCGATTGCTGTTTTCTTCAATCAAAATTGAAGTGCTTAGAAAAATGGTGCTGTGAGAACATGCTAGATCTCAACATTATTAAGTGCTATACTATGACCTTTTCACGGAAAAGATCTAAATTGATGCATAATTATTCCATACAAAACTGCAACCTAGAATGTGTGAATCATATTACAGATTTGGGAATGATTTTGGATAACAAACTGAATTATAATCTTCACTATGAATCAATGTTATCAAAAGCTGACAAAATGCTAGGTTTTATCAAAAGAAGAGCAAGAGAATTTAACAATATCTGGGTAACAATAACTTTAAATTGCTCACTTGTACGCTCAGTTTTAGAATACAGTAGCATTATCTGGAATCCAGCCTTTCTTATTCATATACAAGAATTGAATCAATCCAGAAGCAGTTCCTCCTCTTTGCTTTAAGACATCTACATAATCCCAGAGATTTTCATAACCTTCCATCATACAATGAGAGGCTGCAGTTAGTTAATTTACTTAGTTTAAGTTCCCGTAGAATCTTACTATCTAACTGCTTTACATTTGATGTCTTATCCAATAAGATTAACGTCAATTTTATTAAAGATAAAATCAAAGTCAACAATAATGTTAGGCCCACAAGATATACCAAATTCTTAATTGAAACAACACATAGAACTGAATATGGGAAAAACGAACCCACAAACAGGTGTTGCATATTATTTAATCGATTCGACAACATTTTCTGTGACACAATTTCAAAAAATGCTTACAAATCTAAATTACACAACATTCTTAAACAATCGTAAAACATTGACATAATTTATTTCTAAATGACATAATGTAAAAAAAAATGTAAAAAAAGGAAAAAAAGAGAGAAAACAAAAGAAAAAACTAAAAATAAATTGTAATTTTTTTTTGTAGTCTTAAGTCAGCAAAATAATGTACTTCTTTTTTTTTGCATTGTATTGTGTAATATTAATTTTAAGTTTAACTTTAAGAATTTTTGTAACGACCTTGCTTTGGTTCTAAATAAATAAATCATACAAATGATATGGCAGTATAGTATTTAATAATAATAACAATAAAATGACTTTGTACAATATATTTTTATATTAACTATGTGAATATGAATGTACATATATATTAATTCAAAAGAACAGGTAAAGATCATGTTATAATAATATGATCACTCATTTGATACCCTTCTAATACTTTTGGCAATAATTATTATCCGTACATAATGAGAATTTCTTTTTTTAAAATCAGTAATATTATGCAAGAAAAATAACATAAAAGAGAAAAATCTAAATTTTTTTGTAGTTTTTTTTTAAAGCAAAACTATATTTTGTCTAATTAATAATTGACATTATTTTGATTGTGATTATCAATAACTGATACATTTTAAAAATATAAAGGTTAACTCTATGTGTAGTTAAAAATTAAAATGTATACGCATACGATGAGTGTTTAGTGGAGTGGAGTGGAGTGGAATTTAGATTTCACTCCAATACATTCAAAATAATATATTTTTTTTTGAGCCACTATGAAAAAAAGTTTAAAAATTTTTATATGAAATTTGATCCTCTTATAATATACTAATACTCAATGGTTATTAGTTTAGAGAATATTTAAATGTAGATCAGGATAATTTTGTTTCTTCTGACACCAAGTAGAAAAATAGATTTTTCCTTGTAAAAATTTAAACGCAATTTTTTTAATTCTAATTTGTTGTAAACTATTTTATTATAGTTAAAAATATAATTAAATATAATTTTTTCCTTAAAAAAAAACTATAAATCTTTTCTTTCGGCTTCTTTTCTTTAAAAAATAAATATAAATGTTTTCCTTTTCAGCGTACTTTTCAGAATAAATTTATATTGTTTAAAACGCCTGTATATATACTAAGCTAGTTAGCTGTTTTCATTTAAATTTAGCTTCTATATACTGAGCAAATATTTAAAATAATATAAAAAATATAATGACTGTTTTAATTTTAAAATTGAAACATCAAATCAGAATTGAAACTTAAATTTGATTTTCAAATGAAACATAAAAACTTTTAAAATTACTGCTTTGCCTTTAATTTTCAAAACTGAACGTTTTGACAATTGCATTTAGTATATAAAACAAGGTAGAATGTAAATCAACGGTTTTTAAAAGCCCACATTTCCAAAACTCAATATAAACTGTTTTAGAATTGTGACTTGCACAAAATTTTGAAAATTTTATGTAATAAGAAAAAATGTGAAAATAGGATATTTTTGAAATTTTGAAGGGCCGTAATTCTGGAATCCTATATAACTAAGAAAAGCCGTTGACACACGTAAAAATATATTATTGAACCTTTAATTTTCATGTCTTGCCGAAGAAAAATTTGTACAGGTGCCTAAGTTACAGGTGTCTAAAAATAGCAAATTTTAAATTTTTGAGGCGTAATAACTCTTGAAGAGGGGGTGCTGCCAAAAAATTTTCTGAGGAAACTTATACTAATTCTAAAAGTTCTTTCTGTATCAAAATTTCAGGTTCCTATCTAAAGGCGTGCCGGAGTTATGAAAAAAGAAATTTCATGCAAAATGTGGTTTTCACATAACGGTAAATTTAAATAGTAAATTACAAAATATTGCATAATTTTGATATTTTTTTATGTAGATAATAAAATTTTCGATCTTCTGGCGGTCTTAGATTGCAAAACTATTACGCAGATCCTGAGATATATACATCTGAAAATGGGGCTCTTTCGCAATTTTGAACAGCTGCAACTTTGGAACCCTTTACAACTAAAATAAACGTTAAATTACGTTTAACACACGTAATAATATATTACTGTAGCTTTAATTTTTATATATTGCAGAAGTAAAATGTGTACAGGTTCCTAAGTTACAGGTGTTTAAAAATAGTAAATTTTCAATTTTTGAGTCCTAATAGCTCATAAACAGGGGGTGGTCCAAAAAAATTTTCTGAACAAACTTATACTAATTCTAAAAGTTCTTTCTTGCCTCAAAGAACTTAATTCTAAAAGTTCTTTCTTGCCTCAAAATTTCAAGCCTCTATCTAAAAGCGTGCCGGAGTTATGAAAGTAGAAAAATCATGCAAAATTTGGTTTTAATTTAAATACTAAATTTAAAAAAATTGTATAATATTGATATTAATTTACAAAGATACCTGTCGAATGACGTTTTCAGATTGAAAAAATCTCAAGCAGAACATAAGATATATGCATTTAAAAATAGTGCTTTTTCAAAGTTTGAGCGAGTGTAGCTCCGCGATGGGAGGGGCTACATGAAAAAGTTGTTCCACAAAATTATTTTTTTTATGAGACCTACCCATGGTTAAATTTTATTTTCTCTATCTTTAACGGTGTAGAAGTTTTGTAAACAGAAGGACGGACGGACAGAGTGAAACTAATAAGCACATTTTTTCAAATTTTTTTTGGAAATGTGCTAAAAACCAATAGTAAAATTGCACAATGTTTACAACAGTTTTTTAAAAAAAAAAAAATATAAAATCAATGAGGATGACTACTGGATGAACACCATGAGGATAACTGCTAGATGCTGTACATTCGGTAATGCTTTAAATTTAATTATTACTAATTCGAAAAAGTGTTGTTTCTAAAAGGTGTTGTTATGTTGTTTCAGAAGAAAGATAAAATTTCGGAGACATCAGATATGTTAAATAACCAATATAATATATTTCACAATTGAAATGGAAAAAAATGGAAGGCTACCATTTCTTGATTTAGAAATCTGACTCATGGCGCAGTGGTTAAGTCGCCAACCTTTCAATCGAAGGGTCTTGGGTTCAAACCCCGGTCAGGTCATAAATAAAAAATATGTAGTACTTTTATATCGTAATAATGTATATCGTATAATCAATAGTAGTAATAATAACATTAATAATATTAGTAATAATAATAGTAATAATAATAGTAATAATAATAATAACAATAATTATTATAATAGTAATAATAATATTAGCTGCTACAGTGGGGCTATCTTTGGTTATATCATGCAAGTAAGGTGTTATATACTGCTGCACGTTGTAATCCACGGATGGCGCTGACTCTGTAGTAAAATAATAACAATAAGAATAATAATAATAATAGTAACAGTAATAATAACAATAATAGTAATAATAATAATAGCTGCTACAGTGGAGCCATCTTTGGTTATATCATGCAAGTAAGGTGTTATATACTACTGCACGTTGTAATCCACTGATGGCGCTGACTCTGTAGTAAAATAATAGCAATAATAACAATAAAAATAATAATAGTAATAATAATAATAAAAGTAATAGTAATAATAATAATAACAATAATTATAATAATAATAGTAATAATAATAATAGCTACTACTTTCTGTGGAGCTATCTTTGGTTATATCATGCAAGTAAGGTATTATATACTGCTGTACGTTGTAATCCACTGATGGCGCTGACTCTGTAGTAAAATCATAATAATATTATTAATAATACTAATACTAATAATAGTAACCGCTACAGTGACAGTGGGGGTTGCCTTCAATAATTACCTCATGTAGTTACTATATACTACTACTACATGTTGTAACTGTTGTAACGGCTTTAGTCACTGTTAGCAAAATAGTAATAATAATAGGCGGATTCATTGTTTCCTTACAGTCCCACTCCCAATTCAATGTTTCCGTATCCATTTCCTATCCTTTCCTATCCCTACTCCCTAGCGAATATGCTGCGTTCGCAGGTAAGGGTTTCACCCCATTATATTGGCTAAAGGGGGAGGTGGATTTCGTCAGTAAGAATCTAACACTACCAAGGGGGAAATTCTTGGTGTCTTTGAAAGATTCCCACCTCCCTTAGGAAAAAAAAAAATACAACTATTCGTTAACATATGTCGTAATGTCTAGAGGAAAAAGAGTCAGACATAAAGTTTCATTATGGCAAACTCTTTCCATTGTTACTCACATAAGTATGCAGCATTTAATTCCATGGTTCATATATTACTAAATTTACCATTGTCACAAGAAAACTACAATAAATAAGTTAGTTATATTTTTGAAACAGCTAGAATTAACGGATTGGATGACACTGTAATTAACAACATCGTAAAAAATAAAAAATTAAAATTAAAAAATTGCAAATTAATTAAAATAGACAATACAGATAAAAAAGAAAAAAGAATAAAAATAATATATTTTCCTGAAATTACAAAAAACTTAGAACAGTTTTTAATAAATACAATTTGCAAATTATCAATAGTTCACAAGAAAACTAAAAAATTTGTAGGAAACCCTAAGCAAAAAATAGAGAAAATGAAAAAATCGGGTATTTATAAACTAAGTTGTACCGTTTGTTATGTTGTATATGTGGGTAAAACGTTTAGAAATTTGAGTGATAGATTAAGAGAATATTAATTAAATATTAGAAATAAATACGAAAGATTTTTTTTTATTTTGTGAGCATGTGGTGAACTCATCAAAAACATTTTAAAGAGAAATTAAAAATAGTTCTCCGTTAATTGAAAAATTAAATGATTTAGATTATTATTTCTCCTATTTCATATTATAAAAATGAATTTCTTAATTTAAATTAAAAAATGTTTGCATGTTAATTTATTTGCTGACTTGTATGTGTATACTCAATAATTTGTGTATAGATGTATTAATTATTTATGATTATTAATTATATAAAAAAATTTTTATGTTATGCTAGTGAAATTATGTTAATATTTTTAATTTTTTAATTTTTATTTTTAATATCAAAAAAATTTTATATTAATTTTATTTTTAATATTATTTTAATTTCGGATATTTGGACAAGGAAAAATTTCTAAGCTTTAATAATTAAAATATTTTTAATGATTAATAATATAGGTATAGGGAAAAAAGCCATATATATACATACGAATTTAATAAAATATACTTATTTGATTCTGGTTGTGATTGCAACAATTTTTTTAAATTAAGTTTTTTGTTGTAGAAATGTTAATCACTGTTAAATTTTTAGTGTTGTTCTTATTGTAATTTAAATTAATGTTAAATTTTAAATGTTAATGTTAAAATTAATGTTAATGTTAATGAACCATATGAAAGTCAAGCTAGTGAACTTATGAATTTATCACATTTGGCCGTTGATGGTAGCTCGATGGAGACACTGGTGAATAGTGTAAAGCAATTGATCTCGGTTGTCAATGGTCAACATCAAACTCTGTGCTTTCTCAGCGAGCAGTTTGATAATCTTCAGCGGCAGAATGCACAAATTTCCAAAGAGAACGAGTTGTAAACAAAAATAAACGAATTCGAAATAAAATCTAAAACAATTGAGAACAAAATTAATGGATTAGAACTACAATATGATATAGAACAACAAAAACTTAACAAAAGCAATATAATAGTAGCGGGGCTTCCTAGTAAACTTCAGAATCCATTGGAAGCTATTTTAAAAATAAGCAAACACATCCATGCAGAGATCACCAAGGATGATATCCAGATGGTTCAAGAGGTTTCACCTACAAGAAATAATAATCTTAAAGACGTCAAGCAAAATAAAAATTTGAAATTACCTCTATACCTAGTCAAATTTAATAGTTACACAGCAAAATTAGCATTGATGAACCAGAAACGGGCCACGCCACATATTTATAACAATGAGCTTGGGCTGTAAGGGAGTGAACGTAATA
This sequence comes from Poecilobothrus nobilitatus, assembly GCA_947095535.1. Classification (NCBI taxonomy): domain Eukaryota; kingdom Metazoa; phylum Arthropoda; class Insecta; order Diptera; family Dolichopodidae; genus Poecilobothrus; species Poecilobothrus nobilitatus. The sequence continues at coordinate 114,128,138 of OX352772.1, forward strand.
CAAGCGAAATATTTTTTAGACAGCATCTAACCCGTCTTCAATCAAGACTCTACTATAATGAACAGCAAATCAAGTCATCGCATAAGTTTAAGTACCTATGGATCAAAGAAAACACTATTTTTCTTAGGAAAGCTGAAAAATCCAAGGTTTTTAGAATTGAAAATGATAACAATATTGCTTACATTTATAATTTTATTAGTAACCAACGCTAGTTTACTAACCAGGTACAATTTACAATTTTTAGGTAGCAACAATAATAAGTACAATAACAATTACAATAACAATAATAATTTAGTTTTATTATATAGTTTAAATACTAACCTCATAATCACTTATCAATCTTTTCAATTTAAATTTTTTTTCATTAATAAATCTGGCACAACTAAAAATATTGCCTATTAATTTACTAACTATATATAATTTTGAATTTTTAGGTAACATCAATAATAAGTACAATAAAAAATACAATAACAACAATAATTTTGCTTTATTATATAGTTTTAATATTAACCTCATATGTGATTATCATGTGATATGTGATTATCAATCTTTTCAATTTAATATTTTTCTTATAGTTACAATTGTTTTTCCAACAATTACACCACTAATTTTTTTTTTTGAAAACTTTACCAAACTTTATATTTAAGATTTTCATAATAGTAACCAAATATTAACTAATTCTCTTTTTAGTAAACACTTTACTTATCACAATCTTATTCTAAACATAAAAATACAAAATACAATCTTTTTTTATATACTTAAAATAATTTACTTACAGCTTGCACTGAATCTGATACGTAGTGCAATATATTCCTTTACAAATTTTTACTTTACTTTGAATAATTTTTACTTTAATTTGTTTAGTTTGTTTTTTTTTTCTTTTTTTAATTCACTTCAAACACTTAGTGTACTTTATAATTTTATCAATAATGCACTTGCATTCACATATGTTTATATATTTTTTTTTCTTTTTTACACATGTTCCACATACTTATTCCACATCTTTAAATATAAAATGACACTATCAATATTTTTGGTCTATTCTTTACATATGATTTACAATAATTGCAATAATTTCGAATTTAACGAAACTTCTAAGTCAACAATTAACGAATCAGAAAAAATAAAATTTTTATGGTGTAATAACCTGTTTCACCTCACTGGTCAATTTTTTGAACTAATTCTGCTAATTTGCAATAACAATAATTATTTTTATATAATAGTTTGTGTATCAGCTAAATATATTTATTGCACTTCAACTTCACCATCTAATTATTCCACAATCTTATTCAACTACATGATTGTACTTTTTAATATTTAATGATGGATTCATTCAATCAAATAATTAATATTGAAGATCAGCTAAAAATCCATTACTTCACCGAGGTGAATAATTCTCATAAAAATTATCAATATATTAACAATTTTAATATTATATATATGAACATCCAAAGTTTAAGATGTTCATATGACTTAAAACAACTGATTTCCTGCTATAAATGTAAATTACACATTATTGTATTATTTGAAATTTGGTTAAATGAAAGCGAAAATAAGTTCTTTAATCTCCCTAATTATAATTGCTATTTCTCTAATCGCGATGATTCCTATGGTGAAGTTGCTATTTACGTCAATCACGATATAGATAGTTCTCTTGCTGTCCAAGTGAAATTTCATAATTTCAATATCTTAGTGGTGAAGTTGATTAAAGAAAGGATAAATATAATAGCTATTTATAGAGCACATGAAACGAAAAAGTCGGAATTCATCGAAAAGCTTAGCGAAATTACTAATACTTTTAATAACTCGCTAGTAGATAGGTAGGCATTTGGGCCAGACAGGTAAGTAAGTCACCCGTAAGTAAGTCAAGGTCACCTGTAAGTAGGTCAAGGCTACCCGGAAGGAAGTATATCAAGGTCATTTTAAAAGTAAGTCAGACTGGCGGCGATCGTCAGTTGTTTATAAAGATTGTATACTTGGTTTAAGTAGTAGGTATTCAAGAAAATAGTAGGGGAAAAAAATGCTTTTTCATACAATGTAAAGAGAAAAAAAATGTACCTATACGTTTCTTTAAAATTAAAAAAAAAGTGCAAACTGGTTTTTTACATCTTAGATAAAGAATCAACAAAATTCAATTTTGAGATGCATTTTTTTTTTTTTTTCTTGTTTTTTCTTTTTTTTATGAAGTATTTAAAGAAGAGGAAATAAAAACCATTAATTATTTGCGAGTATCACCGTATAAGATTTTATTGTTATATAAGAATGTTGACAAAAATATGAATAAAAAGAAAACAAACAGGAAATCAAAAATATCTAACATGTGGTTTAAGTAATAGGCGTGAATGGAAATAGTAAGAAAAAATGCATTTTATAAAATGTAAAGAGAAAAATTTAAACAAATTAAGTGTACCTATGCGAATTTTTAAAATTAAAAGAAAAAAGTGCAAAGCTGGTTTTTAAATCTGAATCAACCTTGACCAAATTGATATTTTGAGATGAATTTTTTTCTTTTCTACATTTTCTAAGAATGTAGAACAAAAAAAGATGTATTCTTATGTTGTGTTAAAAAAAAAATAAAACAAATTTATTTATATGTTTGAAATAATTTTTTATTTAAAAATATTTTACAATTTTATAGAAATCTGTGCTGTCTTAATCTAACATTTTTTCTTTTAAAAGATACATATATACATTATAACAATTTTTAACAGCACATCTGAAATTGTTGTTTAATAAGTGTATAGGACAATTTGATTTAAAGTTATCAATCTTTTGTAATGACGGCAAGTTTCTGCTTAAATCTTCTATTTTATCACTGTCAATGTACTTTTGAAGGAATAGTTTTTTTGTTCTCCTTTAACATAAATTTTTTCAGCTGACTCTAAATAGTGTTTTAATATACATTTTACATCTAAATATTCAACTAGACCGTTATTCCATTTAAGTCCATTTATTTTATTTTCGCAATACTGGTTATTATATTTCATACCCGGACTAAGTTCCTCTGAGGGGTACGGTGCTTTGAAGTGATAGACAGTTGGAGTTAAACTTCCTTTTTCAAGTATGGCTAATTCTTTTAGGAAATATTGCTTTTTATTTCCTTGTAAAAATTGTAGGTCAACTATGAGAACTCGTTTAACCATGTCGACGGTTTGTGTAAGAATACTCATTAGAATAAATAAATTTACATTTATATTCACTTCGGCAAAAGAGCTTTTCATATAAATATAGATTAACAGTGCTATTTTTAACTAATACAACTATGCTATTTCATCCATTTACAATGATGGTAGCGGGGCCATCATGCTGTGGTAAAACCACTTTTATTCATAATTTAATAAAGTATAAAAAAGAAAATATACAACCACATATTAATAGAATTATTTGGTGTAATCCAGACAAAAATGCCGTTCCAAAATATTTAAAAGATGTGGAATATAGTAACACTATTCCGGATTTTAATGACAATCAAGAACCTTTGTTAATTATTATCGATGATATGATGTTAAATTCCCATGATAAGTATCTATGTGATTTATTTACTAGAGGATCACACCATAGAAATTTATCTGTAATATTTGTAACACAAAATGTTTTTCACCAGGGTAAATTTTCAAGAGATATTTCGCTTAACTGTAAATATCTAGTACTTTTCAAAAATCCAAGAGATAAATCGCAGATATTACCTCTACCTCGCCAAATATATCCCAATCAAATCAAAGCATTTGAAAAAGTATATAATGAAGTGACGTCAGAACCATACGGCTATGTATATATTAATAGATCTTACTCAAGACGTTAATGATATATTTCGATTAAGAAGTGATATATTTGGGAAAGGTTTGTGTTTTTGTACAAGAGATCAATTAGAACAATTTGGCAAAGAATATGAAACGTTTAAAGGTCAACCGTCATATATTACACCTATTAAAAAGCTCTAAACCGAAATTTCAGAAAGTAATTATAAAACATTGTGACCCTGAAGTAATCAAAACATTTTGTGAAATTGCTTTAAATATTTTAAAAGGTAATTGTAATCTAAGTAAAAAATGAACAACCCAATTACGAAAGTATAAAAAGAAATTGAGATATCTCATTTGCCGCCAAAAATCTATAAATAGTAAAAGAAAAATCATTATTCAACGTGGTGGATTTTTACCTACACTTCTTGGTGCAGTACTATCAGGGATAATCGGAAATTTTATAAAATGAATAATACAACATTTAACAAAATGATTATACTAAAACCCGAGATTTATGAGAAAATGAAACATATAGATGCGGAGCTCAATCGCATTTTCCTGAATATAAGAATGTAGAAATACAAGTTGTTCCTGAAGAAGAAGAAGTATATGAAAAAGAAGCTGATGACGAAGTATTTGATGATGAAATTCAGGAAAATGTTTTAACAAAAGCATTGTCAGGTGCTTCAGTTGGAGAACGTCTTAGAAAAAGAAAATCAATTAGAAATCAAAATGTAAAAATTTTTGAAACTGATACAGGAGATATTATAACTGTTCCTTTAGATAACCCAAGCCCATCAACGAAAAAGGAAAAAACTATAAATAGCAAAGAGTTGAATAATTCATCAAGACGTGTTTTAAGGTCAGCAGTAGGTAATACTCAAACAGAACTTAATTTTCCAATTCGTAAGAATAAATCCGCAAGCTCATGGACAACATACAAGTAAATGATGAATTTTATGTCACTTTACTCAGTGATTCATCTATGAACTATTATCCAGAAAATTCATTATCATCTTTTACAAATAAAATGAATAAATACATGTGTGATTCAAGGTGGAAAGTCGGTATTTCAGAAATGTATGTTAATGATTTCGTTCCAAATGTGTATGGTGAAGAATGGGAAAAAAGTACTCAAATATTTATTAAAGGTATGCAGAAAGATATGATAGGAGTTGGAACATCATATATTCCATACATAGAAAAACAAATGATATGCGACTGGAAAGTTTTTCTACTACCAACACTAATTCAAAATATACGCCCACTTAATAGCTTTACAAGAAAAGAAGTTGAACGACAGTTGATTTGGGGAATTTTTAATTTTATAAACGATGAAGTTCATTATACACAACCAATAAAAGCTGAGGAGATGCCTAAAAATTTAAGTTACACCACAATATGTGTTACTAGACCTAAAATAGATATAAAAATAAGAGCAAATTACGCTTATACCCTCGAAGGACTTTTGACAACATGTTTCAATCAAGTATCTTTTAAAGTTACAGATTTTGAAAAATATAAATCACGTGTAATAGAAGCTTTCAAAACTTTTATAGATAGTGTACAATTGATTCCCATTAGTGAACCAGATATGTTTTTTATATACACAGATATAATTGAACCGCAAAAAATAGGTGATAAAGATATAAGGTGTTTAAGATCTGTTAACATACAAAATTCTTTCACTGATACTGTAAAAGAATTCAGTAATATTCAATATTGCAATGTGGAGAAATCATTTAATAACATTTCATTACTTTTATGTGATAAATATGGATACCAAATAAACTTTTCCAATAGTTTAATTCCAACAACAATTGTATTACATTTTAAAAAAGTATAAATAAAAGCGATTTTACGAAACTATATATTATTTTATTTTATTCATTATGGAGAGAGCGTACTACAAATATTATTTAGTTCAATCAGGAAAAGGTCTTGAGGATATTGGTCCTTTGTTACACTCAATTGCACCTTACCAAAGGGGACGAGGGTTAGGGAGCTTTTTCGGTGGTCTTTTTAGATATTTAAAACCAATATTTACGTCTGGAGCTAATATATTAAAAAAAGAGGTTATTAACTCTTGTTATTGTTAAATTATGGAACGGATGCCGCTACAACGCATTTGGAGTGTGGTGGATGGATGCTAGATAAGCCAAATATAGCAAAAACAGATAATAGTGGTTCAAAAGAACGTCAAAAATTATACCAAAATAGCAATGTAGTGGAACTTATGGGGAAACTACATTTAGATATGTTTAACCAACCTACACTTCTCATAAACATTGTCGATGTTCGAGTTATCCTAACATTAGAAAAACCAGATTTTTACCTCTTTGCAGATGATACTGATGAATCTCAACTGAAAATTTTAGAAGCCACTTTATTTATGAGACATGTAACAATTAATCCTAGTGTGCTATTAGCACATAATGCTGTATTGGAAAAAATTAATGCCAAATACAATTACAAACGGGTAGAGGTAAAAACTTTTACCATTCCACAGAATAGTTCATCAATATCACTTGATAATGTTTTTATTGGACAGTTGCCAAACACAATCATTTTTTGTATGACAGAAAATACAGGTTACTCTGGAAAAAGGTCAAAAAACCCATACAATTTTAAACATTTTGATATTTCACAATTTGTGTTAAACGTAAATGGTGTTCAAATACCTAATTCAGCAATTGAAACCAGTTATTCAGATGAAAATAATTGCTGTACAAGAGCATACAGTACACTTTTTTCAGGAACTGGAATTTACCATAATGATAAAGGTCATCAGATAACAAAAACCATGTTTAGTAATGGGTTTTTCATTCTAGCTTTTGATTTAACTCCAGATGCATCAGGAAATGAAGTGTGCCAAGGTCTACTAAATCAAGGTACAGTTAGAATTGAGGCAAGGCTATCAAAACCACGTACATCTACACTGACTGCTATTGTTTATGGAGAATTTGATGCAAGTTTACAAATTGATAAAAACCGAAATATATTCTCAAACGTATAAATAGCATATATAAAAGTAAATTTGAATATTTGACAAAATGTCACTGTCTTGTGCACTTCTGGATGTAACATTTTGTAGTGATGATAATAATACCTTGTTTGCGAAAGATATTTGTATAGTTGGTTTTTAAGAATCTTGTAAAAAGTTTGTAAAAGATATCAAGTATAAATTTTCAACCAGGGATTTTATAAATGATAATTTTGATAATTACTCTTTTGGAACTGTGTACAACGATAAAATAAATAAAGACCTCTGTCAAATACTAGAAAAATTTGATGTTATTATAACAAATAAAAAAAATAAAAAAAGAGTTTTTATCAAATTATATTAAAGAAACAACTAAAGTATATGACTTGAGTCAATTTGATTGATGAATACCCTAGAAATAAGTGACGTATTAAGATGTAACAAACACACACGTAAATTTTTTAAAGGAGTTTTTGCTCTGGATTAACTCCCCAGAATAATTGAAAAACAAACTTTTTTAATTGTAAACACTAATAAATCAAAAGATCCGGGAACACATTGGTTAGCTATTTTTAAGCCAAAGAATGGCTGTGTTGAATATTTTGATTCGTTTGGTAGAAAACCAGATAAATTAGAAATTGTAAGTTACTTAAAAAACCAATGTATAATTTTTAATAAGAAATAGTTACAAAGTAACTATTTAGATGTCTGTGCAATATTGTTGTGTTTATACGTGGTATAGATGTTGCGGTTATAGTATGAACGCTTTTTTAAAAAAATTTAATAAAGGAAATCAACTAGAAAACGATAAGTATATTTTAAGTACCTTTCAAAATGTATTTGGAAAATATAACTCATTACAAATTTGTGTTCCTAAAACGTATAAATAATAAAACAATATAAACAGGTTTTAGTAAAATTAATGGAATGGAAGCACCAAGTCAGAACACAAATTTATATAATAAGAATCATACATTAAAAATTGCTGTTGGATTTGACTGTGAATCATTTGAAGCCTCAAGTATAATTCACCGTATTGGTAAAAAGTCAATTGTCTTAAAATATCATGAATGGAATAAATTTTATTACGAATTTACCAAAAAACTCGATAAGCTGATAATAAAAGATATAAAACAGAACTTTCATCATGGGCTAAAATCAGCGAACAGGCAAAGTATAAGTATTAACAAAGAAGAAGCAGAGCAGTTTTACAATTTAAGCGATTTTCTTCACACAGTGATGACCTATTATAAATCTGCTGAGTTAAATGTAAAAGACTATGTTCGGGAATATCTAAATTTATGTATCGAACAACAAGTATTTAGGTTAGAAAGAGAAATTTATGTACCAATACAACGTTTTAATATACAATGTAATTATTCAAGGTTATTTTTTAAAATTCCTGTAATTTTAAAGGAACAAATCTGTAATATACTACATAAAACAAACAAAATAAATCACAACAAATAATATAAAAATTTTTATTTTTTATTTATATGTTCTAGATAGACAAATATTTTTCTGTACACCTTTCATTAGATTATTTAATTAAAATTATTTAGGATTATTAAATCATTGAAATAATCAAGATCTCCCTGCTGATTATTTATGTCCCAAATTTCATTAAATGGAACTGCTTCCTCATCTTCCTCAATTTCTTCTTCCATTTCTTCTTCTTCGTCTTCTAATTCAACTATCTGGAACGGTGGTATAAATTCCTCAGTTTCTGCTAAATCTTCGTCGTCCATGGTGGACGTAATTTCATTTTCTTGTATCTGACCTTGTGTATTTACATCATCTACAGTTTCTTTAAATGGAAATGATGTGGAATCAGGCAGCATTTCAGCGAGTTGTTGAGCAGTCAGAATGGAAATGAATTAAATTTGAAAATAAAAGTTGAGTTGTATACTCATGTAGAAAAGTATAAAAGCAAATTAAACTCAATTAGATGATTAGTTTAAACCATGCTTTGGTCTATCATTTTATGTATAATAATTATTATAACATTACCTTTAACATTTTTAAAACCAAATGTCAAGAGCTCAAATAGTGACTGAAATTCATAGACAGGCAAGACGTAAATTTCTTAGAAAAAAATTCAAACAGAAAGGTCTAAGTGACACGTGGCAAATCGATTTAGTCGAAATGATACCTTATGGAAAATTTAACAATGGTTATAAATATATGCTGACGGTCATTGGTACTTTTTCCAAATATGCCTATGCTGAACCTGTGAAAACAAAAAATGCTGAAAATGTTTTAAATGCCTTAAAAACAATTATTGTTAGAGCTAAAGTTATACCAAAAAATATTCACTCTGATCAAGGCAAGGAATTTTTTAATTTACAATTTCAAAATTATATGAATGAAAAATCAATCAATCATTATCACACATTTAGCGAATTAAAAGCATCAATTGTTGAACGATTTAACCGTACATTGAAAAATTCTATGTGGAAAAAATTTAGTTTAAACGGGAATTATAAATGGTTACCTATTATACAATCATTAATAAAAGAATATAATTCAACAAAACATAGCACAACAAAACTTCCTCCTGAAAAAATTACAAAGAAAAACGAAAAAAATATACTGCGGAATGTATATACTGAGCCTAAAATTTTTCAAAAAAGTAAATATAAAACTGGAAATTTTGTAAGAATAAGTAAATATAAAGGTCATTTCGAAAAAGGTTATCAACCGAATTGGTCAACTGAAGTATTTAAGATTGATAAAATCAATAATACTTATCCTGTTACATATCAATTATAGGACTATACTGATACCCCAATTTCTGGGGGTTTTTATCAAGCTGAGCTTACACCTGTAAAATACCCAGATACTTATCTTGTAGAAAAAATTCTGAAAAAGCAAGGAAATAGAGTTTTTGTTAAATGGCTAGGTTTTGATGACACACGTAATACTTGGATAAATTCAACAAATATTGTTTAATATCTGTAAAATAAAACTCTAATAAGCACCTGAAAATAAAACTTGAAAACATCTGAAAAATTAAATAAAATCTTAACATCTGAAAAATGAAAATAAAATTAAAACAGTAGAAAATTTCTTTGAAATAAAATTTTTTTTATTAAATAAAATTTTTTATATAAAATTAGTCTAAAACTATTACTGATTTGTGGCGAATTCAAAATCATCACGTTCTTCTTTTAAATTTAATTGGCTTTCCTCATTTATGAGGAAATATTCATTTTTTTCGATTTCCTCACGGAAATCATTATCTTCAAATACCCCAACTTTTTGATGCGGTATAAATATAATATTATTTAGGGTCTCGAAGACCCATTTTTCACCGTAAACGGTTTTTAACTTTTTAATTTTATTTATTTTATAGAGCCTACTTGGCTCCATATCTTTAACTTTTAAAAATTTTTTAAAATGTTTTTTTTAAATTAAATAATTTCGCCAGTTTTCTTTTTCTGATGGGATTTGATGTTGCTTTATTCTGATAATCTTGTTGTTGCTGTAGTTGCTGTTGTTGTTGTTGAGGATGATGCTGTTGATGTAGTTGTTGTTGTTTTTTTTTCAACATTCTTACATAACAATAAAATCTTATACGGTGATACTAAGAATTTTTTTCTTTCCTCTTCTTTAAATACTTCATAGAAAAAAAGATAACAAGAAGAAATAAAAGCATCTCAAAATTGCATCAATTTTGTCAAGGTTGAATCTTTATGTAACATTTAAAAACCAGTTTGCACTTTTTCTTTTAATTTTTTTAAAATTAGTTTTAAAATTTTAAGGAAACGTAGTTACACATCTTTTTTTTTTGTTTTCATTTTTCTCTTTAAATTTTATAAAGCATTTTTTCTTATTCTTTTCATATACGCCTATTACTTAAACTAAGTATACATCACGGGTGACCTTGACTTACTTACGGGTGACCTTGACCTAATGACCTGTATGGCCCAAGTGCCTACCTATCTACTACTCTCGCTAATTTTGGGCGATTTTAATATTAATTTATTAGAGAAACACAACTTAAACGTGAAAAATTATATAAATAGCTTTCTTTGTAATGGATTTACTATCTGCAACAATATTTCTGAAAAATTCGCTACTAGAAAAGGTGTAACTAGTAACACGGTAATTGATCATTTCATAACTGACCTCTGTAAACACGAATATTTTTTCCATGTTCTAGATAATCATCTATCAGATCATCAATTACTATTAATAAGTTTCAACAAAAAACCTACTCAAAATTATCAAAACAATTTTAAAACAATTTTAAACTACGATAGAATAGCTTATCATTCAATTTGGTCAAGGCTCGATTCCTATACTAATTTTGACGAAATAATCGCAGATTTCAGCACCATAATAGTCGATAACACACAGAGAATCTCCTTGCGTAATAAAAATAAGTCTTGTTGGATGACTGATAGCATCTTAAATAAAATCAAAAAAAAATACGTATTTCAAATACACAAAAAACGAGGAAGAAAAGAGTTGCCTTTGTCAACTCTTAGATACCCGTACGAACCGTTAGTATGATCACAACCTGTCACTCTGCTTACAATATTATTTTTTTAATATTTTAGTATTTTAAAATAATTTGGGTAATTTTTTGGGTAAATACGGCGCTATATAATATACATATATACTCTTATCATTCATTCACTAGTGACATATACGATATGTAAATAAACATGATATTATATAAGTATGTATATATATCAATATCATATAAATAAAAATTCTTCAAGCAACCGTTATGTTGTTTATTTATTTACATTTTTTTGTACTACGCATTATATCCTCAACAATGTTAAATTATCGAGTAAAACAAAATGCAAAAAATTCGTAAATTTGAAAAAATCAAGTAACAATTTCGTCAATTATATAGTAACGCTATATTATTAAAAAAAGTTGTTAACAGAAATAAGAGTATAATGTTGAAGCTTTAATTTTTGTGTATTACTTCAAAAAAAATTTAACATGTGTTTAAAAATAGGAAATTTTCAGTTTTTGACCCCTTACAGCTCCTAAACGGGTAGTGATACAAAAAAAATTTCTCAAATGTCTCAAATGACTCATACTTATTTTCAAAGATCTAACTTCTGTCAAAATTTCAAGTTTCCAACTTAAACCGTTTAGAAGATAGAAGGGTTAAAGGATTTTGCAAAATTTGAGTTTCGCATAACGGTAAAGTAAAATACCGTATGCCACAACTATATATTTATTGTATATATACTTTCAAAGCCAATAAAAGCAGTAATCGTTTGCCGTTTTCAGAATGAAAATATACCTTATACCTTATACAACTTATGCTATAACAATTTAAATATAGAGCTTTTTTGAACCTTTGGGGAGCTGTAGCTCTGTAACGGGTGGGGCTACAAAAAAAAGTTATTAAAAATAAAATTAATATTTTTGTGAGATCTATCAGCAGTTAAAATTAAAATGTGGGGATCTAAAAGTTAGGTGTTCCAGAGCTACCCTAAGTTTTGGTCAACTCAACAGAAAAAAATTGGGAACCTACAAATTACTCCCAAAATATTTTGTGTAAATTTCAAGATTCTAGCTTTCTTAGTTTTTGAGTTAGCGTGCTGACGGACGGACGGACGGACGGACATGGCTCAAACGTCTTAGAATTTTTTTCTGATCCGATCCATACCTTTGAAGGTATATCTAGCTCGCTTATTTCGAGGTGTTACAAACGGAGGAGTAATTTTATTATACCCGATCCTATCGTACGGGTATAAATATCCGGATGCTTTACACACATCGGAATTATATAACAAATTTAAAAACGAAGTAAAATACTTAATTACGCAAGCGGAAAAGAAATATTATTCTGACGAAATTGCTCGAAATCCAAGTAATAGTAAACTCCTATGGGAACTGTATAAAAAAACCATCTTCAATAAAAACGTAAATTCCAAATCCAAAATAAAAACTATATCGCATAATTACAAACTAATTAGTAATGAACAACAAATTGCGGAAATTGTAAATAATTATTTTATCGATGTAACTAAAGAACTTAGTATAAACAACTCTCCACTAGATCTAAATTATTTCAATAATTTTCAATACAATATATATGAAAATTTTAATTTATACCCCACCAATGCAGAGGAAGTTAAAGAAACTATAAATAAATTAAAATCTTCTGCTGCAACAGGATTTGACCATATCTCTGCTAAATTTATAAAAAATTTCCAATTACAATTCACTCCAATCTTAGTAAAGTTTATAAATATTGCTTTTCAAACTTCAATTTTTCCAAATTCTCTTAAAACAGCAATTGTAACACCAATCTACAAAAATGGAAATATTGAACTTTGTTCTAATTATCGCCCTATCTCGATTTTACCAGCTTTTTCCAAAATTTTCGAGTTAGTTATTAAGAATATTGCATCATTTCCTCTATCACAACCCTATTCTTAGTCAGGAACAATATGGATTCGTAAAAAGTTCTAATACAACTGCGGCTTGTATTAACTTAACTGATTTTATTACTAGAGAAATCGATTCGCGTAAATTTGTGGCCTGCGTATTCCTTGCTTTGCAAAAAGCGTTCGATTGTGTAGACCATGAAATTCTACTTATCAAATTATTTAATCTAAGTTTTAACAATAACCAACTCAATCTTTTTAAATCATATCTCTCTAATAGACAACAATTTGTTCGCATCAACTCTTCTCAAAGTCAGGCAAAGACAATAGGAAAAGGGGTTCCACAGGGTCCTATTTTAGGTCCTGACCTCTTTCAAATATATATTAATGATATATGTCAGCTAAATTTAAACGGAACACTTCAGCTTTACGCGGATGATGCTGTACTGAAATATGCTGAAAAAAATCAAGTTGACTTGGCAAATGCAATAAACTGTGATTTAGAAACTATCAATATATGGCTGGATAAACATCGTCTACTATTAAATGCAAAAAAAAACCAAAATAATTGTATTTAATAATAAAACAGATCACAATTTCAATATTCACTATAAAAACTGCCCAATTGAAATTGTGAAAACGTTTAATTACTTGGGTCTTGTAGTTGATAATAGATTAAGATGGTGTGAGCACATTGACCATGTTATAAAAAAAATTTGTCCATATGTTTTCATTTTAAAAAGGATGCGAAACTTCTCCGATAGCGCCTTGTACAGCATCTATTCGTCGTATATCCTTTCTCACTTAACTTATTTGAACCCTCTGTGGAGTAGTGAATCAATTTTCATGATAAATAAATTAAATATTTTAAATAAAAAGACAATCAAAACAATAAAGAGATACCCTACGCTTCATCGAACAAATTTGCTATATTCCGAAAAATATGTAAGTTTTAATCATATATGTAATCGCGAAACCCTTTTATTAAGTTTCAAAATTATCAATAAAACATTAAAACACAATTTCAACTTAGATAGGATGGTCGATATACACAATCACAATACTAGAAACAAATCAAATTACTATTTAAAATTATTTAAAACGGGTAAACAGAAGAACAATTGTCTGTACAACTGTTTAAAGGCGTACAATAATCTTCCAAACGAAATGAAAGCCATAACCAATCTCCGTATTTTCAAAAAAGAAGTAAAAATTTTTTTAGGTAATTCGCATAATTTAAACTAATTAAATTAAATACGAAATAATTAAAACTTAACTATGCCATTGGAATTTATTTTTGTAGTTAAATACACTTTGTGTAGTATAAGATTGTATTATAGTAAAACTTAAAATCTAAGATTTGTAGTATCCTATTCTCTAATGTTACTTAGTTATAATTAGTTCTAATCCTGAATGTCAATTAAAATTAAAATTACATCTAGAATAAATTTCAAATTAAAATTAAACATAAATTTAATGTCAAATCAAAATATATTTCAAGCTTTTAATAAAATTAAATTTAAATAATATTCAATAAGAATATAATAATAATAAATTCATATATTGTTTAATCTATACGACCACACAGCTCATGCTAAGGTCTTTAAAATTTTATTATAATCATTATATATACTTAATTAATTCATTGTAAATTTCATACTGCTAATAAAGAAAAAAAAAATAATATAGTAGTAGCTTGAAAATGAGCAAATGAACTCGAAACACGTCGCTCAGTAAAATTTAAAATTAATAAAAAGATTAAAGAAACGAAGACTATAAGGTTGTTTGATTTGAATATATAAATTAAAAATAATAAAAATGTGGTTTAGTTGGCCATAAGTTACACTTTTAGTCGATTTTTAAAAATTAAAATCGTATTTGAATTTTTTACGTCCAGTGGTAAGCTTTTGAAATGAAAAATAATTGTGGACAAGAAAGCGTTGATTGAAAAATTTTGAGCTGTTAAATTGTTCCAATTACGTGTATTGTATTTATGAGTCTCAGAAACTTTGGATAACATTAAGCCAGATTTAATTATTTTATGAATTAGTTTATAACATAATTTTGATTTTTCAATTGTTTTAAATATCTTAGGGAACTGTAAAATAAATAACAAATATTAAAAACCATATTTTACTTATAAAATATACTTTGAGAAATATGTTTTTCGTTTTCATTATAATGCTTTTTCTGTTTAGTTATTAGTCCAAGTAATGTTTTACCACTTTCCGAAACGTGTTTAAGTTTACTAATATATTCATTTGCTGTTAGTGATTTTTTGTATACTTTTTTAATATTTTTATTTATTATCAGTTGACTTTGCTTTCTTAAATTCATACACCTTTTTAGTTTCAAGATTTTTTCTTCAGCAAATTAAAATTTTTTTTTTTTCTAATTTAAAAGTTTTCTATATTTTTCTAAAGTAAATGGGAAAAACATTTTTTGAAATGCATTTAGCGTAATCGCAACTTATATTATTTAAATCGTGTAGATCAAAGTTTTTGCTTTCATCAATATTCATTGATTTTCTTTCCTTATTAATATGTTTCATTCTCAGTTAGAGTATTTGGAGCTTCTACAATTGGTAATTCTGGTAATTCTACATAGTTATAGACATCATTAGCATTTATTTTACTTGTTTGTTGATTTTTTAAAAGCTGTTGCGAAAAAGAAACTAGAAAGGTGGATATTGTATTGGAAATTGAAGAATATTATGTCTTACTATTTATAAAATATAAAGAAGGAATGGCCGTTCTCTTAATTGTAAGTATCCCGTGATCCTCAAGTAAAAAATGAAGATCGCAAACAAAATACATAATTTTGTTTTTTAGCGATTCAGAAGGTATACTTAAATCCTTAAGCCAAGTCTTTCTTCTTTGATAATTTTTGGGCAAAAGATAATAACTTCTGTGAATATTTATATTTCTATTTAATATGCATTTCGATTTGTTCATGTTTATTACACTACCTATTTGTTAAAAATAATTATTAGTTTTTTATTTTTTCAAATTTTTTTCAATAAAAATTAATATCCAATAATAAATTCACTTGCCAACTTCACTTACTAACTATTTAAAATGATTTACTTTAAAATTATAAATCATTCCTCATAACGCAATCTTTAGTTCTAACGGTAAATATACATGTATGTACATACAGACATATGTAAATAAAATACTGACATTATCAATAAAAATCAAATCAATAAATAACAAAAATCGAATTTCTTAATATTACGTATATATATTATTATTCATAATTCCAAAAAAAAACGAGGAAGAGTGCAGTAGAGTAGACTGTGTCAACTCTGGGATACCCGTATGAACGTAATATATCCTATTATAAAACTTGATCATCTTTTAAAAACATTCAGATGTTTTAGTACCGAACTACAGAGATATATTTATGTAAATTGTGGAGTTGTATGACAGCTACCCGAATCTATTCCGCCTAGCTTCATTAAGTTCCAAGAAATGCAAGAACCCTAAACCGGCTGCATTAGATCAATCAAATTTTACAAAAATTTTTGGCATGCAACTCGACACTTTTTCACTATATTTCAGATAGCTAGATTCAATAGACACTGAGTTATTTTCATTTAAAAAGAGAAGTTGTATGGCAACTACCCGAACCTGTCATATGATCACAACCAAATTTTACAGAAGTTATTGCCATAAAACTGGATTATCATTCGCAAAATTTTAGATACCTAGATTGAATAGACACTGGGTTATTTCCATTTAAAGAAAGAAGTTGTATGGCAGCTACTCGAACCCGGCGGCCGAAAATGCTGGAGTTAAATAGCAAAACTAACAATTTTGCAAAAGTGACGTAAAAAAAATATCAGCCTCTTAGCTCCTTTATTTTTTGAGTTATCGTGCGGACGGACACTGAGTTATTTTCATTTTAAAAGAGAAGTTGTATGGCAGCTACCCGAACCCGTCGCACCACCGCAACCAAATTTTGCAGAAGCTGTTGCCATAAAACTGGATCATCATTCGCAAAATTTCAGATACCTAGATTGGATAGACACTGGGTTATTTCGATTTAAAGAAAGAAGTTGTATGGCAGCTACCCGAACCCGTCGCACCACCACAACCAAATTTTGCAGAAGTTGTTGCCATAAAACTTGATCATCATTCGCAAAATTGCAGATACCTAGATTGAACAGACACTGGGTTATTTCCATTTAAAGAAAGACATTGTATGGCAGCTACTCGAACCCGGGTACCGAAAATGCTGGAGTTAAATAGCAAAACTAACAATTTTACAAAAGTGACGTAAAAAAATTTTCAGCTTCCTAGCTCCTCTATTTTTTGAGTTATCGTGCGGACGGACACTGCGTTCTTTTCATTTGAAAAGAGATTTTGTATGGCAGCTACCCGAACCCGTCACACCACCGCAACCAAATTTTGCAGAAGTTGTTGCCATAAAACTTGATCATCATTCCCAAAATTTCAGATACCTAAATTGAACAGACACTGGGTTATTTCTATTTAAAGAAAGGCGTTGTATGGCAGCTACCCGAACCCGTCGCACCACCACAACCAAATTTTGCAGAAGTTGTTGCCATAAAACTTGATCATCATTTGCAAGATTTCAGACGCCTAGCTTTATTAACTTCCAAGAGGTGCAAGAAGCCTGAACCGGTTGCTCTAGACCAACCAAATTTTACAAAAGTTGTTGGCATATAACTCGACACCTCTTTACTAAATTTCAGATTCCTAGCTTCAATAAACACTGAGTTATTCTCATTTAACCGGATAAGTTGTATGGCAGCTACCCGAACCCGTCGCACCACCACAACCAAATTTTGCAAAAGTTGTCGCCATAAAACTTGATCATCATTTGCAAGATTTCAGATGCCTAGCTTTATTAACTTCCAAGAGGTGCAAGAAGCCTGAACCGGCTACTCTAGACCAACCAAATTTTGCAAAAGTTGTTGGCATGTAACTCGACACCTCTTTACTAAATTTCAGATTCCTAGCTTCAATAAACACTGAGTTATTCTCATTTAAACGGAGAAGTTGTATGGCAGCTACCCAAACCCGCCGCACCAACACAACCAAATTTTACAAAAGTTGGTGCCATAAAACTTGATCATCATTTGCAAAATTTCAGAAACCTAGCTTGAATAGATACTGAGTTATTTCTATATAAAGAAAGAAGTTGTATGGCAGCTACTCGAACCCGCCGACCGAAAATGTTGGATTTAAATAGCAAAACTAACAATTTTGCAAAAGTGACGTAAAAAAAATTTCAGCCTCCTAGCTCCTTTATTTTTTGAGTTATCGTGCGGACGGACGGACAGACGGACGTACATGGCTTAATCGACTCAGAATTCGGTTCTGAGCCGATCCATACCTTTGACACTATATCTAGCTCGGCTCCTTTAAGGTGTCACAAACGTAGTGGCAAATTTATTATACCCTTGAACATAGTTCATACGGGTATAAAAACATTATCTCTTGAACAAAATAGTTCTATTCTAACGTTTCATATCTTCTAATTTAACAATAATTCACAATTTCAATTTCAAAAAAATAAACATATAAAATATTTTTCATATTAACACATACTTTATTTGCAAGAACGAAGTTTTGTTGGTTAAGTAAATCTTAAATAAGAAGTTTTTAATTAGGTACATTAGTTTATTTTGTTTTCACAGAACATTCTTCTATTCGCAATTTGTCAGTGCATATATACCTACACGCTCAAAACATGTATATACGCAAATGTATTAAAAAAACTTACTATATTATCTTATCATAGAAGAAGAAGAAACTAGTAAAGTTTTTTTCTTCATACATATCAAATTCATATTAGAGAAAGGAAATAATAAATTTGGCAACATAAAAATGTATCAACATTCTTTTTATATTGTAAATTTTTATATTACAATATTGTTAATAATATTTATAACACCAAAATCTAATTTTACTAAATTTACTTTTAACTTGCTTTTAAATTATCTACATATGATGTATATAAAAACTTCTTATAAAAATGACCATTCTTGATTTTATAAGTTATTTTCCATTATCAATACTACTATACCTTATAATAGTTATGTTTGCTTAACTTTTTTCTTTATTTTATATAAAAAACTTTTTTTTCTTGGATACAAGTGTACAACATTATTTTATTAGTATTACCATATTGATAAATTGATCTGATTTATCCCGAATTTTCAACTTTGAGAAACGTATAAAGAAAAAATGTTAAATTTTGTAATATATATTTCAAAAAGTACTTGTAATATTTTTAAAATTAGTTATTAGAATAATTTTTTGAATTATATAAAATATTTAAATTAAGAAAAGAAAAAATACTATATAATAACCATTTATTGACACCTATATTTTAATCAACTTTAATCAGATTTTTGTATAGATAGTATATTTGATATTTCTTTAAGGGCATTTTTTGCAAGTACATAACTACTTGCATTTTTGATTTTTGATCGTATATTTTCTGTGAATTCGTGTAACTAAGCGGGAAAAATTGTAAAAATTGCTATCACATATCTTTAATATATATACATACATATTATATTAAAAGTAAATGAAAATCTTTAAAACTTAAGTTTTTAAAAAATTTTTTTTTAAATCATACAAATGATATGGCAATATAGTATTTAATAATAACAACAATAAAATGACTTTGTACAATATTTTTTTATATTAACTATATGAATATGAATGTACATATATATTAATTCAATAAGAACAGGTAAAGATCATGTTATAATAATATGATCACTTATTTGAAACATTTCTAATACTTTTGGCAATAATAATTATCCGTACATAATGAGAATTTCTTTTTTTAAAAGCAGTAATATTATGCAAGAAAAATAACATAAAAGAGAAAAAACTAAATTGTTTTGTAGTTTTTTTTTAAAGCAAAACTATATTTTGTCTAACAATTAATAATTGACATTATTTTGATTGTGATTATCAATAACTGATACATTTTAAAAATATAAAGGGCGATTTTCATGAGAAAATTATCGGCGATTTATCGTCGTTAAAGAAAGAGTATAATATAGTATACTATCAATAAGAAAGAGCGAGAAAAAATATTACAGTATTCAGCACTTATTTTTACATAACATAATTTACATTTACATAAAGTAACTTATTTTTACATAACCTATTTCTATTTTCTTTCTATGTTATTTTTCAATACACAATATTGAAATTAGAAATTGAATTATTTTATTAAAAATTAAAGTGGAAATACATAATAATTTATTAATCTATTTATTAATATATATAATTTATTTATTTATTAATAATATTCATAAACATGGACTTGATTGATCTTCAAAATATGCTAATAGTGGAGGAAGAAACTGCACAAAGAACTGAAGGTAATATTTTTAATTTTTATTCATATTCAGTTTATTTTTCATATACAATTCATTCTTGTAAATATTATCTACATATGAAATTATATATTCTAGGACAATTATAAATTTCTGTAAAATTGTTTTTTTCAGAGGCAATGGAGTGCAATATGATAATGGCAGTAAATCTGCTCAATTTAATGGATCCAAGTGGCCAAAGAAGGAAAAAATACAAAAAAAAGAAATTTTGGGTAAGGCCATATTATCAGGAGCGGAATGAATCGGGGTCATATAGGAATATTTATGAATCGCTATATCATTTGCAAAAACCAACAGTTGTTTCACACATTTATGCGAATGAGTGCAGCTCAAGTCGAACAACTTTTATTACTAGTTGGGCCCCTTATTAAAAAACAAGAAGTAATAAGGGCTCCAATTAGTATAAACATAAGACTGATAATAACATTCAGGTATGGTAACAAATTTAAAATTTTTGGATTTCTTATTTTCCCTTTTAGATTTTTAGCTACTGGGGAGTCACAAAGAAGTTCGTCGATAGGATACAAGTGTTCTCCTACTGCGGTACATCATATAATAAAGGAAACTACAAGAGCAATAATAACAGCTCTTAAAGATAAAGTGTTTCCCAAAATTAATCAGAACACTTTTAAATCAATTGCTGAG
This sequence comes from Poecilobothrus nobilitatus, assembly GCA_947095535.1. Lineage (NCBI taxonomy): Eukaryota > Metazoa > Arthropoda > Insecta > Diptera > Dolichopodidae > Poecilobothrus > Poecilobothrus nobilitatus. The sequence goes on from OX352772.1 coordinate 114,149,264, forward strand.
GGTTTTGAGACTCATTGGAATTTTCCTCATTGCATAGGAGCAATTGATGGAAAACACATTACAATTCAAGTAAGTTTATTCATTTATTTATTTTCATAAATTCAAAAACATATTTTAAATTTGTGAAAATATTTTAGGCACCACCGCATGCAGGGTCGGATTTATTGAATTACAAAAAATTTCATTCATTGATACTTCTAGCCATCTGCGATCACAAGCATCAGGATGACAAAGTGATGGTGGAGTTTTTAGAAACTCCGTTTTCGGTCAGAGATTTTACGCTAATTTACTTCCGTAAGATAATAAAAATTAATATTCAAAAGTTGTGATTAATAAAATTTTTTTTTAGAATTCCTCAACCATCCGATGTATGTGACGAATTTAAAGATGTGCCTTATGTTTTCGTAGCTGACAATGCGTTTTCTCTGCATATAAATATGATGAAGCCGTTTCCAGGGACCAAAATGAGCGTGAGAGAGAGAATTTTCAATTATAGATTAAGTCGTGCTCGTCGTATTATTGAAAACTCTTTCGGTATTTTGTCTACCAAATGGAGAATTTTTCATACAGCAATTATAGCAGATTTAGATACAGTAATATTTCCATTTCACAAAATATTTTTAAATAAAATTATGAACTCCTATTTTATTTTAGGTGGAAAGCATAACTATGTCTTGTGCTTGTTTACATAACTGGTTAAGACAGCAAAAATGCAGGAATTATTTAAATCCAGGTCTCGTGGACATTGAGAAGGACGGTAATTATGTGTCGGGTTCTTGGCGAGCAGAAGATAGAATTTTCCAAAACTTAGAACCACGTAATGTAAATTACTCGACTGACGCTAAAGATTTGAGGATCAGGTAAGTTTAAATTAAATTATTTTTTTTCTTTATTCAAATAAAAACAATAACCTTTTTTAGATTCACAAAATATTTTAATAACAAGGGAGCTGTTATACTACTGCACGTTGTAATCCACTGATGGCGCTGACTCTGTAATAAAATAATAACAATAATAGCAATAAAAATAATAATAAAAGTAATAGTAATAGTAATAATAACAATAATTATAATAATAATAATAATAATAAAAGTAATAATAATAATAGCTACTACTTTCTGTGGAGCTATCTTTGGTTATATCATGCAAGTAAGGTGTTATATACTGCTGCACGTTGTAATCCACTGATGGCGCTGACTCTGTAGTAACATAATAATAATATTCTTAATAATACTAATACCAATAATGGTAACCGCTACAGTGACAGTGGGGGTTGCCTTCAATAATTACCTCATGTAGTTACTATATACTACTACTACATGTTGTAACTGTTGCTGACGGCTTTAGTCACTGTTAGCAAAATAGTAATAATAATAGGCGGATTCATTGTTTCCTTACAGTCCCACTCCCAATTCAATATTTCCGTATCCATTTCCTATCCTTTCCTGTCCCTGCTTCCTAGCCAATATGCTGCGTTCGCTGGTAAGGGTTTCATCCCATTATATTGGCTAAAGGGGGAGGTGGGTTTAGTCAGTAAGAATCTGACACTACCAAGGGGGAAATTCTTGATGTCTTTGGAAGATTTCCACCTCCCTTAGGAAAAAAAAAAAATACAACTATTCGTTAACATATGTCATATAATGTCTAGAGGAAAAAGACTCAGACACAAAGATTCATCATGGCAAACTCTTTCCATTGTTACTCACATAAGTATGCAGCATTTAATTCCATGGTTCATAGATTACTAAATTTACCATTGTCACAAGAAAACTACAATAAATGAGTTAGTTATATTTTTGAAACAGCTAGAATTAACGGATTGGATGACACTGTAATTAACAACATCGTAAAAAATAAAAAATTAAAATTAAAACATTGCAAATTAATTAAAATAGACAATACAGATAAAAAAGAAAAAAGAATAAAAATAATATATTTTCCGGAAATTACAAAAAAACTTAGAACAGTTTTTAATAAATACAATTTGCAAATTATCAATAGTTCACAAGGAAAATATACCTACACTACACGCTCAAAACATGTATACACGCAAATGTATTAAAAAAAAACTTAGTATAGAGTAGAAGCATCAATCCGCGGCCATACATCAATTTGCTGCCCTTTGTTCATATTTTTATTGTTATTTCATAATTTAAACAGAATATATAGCAGAAATGATTTTTTTTTTACAATTTGACATGTTATAAAGTGAATCTGTAAATTCTGCATATTCATAACCAAACGCGCCTCAGAAATAAATATTTGAATTTATATTTGAATTCTCAATTTTGAGTCTTTGTTTATGTACAGAACTTATAATTTATTTTTAATAAAAAAGGTAAATATTTTTAGCTTATTATATTACTTTGTGTTTTAATGGAAGAAAATAGTTTAAAAATTTTAAATTTAATACAAAAAGTTAAAAAAACTTAATTTTTTATTTAAATATTAAGTGGCCGACGTAGATAAATATATTTAAAAAAAAATTAATTTGCGGCGCAAATTGATTTCGTGAACTATATTGCGGCCGCTATTTAATTTATATGCGAAAAAGATATTTTACCTCATAAAAACAACATTTTTTTTTTTATGTTTATATATACATAGGTATTTAAATATTATTTTATTTAAAAAAAAAAACTAATACTAATTTAATGCTAATAACCCATATTAGTAAAAATATTTTTTAAAAAATAAATTGAATTCGTACCTTTTAAATAAAGTGGTGGTCGCATTATGTATCCCGACCAAAAAATAATATGTACATGCGGCCTATTCGTTTCTTATTCATCTTCCATTTCAATTTTGTAAATACCAACCTATTTTTGTATTTACATTAGGAATTAACATTAGGTATCGAATGAAATTAAAATTTGAGCATAGGTATCAAAGAAATGTAAAAAGTGAAATATAACGCTGAAATTTTAAAAGAAGCCATATAGTTTTGCTTTAAAAGAAAAATCAGTTATGAGAAAAATATAGTTTTGCTTTAAAAACAAGTAAATGTAACAGTAAGTCGATGCAACTGACTTATTAATACCCTACACCTCAATAATTCGAATTAAATTAAAAATCCATAAGTTTTTTTGGCAGCTGCTTGAACTTCTTCCTTTTTGTGTCTTATTCAACTCGAATTTCAGGAAAGTAAAAGAGGCAACCTCTTGGGATATGCTTGACACCTTTGTAAAAAACTTTAAGTTTCTATCTTTATTAATTTCGAAGATTGTTAGTCCTTGGGAGGTGTGTGTCAGTTACCCGAATTGTCACTCCAATTCATCGAATCCATCTCAGGAACATACAGAAAACATGCCAGAACACCATTGTACTAAATTTAAAGGTTCTACTTTTGTTGGTTGTGGAGATATGCTCGTTGCTCTTGTGCTCGTCTGGAAGTTTCCAAAATACGAACCCATGGTTCAAATTCTTTCAAATGTCAGTTTCCAATTTTACAAAAAAGGAAATATAACAGAACACCTTTGTACTAAAAATAAAAGTTCTATCTTTCTTGGTTGTGGAGATATACTCGTTTGGTCTGGAGCTCGTCCAGAAGCTTCCAAGATTTGAACCCATGGACCAAATCCTCACAAATTTCAGAAACATAAATCAAAAATGAAGGAACACCATTCTGCCTAATTTAAAGGTTATATCTTTGTTGCTTTTGGAGATAATATCATTTGCTGTGAGGCTCGTACGGAAGCTTCCAAAATCCGAACCCACGGACCAAATCCTCTTAAATTTCAGAGACCTAAATCAAACATGAAAGAACACCATTCTGCCAAATTTAAAGGTTATATCTTTGTTGGTTTTGGAGATAATCTCATTTTCTCTGGGGCTGGTTCGGAAGCTTCCAAAATCCAAACCCATGGACCATATCCTCTTAAATTTCAGAGACATGAATCAAACGGAAAAAACATCAGTAGATAGGTAGGCACTTGGGCCAGACAGGTCAGTAGGTCAAGATCACCCGGAAGTAGGTCAAACTGTAATTAGGTCAGACAGAAGTAGGTTAACGACATAAAATTAGGTCAGACAGGCGGCGACCGTCAGTCAACTCTTGTTGTTTATAAGGATTGTATACTTGTTTTAAGTAATAGGTAAACATGGAGAAACAGTAAGAAAAATATTTTTTTTATGCTTGCAAATTTTAAGATGTTGTTGTTTGTTGTTTTTTTATTTGTTGTTTTTTCTTTCGTTTTTTTTTATGAAGTATTTAAAGAAGAGGAAAGAAAAACCATTAATTAATTGTTATGTAAGAACGTTGAAAAAAAAAACAAGAACTCAAAAATATCTAACGTGGTACAGGTCTACTTCTTATTGATGTATACTTGGCTTAAGTAATAGGCGCATATGAAAAGTAGAAACAAAAAAATGGTTAATGAATGTAAAAGGAAAAAAATAAAAAAAGTTTAAACGTACAAGATAAAACAATTTTAAAAGGTACAACCCAACTTTAAAATTCATAAAGAAAAAGTGCAAACCTGTTTTTCTGTCTACATAATGATCAAACCATTGAAAAAAAATTATGCGTTTTTAGATGTACCTAACTATTTGTGTTGTTTTTTTTTTTTTTTTTTTCTATTTTAACTATTTAAAGAAGTTAAAAGAAAAAAACTAATGATTATTGTCGGTGTGTCGTGTAAGATATTTTTTGTTTGTAAGAATGTTCAAAAAAAAATATGAATGCAAAGAAGACAACCATGAAATTAAAGCTGTGGAAGTACTTAACGACTAACATGTTGCTTAAGTGCATTGTATGTTGCATAATCTGCGAAGAATAAAAAAAGAAAAAATTTCAAGTAGGTTAATTGCATTTTTCACCTATTTTGAAAACAAGAATATAAAAATAAAACAGATTTATTCTGTGTTCAAGAAAAAAATATGAATAAAAAGAAAACAACAAGAAATCAAAAATATCTAACGTGGTACAAGTATACTTCTTGTTGATGTATACTTAGCTTAAGTAATAGGCGTATATGAAAAGAATAAGAAAAAATACTTTATAAAATTTAAAAAGAGAAAAATGAAAACAGAATAAAAAGATGTGTAACTACGTTTCTTTAAAATTTTAAAACTAATTTTAAAAAAATTAAAAGAAAAAGTGCAAACTGGTTTTTAAATGTTACATAAAGATTCAACCTTGACAAAATTGATGCAATTTTGAGATGCTTTTATTTCTTCTTGTTATCTTTTTTCTATGAAGTATTTAAAGAAGAGGAAAGAAAAAAATTCTTAGTATCACCGTATAAGATTTTATTGTTATGTAAGAATGTTGAAAAAAAACAAAGGAATAAAAGCGATTCAAAATAAGTTACGAGTAATTGCTTTTTTTAAAGTAACAAGCAAGACATTATGTATAAATTGTGTAAAAAGTTAAAAAATTGTTAATAGAGTGAAAATTCTAGGATTAGAAACGTTCGCGATCGGTTGTCTTAATAAAATAAAAATCGGAAATTAAAAAAAAAAAGAAATTAAAATGAATACAGAAAAATTCACAATAAAATCAATAAAATCAGTGAATGTAAAACGATTCAACATTTTTGGAAAAAAATTGGAGTTTATAATAAATGCAGTACCAGACAACAAAGATCCAATAGATTGGATTAAAACCGGTATTGAAGAATTATTCAGCAATTTATTTGAAAATGTTGATCCTACTGACAAAATTGGTGTCACTTTTGGATGCCAAAGTTTTCATGAACGTGGTCCAGCCTGGATCAATTTTAAAGAAGCAAAAGATCTTGACATTTCGGAAATTTGGGAAGTTATTTCAAATATTTTTCAAAGCAACTCCAAAGCATTATCTACAGATACGTTCTGTATAAATGTTACATATATACGACTTCCAGCAGGAAGTGGAAGAGGAAAAAGATACAACAATTTTGAAGAAGAATGTAATAAAAGAAGAGGCATAATTTCAATCAAAAACAAAGATAATTTATGCTTACCACGTGCGTTAGTTGTTGCTATCTCATTCATAGAAAAATCAGTTGACTACTGTAAAATGCGAAAAGACACAGGTCAACTTCAGTTGAAAGCAGCATTACAACTAATAAGAAATTCAAATGTAAGCATCCTAGCAAAAGGAGCTAGTATCAGTGAGTTCAAAAAATTTCAACAGTACCTCTCTAAATATCAAATTGTAGTTTTTGATTTCAGAGGAAAAGGAAAATCAATTATTTTTCAAGGTGAAGAAGATAAGGAAAAAAGATTGAATTTGATATAGGATGAAGGTCACTTCAATGTAATTACATCATTAACAGCAGCATTTAGTTGTGATTACTTTTGCCAAACATGTAATGTTCCGTATAACAATAGATTGTCTCACAGATGTAAACAGTCGTGTTTCTTTTGTAAATCATCTCCAGCATGTGACGTAAATTTTCCAAATATTAAATGTGATGTATGCAATCGAAGTTTTAAAGGTCAAACTTGTTTTGATAATCATAAAGCAACATCATCTACAAATAAAAAATCTATTTGTACTCTTATAAATTCCTGTACAAAATGCTTTAAAGTATACAGAACCGATGTAAATCATATATGCTATGGACATTTGTGTAAAAACTGTAATATAAATGTAGTTTCAGACCACCAATGCTTTATTATTGAACTTAAAAATATATTATATATTTTCTACGATCTAGAAACAACTCAAGATGATATCATCGGGGATAAACTTCATGAAGGTGTTGCAATAGGGGATATAATTTAACATCAGTCTGATTTATGTATTTTTGAACAACGTTGCACGCATTGTATATTGTCTAATGTTGAAAGATGCAATTTTTGTGGACTTCGAGAACATGTGTTGAAACAAAATCCAATACAAATGTTCTTAGAATATATACTCAACCAAAGAAAGATATTTCATAAAGTTGTAGTTATTGCACATAACAGACAAGCATTTGATAATCAGTTTTTATTAAACTATATCTTAGAGAAAACCATCATCAAACCAAAACTAATTATGAGGGGAACAAAGATAACTTTAATGCTGTTAGATAACGTGAAATTTATTGATTCACTAAACTATTTTCCAATGCCGTTATCTAGTTTACCGAAGGCATTTGATTTAGATATAAATTTAAAAAAAGGATATTTTCCTCATATGTTTAATCGTAAAAATAATATAAAATATAATGGAAAGTTACCCGATCGGAAATATTACTGTTATAATTCAATGAGTGCATCAGAAAGAAAACAATTTCTTGAATGGTATGAAGAAAATAAAAACAAGTCTTTTAACCTCCAAAAGGAACTTGTAGAATATTGTATGAATGACGTAAAAATTTTGACAGCAGCCTGTATTAAATTCAGACAGCTATTTTTGGAAGAATGTAAGGTTGAGCCATTTTTAGAGCCCACTACAATTGCTTCAGCGTGTAATTTGGTTTTTAGAAGGAATTTTTTAAAACCGTATACAATTGGACTTATACCTAAACAAGGATATCGCTTATCAGAAAACCAGTCAATCATTGCCATAAAATGGTTAATGTGGGAAGAAAAACGAAGAAAAATAAAAATTCAGCATAGTGGTAACGGAAAGGAAAAAGTAATTTTTGGTCTTCGTGTTGACGGATATTGCACAGACACAAAACAAATATTTGAGTTTTATGGCTGTTATTACCATGGCCATCCAAAATGTTTCAAAAATAATAATTATAAAAAATATGAAACACGTTATGAGGCTACATTATCCAAAGCCAATAAATTACGCTCTATAGGTTATCAAGTAATTGAAAAGTGGGAGTGTGAATTTCGAAACGAAATGAGATCAAAAGAATACATAGAATTTTTCGCAAAATTGGAGAACGAAAGTTTGATACCACTAAAACCACGTGATGCGTTTTATGGCGGTAGAACAGGAAACACAAGAACATATTATAAATGTGCGCCTGGTGAAAAAATAATGTATATAGATATATGCTCACTATATCCTTGGGTGTGTAAATATGGAAAATTTCCAGTGGGTCATCCAAAAGTTCATGTTGGAAAAATTGAATGCAATAAATTAAATTTAAATGATACTGAAGGATTAATAAAGGCATTGATACTTCCCCCAGAAAAACTCTATCACCCGGTTTTGCCTATAAATCAAAATAATAAGCTAATGTTTTCCTGCTGTCAAACATGTAGTTTGGAAATGAATAATGATGACTGCCCGCATGACAATCGTAGTAGGTCAATTTTAGGAACGTGGGTTATAGATGAAGTAAGAGAAGCTGTTAAACAGGGATACAAAATTGTGGAAATATACGAGGTATGGGAGTATACTGTTAAACAATTTAATCCCCTTACATCACAACAAGGAATTTTTACAGAAATGATGAACAAGTTCCTTAAAATTAAACAAGAAGCTTCTGGCTGGCCTAGCTTTTGCAAAACACCAAAGGAAAAGTGCAAATATTTAGAAAAATTTTCGAAAGTAGAAGGCACTAAATTTACAGTTTAACGATATAGAAAAAAATCCTGGACTTAGATCATTAGCTAAGTTAATGTTAAACTCTTTCTGGGGTAAATTTGGACAGAGAGAAAATCAATCAAAAACTGAAATAATAAATGAGCCTTATGAATTATTTACTATTCTTACTGATCCTTCGAAGAATGTAAATCAAATAACTCCAATAAACGAAAAAACAGTTTTGGTAAATTGGGAATACAAAGAAGAAACAGCTGAATCATTATCAACAGTTAACGTTTGCATAGCTGCTTACACTACCACACAAGCTCGTTTAAAATTGTATTCTTACTTAGACAATTTAAAAGAACGAGTTTTGTATTACGATACAGATTCAATAATATATGTAGCACGTGAAGGAGAATATAACCCTCCAACTGGAGTTTTCATAGGAGATATGACAGATGAGCTTGAAGAATATGGAATTGGAAGCTATATTACAGAATTTGTTAGTGGTGGTGCAAAGAACTATGCATACAAAATATATAGTACCAACTCCAAATGCGAAAAAACTGTTTGCAAAGTGAAAGGTATTCGTTTAAATTACAACGCTTCACAAGAAATAAATTTTGGGTCTATGAAACAATTAGTTAAAAAATTAAACAACTTTCAACAAATAAATATAACATTTCCTAGTATTCGCCGAACATACGATCACAGAGTCCTCACTGTTCCTGAAATAAAGTCATATCGAATAAATTCCAGAAAACGAGTTTTTGCAGATGATTATACTTCAGTTCCTTATGGCTTCAAAAAGAAAAAAAATTAAAAAATTATTGTTAATATGTATATTGTAAAAATTTTGTATTAAACTATTAAATTACAGCATTAAACAAAATCTTTTAATTTTACCGTTTTTAATTTTCAGAATATAGCCAAAAAATTATTTACATATATATATCAGTATATATATATATATATATATATATATATATATATATATATATATATATTTACTGATTTTATTCAAATTCACATTTGCAGTTTAACTCTTCAATAATAATGTCAAAAGCACAAATAGTATCTGAAATTCATCGTCCAGTTAGACGTAAATTTCGGAGACGAAAAATATCTCAAAGAGGGTTAAATGATACATGGGAAATTGATCTTGTAGATATGTCGGCCTATCAAAAAGTAAATAATGGATACAAGTTTCTCTTAACTGTTATCGATATATTTTCAAAATATGCATATGCCGAAAAAGTTAAATCAAAGGCAGCAGATGACGTAGTTAAAAGTATGGAAAAGATTTTTAAAAGGGAGGGGAAGTCTCCAAAAAATATTCATTCTGACCAGGGAAAAGAATTTTTCAATAAAAAATTCCAAAATTTAATGAAAAGCTATAAAATAAAACACTATCATACTTATTGAGAAATGAAGGCTAGTGTTTGTGAAAGGTTTAACAGAACATTAAAATCAATTATGTGGAAACAGTTTAGTTTACAAGGAAATTTTAAATGGATAGAATTTTAACCAAAACTAATTGAAAAATATAATAACACAAAACATAGTACAATTAAGTTAAAACCAAACCAAGTTACATCACAAAATGAAAAACAAATTCTTCGTTCAATTTATAATTACCCTAAAATATTTGATAAGGGAAAATTTAATGTTGATGATTTTGTTAGAATTGCAAGGTCTAAAGGTACTTTTCAAAAAGGATATGAACCTAACTATTCAACTGAAGTTTTTAAAATAGCTTTCAAAAACAAGACAGACCCGATTACATATAGTTTAAAAGATTATAAAAATAAATTAGTTCGTGGTGGCTTCTATGAACAGGAACTGACTAGTGTCAAAGACCCCAATGCTTATTTAATTGAAAAAATTTTACAACGAAAAGGCAATAAAGTATATGTGAAATATTTAGGTTTTGATAATAGTCATAATCAATGGATAAGTAAATATGATATTCTTTCATAAAAAGTGTAATAAGAATTTATATAGAAAATTTTTTCTTAACTTTAGAGCACTATTAAATGCAACAATGTTGTAAAAATGGTAATAGAAAAAATAAAAATAGAAAAATATTTACTAATAAAAATAAATAATTTAGGAATAGGTAAATAAAAAAATAATATTCTTTCATAAAAAAGTATAATTAGAATTTATGTAAAAGATTTTTTCTTAACTTTAAAACACTGTTAAATGCAACAATGTTGCAAAAATGTTAATAGAAAAAATAAAAATAGAAAAATATTTACTAATAAAAATAAATTATTTAGGAATAGGTAAATAAAAAAATAATATTCTTTCATAAAAAAGTATAATTAGAATTTATGTAAAAGATTTTTTCTTAACTTTAGAACACTGTTAAATGCAACAATGTTGCAAAAATGTTAATAGAAAAAATAAAAATAGAAAAATATTTACTAATAAAAATAAATAATTTAGGAATAGGTAATTAAAAAATAATATTCTTTCATAAAAAAGTATAATTGGAATTTATGTAGAAGAGTTTTCTTAAATTTAGAATATTGTTAAATACAACAATGTTGCGAAAAATGTTATATAAAAAAATTATAGTTTTATTATTATCAATTAGAATTTATTACATTAATAAACAACTTACTTTACAACTTTTTGTTTTTAATTAGTTTTCTTAAGGATTTTGATTTCTAAACATTGATAATACAATTTTTTAGAAGAAAAATTTAGTATAAATAAAGTGGAATTTTTCTTAAGGTATGTCAATTCAAAGACAGAGCTCAACATAATAATAATACAGAAAAAAGGAAGCAAAAATGGAAAACACAGCAGAAATTTTCGCCTACGCTCAGCAAATAGAGCCAACACAGGAGTTAGCCCCAATTAAACGGAAAAGAATAAGAACTCAACAGGAATCGCAGACACTTCATCAACAACAACAACAACAACCACAACAGCAACAACATCAACAATTTCAACAACAACAACAAGAAGAAATCATTCTTCTTCAAGAAGAAGAACCACCAACAAAAAAAAGCTTCAAAGAAGCTTTTAATAACAAAAATGTGGAAACTAGAAAAAGTTTCCTAAAAACTAAAGATATGGAGCAAGATGCTCTATATTATATAATAAATGTTAAGCAAATAAAGACCATTTATGGTCTTAAGTGGGTCTTTGAGACCCGCAATTTAATTATATTTGTACCTCAAAAATATTCTGATATTTTTGAGAATTCAGATTTTGTAAAAGAAATAAAAGAAAAAGAACATTTTGTATATAAAGATAAAAATTTAAATTTAAATATTATAGATATATCTGAGTCGTTTGGTAAAATATATGCAAATTACCAATAAAAGATGTAAATTGGTTTATAGTTATATAAGTTTTTATTATTCATAAATAAATATAAATTTCAAAAAAGGTATAAATTTCTTTTATTTAGTTGCTTTATTTTTCAGATTCATGTTTAAATGTACTTAATGTTAATATGTATATGTAGTTATAAAATGGATTTATTTAATTTTTTTCGTAAAAACACAGGTATTTCATAAAAGAGCCGAGAAAAATTACATCATACATTAAATTTTTGAATCTTGAATCTATTTTAGATCTTGGCATGATTTTTAATGGGATATCAGTGATGAAGAAGGAGATCCAGATTATTTAGAAATTATACCAAATTTATAAAATAACAAATTATACCTAATTTATAAATAATGAAATAAATAACAAATTATATAGTTACAAAATTGTTTTATTTAATATCTTTTTTTTTTTTTTTTTTGTAAAAATACAGGTATTTCATAAAAGAGTCGAGAAAAATTACATCGTATATTAAATTTTTGAACCGGAATATAAATCTCTTCTTTCAACTTTGCAACATTCTTTTCTTCACAGGTCTTTATGTATTTTTTAACATATTCCTTTACATTTGGCTCTGTAGTTTTATTATATGCAATTACTGCATGTAGGAAATCAATCAAACTGTAAAAGTCGTCAGCTTCCTCTTTGTTAATGCTAAGATTATGTCCTACTGTAGATTTTAATCCACTTTGTAAACATAATTTTGAATTTTTAATTGACTGCTTGGAAAATTTTTTATGAAATAGGTCATAAAATTTACACCATTCATGATATTTTAAAATAATTGGTTTTATTCCAATCCAATGAAAAACACTTGCAACTTCAAAAAATCTGTGTCAAATCCGACAACTATTTTTAATGTGTGACTTCTGTTGAGAAAGTATGTATAACTCAGCAACAAATTAATGCTAGGACTTTGCTCTTCCATTATTTTAATTACACTAAAGTTTATTATTAAATGTTATATCTCTTAGGAAGACATGATTGAGAAATATTATAATTTTCAAATATATGATGAAAAGTATTTATTATATTTTTGTCATTTTCTATATGATTTTCTTTATTAAATTGTTTTAAAAAAGCGTTCATACTATAACCGCAACATCTATACCATGTATAAACACAACAATATTGCCCACAAACATCTGAATAGTTACTTTGTAACTGTTTCTTATTAAAAATTATACATTGATTTTTTAAGTAACTTAAAATTTCTAATTTATCTGGTTTTCTACCAAACGAATCAAAATATTCAACACAGCCATTCTTTGGCTTAAAAATAGCTAACCAATGTGTTCCCGGATCTTTTGATTTATCAGTGTTTACAATTAAAAAAGTTTGTTTTTCAATTATTCTGGGGAGTTGATCCAGAGCAAAAACTCCTTTAAAAAATTTACGTGTGTGTTTGTTACATCTTAATACGTCACTTATCTCTAGGGTATTCATCAATCAAATTGATTCAAGTCATATACTTTAGTTGTTTCTTTAATATAATTAGATAAAAACTCTTTTTTGATTTCTTTATTTGTTATAATAACATCAAATTTTTCTAGTATTTGACAGAGGTCTTTATTTATTTTATCGTTGTACACAGTTCCAAAAGAGTAATTATCAAAATTATCATTTATAAAATCCCTAGTTGGAAATTTATACTTGATATCTTTTACAAACTTTTTACAAGGTTCTTTAAAACCAACTATACAAATATCTTTCGCAAACAAGGTATTATTATCATCACTACAAAATGTTACATCCAGAAGTGCACAAGACAGTGACATTTTGCCAAATATTCAAATTTACTTTTATATATGCTATTTATACGTTTGAGAATATATTTCGGTTTTTATCAATTTGTAAACTTGCATCAAATTCTCCATAAACAATAGCAGTCAGTGTAGATGTAAGTGGTTTTGATAGCCTTGCCTCAATTCTAACTGTACCTTGATTTAGTAGACCTTGACACACTTCATTTCCTGATACATCTGGAGTTAAATCAAAAGCTAGAATGAAAAACCCATTACTAAACATGGTTTTTGTTATCTGATGACCTTTATCATTATGGTAAATTCCAGTTCCCGAAAAAAGTGTACTGTATGCTCTTGTACAGCAATTATTTTCATCTGAAAAACTGGTTTCAATTGCTGAATTAGGTATTTGAACACCATTTACGTTTAACACAAATTGTGAAATATCAAAATGTTTAAAATTGTATGGGTTTTTTGACCTTTTTCCAGAGTAACCTGTATTTTCTGTCATGCAAAAAATGATTGTGTTTGGCAACTGTCCAATAAAAACATTATCAAGTGATATTGATGAACTATTCTGTGGAATGGTAAAAGTTTTTACCTCTACCCGTTTGTAATTGTATTTGGCATTAGTTTTTTCCAATACAGCATTATGTGCTAATAGCACACTAGGATTAATTGTTACATGTCTCATAAATAAAGTGGCTTCTAAAATTTTCAGTTGAGATTCATCAGTATCATCTGCAAAGAGGTAAAAATCTGGTTTTTCTAATGTTAGGATAACTCGAACATCGACAATGTTTATGAGAAGTGTAGGTTGGTTAAACATATCTAAATGTAGTTTCCCCATAAGTTCCACTACATTGCTATTTTGGTATAATTTTTGACGTTCTTTTGAACCACTATTATCTGTTTTTGCTATATTTGGCTTATCTAGCATCCATCCACCACACTCCAAATGCGTTGTAGCGGCATCCGTTCCATAATTTAACAATGATTCAATATAAGCTCTGTAATGATAATTGCCATCTGATGGAGATATATTCTTTCCATTTAGTTGAACATTGCATTGTTTTATTAATGAATGTAACATATTATTAACCACACTTGATTGTTGTATAGGTGTTCCATCAGTTTTTTTATCTTTATTCCATTGAGTTCCATCTTTTTTTAAAATTTAGGAAACTTCTTCAGATCGTAAAATACTTGACTGAATAGGCTGTGTTTAAAAAATATCAAGCTCTGATTTCATACATTCAATCATAATTATTCAAAAATATCTTTTTGTTTGTTTTTGTTATTAACTTTGCGTCGCTTCGACGTAAAATAATTTAAATTATTAATGAGAGGTCTTTTTATAGGTTTTCTTCGTTTTCTTTTCCCTTGTCCATACATTTCATTGAGTTTCCGAACTGCACCTCGTCTTATATTTTTCATTATCTCTTTACTTCGATCTTGAACCACTTCTTTTACATTTGCACCTGTGGCAATATCAGATAATGCATTAATACCAGAGTTAATAACCTCTTTTTTTAATATATTAGCTCCAGACGTAAATATTGGTTTTAAATATCTAAAAAGACCACCGAAAAAGCTCCCTAACCCTCGTCCCCTTTGGTAAGGTACAATTGAGTGTAACAAAGGACCAATATCCTCAAGACCTTTTCCTGATTGAACTAAATAATATTTGTAGTACGCTCTCTCCATAATGAATAAAATAAAATAATATATAGTTTTGTAAAATCGCTTTTATTTATACTTTTTTAAAATGTAATACAATTGTTGTTGGAATTGAATTATTGGAAAAGTTTATTTTGTATCCATATTTATCACATAAAAGTAATGAAATGTTATTAAATGATTTCTCCACATTGCAATATTGAATATTACTGAATTCTTTTACAGTATCAATGAAAGAATTTTGTATGTTAGCAGATCTTAAACACCTTATATCTTTATCACCTAGTTTTTGCGGTTCAATTATATCTGTGTATATAAAAAACATATCTGGTTTACTAATGGGAATCAATTGTACACTATCTATAAAAGTTTTGAAAGCTTCTATTACACGTGATTTATATTTTTTAAAATCTGTAACTTTAAAAGATACTTGATTGAAACATGTTGTCAAAAGTCCTTCGAGGGTATAAGAGTAATTTACTCTTATTTTTATATCTATTTTAGGCTTAGTAACACATATTGTGGTGTAACTTAAATTTTTAGGCATCTCCTCAGCTTTTATTGGTTGTGTATAATGAACTTCATCGTTTATAAAATTTAAAATTCCCCAAATCAACTGTCGTTCAACTTCTTTTCTTGTAAACCTATTAAGTGGGCGTATATTTTGAATTAGTGTTTGTAGTAGAAAAACTTTCCAGTCGCATATCATTTGTTTTTCTATGTATGGAATATATGATGTTCCAA
The DNA here is from genome assembly GCA_947095535.1 of Poecilobothrus nobilitatus. Lineage (NCBI taxonomy): Eukaryota > Metazoa > Arthropoda > Insecta > Diptera > Dolichopodidae > Poecilobothrus > Poecilobothrus nobilitatus. Next base: position 114,165,185 of record OX352772.1, read on the forward strand.
CTCCTATCATATCTTTCTGCATACCTTTAATAAATATTTGAGTACTTTTTTCCCATTCTTCACCATACACATTTGGAACGAAATCATTAACATACATTTCTGAAATACCGACTTTCCACCTTGAATCACACATGTATTTATTCATTTTATTTGTAAAAGATGATAATGAATTTTCTGGATAATAGTTCATAGATGAATCACTGAGTAAAGTGGCATAAAATTCATCATTTACTTGTATGTTGTCCATGAGCTTGCGGATTTATTCTTACGAATTGGAAAATTAAGTTCTGTTTGAGTATTACCTACTGCTGACCTTAAAACACGTCTTGATGAATTATTCAACTCTTTGCTATTTATAGTTTTTTCTTTTTTCGTTGGTGGGCTTGGGCTATCTAAAGGAACAGTTATAATGTCCCCTGTATCAGTTTCAAAAATTTTTACATTTTGATTTCTAATTGATTTTCTTTTTCTAAGGCGTTCTACAACTGAAGCAGCTGACAATGCTTTTGTTAAAACATTTTCCTGAATTTCATCATCAAATACTTCGTCATCAGCTTCTTTTTCATATACTTCTTCTTCTTCAGGAACAACTTGTATTTCTACATTCTTATATTCAGGAAAATGCGATTGAGCTCCGCATCTATATGTTTCATTTTCTCATAAATCTCGGGTTTTAGTATAATCATTTTGTTAAATGTTGTATTATTCATTTTATAAAATTTCCGATTACCCCTGATAGTACTGCACCAAGAAGTGTAGGTAAAAATCCACCACGTTGAATAATGATTTTTCTTTTATTATTTATAGATTTTTGGCGGCAAATGAGGGATCTCAATTCCTTTTTATACTTTCGTAATTGGGTTGTTGATTTTTTACTTAGATTACAATTACCTTTTAAAATATTTAAAGCAATTTCACAAAATGTTTTGATTACTTCAGGGTCACAATGTTTTATAATTACTTTCTGAAATTTCGGTTTAGAGCTTTTTAATAGGTGCAATATATGACGGTTGACCTTCAAACGTTTCATATTCTTTGCCAAATTGTTCTAATTGATCTCTTGTACAAAAACACAAACCTTTTCTAAATATATCACTTCTTAATCGAAATATATCATTAACGTCTTGAGTAAGATCTATTAATATATACCCGTATGGTTCTGACGTCACTTCATTATATACTTTTTCAAATGCTTTGATTTGATTGGGATATATTTGGCGAGCTAGAGGTAATATCTGCGATTTATCTCTTGGATTTTTGAAAAGTACTAGATATTTACAGTTAAGCGAAATATCTCTTGAAAATTTACCCTGGTGAAAAACATTTTGTGTTACAAATATTACAGATAAATTTCTATGGTGTGATCCTCTAGTAAATAAATCACATACATACTTATCATGGGAATTTAATATCATATCATCGATAATAATTAACAAAGGTTCTTTATTGTCATTAAAATCCGGAATAGTGTTACTATATTCCACATCTTTTAAATATTTTGGAACGGCATTTTTGTCTGGATTACACCAAATAATTCTATTAATATGTGGTTGTATATTTTCTTTTTTATACTTTATTAAATTATGAATAAAAGTGGTTTTACCACAGCATGATGGCCCCGCTACCATCATTGTAAATGGATGAAATAGCATAGTTGTATTAGTTAAAAATAGCACTGTTAACCTATATTTATATGAAAAGCTCTTTTGCCGAAGTGAATATAAATGTAAATTTATTTATTCTAATGAGTATTCTTACACAAACCGTCGACATGGTTAAACGAGTTCTCATAGTTGACCTACAATTTTTACAAGGAAATGAAAAGCAATATTTCCTAAAAGAATTAGCCATACTTGAAAAAGGAAGTTTAACTCCAACTGTCTATCACTTCAAAGCACCGTACCCCTCAGAGGAACTTAGTCCGGATATGAAATATAATAACCAGTATTGCGAAAATAAAATAAATGGACTTAAATGGAATAACGGTCTAGTTGAATATTTAGATGTAAAATGCATATTAAAACACTATTTAGAGTCAGCTGAAAAAATTTATGTTAAAGGAGAACAAAAAAAACTATTCCTTCAAAAGTACATTGACAGTGATAAAATAGAAGATTTAAGCAGAAACTTGCCGTCATTACAAAAGATTGATAACTTTAAATCAAATTGTCCTATACACTTATTAAACAACAATTTCAGATGTGCTGTTAAAAATTGTTATAATGTATATATGTATCTTTTAAAAGAAAAAATGTTAGATTAAAACAGCACAGATTTCTATAAAATTGTAAAATATTTTTAAATAAAAAATTATTTCAAACATATAAATAAATTTGTTTTATTTTTTTTTTTAACACAACATAAGAATACATCTTTTTTGTTCTACATTCTTACATATCAATAAAATCTTAAAATACTAATAATTTTTTCTTTCCTCTTCTTTAAATATTTCATCAGAACAAAAAAGAAAAGAAAAAAATTCATCTCAAAATATCAATTTGGTCAAGGTTGATTCAGATTTAAAAACCAGCTTTGCACTTTTTTTTTTTAATTTTAAAAATTCGCATAGGTACACTTAATTTGTTTAAATTTTTCTCTTTACATTTTATAAAAACGCATTTTTTCTTACTATATCCATTTACGCCTATTACTTAAACCACATGTTAGATATTTTTGATTTTCTGTTTGTTTTCTTTTTATTCATATTTTTGTCAACATTCTTACATAACAATAAAATCTTATACGGTGATACTCGCAATTAATTAATGGTTTTTATTTCCTCTTCTTTAAATACTTCATAAAAGAAGAAAAAACAAGAAAAAAGAAAAAAAATGCATCTCAAAATTGCATTAATTTTGTTGATTCTTCATCTAAGATGTTAAAAACCAGTTTGCACTTTTTTTTTAATTTTAAAGAAACGTATAGGTACATTTTTTTTCTCTTTACATTGTATGAAAAAGCATTTTTTTTTCCTACTATTTCCTGCATACCTATTACTTAAACCAAGTATACAATCTTTATAAACAACTGACGATCGCCGCCAGTCTGACTTACTTTTAAAATGACCTTGACATACTTCCTATCTGGCCTTCCGGGTGACCTTGACCTACTTCCGGGTGACCTTGACCTACTTCCGGGTGACCTTGACCTTCTTCCGGGTGACCTTGAGCTACTGACCTGTCTGGCCCAACTGCCTACCTATCTACTAACATCATTGTAAAAAATTTAAAGGTTCTATCTTTGTTGGTTTTGGAGATAATCTCGTTTGCTCTGGGGCTCGTTCGGAAGCTTCCAAAATCCTAAACCAAGGACCAAATCTTCTTAAATTTCAGAGACATAAATCGAACGGCAAGGAACATCATTGTACAAAATTTAAAGGTTCTATCTTTGTTGATTTTGGACATAATCTCGTTTGCTCTGGGGCTCGTTCGGAAGCTTCCAATATACGAATCCATGGTTCAAATTCGTTCAAATGTCAGTTTCCAATTTTATAGAAAAGGAAACATAACAGCACACACTTGTACTAAAAATAAAGGTTCTCTCTTTGTTGGTTGTGGAGATATACTCGTTTGCTCTGGGGCTCGTTCGGAAGCTTCCAAGATCCGGATCCATGAACCAAATCCTCTCAAATTTCAGAGACTTAAATAAAACATGAAAGAACACCACTCTGCCAAATTTAAAGGTTATATCTTAGTTGGTTTTGGAGATAATCTCATTTGCTCTGGTGCTCGTTCCGAAGCTTCCAAAATCCAAACCCATAGACTAAATCCTCTTAAATTAGAGACATAAATAAAACACGAAAGAACACCACTCTGTCAAATTTGAAGGTTACATCTTTATTGGTTTTGGAGATAACCTCATTTGCTCTGGTGCTCGTTGGGAAGTTTCCAAAATCCAAACCCGTGAACCAAATCCTCTCAAATTGTAGAGACTTAAATTAAACATGAAAGAACACCACTCTGCCAAATTTGAAGGTTATATCTTTATTGGTTTTGGAGATAATCTCATTTGCTCTGGTGCTCTTTCGGAAGTTTCCAAAATCCAAACCCATGGACCAAATCCTCTTAAATTTCAGAGACATAAATCGAATGGGCATCAAGATAGCTTTATTAGTTTTTGAGTTATCGTGCGAACGGACGGATGGACGGACGGACATTGTTAAATCGACTCAGGAGGTGATCTTGATTCAGAATATATATACATCTCCATATCTAACTCGCTTCCTTTTGGTGGTTACAAACACCATACCCTATAGTTAATATACCCTATACTTTAGGTGTAGGGTATAAAAAACTACATAAAAATTTAGTTTTTTCTCTTTTATGTTATTTTCTTGCATAATATTACTGATTTAAAAAAAAAAATTCTCGTTATGTACGGAAAAAAATTATTGCCAAAAGTATCAGAAGTGTATCAAATGAGTGATCATATTATTATAATATGATCTTTACCTGTTCTTATTGAATTAATATATAAGTACATTCATATTCACATAGTTAATATAAAAAAATATTGTACAAAATCATTTTATTGTTGTTATTATTAAATACAATATTGCTATATCATTTGTAGATTTTAAAATAATTTTTTTAAAAACTTAAGTTTTAAAGATTTTCATATATTATTATATGCTTTTATATTAACTCGTCGCTGTCGGTTTATTTATTTATTTATTTATTTATTTGTCATTCTGTCACGCTTTTTATTATCTTCGTAATCTTTTAGCAACATTTATAAGTGTTGTATGGTGCAGAGGAAAGTGTACAGGTTTCAAAAGTGGTGGTCATGTTGTTCGAATCCAGTTCACATGCAACTTTTTTTTTTTTAACTATCTATACATCAACATTTTTTGAATAAAATATGTATATATTTTGTATATATGAATTTAAAACTTACATTTTTATTTCTTATTCATGCATACAAACATACACATTATATTTTTGATCTTTCCTGGTGTTTTGTATTAGCATAATTAGCAAAACACAATCTATACATACAATATTTTTATGTATGTTGCTAAGTTATTTTGTTTACAACATTTGTTTAGTATTTAAATCAAAATATTTGTTGTCAACATTTTTTAACGCATATTGAATATGCATGGTTAAAAATTAAGATTTTATGTTCGTAATATCTTCATTAAATATTTAAGTTTTGTATATTTAATGAAGTTTATAGTTTATATATATTCATTTATATATTCATTTAATGAAGTTTTTTGCTTCATTAAATATTAAGTATATTTAATTTAAGTTTTGTATATTTAATTTTAATATAATTTTTATTGTGCAGAGGAGAGTGTACAGGTTTTGAAAGTAAGAGTAATTTGGTTCGAATCCAATTCGTGTACGTACATTTTTTTTTTTTTTGTTAACTGCATTCATCAACATTTTTTTAATAAAATTTTATGTATAATATACACATATTATTTGATCTTTCCTCCTATAATAATTTAGTTCAATCAATCTTGATGTGCACATGTATTTTGTATTAGGATTTATTAAAACACAAAATATATAGGTACAATATTTTTATGTTGCTAAATTATTTTGTTTTAAAACATTTGTTTAGGATTTAAATCAGAATATTTGTTGTCAACATTCTTTATTGCATATTGAATATGCATGTCGTTAAAAATTAATGTTTTATGTGTTTTATTTAGGAACATTTATTATGTATATTGTGTATATAGATATACAAATAAAATTTTATTCAAAATAATTCCAATTGCCAAATTCAAACTACATACATACATAATATTATTTTTGAATTTATATTTAGAATATATTTTTATATATATATTTATCTTTTTATATTTAGAATATAAAAAGTGAAGATCATTACAAAATTATGCTTTTGCGCATTACGCATTATGATTTACAAACAAAATTTTGTCAACACAAAAAATTAAAACTACGTATGCGGTATGTAAATATGTACGTACGTATGTACATAATATTTATTTATTTATTTATATTCAGGTACCGTGGTACATAAATGTGACAGGTAGCTATACCCCTGTTTCCTGGTAGGAATGTGGGGTGTACGTGATACAATGATATATAAAGTATTTACATATTGCGATATATGAATATTTTTTTTTTTATATTATAATTATTGTACCCAGCCGGGAATCGAACCCGAGACCTCTTATTCCTTATGAATGAGAAGCGGTGCGTCAACCACTGCACCAATGGCTGGATACACATAATATTATGTTAAACTAATTTCCTAAATTATTTTACGCTCCATTTGTTTATAATTTAAATCAAGATATTTGTCAACAATTTTTACTGCATGATCTTATTAAGCGATTAGGTAGGTACTAGGTAGGTGTTCAAGGTTTGATGTTTGTTTGGATATACGATATACTACATTAACTATACTATAAAAATATACAGTAAAATACATTTATGTATATCATTTTCATACCTGTTAGAAATGTTGTTTCAACTAAAATTGGATTGTAATATTTATAATCACAGTATTTTGGTACATATTTTTTTGGTACATATAATTTTGGTACATATAATCACAGTATTTTGGTATGAATTACATACTGGAATAAAAAATTTTTACTCTTGCTGTAATGGAATCGTTTGGTATAACATAAAAACATCGTAAACATTTGGTATAAAATTGTAAAACGTGTTTTATATCAGAAACAATAATTAATGTATGTGTGAATAAAAAATATTCCATATTTTTTTAAATTTAAATTACATACATATGTGTTTCATTTAAAACTAAAAAGTATAAAATAAAATAATATGTAAAAAAAATATTTTTTAAAATATGCTTTTAGTAAAACCGAATTCGCCCCCTAAAAAGTGAAAAATAAAATTGATTGCAAAACTTTAGCTTTTTGGACTGTTATAATATAAAAGTGAATTGCTAGTGCAAGCATTTTGGACTGTTTTAATATAAAAGTAAATTACTTTTAAAATAATAAATAGAAAAGTATCGTCGCACTTATGGCTTTGTGTTGTGACTTGTGGTGTGGCTCAGTGGGGATGATAATATTATTCTTTTCTCTCATGCACTTAAATATAAATTATAATTCTTATTTCTTGTTAATAAAAAAAAAATGTCAAGTTATACATATAAAAACAACAATAACATTGAATTGAACTAAATAATTTGTGTAAAATGCATTTAAAAAAATTATTTTAATAAAAAAATATTTAAAAACAATCAAAGCAACCTATTTCGTTTCATCAAATAGTACAAATTTTTTTTTAAAAGTACCAAATAGAGAATGTAAGAATTTGGAAAATAAGATTCTTTTGAATTTTCAAACAGATTATAAATAATTTTTGTATAAATTTGATAAATACTTGTAAAAATTTGATTTCCGTTATTTGAATTGAATTGCTAAACAAATTCATTTTACATTTACATATTTCTACGAGACATTTTATTTAGCTTTTAATATAAATAAATATTATTATTAATTTCCATATTTTTTTATACTCTGAATTATTGTGTGCAGGTTATACTCTGAATATATGTGTGTATTCGCACTTGTGCTTAAACATTTCATTAGCAGTTTTTTTTATTGTAGAAAACCATATTGATGGTAGCAGTTGATAATTATATTGAAAGTGATTAATTAAAAATATATTTTGAATTTTACTGTTATTAAATTTAAATAAAAAATATGAGTCAAAGTGAAGATGTAGTTTTTATGATTCTAGAAAAAAAATTTAGTACTCTTAGTTATGATGAAAAGAAAACAATAATAGAAAATGGAAGGCCAATTCCAGATTTGAAAGATTTAAAAAAAATTTACATAAAAATCATCAGTGGTTAACTGGGTCAACAGCACTTAAGAAATTGTTTTGTTGGCTTTGTATAATATTTAAAAATAAGACTGATACAGTGTGGAGTTCTACAATCTACAGGTTATAATGACATAAATCATTTGCATAAAAACATACCATGCACTTTCAGTAAGCCATATAACAAAACATGCATGCACTTTCAGTAAGCCATAAAACAAATGCTCTTGCATTAAATACATTTGGTCAATCTCGCATCGAATATTTGTTTGATCACCAAAAAAAAACTGGTATACAAAATTTTAACGCCGAAGTGAAAAAAAATAGAAAGGCATTTGAAGTATTGTTGGATGTAACCGTTTTTTTAGCGATACATAAATTACCTTTTAGAGGCCATGATGAAACTGAAAATTCATTAAATAAGGGTAATTTTACAGGAACATTTTAACTGTTTTAAACATTTATAAGCTCAATTTTTTTAAAGGTAATTTTAAAGATTTATGTGATTATACAGCAACTTTTAATGTAGCATTTAAGAATTTTATGGACAATTCAACCGTTTTTAAGGGTACATCCGCATCGATTCAGAACAAAATTATTGAAGCAATAAATAATACTATGCTAAATTATATAAAAAGTGAACTTCACGAAACAAATTTCTTAGCTATACAGTTTGACGAGACCACAGACATATCACGAAAAGCCCAGCTTTGGTGTATATTACGTTTTGTAAATAAAAATGGTGAACCAGTAGAGAGATTTTTTAAATTTTGTGATGTGAGTAAAGACCAAAGTGCCAATGGTATCAGTACAGTAATTTTAAGTCTGATTAATGAATTAGAAATTGGTCCAAAATTAGTCGCTCAGGTTTATGATGGCGCATCTGTTATGTCTGGCCAAGTTCATGGTGTACAGGCCTAAATCAAAAATGTATATAAACAAGCACTTTATATTCATTGCAATGCCCACATATTAAATTTAGTTCTATCTAAATCAGTTCAAACTACAAATGAAACAAAGCAATTTTTTACTGCTATGAGTAGTTTAGCCGCATTTTTTTCTACTTCATCAAAACGTGATAAACTTTTGCAAGACACATTAAATAAAAAGATTCCTTCCGTGTGTAATACAAAGTGATCATACAACTCTTGACTTTTAATTTTAGTTCAAAAAGAGATACTAAATTTAAATGAAATTTTCAATTTAATTATTGACAGTCCAGATAATTGGGGTGAAAATACTACTGTTTTAGCCCGTGGATATATGCATTTTTTGTCACAGTTTAAAACTATATTTCTATTAAATATTTTTTGTGAAATATTTTGTTTTACTGATGTATTATATAGTATATTACAAAAAAAGTCTTTAGATATAAATGCTTGTTTAAAAGAAATAACCAATTGCAAAGAAAATATCAAAAACTAAATAATAATAATAAATTTGATGCAATTATTAATAAAACAATTGAAGAATATGGACATGGTATTCTGCCAGAAAAAAGAAATGAAGATAAATCTTATTTTAAAAAAACGTATGATGATATATTTAATAAAATTATTAGCGAAATAGACGTTCGTTATAAGGATCTATCAAACATAAAATTTATACATTTATTAAATTGTGACAAATTTATTGAATTTAAAAACAAATTTCCTAGCGATTTATTAACTTCTCTAAAAGATAACTATGGGTTTGTTATAAAATTTAATTATTTGAAATTAGAAAATGAACTTAAAGTAATTTTTAATTCCGAATGCTATAAAAACAAAAGTGTAACTGAAATAGCCAATACAATTACAGCTGCAAAATTAGAAGAAACATTTTCAGAATCTTTACAACTTTCTCATCTAATAATGACCATTCCATCCACAACCGCAACAACTGAAAGAAGGTTTTCAAAACTAAAAAGATTAAAACTTTTAATAGAAGTACTATGTCAAATGACAGACTTTCTTTATCATTATTAGCAATCGAAAAAGAATTTTTGATTGAATTACGAGAAAATCATTCCTTCGACTTTTTTGAACAAGTGGTTGAACACTTCACTAAAAAATCTCGAAGAATTAACTTAATATATAAAAAATTGTGAATATTGTAAAAATTCTAAAAAAAAAAAAATTTATTTTAATAATCCTATGTTAAAAAAAAAATGAATTATTTAGTTTTATAGATTTTTATAGATTCATAAATTTATTTTTTAGTATTTTTGCACACCCTGCTTAAAATGTCACGAGGTGCAATTTTTACAATTTTTCCCGCTTAGTTACACGAATTCACAAAAAATATACGATCAAAAATCAAAAATGCAAGTATTTATGTACTTGCAAAAAATGCACTTAAAGAAATATCAAATACGCTATCTATACAAAAATCTGATTGTAGTTGATTAAAATATATGTAGGTGTCAACAAATGGTTATTACATAATATTTTTTCTTTTCTTAATTTAAATATTTTATATAATACAAAAAATTATTCTAATAACGAATTTTAAAAATATTACAAGTATTTTTTGAAATATATATTAGAAAATCTAGCATTTTCTTTTTATACGTTTATAAACTCTCAAGGTTGAAAACTCAGAATAAATCACATCAATATATCAATATGGTAATACTAATAAAATAATGTTGTACACTTGTACCCAAGATAAAATAGTTTTTTATAAAATATATAAAATAAAAAAAAGTTAAGCAATCATAGCTATTATAAGGTATAGTGTTATTTATAATGGGAAATAACTTATAAAATCAAGACTGGTCATTTTTATAAGAACTTTTTATATATGTATGTACATAATTTAAAAGCAAGTTAAAAGTAAATTTAGTAAAATTAGATTTAAGTGTTATAAATATTATTAACAATATTGTAATATAAAAATTTAAAATATAAAAAGAATGTCGTTACATGGAAGATGACATGGTTGATGAATTGATTTCGTGAACTATATTGCGGCCGCTATTTAATTTATATGCGAAAAAGATATTTTACCTCATAAAAACAACAATATTTTTTTTTAAGTTTATATATACATAGGTATTTAAATATTATTTTATTTAAAAAAAAAAAACTAATACTAATTTAATGCTAATAACCCATATTAGTAAAAATACTTTTTAAAAATTAAATTGAATTCGTAGCTTTTATATAAAGTGGTGGTCGCAATATGTATCCTTACCAAAAAATGATATGTACATGCGGCCTATTCGTTTGTTATTCCTCTTCCATTTCCATTTTGCAAATACCAACCTATTTTTAACATTAGGTATCGAATGAAATTAAAATTTGAGCATAGGTATCAAAGAAATGTAAAAAGTGAAATATAACGCTGAAATTTTAAAAGAAGCAGTTGAACGAATTAGATTTGGTAATCTTAAAATCCTATCGGTATTCCAAGATCAATATTGCAGGACAAGTTGAAAGGTAGACCCAAGAAACCTTACAACGACCTGGTCGTCCCATTGTCTTGTCAACTGAAGAAGAGGAAAAAATTTTCCAATGGGTTAGGAACATGACATCCTGCGGTTTTCCGGTCATAAAAGACTAGCTTTTAGAAACTGTAAAAATTTATTAAAAATGCTTTAAAAAATTAAGATAATAATTAAAAGTTTAAGAAAATCACTTGAAAGAATATTTAGGTACATATTAAAAAATTGACCAAAAAATCGAATTAATTACGTTTTATTTCTCTATAATATTTTTTAATGTGGAAAACTAATATGAAGATTAGAAATTTAAGAAAACCAATTGGAAAAAAATGAAGTATTAAAAAATGTATTATAAATTAATATATTTTTATCAATAAATTAATTCCTGAAATTTTTTATGTTCTTATAAATTAAAATAAAACAAATTTTTATGTTCTCTAAAATTAAAATAAGAACAAGAAAAACAAAACAATTTGTTTCTTATAATTTATCATATTGATGTATGTGGCCGCAAATTGATGTTTCTGCGGCCGGTATTTAATTATTTAAAGGCCGCGAACTGATGGAAAGGGACTTTTCCGATATTTTTTAATTTATGGAAAAAAACGAATAATATTTTTAATTTTTTTTCCAGTAATAACTAGTTAATTGTCCATAAAAGCCATTTAAAAATTTGTTTTAATAGAGGATTTCTACTCTAAAAAAAACACTTTCAAAGATGAAAAATGAGATAAAAGGCCGCGAATTGATGCTTCCACTTATCTTATGACAGAAGAACAAGAAACTAGTAAAGTTTTTTTGGTCATACAAATCAAATTCATATTAGAGAAAGGAAATAATAAATTTGGCAACATAAAAATGTATCAATATTCTTTTTATATTGTAAATTTTTATATTACAATATTATTAATAATATTTATAACACTAAAATCTAATTTTACTAAATTTACTTTTAACTTGCTTTTAAATTATGGACATACATATATAAAAAGTTCTTATAAAAATGACCAGTCTTGATTTTATAAGTCATTTCCCATTATCAATACTACTATACCTTATAATAGCTATGATTTCTTAACTTTTTTCTTCATTTTATATTTTTACAAAAACCTTTTTTTATCTTGGGTACAAGTGTACAACATTACTTTATTAGTATTACCAAGTTGATAAATTGATGTGATTTATTCTGAATTTTCAACTTTGAGAGTTTATAAACGTTTAAATAGAAAATGCTAGATTTTCTAATACATACTTCAAAAAATACTTGTAATATTTTTAAAATTCGTTATTAGAATAATTTTTTGAATTATATAAAATATTTAAATTAAGAAAAGAAAAAATACTATAAGTAGTATATGGGGCACTTGGCAGTGGGAATTTTGTGCCAGAAAGAGATAGCAATAGTTTATGCAAATGAGTTCACGACACAGGTGTTTGAACTTTAAAGGAATGTTGTTTGTAGAAATATTTATGCAAATTAGATGTCGTGATTGGCGCTTGCATAATGAGTTTCCGGAAAAGTTTTTATAAATGGTGTAGAAGGTTAACTAGATAATGTATTTTATATTTTTCCGGAAATGCTTTTGTAAATAATATAGAAGTTTAACAAGTAAGTGTAATGATCTGTTTTATGTTTTATATTGATCTAAAAACAGGTGTTGTACTAGAATAACATAGACTATGTAAATAATATGCAAGAATTAATTTGTTTTTTTTTTTTTAAAAAAAAGCTTTTACGGTGTGTTTGTAAATAATAGACAAGGTAAACAAGGCAAACGTAGAACAAGTAAGTGCAATAACCTTGTTGTGATAGTATTTGTTTTTTAGTAATTTTGAAGGTCAACCGGTTAATGTAGAACAAAAAAGTGTAATGATGTTGTTGTTATAGTATATTAACATAGATTACGGCTAAATAATACAATTTTATTTTATTTTTTAATAAAAATATTTCACGGCCAACCGGTTATTGTAACATAATATTAACGCAAAATGCAGTTGTTATTTATGAGATAAACAAAATGCAGATATTGACTTTGTTATTATATCTTAGTTTTAAAGTAATTTAAAGTAAAAAATGAATGTATAAAACGTGAGGAAAAAAAAGTTGTATTTAGTTAATTGTTATGTTTAATTGGAAAATATTTTGAAAATATATTTTTAATAAAGAACCACATATTTTTTATGTTATTACAAATTACTTTGTATTATGCAAATTAGAAGCATATTTAAAAATGTAATAAATAATTGTAAAAATAAAAAAAAAAGATAAATTAACTTTCATATAATATAGTTTTTATTTACCAAGAATTGTGATTTTATCAAAAAATAAACATTATAATTATTATAAATAAATTTAAATTTACAAAGTTTTTATAGATTTACAGCTATTTTTACATTCGCTTAATTTTTTTTCTTTACAAATCCAAACGGTACAGAGGAACAATAGTCATTAAATTTTCTTTTTTCAACTTTTATTTTATATGTTTTAAATTCCGGTACAGTCAGAACTTGGTGTTCATCTGTTCTCCTAAAATTTTTTGATAATATACAGATACCATCCTTGTTGTTTGTTAAAATCATTTCCTTAATTTTTTTAAAATTAATTATTTTTGAAGAATCGTAATTTAATTTTATTCCTTTTACTTTACAAAAAGCCGTTTCACTTTGAGTATTAGTGGAAAATATCTTATAACTGTAGTTTTTCGGTCCTCCACTAACAAATTCCGTAATATAGCTTCCTACTCCAAAAGACTCAAGCTCATCTCTCATATCTCCTATAAAGTTGCCAGTAGGAGGCTCGTATTCACCTTCTTTTGAAAGATATATTACTGAGTCGGTATCGTAATATAAAACGCGTTCCTCTAATTTTTCAAGAAAGCTGTATAATTTTAGTCGAGCTTGTGCTGTTGTATAACAGGCTATGGCACCGTTGACTGTGTTCAGAAATTCTCCTTCTTTATTTTTATATTTCCAATTTACCAAAAGTGTTTCAGAGTTAATTATCATTATGTGCACAACATCTTTACTAGGATTTGTTATCAAAGAATAAAATTCTGTTGGATTTCTAATTATTATTGTTTTTGTTTGGTTCTCTTTCTGACCAAATTTCCCCCAAAATGAATTTAGTGTAATTTTAGCAAAAGATCGCAAACCTGAATTCACGATATTTTCAGCATTTAAGTGTATATTTTCTTGTTCAAAAAACTCTTGCACATATTTTTGTTTTGATTGTTCGTCAACACAATCTTTAGGCCAGCCGGTGTGTTTAAAATTTTATCATTTTGCTGTATTTTATAACTCCATATTTCATGTATTTCAATTATTTTATAGCTTTTCTGGAGAGCTTTTATTACCTCATCTATAACCCAAGTTCCTAATAATGTTTTTCTTCTTCTGAATGTGTGTACTCATTTCTGAGCTACAGGTAAAACATAGTGTGAACATCATTTTTTTATTTTGTTTTATTGGAAGAACTGGATGAAATAAAGAACAAGGTGGAAGAATTTCACATTTAATTAAGCCTTCAATTGTTGCTAAATTAAGTTTGGAGCATTTCTCGTGCCCAACTATAACTTCTGGATGTCCTACTGGAACTTTTCCATACTTGCACACAAAAGGGTATAGAGAACAAATATCGATATATTTTATTTTTTCTCCTTCTTTAGCTTTATAATGTAAAACTGTGTTTCCCGTTCGTCCACCGTAAAAAGCATCTCGAGCATTTAAAGGAATATTTTTTAATATCGGATGAGTTGATAAATATGACATTTCTTCCTTTTCATCTATTTGTTGTCTAAAATCGCATTTCCACATTTCAATAACTTCATATCCAAAAGATTTTAATCGCGCTGTTTTTGCAATAGTAGATTCAAATCTAGCATCCAATGTATCAAATTCGGAAGCGCCAAGTTGTTCGTTACGTCTATATCGAAAACATTTAGGGTGTCCATGATAGTAACACCCATGAAACTCAAATATTTGTTTTGTTTCGAAACAAATTCCGTCTACTTTTAAACCATATATAATTGCTTCTTTTTGTTTATCTGAATGACAAATATTGATACTTCTCTGATCTTCTTCCCAAATCAGCCATTGGAGAGCAATTTTTGATTGAATATCTGTAAGTCTGTAACCACCTTTCTTTATTAGCCCAATTGTGTCTGGTTTTAAAAAGTTTCTACGAAACACTAAATTGCAGGCTGATGCTATAGTAGTGGCCTCAGTAAAAGGGCACACGTTGCTTTCTTTTATCATAAGATTTCTAAATTTAATACAAGCTTCTGTTAAGATAAGACATCATTTTTACAGTAATCTTCTATTTCATGGTGCATATCAAATTCAATTTGCTTGTTTTGCTCATACCAATCCAAAAATTCTTTACGTTCTACTTCTTTCATTGAATCTGGACTATAATAGTGTAGTGCAGGTAAAGGCCCAATGTAATGAGCATTTTCTCTAGTATTAAATAAATGTGGAAAGTGACCTTTTTTAACATTAACCGGTAATTCAAAAGCTTTTGGCAGATGAGCCAGAGCCATTGGCAAATAATTTAAAGAATCTAAAAACTTGATGTTATTTATTTTCATTTGAATGATTTTTGTTCCTCTCATAATTAATTTTGGTTCTAAATTACTTTCATTCAATAATTCATTTAAAATGAATTGATGGTCAAAGCTTTGTTCGTTATGAGCCAAGACCGTAACTTTCTTGAATTTTTTTGCCAATTTTAAAATATAATCAACAAAACTTGAAATTACATTTGTTTTTAAAATTGTTGTCCTATAACCACATTGTAAGCAAAAGTACAACTTAGACTTATCTATGCAACAATGGCATCTTGTTGATATAACACACAGGTTTGGTTCATGTAATTTAACGACGTGACTTTGCTTTTGGTACAGTGTTGTTTCCTGCATTGTTTCTAAATCAAAAAATACAAAAACAAAATTCTCGACATTTGGCGTTCTTGCATCAACATTAATGAAACAAAAATGATTTCTTTTTGCAAGTTTGTAACAATGTTTGCAAAAAATAGAATCGCATGTGTGTAAAGAACCAGTTGAATATAATTTAAAGCATTTTAAGCATTTATGAACTTGTGAACAAATAGTATTAGAGTGGTTTCTAAAGCAATTTTCTCCTCTAAAAGAGCGCTTACATTTGTTACACGATACATCTACAGGTATTTTGTCACACAGGGAAGATTGTTGACAACAACGACATTTACCACCACATTTATGAGAATTTTTATTGTTGTAACTCACATTGCATTTTTCACAATAATAACTTGAGCAGAAAACTGATGTAAGTGAAGTAATCACGTTAAAATGGTTTTTGTAATAATACAAATTAATTCTCTTGCCATTGTTTTGTCCATTAAAGATCATTATCTGTACACTGTACGCCATAACTGTACACTACAATATTGTACTGATCCACAAAATAATCCTGTATTTTTTTTAAATCTGAAATTCCCGCACTCTTTGTTATATCTGCTTGGATTTTCTGTACTAGCTCATTCGCTAAGATCGTTTGCAATTTTTGATTGTTGTCTCTTATTTCTTTTGTAATTGACGTCTTTGTCGGCACATATTGTAGTGCACAGTTATGGCGAACAGTGTACAGATAATGATCTTTAATGGACAAAACAATGGCAAGAGAATTAATTTGTATTATTACAAAAACCATTTTAACGTGATTACTTCACTTACATCAGTTTTCTGCTCAAGTTATTATTGTGAAAAATGCAATGTGAGTTACAACAATAAAAATTCTCATAAATGTGGTGGTAAATGTCGTTGTTGTCAACAATCTTCCCTGTGTGACAAAATACCTGTAGATGTATCGTGTAACAAATGTAAGCGCTCTTTTAGAGGAGAAAATTGCTTTAGAAACCACTCTAATACTATTTGTTCACAAGTTCATAAATGCTTAAAATGCTTTAAATTATATTCAACTGGTTCTTTACACACATGCGATTCTATTTTTTGCAAACATTGTTGCAAACTTGCAAAAAGAAATCATTTTTGTTTCATTAATGTTGATGCAAGAACGCCAAATGTCGAGAATTTTGTTTTTGTATTTTTTGATTTAGAAACAATGCAGGAAACAACACTGTACCAAAAGCAAAGTCACGACGTTAAATTACATGAACCAAACCTGTGTGTTATATCAACAAGATGCCATTGTTGCATAGATAAGTCTAAGTTGTACTTTTGCTTACAATGTGGTTATAGGACAACAATTTTAAAAACAAATGTAATTTCAAGTTTTGTTGATTATATTTTAAAATTGGCAAAAAAATTTAAGAAAGTTACGGTCTTGGCTCATAACGAACAAAGCTTTGACCATCAATTCATTTTAAATGAATTATTGAATAAAAGCAATTTATTTATTATTATAACCAAAACAAGGTTTTTACATAACAAATCTTACGGCTAAAACTTAATAATAACAAGTAAAAAATAAAACACGATAAATGCAAATAAAAAAAAATTATTACATTGACTTATATGGTAAATTACAAATTGCTTACAAAGCAAAAACACAGTTAGATTTGAATTAATATAACTCAGTTAGGTAAAAATAAAATAATTTGTACAATATGAAGTGTAATCTAATATTATGAAAGTTAAAGTTATTGTGTAAGGTTAGTAACAAATTTTTATATTAATTTTTGTTTGAAAGTGTTCCTTGATATTTGTGTTGAAAAAAGATTACTGTGTTTGTTGAATGTAATGCAACATCTGTTAATTGGTTAATTTCTTCCATATCCAGTTCTATGAGTATTTTCAATTAAATACTTAGTGTTTCGTGTAACTCTAACTTCATTGTTTAATTTAAAACTATCTATCAAAAACTGAACGTCAATATTTTTATTTAAAACGTCAAAAGTAAAACAGGATGAAAGTATCTGCCTGCGTGAAGATAAAGTTAACATGTTCAATGAATTTAATCTTACATTATAATTAGGTAGCATTGAATAGTCAATAGGGTTATATTGATTTCTCAAAGCAAATAATAGGAATTGTTTTTGAACAGATTCGATTCTATCGGAATGTATTTGAAATGCAGGATTCCAAACAATGTTGCCGTATTCTAGAATAGATCGTACTAAAGAACAGTAGAGAGATTTTGTCACCGCTATGTTACTGAATTCTTTAGCTTTTCTTTTAATGAATCCTAACATTTTATTTGCCTTGGAAATCATATGCTCATAGTGAAGATGGAAGTTAAGCTTATCATCCAAAAGAATCCCTAGATCGGTCATGCTACTTACCCTTTCTAGAGTTACATTATCAATAGAATAATCGAATAAAATAGTATATCTTTTCCGTGTAAAACTAATAGCCTTGCATTTTTGAATGTTCAGCTCTAACTTATTGGAAAAGCACTATTCTTGTAAAGAATGTAGGTTTGACTGAAGTAATGCAACATCAGAAATATTTTTGATAACGTGGTAAATTTTAAGATCGTCGGCAAATGCAATATGTGATACACCCACTAGTTTGGCCGAAAGGTCTGAAATTAATGTATTAAATAGAAGTGGACCTAAATGGCTACCTTGAGGTACTCCTGAAGTAACGGTCACTGTGTTTGATAAAAAACTTTGGAATTTTATATTTTGAGTTCTATTTGTTAAGTAAGAGTACAGCCATGTAAGAAATATGCTCGAAATACCTATTGCAACAAGTTTGTTAAGCAAAATAGTATGATCGACACGATCAAATGCTTTACTAAAATCTGTGTAAATAGCATCAACTTGGTGCCCATTTTCCATTTCATTTAGGATTTCAGATGTATAAACCAAAAGGTTTGTTGAGGTAGAACGACCTTTTCTGAAACCATGCTGCTGTTCATTTAATTTTGTGTTTATGATGGGTGTAATTTTGATTACGACCATTTTTTCGAACAACTTAGGAATAGTCTATAAAATAGCTATACCACGGTAGTTTTCGACGTGTGCTTTGTCGCCCTTTTTGTGGATGGGAATTAAATAAGACGATTTCCAAGCATATGGGAAAACACCTGAGGAAAGTGATTTATTAAAAATGAGATGAAGTTAATGATTGCTTCAAATATTTCATTTTCAGTAAGATATAGATCCGTAATAATTGAATTTGAGTTATTTGTTTGATTTGAAAGGTCGAAATTTATAGAAGATTCCTGTGGACGATAAACTTTTTGAAAACAATCAGCAAAGAAATTACAAATTACCTTAGGACAAGAAGAGGAAGTGTTGTCTTTCGACATTGAGTTTGGGTAGCCGTAACTTTTACGCTTAATATTTATAAAGTCAAAAAATTTTTTTGGATCTGAAATTACTTTGTTGCCGATATCGGTGACATAATTATAGTATGCTAAGTTAGATTTTTGTTTGAATTCAAATGCAAGATCCTTGTGCATATTCAACAAATTGATATTAGACTCCTTTGAAAATTTGATTTTTTTGTACAATTTGTTGCGTTGGTTACGCAATGTCCTAAGTTCTCTATCGAGCCAAGGTTCAGTTGTCTTGTTTTTTTTACGAATTTTTGGCACAAAGGAGTTTATTATGTCAAAAATTC